>CM069904.1:50865348-52065348 GCA_036172215.1 Camellia granthamiana | reverse complement strand
TTTTTCTCTATCTGTGCAACTTTTTGTCTAGATTTTATTATCAGTTCAATTTTAATCTCTTATCTGTTCAAATATCTATCCCAAATTTCTTATCTGTTCAACAAACCAGTCTTTATCTTCAATTTATTTTTATCTGTTCAATTTTATTATCTGTTGAAATACACCAAACCAGGATCTGTAGCAATCTTTCTTTCTCTTTCTTGTTCTTTCTCTCTATCTGTTGAAATTATTTCTCAAAAATAATCCGGTATATATATATCTGTTCAATTTTTTTATTATTTTTATCTGCTTAATTTTTAATTTTTTTTGTTCATTTACAACTATCTGTTGCAATTTGTTTCATCATACAACAACAACACAGATCAACAACTTAAAAAAAAAAGAAGAAAAAAAAAGATGAGGAATTAGATCTGTGTGCTTGAAAAAAAAAACTTTTCATAAGGAGCAGGATCAATGGAGTATTCTCCTCCGATGGTCCTCCGCAGGCATTGAGTAAAATAATTTGGTGGGAAGTCCTTTTGTTTGTTTTGAAAGACGTTTTGTTTTCAATTTTACTCCTTAATTTTTCTGTTGAATTTTTTTTTTCTCTATGTTCAAATTTACATTTAAGTATTTAATTATTATTTTTTTGTCTATATATTCAAAAAATTTGAATATCTGTTCAATTTTTTGTCTAGATTCTATTATCAGTTCAATTTTAATCTCTTATCTATTCAAATATCTATCCCAAATTTCTTATCTGTTGAACAAACCAGTCATAATCTTCAATTTATTTTTATATGTTCAATTTTATTATCTGTTGAAATATACCAAACCAGGATCTGTTGCAATCTTTCTTTCTCTCTCTTGCTCTTTCTCTCTATGTGTTGAAATTCTTCCTCAAAAATAATCCAGTATATATATATCAGTTAAATTATTTTATTATTTTTATTTCCTTAATTTTTAATTTTTTTTTGTTCATTTACAACTACCTGTTGCAATTTGTTTCGTCATATAACAACAACACAGATCAACAACTTAAAAAAAAGAAAAAAAAAGAAAAAAGAAAAATAGGAGAAATTAGATCTGTGTCCATTTAAAAAAAAAACTGTCCATAAGGAGCAGGATCAATGGACTCTTTTTCCTCCGATGGTTCTCTGCAGGCATTGAGTAAAATAATTTGGTGAGAAGTCCTTTTGTTTGTTTTGAAAGATGTTTTGTTTTCAATTATATTCCTTAATTTATCTGTTGAATTTTTTTTTTATATCTTCAAATTTACATTTAAGTGTTTAATTATTATTTTTTCGTTTATATATTCAAAAAAATTTCACTATTTGTTTAATTTTTTTTTTATTTGTGCGACTTTTTGTCTACATTTTATTATCAGTTCAATTTTAATCTCTTATCTTTTCAAATAACTATCCCAAATTTCTTATCCGTTCAACAAACCAGTCACAATCTTCAATTTATTTTTATCTATTCAATTTTATTATCGGTTGAAATACAGCAAACCCAGATCTGTTGCAATCTTTCTTTCTCTCTCTTGTTCTTTCTCTCTATCTGTTGAAATTCTTTCTCAAAAGTAATCCAGTATATATATATCTGCTGAATTTTTTTTTATCATTATTATCTGCTTAATTTTTAATTTTTTTTGGTTCATTTACAAATGTCTGTTGCAATTTGTTTCATCATACAACAACAACACAGATCAACAACTTAAAAAAAAAAATAGGAGGAATTAGATCTCTGTCCTTGAAAAAAAAAACTGTCCATAAGGAGCAGGATCAATGGAGTATTCTCCTCCGATGGTCCTCTGCAGGCATTGAGCAAAATAATTTGGTGAGAAGCCCTTTTGTTTGTTTTGAAAGACGTTTTTTTTTTCAATTTTACTCCTTAATTTATCTGTTAAATTTTTTATTTCTTTTCTATATGTTCAAATTTACATTTAAGTGTTTTACTATTATTTTTTTGTCTATATATTCAAAAAATTTGACTGTCTGTTCAATTTTTTTTCTCTATCTGTGCAACTTTTTGTCTAGCTTTTATTATCAGTTCAATTTTAATCTCTTATCTGTTCAAATATCTATCCCAAATTTCTTATCTGTTCAACAAACCAATAACAATCTTCAATTTATTTTTATCTGTTCAATTTTATTTTCTGTTGAAATACACCAAACCAGGATCTGTTGCAATCTTTCTTTCTCTCTCTTGTTCTTTCTCTCTATCTGTTGAAATTCTTTCTCAAAAATAATCCAGTATATACATATCTATTCAATTTTTTTATTATTTTTATCTGCTTAATTTTTAATTTTTTTGGGTTCATTTACAACTATCTGTTGCAATTTGTTTCATCATACAACAACAACACAGATCAACAACTTAAAAAAAAAAGAAAAAAAAAAGGAGGAATTAGATCTGTGTGCTTGAAAAAAAAAAAACTTTCCATAAGGAACAGGATCAATGGAGTATTCTCCTCCGATGGTCCTCCGCAGGCATTGAGTAAAATAATTTGGTGGAAAGTCCTTTTGTTTGTTTTCAAAGACGTTTTGTTTTCAATTTTACTCCTTAATTTATCTGTTGAATTTTTTTTTCTATATGTTCAAATTAAATTTAAGTGTTTCATTATTATTTTTTTGTCTATATATTCAAAAAATTTTGACTATCTATTTAATTTTTTTTTATCTGTGCAACTTTTTGTCTACATTTTATTATCAGTTCAATTTTAATCTCTTTTCTTTTCAAATAACTATCCCAAATTTCTTATCTGTTCAACAAACCTGTTACAATCTTCAATTTATTTTTATCTGTTCAATTTTGTTATCAGTTGAAATACACCAAACCAGGATCTGTTTCAATCTTTCTTTCTCTCTCTTGTTCTTTCTCTCTATCTGTCGAAATTCTTTCTCAAAAACAATCCAGTATATATATATATCTGCTCAATATTTTTTTATCATTTTTATCTGCTTAATTTTTAATTTTTTTTGGTTCATTTACAACTAGCTGTTGCAATTTGTTTCATCATACAACAACAACACAGATCAACAACTTAAAAAAAGAAAAAGAAAAATAGGAGGAATTAGATCTGTGTGCTTGAAAAAAAAACTGTCCATAAGGAGCAGGATCAATGGAGTATTCTCCTCCGATGGTCCTCTGCAGGCATTGAGTAAAATAATTTGGTGAGAAGTCCTTTTGTTTGTTTTGAAAGACGTTTTGTTTTCAATTTTACTCCTTAACTTATCTGTTGAATTTTTTATTTTTTTTTCTATATGTTCAAATTTACATTTAAGTGTTTAATTATTATTTTTTTGTCTATATATTCAAAAATTTTGACTATCTGTTCAATTTTTTTCTCTATCTTTGCAACTTTTTGTCTAGATTTTATTATCAGTTCAATTTTAATCTCTTATCTGTTCAAATATCTATCCCAAATTCCTTATCTGTTCAACAAACCAGTCACAAACTTCAGTTTATTTTTATCTATTCAATTTTATTATCTGTTGAAATACACCAAACCAGGATCTGTTGCAATCTTTCTTTCTCTCTATCTGTTGAAATTCTTTCTCAAAAATAATCTAGTATATATATCTGTTCAATTTTTTTATTATTTTTATCTGCTTAATTTTTATTTATTTTTTGGTTCATTTACAACTATCTGTTGCAATTTGTTTCATCATACAACAACAACACAGATCAACAACTTAAAAAAAAAGAAAAAAAAAAGAGAAGAGGAATTATATCTGTGTGCTTGAAAAAAAAAACTTTCCATAAGGAGCATGATCAATGGAGTATTCTCCTCCGATGGTCCTCTACAGGCATTGAGTAAAATAATTTGGTGAGAAGTCCTTTTGTTTGTTTTGAAAGACGTTTTTTTTTCAATTTTACTACTTAATTTATCTGTTGAATTTTTTTTTTCTATATGTTCAAATTTACATTCAATTGTTTAATTATTATTTTTCTGTCTATATATTCAAAAAATTTCACTTTCTGTTCAATTTTTTTCTCTATCTGTGCAACTTTTTGTCTAGATTTTATTATCAGTCCTTAGTGTCGGGGACTATAATGCAACGACATTCTTGTTTAGAGATCTCTCTTGTCTTGTCATGCCTTGCCACTGACGGTTTTACCACGTGGGTTTGTTTGTCCGGATTGTCATCTCTTGTACTATATTGATGCTAGTAAGCATCCCTTGAAGCTTTGAAAGATTTGATAGAAGAACTTGATTTATACCTTGTATTGTTTTGTTAGAAGATCTCGGATATCATTCATGTAAACCCTTTATTACTTATGCCATTCACTGAGTATCCAAGCTCACCCTCTATATATATATGTAGGTGATGAGCAGGGCGGCGATGACGCCTAAATGTTTTTTGCCGAGGTGTTTTGCTGAAGTATTTTGCCAATGTGTTTTTGGACTCATGTTTGCGACATCTTGAAGATCATGCTTCTTAGTTATTTCATTGTATTTTGTAATTGATGGCTGAGAAGCCTTTTGGTCAAGATGTAATTTTTGTACTCTATTTTGTTGTATTGAAGCCATTATAAGATGTATGTCATCTCATTTAACTTAAGCACTGCTCTTATGGACTACATAGCTTTTATTTATTGCTTCCGCGTTTGTAAGCCCCATATGTTTACTCTGATTTGTGTGTGAATTCTTGTAAGAGGCCTTTGGTAACCTCGGGTTACTGGCCATCTCGGCGCCGACCTACTGGGGGCAGGTTGGGGTCGTGACAGATTGGTATCAGAGCACAAGTTCCTCATAGTACATTATTCACACACTTTGAGTCCTAAAGAGCATAGGATTTCCCTTAGAAAGATGTTAGGATTGCACCATGTTGCTTGCTATTTGACAATATGTGCATCATCTCGGCATAACTGCTTGTTGCTTGCATACATGCTTTATTGCGCATTTTGTTTTAAAGTCATATTTTGCATACTCATAGCATTATGAGGAGAGGAAGACCACCAGTTGGCCGAGATCAATCAGAAGACAGATTGGGTCGATTAGAAAGACTAGCTGAAGGTTTAACTCGGGAGTTGAGACAGATAAGACAACAGAATGCTAGTGCAACATCCACTCAGGCCGAATAGACTAATGGCCGACATGTAGTTCCGCCTCCACCTCCTCCAGTACCCCAAGTACCCTCACAGTCAGCCTTGTATGGGGATGGGACTATGACTTTGATTAAGGAGTTCAAGAAGATGAACCCGCCGAGATTCCAAGGGGGCATAGAACCAATGAAAGCTGAAGCGTGGGTTTTAGGAATGGAGAAGTTGTTCGAGATCTTTCCCAGCACAGATGCTCAGAAGGTGGCATTGGCCGCATTTACGTTAGATGACGATGCTCGAAGATGGTGGATGATAACACGAGAAGAGAACCCTGACTTAACTTGGGCTAAATTTTTGGAACTGTTTTATGACAAGCATTTTCCCCTTAGTGTTCGAGATCGAAAGATCACGGAGTTCCAGACTTTGACACAAGGAAACAAGACAGTGGCAGAATACGACCGTGCTTTCACAGAATTGGCGAGGTATGCGCCTCATATGGTCAGTGATGAGTACAGGAAAGCTAGGAAGTTTGAAAGTGGGTTGCGTGCACCGATACAGGATAGAGTCAACATGCCGACTTATGCCGGAGTCTTAGACAAGGCTATTCTTGCAGAAGCTAACTTGAACCGATATCAAAACGCAGGAGAGAATCAGAGAAAGAGGCAGAATTATGATAACCGCCGAGCTCCGTTTAATGCTAAGAAGAAAGCGAATGTGGGCAGCTCTAGCAACTCGAATCAGGAAAGTAATACGAAGCCGATGTGTGTGGATTGTGGGAAGCCGCATTCCGGGGTTTGCCGTTGGGCGTCAGGCGCTTGTTTTGAATGTGGGGAAGTGGGTCATCGTGTGAGAGATTGTCCGAAGTCTAGGATTGGTGATGGTAAGAAGAGTGGGAGCACCTCGGGCTCTGCACAGGGAAGCAACGTCGGAAGGACACAGATGAGGCAAGGCAGAGTTTTTGCACTAGTGCCAGGAGACACTCAGAATGCTGAGACAGTAGTGTCAGGTATACTTCCAATCTGCTCTCAAGATGCATACATATTGATTGATTCGGGCTCTACGCATTCATTCGTATCTGCTAAGTTTGCCGAGAAGTTGAATAGACCACAGGAACCCCTTGATTATGTGTTATATGTATCTGCTCCATCTGGGAGAACTATGATTGTTGTATCTATCTATAGGGAGTGTGTTGTTGTGATTAAGGGTGTAGAATTATTAGTTGACTTGATGCCATTAAACATGACTCACTTTGACGTTATATTAGGGATGGATTGGTTAGTGACGAATCATGCATCTATTGACTGTGTTTCTAAGAGTGTTACCTTGAAACCCCCAAGCCAAGCCGAGGTTATTTTCCAGGGTAGAGGTGTAGTGTCCCCGCCTTACTTGATTTCGTCCATTAAAGCCTATAAGCTAATTCAAAAAGGGTGCCATGGCTACTTGTGTAGTATACTGGGTGATCAGAATGGGAATGTTAATTTAGCCGACATCCCAGTTGTGAACGAATTCCCCGATGTCTTTCCAAATGAATTGCCTGGCCACTTAGTTGACAGAGAAATAGAGTTTACTGTGGACATCATGTCGGGAACACAGCCGATCTCTAAAACACCTTATAGAATGGCCCCAGCCGAACTTAAGGAATTGAAAGTGCAGTTACAGGAATTGTTGGATAAGGGTTTTGTTAGGCCGAGCACTTCACCATGGGGAGCCCCAGTCTTATTTGTTAAGAAAAAGGATGGTACACTTCGTCTTTGCATTGACTATAGAGAACTTAACAAGGTAACCATTAAGAATAAGTACCCGTTGCCTAGGATTGATGATTTACTTGATCAGCTACGAGGAGCACGAGTCTTTTCCAAGATTGACCTTAGGTCGGGTTACCATCAGCTTAAAGTTAAAGCCGAGGATGTTGAGAAGACGGCCTTTCGAACCAGATATGGCCACTACGAGTTTTTAGTAATGCCTTTTGGAGTAACCAATGCCCCTGCTGCATTTATGGACTTAATGAACAGAGTCTTCAAGCCATATTTAGATGAGTTTGTAGTTGTCTTCATTGATGATATACTGATCTATTCTAAGAGTAAAACTGAACATGAAAACCACTTAAGACTTGCCTTACAGATTTTGAGGGACAGGAAGCTGTATGCTAAGCTGAGTAAGTGTGAGTTTTGGCTTCCCAGTGTTTCATTTTTGGGGCATGTGATTAATGAAGAGGGTATCTCTGTTGATCCCAGTAAGATTGAAGCCGTGGTAAATTGGCCGACGCCGACCAACGTGTCCGAGGTCCGTAGTTTTCTGGGTTTGGCAGGTTATTACAGAAAGTTTGTAAAGGATTTCTCAAGGATTGCAGTACCATTGACACAGTTAACTCAGAAGGGAGTGGCATATGAATGGACCGAGGATAGAGAGTCAGCCTTCCAAGAGTTGAAGACGAGGTTAGTTACAGCACCGGTTCTTGTACTTCCATCAGGCAATGAGGAATTTCAGATTTATAGTGATGCTTCATCTAAGGGTTTGGGTTGTGTATTAATGCAAGGGGGTAAGGTCATAGCGTATGCATCTCGCCAGTTAAAACCTCATGAGAAGAATTATCCTACCCATGACTTAGAACTAGCAGCCGTGGTATTTGCTTTGAAGATTTGGCGTCATTACTTGTACGGAGCCTCTTGTCAAGTTTTCACGGATCACAAGAGTTTGAAGTACTTATTTACTCAGAAGGAACTAAATTTGAGGCAAAGAAGATGGCTGGAATTATTGAAGGACTACGACATGTAGATTCAATACCACCCAGGCAAAGCCAACTCAGTAGCCGATGCATTAAGCAGAAGATCAATGGGAAGTTTGGCGTGTTTAGCCATAACCTCAGCAGAACCGACTATCATTGGGGAAGTAAAAGTCAGACAAATGGAAGACGAATTCTTGAAGAAGGTAGCCGACGAGATTATCACCAAGCCGAGATCAGGCTACACCTTTGAAGATGGAGTGCTTAAGTTTGAAGGAAGATTGTGCGTGGCCAACATTCCAGAGTTAAAAAGGAAGATTCTGCAAGAATCTCATGGTTCCAGAGTTGCTGTTCATCCAGGAGACACTAAGATGTATCATGACGTCAAGCAGACCTTTTGGTGGCCGAACATGAAGAAAGAAATAGCCGAGTTTGTATCCCGATGCTTGCATTGTCAACAAGTGAAGGCAGAACATCAGAGACCAGCAGGACTCCTTCAACCTTTGTCAATTCCTGAATGGAAATGGGAACATATCTCCATGGATTTTGTGATTGGTTTGCCGAGGACGCAGAAGGAAATGAATTCGATTTGGGTCATAGTTGACAGATTAACCAAGTCAGCACACTTCTTGCCTGTTCGGACTACATTCAATGCTGACCGACTAGCTGTACTGTATATGAATGAGATTGTGAGACTTCATGGGGTGCCGATGTCCATTGTTTCAGACCGAGATCCGAAGTTTGTTTGTAGATTTTGGCAAAGCTTACAAAGAGCCCTGGGAACCGAGTTGAGGTTTAGCACAGCTTTTCACCCCCAAACCGATGGGCAAACAGAAAGAACGATTCAAACGCTTGAAGATATGCTCAGGTTGTGTGTGTTAGATTTCAAGGGGAGTTGGGAAGCACATCTACCTTTAGTTGAGTTTGCTTACAACAACAGTTATCAAACTAGCATTGGTATGGCACCGTACGAAGCTTTGTATGGAAGGAAGTGCAGATCGCTGATATGTTGGACAGAAGTAGGAGATAAAGTTTTGATCGGCCCCGAACTGATTCAAGTGACAACCGAGAAGATTAAGCTTATTCGACAGAGGATCAGAACTGCCCAAAGTCGGCAGAAGAGTTATGCCGACCAAAGGAGAAGAGAATTGGAATTCGAAGTTGGGGACCATGTATTCCTGAAGATTTCACCAACAAAGGGAGTCTCCAGATTTGGGAAGAAAGGTAAGTTAGCACCTCGATACATCGGGCCATTTGAAATTCTTGAGAAAATTAACATGACTGCTTACAGACTTGCTTTACCTCCAGAGTTAAGTCAGTTGCACAGTGTGTTCCATATTTCGATGTTGAGGAAGTATATTCGGGATCCCCTGCATGTGATTGATCATTTTGGGATTGTGGTTGATGAAGAATTAAGCTATGAAGAGAGACCAATGCGTATTATCGATAGACAAGTAAGACAATTGAGAAATAAGGCAATATCGATGGTGAAAGTTGAACGGAAGGAACATTACGGCAAGGATGCTACATGGGAACTGGAAAAAGGAATGAGGGATCAGTACCCGGAATTATTTTTGAACCAAGGTAACTCAAGTTTGGGGACCAAACTTCTTTAAGGGGGGTAGGATGTAATAACCCTCTGTAACAAGCCCGCGAGGGACCTCGCTACAGTTCGGACTCGATTTTGTTGTGGTTCTAAATCTGAACCAAAGAGTCCAACTCTGGCAAATCGTTTTGAAGAAAAACAGATTTTTTGAAAGAAGTGCCAAACATGGACTGCTTTGCCAGATAACAGAGTCGCCATCTAAATATTTTAAAATGGGAAATTTAGGAAACCCTGACTCGGTGCCAAAGGCCATGTGTCCGTCATCACCAAAGTTGCCTCGGCTCGGGAACTTGGGTACGATTGGGGAAGGTCACATCGTGAGCACCCCCTCTCGCCCGGTCAAAGACCGGCCTCTACTAACCATGATATCTGTTTTTGAAGACATTGTGAGTTCTTATTCCAGTTATTAGCCTAGGTTACTATGTGATGCTCGCAACAAACAAGTATAGACCGAATCGCCCGAATTGGAACCAAAACACTTCGTGTTTGTTTGTGTGAAAAATGGTTTGCTACCCGCAGGTAGGCTTAAAATGCAGATTTTGCCACCCTCAGGTGGGCTTAGAAGAACAATGGTTTTGCCACTATCTAGTGGGCTTAAAACAAATAGTCAACGAATTGTCCCAATTCAGGTAACTCAACCTCCACCCACAGGCATTCAAGGCAGTTATATCACATAAGCACATAGCCTCATGGTAAACATGCTATTCATGGCAACACTCACACGCATGCAAGGATGCTAAAGCATAAAACTCACCGAGTACTCCAAGCCAAAACGAAAACCGATTAGAAATCCATGCATGAATCCTAGATGCACAGAATTGCCTAATGCAACACATGCAAAGATGCAAACTATAGCAGGCTCGGCTATTCTAAACATAGCATATGGAATGGAATGCTACAACTAACACGTATTCAATTTGGAATTGAAATACAAATGCAGTTTGTATGATGCGCCGAGCCCGGTGCATGCAAAACAGATGAATGATGCAAACATGCTGTCATACTGTATGCTAATTGAAATATGCCCTATATCTAACCATCATAAGCGGATAAATAAAAGGGAGAAAGAAATGGGGGTTGGAAGACATACATCACACTCACCCACCCTTATTACAATTATGCCCTCGCGCAGAGGGTCCGAATAAATAATACAGTCCCAATAAAAGAATAATACAGTCCGAAATAAATACAGTCCAAATAATGTACAAATTCCTAATTAATTTACAAATTAAATAAAGAAAGCTGTAAACTGGCATGCAAGCCAGGGACTGCCTTGCTTCTGATGGATGATGCATGTTGGGCTGCCTTCGCGCGGAAATCCATTGGGATGCCCCGATTAGCCTCTGTTTGCAATGTTTCTCGAAATGCGTGCCGGACTCCGAAAAGTTGCTGATTCTTGATTTTACTGCAACAGAGAGCAGGAAAGGGGCATAGCAATGTATTTCACAAATATATGCATGCCTCGATCCTCGTGCCACCAATCACGCATATCGATGCATGATGGCCGAAGAGTCGGATTGCACAACTCAATATAGGATGAATGCACATGAATGCTACAACAAAACCTAACTCCATCATGGGTAATCCGGAGTATTGCCGACTTGGGAATTGAGACCCGTTCCGTCACTCGGAGTACGAAACACGCCTCGTTTCTCGTGCCCGGGCTAACTCCTATCCCGAACACGATGCAATATGTACGACATGCATGAAATGCAACTAAGATACAATCCTAACATACACAATGTCATGAAAATGTGATGCCTCGAAATGCGTGCACACAGGCACGCAAACCGAGAAAATGATCCTAAGGTATGAAATGGCATACGCAATGCAAATTGGGCTTACACTAACATGAGTGGACCTCAGCCACACTCACATAAGAGGCCGTGAGATGAAAATGAGATGCCTCGAAATGCATGCACATGGGCACGCAAACCGAGGCAATGGCATACGCAATGCAATGGCATGGAAATATGATATACAATGAGACTAAAATGGGATGTGTAAGGACCCACATTTCATGCCTTAGTCATGCTTGCATGCATTTATATGATTTGCCACGTTAAGATTTACTATCATGAATTGTGCCTTGTTTTGTACGTATTTGATTTGTCTAAGTGTATATGTATGCTTTGTTCCTTCCTTTGATAAGCCTAAGTCATGCCAAGCCTAGGTCACGTCAAGCCTAAGCTATGTTAAGCCGAGGTCATCCTGAGCCTGTAGCTATTCTGGAATCTCTTTGTTTGACCTCCACCCTTGTTCTGGCATATTGGCCGAGATGATTATCATCTGGGCCGAGGTGTGTATCGCCAAGGCCGAGATGTGTATTATCTAGGCCGAGATGTTACCTTTGTACCGAAGTGATCTTGTCCTGGAGTGGTATGACCTAGGCCGAGGTGTGGCACATCTAGGCCGAGGTGTGGCACAGCTTAGTCAAGTGTTGTCCCTCCTAGCCGAGATCATTGTCACCTTAGTGCCGAAGTCTTGTCCTTAGCCGAAGTCATTGTCCTGTTCTTTGCCGATGTCATTCCTTGCCGAAGTGTTTTGCTGTGAAGCTTGTTGAGTACGCTTTGTCAGCACCTTGTCTTGTCAATCAGTCACCTTTTTTAGGAGAACCAATTAGCCGTTGCCACGTGTCCGAGCTGAGTGTTATATCAGCCGGCAGGAAGAGAGATGAATCATTTGTTATGTTCTTGTTTGAAGAAGAGGAGAGAGAAGCTCTAGAGGTAGGAAGAGGAGTTTTAGAGAGAGAGTGGATTTCCAAGCTTGATTCCTAGAGATCAAACCGTTAGATCCGTATTCTAAGGTTAGATTCTTGATCTACTCATGATGTTCTTTATGTTTATGTTATTGCATTGCATGATCGAATATGATTTGTAAGCCATGCATTGATTTGAAGTTTGGTTTTGGAAAGAGAAAATGATATCCAAGTGTTCTTCAAGAAAAGTCAAGTTTTGATCCGTAAGCTCATGTCAAGATGCATGTTTTGTGTTTGTTTTCATATGATCTTCAAGTGTGGGTGCCCAGGTCCATGTCTTCGACCTCATAGCATGAAAACCCAGATTTTAAATAAAGGAGTTGTGATTTTGGCATTCATCTCATTCATGTCTTCATGTTCATGTTCTTCACGGGTGAAAACCTAGATTTCCAGACTTCACTTCCCGAAGTGTAGTCGCCGAAATCACCTTTATCTAGACCTCACACTTAGGCCAAGCATCGTATCTCACCTTGGCCTACCTTGTATGATCACTTGCACTTTGGTTTGTCTTGCATGAACCTCGGCATGCAGATTGCATGCCGAAGCTTAGGTAACCACACCTCGGCCAGGAGGTGTGGGACCTCGGCGAAGACCTGGTTGGTACCCAGCATGTCTCCTTGACATGTAAAGCAGTGTTTTGACTCCCAGCATGTTTTCCCGAGATCATTTGCATGCATGTACGATTTGTTTGGAGAAGTATGTTCAGTAGACCCTGTCATGTATTTGTAGGACTTGGACCTTTGCTGTGATCTCGACGTCCCAAGAACTATGTGAGTGGTACTTTTAATAAAGCTATGTTATACGTTTTGATAAAGGCTTCGTTTTGCTTGTTTGAAAGTATTTGTCAAGTATGAATGATTACCCCTATTTTGTATGTCAAGTATGAGTTTCATGCAACAAGTATAAGTTTTGTGTGGAGCCCGTGGTGATGGGGACCTAAGCCCAATAACCCGGCCTACAAGTAAATCGTTGGAGCCTGTGGTGATGGGGACCTAAGCCCAATAACCCGGCCTACAAGTGAACCGTGAGGAGTCCGAGGTGAAGGGGATTAAGCCCAACAACCCGGCCTAAAGCGGACTGTATCTAGTGGCACAAGCAAGTTCAAGGTGAAAAAGGGCTTCGGGCCTAAGTCACATAAGTAAACAAGTTTTGAAAGCCCAAGTATATGTTTTGTACAAGTTTGCCAAGTATATGTTTTGATACAAGTTCCGTTAAGTACATGTTTTGGTATAAGTTATGTTATATGTATTGCTTTGACAGGACCTCGGGAATCATTCATTAAAACCTTTATTTCTTGTACCATTCACTGAGTATTCAATACTCACCCTCTCTATATATATGTAGGTTTCAAGCAAGAAGTCGGCTCCGCCGAGATGTATGTTTTGTACCCGATGTTTGTATGCATGTTTACGTCGGCAATGCTTATGTCGGCATTTTGTGTTTAGGTCGGCAACCTTGTGTTTACATCGGCAGTTCTGCAGACGATGATCTCTTGACTTGTATTCGTTATATTTGTTTATGTCAGCTTGTGAAGCCCTTTTGTAAAGATGTAATATGTATATTGTTTACGTTGTATTCAAGTTGTAAAGTTATGATTAAGACGTATGGCATTTCATTGGATCTATGCACAGCTCTTATGGACCATTTGTATTTTAAGTTATTGCTTCCGCTCATGTTAGCCCCATATGTATACTCTGATTGTGTGTGATTTTTGAAAGTTGGCCTTCGGTAATCTCGGATTACTGGCCATCACGGCACCATTCTACTAGGGGCGGTTTGGGGTCGTGACAGGATGTCTCGAAATGCGTGCCCACGGGCACGCAAACTGAGGTAATGGCATACGGAATGCGACAGGAGTAAAATGAGATACGCAATGCAAGATGGGCTTACACTAACATGAGAGAGCCTCAGCCATACTCACATAAGAGGCCGTCGGATAAAAATGAGATGCCTCGAAATGCGTGCCCGTGGGCACGCAAACCGAGAAATGCGGAATGACATGCGAAATGCAATGATGGGCTTATACCAACATGAGTGAGCCTCAGCCACACTCACATAAGAGGCCGTCGGATGAAAATGAAGTGCCTCGAAATGCGTGCACGCGGGCACGCAAACCGAGGCATGGCCCTAAGGCACAAAAATGACATGCAAATGAAATGCGGCATATGGCATATGGAAAATGTACATTTCAGCAGCTAAAATGATGCAAAAACAGCCCCCGAATTATAGCAAAATTACACCCGATGCCCGAAACGCTATGCTAAGCACCCGAAATGGCCTACAGCCATGCTAAACATGCACAATATGGATACGAAGTGTAATGACAGATGCTAGGCAGCCCCTAAACTAGCATTTTTCCAGTACAAATCAGGGCCAAACAACAACCACAAGTATGGCAAAAACAGCATGCAAAAATGGGGAAAAAAGGGGGAATAATGAAGCAAGTGGTATACACAATGACCAAACTGAAAAACACAGTTCTACAACATTAAAGAGGGAGAAAAATATGCACATTTACAGTAGATGATATCCCCCAAAACAGTATGTAGATATGCTCAATGTAGCATGCAAAATATGGGCCAAAAGAGAGCTATAAAGGGAGGTATACCAAGCATTCACAAAACAGCCTAAAACCCTTAACAAAACATGAAGATTGGGTCATTTTAAGACTATCTCCAGACCTGATGATGGCCGAAAACAGAAGCCATGTAGGCTTAACAAAGCATGCAAGATAATGGACCAAATAGGGGCTATAAAGAGAGGTCATGCATGGAAGCACCAAACAAGGTTGAGCCCTTCTACAATGTTGTAGAGGGGCTCAAAATAAGCACATTCACAGTTTATTACATGCTCGAAATCAGACTTCAAGTAGACCAAATAAACCATGCAAGTTTACGGTAAATATGAAGAATTACAAAGCAAGTGCATGATAGAGAGGCCAAACATGGTTGAGCCCTTCTTCAATGTCGAAGAGGGGCTCAAAATAGGCCTACTCACAGTAGGGGTCGGAGCCCGAAACCACAAGCAAATAGGGTAAAGAAATGGTGCAAAAATAAGCTAGAAAAAGGGAAATGAGTGCTTACCCTTGTAGACCAAAACCTTGGCTGCTTCTAGGACTGAAAATGGTGCCTCTTAGCTGCTGGAAGGCCCTCCTTGCTGCTGGAAATGGTGTAGTGGTGGTGGTGCTAGGTGGTGATGAAGAGGGGGGTGTAGAAACTTGGATGATTTTGGTGTTTTAAATATATAGAGAGAGAGATTGTATGGAGGAGCTCCCAAATCAGATTTTCTAACCCTAAAAATCACAGCTGGGGCTGCTGTTATATAGACAAAATGAGGGGGAAAATGGAGGGAAAAAAGGGAGGGAAAACATATCAAGTTTCCCGCCAAAAATGGCCAAAAGGGAAAGTGGTAGCTACGGGTTTCAAATGGCCGAGAGTCCTTCAACAAAGTTGAAGAGAGGCTCAAAATAAGACACTTTGTAGTTTACGACCAAGTCCAACGCAGCCCACAAGTACGCCTAAAATACCGTGCAAAAAGGCCCAAAAAAGAGGTAAAAAGGCAAGTGACAGATAGAGATGTCAAACAGTAAGAGGTCCTTAATCAAACATGAAAAGGACCTCAAAATATGACTATCTCAAGTTTGGGTCGGAGCCCAAAAATGTAGAATGAAGGTTCGGGAGCCGAAACACGCAGTTCGAGGCCTCGAAAGTGGGCTGTTAGGCACCGGGAGTGGTGCACGACCACGAAGTGGGTATCTGAGAACCCAGTTTCCCTCTTTATGATAAAACAGAGGTACCTGCCAAAATTAAACAAAAACCGATGCAAAACGAATGCTCGGGGCCCAAATCACGCAGTTCGGGGTCCCGAAAATAGGCTGTAGGCACCGAAAGTGGTGTTCGGCCACGAAGTGGGTATCTGAGACCCCAGTGTCCCTTGAAAGGGAGTAAATGAGATGCATGCCAAGAACCGGAGAGATCGGAGATGGTTGGGCGGTCCCGAGCCGAGGCACACGGCCTTACGGCTCCGAAAATCGGGAACCGGGCTCTGAAATGGGCAAAATGGCCTACGGCCACGAAAAGTAGCCCACGGCCATTGAGAGATAGTCTACTGGACCACTCCCTCCCCTCAGGAAAGAAAACAGAGAAAACCGAGTCTGGTTCGCAAACCGAGGCAAGGCACAGAAGAGAGTTCGGGAGTCCGGAGGCAGGGCGCACGGCCGCGTCTCTGAGACTTCTGAACGAGCACAACATGCAACATCACCGAGCGCTCAATCGGTGACGTCTGAGTCTTAAGGTCGGTCAAAAATGGGGTGTCTACACCCTCATGCTGCCTTAACTATACTCATATGCATTTTATATGACTTTGCTTTTTTGAGCTTGCATTCTAAATCTTGACTTGCCTTGCATTCTTGACTTGTCTTGCATAAGTGATACTTGATGCTATGTTCCTTATTAGTGTGTGTGTTTAGCCGAGGTCACCTTGAGCCTAGACCACCTTTGAACCTTGTGCTTAGAACCATTTTGGAACCACCTGGTTGACCTTCACCTTCACCCCCGCATTATAGCCGAGATGTCGCTACCTAGCCGAGGTATTTTACACTAGTGACCTTTGTTCCCGGGCTGGTATGACATAGGCCGAGGTGTGGCACACCCTGGCCAAGGTGTGGCACAGCTTAGTCAAATGTCGTCCTCCCTAGCCGATGTCTTTGTTACCCTGTTGCCGAAGTTTTGTCTTTGACCGATGTTATTGATTGCCGAGGTCTTGTTGTTAGCCGATGTCGTTACTCGCCGGAGTGTTTTACTGGGTAGCTTGTTAGATACGCTTTGTCAGAGTCTTGTCCTTTCAATCAGTCACCTTTTCGAATAGAGCCAACCAACCGTTGCCACGTGTCCGAGCTGTAGGTTAAAGCAGCCGACAGACTTAGAAACACATCATTCTTGTCTCAAATCTTTGTTTTAGAGAGAGAAGCTCTAGAAAAAAAAGGGAGAAGAGAGTTTTAGAGAGAGAAGTGGAGTTCGAGCTTGATCCTTGAAGATCGAACCATTGGATTTGAGTTTTGAGGTTAGATTCTTGCTCTCCTTTGATTACTTTTATTGTTTGTCCAGCTGCATTGCATGATTGAGTTTGTTTTGTATGCCATGCATCGATTTGAAGTCGGTTTTGAAAAAAAAGGAAAATGATGTTCATGTATGTTCTTGAGGAAAACCTTGTTTTGATCCGAAAGTTTACATCAAGATGCATGTTTCCGTGTTTGTTTTCATATAATCTTCCAGTACGGGTACCCAGGTCCATGTTTTTGAAGCCTTGGCATGAAATCTTAGTTTTGGGTGCAAACAAGTTATGTTTTCAGCATGCATGTTCTTGATGATCTTGTCCTTTGCATTGTTCAAGGGGGAAACCCAGGTTTTCCCCGAGTTCGTTTTGTATGTGGGCCTCAGGACCACACCTCGGCGAGGTGGTGTGGGACCTCGGCATGACCTGGATGGTACCCGGTGTGTTTTCCCGAAATGAGAAACAGTGTTTGATATGATTTGACTTAGTTTTGGGCGAAAGCCGAGATCATTTGCATGCATATGAAGCTTGTTTAAAAAGTGCATTCAATAGACTTGCCATGTGTTTGTAGGACTTGGACTCGCCTTGACCCCGACGTCTGAAGAACTATGTGAGTGGCATTTTAATAAAGCTACGTTAAAGTGTTTTGATAAAAGCCTTGTTTTGCCTTGTTTTGGAAAGTATTTGTAAGCATGAATGATTATCCCTATTTTGTGTACCAAGTATTATATCTTGTTTGGATGACATTTCTAGAAGTCCGTACGTGCTAGGGGACTATAAGCACTTGTAGCACAAAGTTTGGAAGTCCGTACGTGCCAGGGGACTTTAAGCACTTGTGGCACAAGTCCTTAGTGTCGGGGACTATAATGCAACGACATTCTTGTTTAGAGATCTCTCTTGTCTTGTCATGCCTTGCCACTGACGGTTTTACCACGTGGGTTTGTTTGTCCGGATTGTCATCTCTTGTACTATATTGATGCTAGTAAGCATCCCTTGAAGCTTTGAAAGATTTGATAGAAGAACTTGATTTATACCTTGTATTGTTTTGTTAGAAGATCTCGGATATCATTCATGTAAACCCTTTATTACTTATGCCATTCACTGAGTATCCAAGCTCACCCTCTATATATATATGTAGGTGATGAGCAGGGCGGCGATGACGCCTAAATGTGTTTTGCCGAGGTGTTTTGCTGAAGTATTTTGCCAATGTGTTTTTGGACTTATGTTTGCGACATCTTGAAGATCATGCTTCTTAGTTATTTCATTGTATTTTGTAATTGATGGCTGAGAAGCCTTTTGGTCAAGATGTAATTTTTGTACTCTATTTTGTTGTATTGAAGCCATTATAAGATGTATGTCATCTCATTTAACTTAAGCACTGCTCTTATGGACTACATAGCTTTTATTTATTGCTTCCGCGTTTGTAAGCCCCATATGTTTACTCTGATTTGTGTGTGAATTCTTGTAAGAGGCCTTTGGTAACCTCGGGTTACTGGCCATCTCGGCGCCGACCTATTGGGGACAGGTTGGGGTCGTGACATAATTATTATTTTTTTGTCTATATATTCAAAAAAATTTACTATCTGTTCAATTTTTTTCTCTATCTGTGCAACTTTTTGTCTAGATTTTTTTATCAATTCAATTTTAATCTCTTATCTGTTCAAATATCTATCCCAAATTTCTTATCTGTTCAACAAACCAGTCACAATCTTCAATTTATTCTTATCTGTTCAATTTTATTATCTGTTGAAATACACCAAACCAGGATCTGTTGCAATCTTTCTTTCTCTCTCTTGTTCTTTCTCTCTATCTGTTGAATTTTTTTCTCAAAAATAATCCAGTATATATATATACCTGTTCAATTTTTTTATTATTTTTAACTCCTTAATTTTTAATTTTTTTTTGGTTCATTTACAACTATCTGTTGCAATTTGTTTCATCATACAACAACAACACAGATCAACAACTTAAAAAAAATAAAAATAAAATAAAAATAGGAGGAATTAGATCTATGTCCTTGAAAAAAAAAACTGTCCATAAGAAGCAAGATCAATGGAGTCTTCTCCTCCGATGGTCCTCTGCAGGCATTGAGTAAAATAATTTGGTGAGAAGTCCTTTTGTTTGTTTTGAAAGACGTTTTGTTTTCAATTTTACTCCTTAATTTATCTATTGAATTTTTTTTTCTATATGTTCAAATTTACATTTAAGTGTTTAATTATTATTTTTTTGTCTATATATTCAAAAATTTTGACTATCTGTTCAATTTTTTTCTCTATCTGTGCAACATTTTGTCTAGATTTTATTATCAGTTCAATTTTAATCTCTTATCTGTTCAAATATCTATCCCAAATTTCTTATCTGTTCGACAAACCAGTCACAATCTTCAATTTATTTTTATATGTTCAATTTTATTATCTGTTGAAATACACCAAACCAGGATCTGTTGCAATCTTTCTTTCTCTCTCTTGTTCTTTCTCTCTATCTGTTGAAAATCTTTCTCAAAAATAATCCAGTATATATATATAAATCTGTTCAATTTTTTTTTATTTTTATCCGCTTAATTTTTAATTTTTTTTGGGTTCATTTACAACTATCTGTTGCAATTTGTTTCATCATACAACAACAACACAGATCAACAACTTAAAAAAAAAAAAAAAAAAACAACAACAACAACAACAAAGAGGAGGAATTAGATCTGTGTGCTTGAAAAAAAAAACTTTCCATAAGGAGCAGGATCAATTGAGTATTCTCCTCCGATGGCCCTCTGCAGAGATTGAGTAAAATAATTTGGTGAGAAGTCCTTTTGTTTGTTTTGAAAGACGTTTTGTTTTCAATTTTACTCCTTAATTTATCTGTTGAATTTTTTTTTCTATATGTTCAAATTTACATTTAAGTGTTTAATTATTATTTTTTTGTCTATATATTCAAAAATTTTGACTATCTGTTCAATTTTTTTCTCTATCTGTGCAACATTTTGTCTAGATTTTATTATCAGTTCAATTTGAATCTCTTATCTGTTCAAATATCTATTCCAAATTTCTTATCTGTTCGACAAACCAACCACAATCTTCAATTTGTTTTTATCTGTTCAATTTTATTATCTGTTGAAATACACCAAACCAGGATCTGTTGCAATCTTTCTTTCTCTCTCTTGTTCTTTCTCTCTATCTGTTGAAAATCTTTCTAAAAAATAATCCGGTATATATATCTGTTCAATTTTTTATTATTTTTATCTGCTTAATTTTTAATTTTTTTTAGTTCATTTGCAACTATCTGTTGTAATTTGTTTCATCATACAACAACAACACAGACCAACAACTTAAAAAAAAAAAAAAGAGAGGAGGAATTAGATCTGTGTGCTTGAAAAAAAAAACTTTCCATAAGGAGCAGAATCAATGGAGTATTCTCCTCCGATGGCCCTCTACAGGCATTGAGTAAAATAATTTGGTGCGAAGTCCTTTTGTTTGTTTTAAAAGACGTTTTGTTTTCAATTTTACTCCTTAATTTATCTGTTGAATTTTTTATTTTTTTTCTATATGTTCAAATTTACATTTAAGTGTTTAATTATTTGTTTATATATTCAGAAAATTTGACTATCTGTTCAATTGTTTTCTCTATCTGTGCAACTTTTTGTCTAAATTTTAGTATCAGTTCAATTTTAATCTCTTATCTGTTCAAAAATCTATCCCAAATTTCTTATATGTCCAACAAACCAGTCACAATCTTCAATTTATTTTTATCTATTCAATTTTATTATCTGTTGAAATACACCAAAGCAGGATCTGTTGCAATCTTTCTTTCTCTCTCTTGTTCTTTCTCTCTATCTGTTGAAATTCTTTCTCAAAAATAATCCAGTATATATATATCTGTTCAATTTTTTTTATTATTTTTATCTGCTTAATTTTTAATTTTTTTGGTTCATTTACAACTATCTGTTGCAATTTGTTTCATCCTACAACAACCACAAAGATCAACAACTTTAAAAAAAAAAGAAAAAAAAAATATGAGGAATTAGATCTGTGTGCTTGAAAAAAAAAAGCTTTCCATAAGGAGCAGGATTAATGGAGTATTCTCCTCTGATGGCCCTCTGCAGGCATTGAGTAAAATAATTTGGTGAGAAGTCCTTTTATTTGTTTTGAAAGATGCTTTGTTTTCAATTTTACTTCTTAATTTATCTGTTGAATTTTTTATTTTTTTTCTATATGTTCAAATTTACATTTAAGTGTTTAATTACTATTTTTTTGTCTATATATTAAAAAAATTTGACTATCTGTTCAATTTTTTTCCCTATCTGTGCAACTTTTTGTCTAGATTTTATTATCAGTTCAATTTTAATCTCTAATCTGTTCAAATATCTATCCCAAATTTCTTATCTGTTCAACAAACAGTCACAATCTTCAATTTATTTTTATCTGTTCAATTTTTTTATTTGCTGAAATACACCAAACCAGGATCTATTGCATTCTTTCTTTCTCTCTCTTGTTCTTTCTCTCTATCTGTTGAAAATCTTTCTCAAAAATAATCCAGTATATATATATCTGTTCAATTTTTTTATTATTTTTATCTGCATAATTTTTAATTTTTTGTGGTTCATTTACAACTATCTGTTGCAATTTGTTTCATCATACAACAACAAAACAGATCAACAACTTAAAAAAAAAAAAAAAAAGAGGTGGAATTAGATCTGTGTGCTTGAAAAAAATAAAAACTTTCCATAAGGAGCAGGATCAATAGAGTATTCTCCTCCGATCGTCCTCTGCAGGCATTGAGTAAAATAATTTGGTGAGAAGTCCTTTTGTTTGTTTTGAAAGACGTTTTGTTTTCAATTTTACTCCTTAATTTATCTGTTGAATTTTTTTTCTATATGTTTAAATTTACATTTAAGTGTTTAATTATTATTTTTTTGTCTATATATTCAAAAAATTTAACTATCTGTTCAATTTTTTTCTCTATCTGTGTAACTTTTTGTCTAGATTTTATTGTCAGTTCAATTTTAATCTCTTATCTGTTCAAATATCTATCCCAAATTTCTTATCTGTTCAACAAAGCAGTCACAATCTTCAATTTATTTTTATATGCTCAATTTTATTATCTGTTGAAATACACCAAACCAGGATCTGTTGGAATCTTTCTTTCTCTCTCTTGTTCTTTCTCTCTATCTGTTGAATTTCTTTCTCAAAAATAATCCAGTATATATATATCTGTTCAATTTTTTTTTATTATTTTTATCTGCTTAATTTTTAATTTTTTTTTGTTCATTTACAACTATTTGTTGCAATTTGTTTCATCATACAACAACAACACAGATCAACAACTTAAAAAAAAAAAAAAAAAAAATAGGAGGAATTAGATTTGTGTCCTTGAAAAAAAATTGTCCATAAGGAGCAGGATCAATGGAGTCTTCTCCTCCGATGGTCCTCTGTAGGCATTGACTAAAATAATTTGATGAGAAGTCCTTTTGTTTGTTTTGAAAGACGTTTTGTTTTCAATTTTACTCCTTAATTTATCTGTTGAATTTTTTTTCAAATTTACATTTAAGTGTTTAATTATTATTTTTTTGTCTATATATTCAAAAATTTTGACTATCTGTTCAATTTTTTTCTCTATCTGTGCAACTTTTTGTCTAGATTTTATTATCAGTTCAATTTTCATCTTTTATCTGTTCAAATATCTATCCTAAATTACTTATCTGTTCAACAAGCCTGTCACAATCTTCAATTTATTTTTATTTGTTCAATTTTATTATCTGTTGAAATACACCAAACTAGGATCTGTTGCAATCTTTCTTTCTCTCTCTTGTTCTTTCTCTCTATCTGTTGAAATTCTTTCTAAAAAATAATCCTGTATATATATTTGTTCAATTTTTTTCTTATTTTTATCTGCTTAAATTTTAATTTTTTTGGTTCATTTACAACTATCTATTGCAATTGGTTTCATTATATAACAACAACACAGATCAACAACTTAAAAAAAGAAAAAGAAAAATAGGAGATTATAGCGATCCCGGTATCCCCTTTACTGTTCAGTTGTATTTCGGACTCGGTTCCGTGGAGTTGGTAGTCGTATCTACTGTGTTGTCATCATTTAATTCCATTTCTTTGAGTTTTAGGATGTGTTGGGCTTGTTTCGAGTAGGTGGGTTGGGCCTTGGTCAATTTCCTTGTTGCCAGGTTTTTGGTCTTTCTGCTCAAGCGGGTCCTTGAGCGCTCGAGCGGAGATTTCACATCTCCAGTATTTTGATGCCCTGCGAAACTTCTACAGTATGGTTTTCTACGCTGGAGCGGGTTTCTTGCGCTCGAGCAGGATTGTTTGCGCTCGAACGGCTAGTACTTTTTGGTAAGAGTTCTGGGAGGGGGAGATTCACGCTCGAGTGGACTGGTTTTTCACGCTCGAGCGGGTGTGCTTGTGTTTGTGTCTTGGCGCTCGAGCGGGCCTTATTGCACTCGAGCGGACCCAGTCTTTTTGTTCTTTGCGCTCGAGCGCTGTGTTTTCCGCTCGAGCGGGAATGTCGTATATCAGTGAGCTGTTAGGCATTTTCAAATCTCTTTCTACACTTCCTTTATCTCTCTTACTTTCCAAAAAGGCATTTTGAGAGCCTCTCTCTCTAGAAACTCCCTTCTCTCTAGGGTTTGATCTAGTTAGAGTACTTCCTTTCCCTTCGGCCTTTACAAAAGTTGTGTTGATCGTCGAGGGCTAGCTCTTAATCTGAAAATTTCAGAATTTGGAGCACTTTGGTTTAGGTCTCTTCTCCGTTTGGGCTCTAACTTCGAGGTAGGGATATCCTACTCCTCTTTATGGATTTTGTCTTTAAATTTTAACATTTTTATATGTTGGGGGTAGTCGTGTAATTTTGAGAAAGTTTGGGGTTTTTATGTAATTTTATAAAAGTTGGGATTTTATTCAAAATAAACCTATATGCATGTTTAGCATAGAGAAATGGGATTAATGTGGAATCATTGATGAAAATGGAACCTTAAGGGTTGTAATGTTAATTATGAAAAATGCCCTAATTACATTGATTAATTAATTGGAATAATTGATTATGAGAAATGAGAAATTGAAGTGGAAATGTTGAGATTGGGAGTATATGGGATAAAAGGGTGTAGTTGAATTGCTTATCACTCACCGAATTGAAATGTTGATGTATTATCCATTTTGTGCATTTATTTTTTGTATAGAAATAACTGCTTTGGGCTATCGGTGGAGGATAGTCTTGATTGTTGTAGACAATGCATGATGATTAGGCAAACGAAAACTAATCAATGGAATGTGTCACGAAATTTGGCAGTTGATAGAATACATTAACTGTATGTATTGATTGATTGTATTTAGAACCAATGTGTTTATATGCATTTTGTGTAGAGGAGGAGATGGGGGATGTACTCCGCAGTTTAGGGGAAGATGGGGGAAGTACCTCTAAACCGGATAGTGTTGGAAGGAGATGGGGGATGAACTCCGTAGACACAGCTTATGTGCTTGTCTAGAAACGTGTAGATAGAGCTCATATGCTTATCTTTGGAAATGTGATATAGTTCTTATACTTATCAGTTGATGTGTTGATATAACTAGTATGCTTATCTATTATGAAATGGGAAGATGTTTAATATGAGTTATTGTCTCATATGAGTTGTTTGGCCAGGTTTTGAGCCATGGTTGTGAAGTGAGAATTTAAGAAAAACGGAAAATAAAATGTAACATAGACTTGTAAGTGATGTAATTGTAATGTGATGTGAGTGGATGTATCAGTGTTGGCCATCTTTTAGTCATTGTTCATAGTTGGTTTAGTGTATTTCTACTGAGCTGTGGCTCACCCTATATGGGAACATCATTTTCAGGTACAAATAGCATGCCACCTCCAAGAACATAGCTTGGGAGGCTAGAGGCGGACAGACTTTTTGGTGTCTACCTTCTTTGATGTATTACATGAATATTCAAGCCAAGGGCTTAATGTGTAATAGAGCTAGTACTCTCTTTTTGTAACCAAGTGTTAACTTGGAAAGCTGTAAGCCCTTAGGGCATTTGCTTTTGTTGTTAACATGTAATACTTTTGTAATGAACTACCCTGATGAATGGAAGAATGTTGATCTTTTATATATCAATGCATGTCAATATCGTGGATTTAATGTTATTTTTTTTAGGGCGTTACAACTTGGTATCAGAGCGTACCGGGTTCGAATACTTTGGGTACATGGGAAGTGATTAGGATCACAATGGGTTTGTCTCGCTTGATAGAGACTTAGGTGTAGTATCACATGCTATGTGTTTAATTGATAACATGCTTATGTGACTATGTGGGTATGGGATTTAATTTCTAGGATGTTGATTGGATCCTTGGGTTTTTGGGAGTCTTGTTGGAAAAGCACTTGATCAATGCTGTTTCTAACCGGAACTCTAGTAACGCCTCGGGACTATCATTATCCGAAAATGAAATTCGTAAGTGCTTATGTGTTTATGTGCTTACGTGGAGTGAATTACAGTTGTCCATGCATTAGGATGCGAGTGTTTAGTTTCGGCGCATTTATGAATGTGCTAATGTTCTTCGTTTCCTTTATTAGGATGTCAGGACGAGGTAGAGGTGGTAGGCGTGGTAGGCCTAGGAGGCAGGAAGTGCCTTTACCGGATGAGATTCCGGCAGTACAGGAGGGAGTTGGTCAGGCCAATGTGGCCGAGCCAGCGGGTCAGCAGGTTATGAGTGCCTTGGCCAGAGAGATAGCAGGAGCTTTGGGTATTCTCAGGGCTGGGAATCAGGCAGTTGAGGCAGGGCCTTCTTTCTTGCAGAGGGAGTTCTTCCGGTCTAACTCGGAGGAGTTTATTGGGGATCCAAAGGAGCCACTTAAGGCAGATGAGTGGTTGGAACAAATGACTAAGACGTTCGAGATGCTGGGCATCGAGGACGGAGCACTGAAAGTGACCTTGGCATCCTTCCAACTGAAGGGAGATATGGGTCAATGGTGGAAGTATGAGAATGCCGTTGTTAGTGGTGCATGGGAGGCGTTTGTGAATGCTTTCCAGGAGAGGTTCTTATCTGCAGTTGCTAGGGAGAAGTTGAGAGATCAGTTTAGCCGGCTTAAACAAGAGGGTTTGTCCGTGGCCGAGTTTGAGGCTACATTTACTAGCTTGTCCAGGTTTGCACCTGAACTTGTGGCAACCGAGGAACGTCGTTGCTACGAGTTTGAGCGGAAGTTGAGGCGTGGCCTCAAGTTGAGGGTTGGTGGATCTTACATCAGAGAGTATAGACATTTGGTGGACGCTGCAGCTCATATGGAGCTTATGATGCAGGAGGAGGAGGAGGAGAAACATAGAGGCTCCAAGAGGAGCCAAGATGGCCAGGGTGATGGCAGGAGACAGAGGGGTTATAACCCTCAGCCGTCTCAGGGTGGTTTGGCTAGGTCGACTTTCCTAGTACCGAGTACAGGCTCCGGGAGGGGCAATCAGGGAGAGTTCACCTGTTACAGGTGTGGCCGCTAGGTCACAAGGCTTCGGTTTGCCCGCAGAAGGGCGGGGGTCAGAGAGCTGCTTCTTCTTCAGCTAGACCGCAGAGTCAGAGTTTGGGTAGGGGGCAGCCCTTGTCTTGCTATCAGTGTGGACAGCCTGGGCACCTGAAGAGGTTCTGCCCACAGTTGAGTGCCACTTTAGGAGCGTCTGGTTCTAGACAGACGCAGGGATTTTAGCCAGCTCAGTCTGTGCAGGCCTCGAGGGCCAATCCGGGGGCTTCGTCGTCCCAATCAGTGCAGCAGTCGTATGCTCCTAGAGGTGAGCAGGTGGATTAGGGGCCTACAGGGCGCGTGTATGCTGTTACCGCGCAGGACCTAGTACCGGCTCCATCAGTAGTGAGAGGTACCTTTCTGTTTTACAACTCGGTTGCTAGAGTGTTGATTGATACGGGTGCATCTCATTCTTTTGTATCTGCTGCATTTGCATCTGTGTTGGAGTTGGAGTTAGCACTATTAGCATCTCCTATTTGTGTTGTGTCACCTATTGGGGGTGAGTTGATTTTGAAACACGGGTGTAGAGGTTGTGATATAGAGGTCGACGATCATAGACTTCCGTTTCCTTTTGTTGTTATGCCCATGAAGGGCTTTGATGTTATTTTGGGTATGGACTGGTTATCGTCATACCGGGCAGTTATTGATTGTTACCACCAGAGGGTCACTTGTTGTATCGTGAGCGGGGAGTGTTTCCATTTCTTGGGAGACCGGGTTGGTAGTGTTGTGCCACCGGGGTATGATCCGCGAGGGCGGAGTGAGCTTAGTGGTCTACTTGCTAGCTTTGAGAGTGGTGAGTGTGATAAGACCCAGATTGTGTTGCCGAGAGTGGTTTGTGAGTATTCACCGAGGATCTCGTTAGTTTGCCACCTCACCGAGAGATTGAGTTCTCCATTGATTTAGTGCCCGGCATGGCGCCGATTTCTATGGCGCCTTACCGTTTTTCTCCGGCAGAGTTGGTTGAGTTGAAAGTTCAGCTCCAAGAATTGCTAGATAAGGGCTTTGTTCGCCCTAGTGTTTCACCGTGGGGAGCACCGGCCCTCTTTGCTAAAAAGAAAGATGGTGCCTTGAGATTGTGTATCGACTACCGAAAGTTGAATCGGGCTACGGTTAAGAATAAGTACCCTATGCCCCGTATAGATGATATGTTTGACCAGTTGAAGGGTTCTCGCTGTTTCTCTAAGATAGACTTGAGATCGGGTTACCATCAGTTGAGGGTCAGGGAGGGGGATATTCTAAAGACGGCATTCCGTACGCGGTATGGCCATTATGAGTTTCTGGTGATGCCATTTGGGCTTACCAACGCACCGGCAGTCTTTATGGATTTGATGAACCGGATCTTCCGAGAATTCTTGGATCGTTTTGTAGTCGTTTTCGTGGACGACATTCTTATCTATTCACCATCAGAGGAGGAGCACGAGGAACACTTGAGAGTGGTGCTTGAGTTGCTTAGAGCCCATAGGTTGTATGCCAAGTTTGGGAAGTGTGAGTTCGGGCTAGGAGAAGTTAAGTTCTTAGGCCATGTGGTTTCCGGGGAAGGGGTGTCTGTTGATACATCCAAGACTAAGGCAGTGCAAGATTGGGCACAGCCTAAGAGTGTGTTTGAGATCCGCAGTTTTCTGGGATTAGCTGGGTATTATCGCCGGTTTGTGAAGGATTTCTCCAGGTTAGCTTCACCATTGACTAGATTGACTCGGAAAGGAGTCAAATTTGTATGGAGTGAGACATGTGAAAAGTCGTTCCAAGAGTTGAAGGTTAGATTGACCACCGCTCCGGTCTTGATTATTCCGGAGAGAGGGTTGGGTTATGCTATCTATTGTGATGCCTCACGAGAGGGTTTGGGTTGTGTGTTGATGCAAGAGGGGAAAGTGGTAGCTTATGGCTCACGTTAGTTGAAAATTCACGAGAAGAATTACCCTACACATGACCTAGAGCTAGCAGCTGTGATCTTTGCCTTGAAAATCTGGAGGCACTACCTTTATGGTGAGAGATTCGAGGTGTTCTCGGATCATAAGAGTCTGAAGTACCTGTTTACACAGAAGGACTTGAACTTGAGGCAGAGGAGGTGGATGGAATTTATTGAGGATTACGACTTCGAGTTGCATTATCATCCAGGGAAGGCCAATGTTGTGGCCGATGCCCTTAGCAGGAAATCCATAGGTGATGTAGCTTGTGTAGACATCCGGGAGTGGGTTATGTTGGGGGCACTTGGGGAGTTTGATTTACTTCTGGGCGAATCCGTTGAGGCTGCGGCCTTGTATTCTGTTGTTGCTCAGCCTACACTTGTGGCTCGAGTGTTAGAGGCACAGAGAGGTGACCTTGAGGTGGATTTCCTCCTAGAGAAGATCTCCAATGGGAAGGTTGAGAAGGGTTTGACGGTGTATCCCGACCTAAGTGTGAGATACTGAGACCGTCTGTTTGTGCCGGAGTCTTGCCGAGAGGAGGTACTCTGAGAGTTTCATCATTCACGCCTTGCGGTGCATCCGGGAGGTACTAAGATGTATCGGGATTTGGGTCGCCAGTTTTGGTGGTGGGGTATGAAGAGAGATGTGGCAGTCTTCGTGTCTAAGTGCCTTACTTGTCAGCAAGTGAAGGCCGAGCATCAGAGGCCAGCGGGTTTGTTACAACCCTTGCCTATTGCCGAGTGGAAGTGGGAGCATGTCACTATGGACTTCGTTGTAGGTCTTCCGAGGACTCAACGGGGTAGTGATGCTATTTGGGTGGTTGTAGACCGGTTGACACAGTCGGCGCACTTCATCCCTATGCACGTGAGAGATTCAGTAGATCATCTTGCCGACTTGTATGTTCGGGACATAGTGAGATTGCATGGGGTCCCAGTGACGATCGTCTCGGATAGAGATCCTCGTTTTACTGCTAGGTTGTGGCAGAGTTTGCAGAGTGCCTTGGGCACTAAGTTGACCTTTAGTACGGCCTATCACCCTCAGACTGACAGGCAGTCCGAGCGTACTATTCAGATCCTTGAGGATATGCTTCGGGGTTGTGTCCTTGACTTTAGTGGGACGTGGGTGAGGCACTTACCATTGATGGAGTTTGCCTACAACAACAGTTTTCAGTCTAGTATCGGTATGGCACCGTTTGAGGCCTTGTATGGCCGACCTTGTAGGTCTCCGGTTTGTTGGGCCGAGGTGGGTGACGCACCTTTGTTGGGTCCGGAGTTGGTTAGGGAGACAACGGAGAAAGTTGAGCTTATCCGTAGGAGGCTAGTTACAGCCCAGAGTCGTTAGAAATCTTATGCTGACCGTAGGAGGAGACCCTTGGTGTTTGAGGTGGGTGATCATGTCTTTCTGAAGATATCACCAAGACGGGGGTTGATGAGGTTTGGGAAGAGTGGGAAGTTATCCCCTCGGTTTATTGGTCCTTTCGAGATCCTTGAGAGGATTGGCGAGGTTGCCTATCGTTTAGCTTTACCGCCACAGTTATCCAGAGTTCATGACATGTTTCATGTGAGTATGCTTCGAAAGTATGAGCCAGATCCATCACATGTACTGGATTGGGCTGACTTAGAGGTAGATGAGGATGCCTCGTATGAGGAGAGACCGGTACGGGTCTTGGATAGGCGGGATCAAGTCCTGCGTGGCAAGACCATCCCTTTGGTGAAGGTTTTGTGGAAACATCACGGAGTAGAGGAAGCCACTTGGGAACGTGAGTTGGAGGTCTGCGAGAAATATCCGCACTTGTTTGTTGATGTGTAATCTTGTATTGAGAATTTTGTAATACTAATGAACTTAATGAGCATTAAAGATGTCTTAAGTTGTAAAACATTGTGAATGTTTTGGTGTATGGAAGTATTGTAGAACTTACCTTGGTATGGGAGTTGATTATAATGTTGCATATGTTGGCTATATTGTAGAAATGGAGTTGTATCATGTATATTGATTATGATATGAACTGTGAACCATGTGTGTTGGAAATGGTTGAAATGGAAAGGAAATGCATGTTGAAATGTATGTGTTGTGAAATGCCTCTTGACAAGAGATGGAATGACCGGAAATGGGTCGAGGTATAGAATGTTGTAATATAACATTGTTTAAAATGGAGAAAAAAAAACTTGTTTTTCAAAAACTTGTTCTTAATTTCGGGGACAAAATTCTTTAAGGGGGGGAGGTTATAGCGATCCCGGTATCCCTTTTACTGTTCAGTTGTATTCCGGACTTGGTTCCGTGGAGTTGGTAGTCGTATCTACTATGTTGTCATCCTTTAATTCCATTTCTTTGAGTTTTAGGATGTGTTGGGCTTGTTTCGAGTAGGTGGGTTGGGCCTTGGTCAATTTCCTTGTTGCCAGGTTTTTGGTCTTTCCGCTCAAGCGGGTCCTTGAGTGCTCGAGCGGAGATTTCACATCTCCAGTATTTTGGTGCCCTGCGAATCTTCTGCAGGATGGTTTTCTACGCTCGAGCGGGTAGCGCTCGAGCGGGTAGCGCTCGAGCGGGATTGTTTACGCTCGAGCGGCTAGTACTTTTTGGTAAGAGTTCTGGGAGAGGGAGATTCACGCTCGAGCGGACTGGTTTTTCACGCTCGAGCGGGTGTGCTTGTGTTTGTGTCTTGGCGCTCGAGCGGGCCTTATTGCGCTCGAGCGGACCCAGTCTTTTTGTTCTTTGCGCTCGAGCGCTGTGTTTTCCGCTCGAGCGGGAATGTCGTATATCAGTGAGCTGTTAGGCATTTTCAAATCACTTTCTACACTTCCTTTCTCTCTCTTACTTTCCAAAAAGGCATTTTGAGAGCCTCTCTCTCTAGAAACTCCCTTCTCTCTAGGGTTTGATCTAGTTAGAGTGCTTCCCTTCCCTTCGGCCTTTACAAAAGTTGTGTTGATCGTCGAGGGCTATCTCTTAATCTGAAAATTTTGGAATTTGGAGCACTTTGGTTTAGGTCTCTTCTCCATTTGGGCTCTAACTTCGAGGTAGGGATATCCTACTCCTCTTTATGGATTTTGTCTTTAAATTTTAGCATTTTGATATGTTGGGGGTAGTCGTGTAATTTTGAGAAAGTTTGGGGCTTTTATGTAATTTTATAAAAGTTGGGATTTTATTCAAAATAAACCTATATGCATGTTTAGCATAGAGAAATGGGATTAATGTGGAATCATTGATGAAAATGGAACCTTAAGGGTTGTAATGTTAATTATGGAAAATGCCCTAATTACATTGATTAATTAATTGGAATAATTGATTGTGAGAAATGAGAAATTGAAGTGGAAATGTTGAGATTGGGAGTATATGGGATAAAAGGGTGTAGTTGAATTGCTTATCACTCACCGAATTGAAATGTTGATGTATTATCCATTTTGTGCATTTATTTTTTGTATAGAAATAACTGCTTTGGGCTATCGGTGGAGGATAGTCTTGATTGTTGTAGACAATGCATGATGATTAGGCAAACGAAAACTAATCAATGGAATGTGTCACGAAATTTGGCGGTTGATAGAATACATTAACTGTATGTATTGATTGATTGTATTTAGAACCAATGTGTTTATATGCATTTTGTGTAGAGGAGGAGATGGGGGATGTACTCCGCGGTTTAGGGGAAGATGGGGAAGTGCCTCTAAACCGGATAGTGTTGGAAGGAGATGGGGGATGAACTCTGTAGACACAGCTCATATTCTTGTCTAGAAACGTGTAGATACAGCTCATATGCTTGTCTAGAGAAGTGTAGATAGAGCTCATATGCTTATCTTTGGAAATGTGATATAGTTCTTATACTTATCAGTTGATGTGTTGATATAGCTAATATGCTTATCTATTATGAAATGGGAAGATGTTTAATATGAGTTATTGTCTCATATGAGTTGTTTGGCCAGGTTCTGAGCCATGGTTGTGAAGTGAGAATTTAAGAAAAACGGAAAATGAAATGTAACATAGACTTGTAAGTGATGTAATTGTAATGTGATGTGAGTGGATGTATCAGTGTTGGCCATCTTTTAGTCATTGTTCATAGTTGGTTTAGTGTATTTCTACTGGGTTGTGGCTCACCCTATATGGGAACATCATTTTCAGGTACAGGTAGCATGCCACCTCCAAGAACATAGCTTGGGAGGCTAGAGGCGGACAGACTTTTTGGTGTCTACCTTCTTTGATGTATTACATGTATATTCAAGCCAAAGGCTTAATGTGTAATAGAGCTAGTACTCTCTTTTTGTAACCAAGTGTTAACTTGGAAAGCTGTAAGCCCTTAGGGCATTTGCTTTTATTGTTAACATGTAATACTTTTGTAATGAACTACCCTGATGAATGGAAGAATGTTGATCTTTTATATATCAATGCATGTCAATATCGTGGATTTAATGTTATTTTTTTTGAGGGCCATACAAATTAGATCTGTGTCCTTGAAAAAAAAAACTGTCCATGAGGAGCAGGATTAATAGAGTCTTCTCCTCCGATGGTCCGCTGCAAGCATTGAGTAAAATAATTTGGTGAGAAGTCATTTTGTTTGTTTTGAAAGACGTTTTGTTTTCAATTTTACTCCTTAATTTATCTGTTGAATTTTTTATTTTTTTTCTATATGTTCAAATTTACATTTAAGTGTTTAATTATTATTTTTTTGTCTATATATTCAAAAATTTTGACTATCTGTTCAATTTTTTTCTCTATCTGTGCAACTTTTTGTCTAGATTTTATTATCAGTTCAATTTTAATCTCTTATCTGTTCAAATATCTATCCCAAATTTCTTATCTGTTCAACAAACCAGTCACAATCTTCAATTTATTTTTATCTGTTCAATTTTATTATCTGTTGAAATACACCAAACTAGTATCTGTTGCAATCTTTCTTTCTCTCTCTTGTTCTCTCTCTCTATCTATTAAAATTCTTTCTAAAAAATAATCCACTATATATATCTGTTCAATTTTTTATTATTTTTATCTGCTTAATTTTTAATTTTTTTTGGGTTCATTTACAACTATCTGTTGCAATTTGTTTCATCATACAACAACAACACAGATCAACAACTTTAAAAAAAAAACAAAAAAAAAGGAGGAGGAATTAGATCTGTGTGCTTGAAAAAAAAAATCTTTCCATAAGGAGCAAGATCAATGGAGTATTCTCCTCCGATGGTCTTCTGCAGGCATTGAGTAAAATAATTTGGTGAGAAGTCCTTTTGTTTGTTTTGAAAGACGTTTTGTTTTCAATTTTGCTCCTTAATTTTTCTGTTGAATTTTTTATTTATTTTTCTATATGTTCAAATTTACATTTAAGTGTTTAATTATTATTTTTTTGTCTATATATTCAAAAAATTTGACTATCTGTTCAATTTTTTTCTCTATCTGTGCAAGTTTTTGTCCAGATTTTATTATCAATTCAATTTTAATCTCTTATCTATTCAAATATCTATCCCAAATTTCTTATCTGTTGAACAAACCAGTCACAATCTTCAATTTATTTTTATCTGTTCAATTTTATTATCTGTTGAAATACACCAAACCAGGATTTGTTGCAATCTTTCTTTCTCTCTCTTGTTCTTTCTCTCTATCTGTTGAAATTCTTTCTAAAAAATAATCCAATATATATATCTGTTCAATTTTTTTATTATTTTTATCTGCTTAATTTTTAATTTTTTTTGGATCATTTACAACTATCTGTTGCAATTTGTTTTATCATACAACAACAACACAGATCATCAACTTAAAAAAAAAAGAAAAAAAAAGAGGAGGAATTACATATGAGTTAGAAAAAAAAAAAACTTTCTATAGGGAGCAGGATCAATGGAGTATTCTCATCCGATGGTCCTCTGCAGGCATTGAGTAAAATAATTTGGTGAGAAGTCCTTTTGTTTGTTTTGAAAGACGTTTTGTTTTCAATTTTATTCCTTAATTTATCTGTTGAATTTTTTATTATTTTTTCTATATGTTCAAATTTATATTTAAGTGTTTAATTATTATTTTTTTGTCTATATATTCAAAAAATTTGACTATCTGTTCAATTTTTTTCTCTATCTGTGCAACTTTTTGTATAGATTTTATTATCAGTTCAATTTTAATCTCTTATCTGTTCAAATATCTATCCCAAATTTCCTATCTGTTCAACAAACCGGTCACAATCTTAAATTTATTTTTATCTGTTCAATTTTACTATCTGCTGAAAGACACCAAACCAGGATCAGTTGCAATCTTTCTTTCTCTCTCTTGTTCTTTCTCTCTATCGGTTGAAATTCTTTCTCAAAAATAATCCAGTATAAATATATATCTGTTCAATTTTTTTTAATATTTTTATCTGCTTAATTTTTAATTTTTTTTAGTTCATTTACAACTATCTGTTGCAATTTGTTTCATCATACAACAACAACACAGATCAATAACTCAAAAAAAAGAAAAAAAATGAGGAATTAGATCTGTGTGCCTAAAAAAAAAAAAACTTTCCATAAGGAGCAGGATCAATGGAGTATTCTCCTCCGATGGTCCACTGCAGGCATTGAGTAAAATAATTTGGTGAGAAGTCCTTTTGTTTGTTTTGAAAGACGTTTTGTTTTCAATTTTACTCCTTAATTTATCTGTTGAATTTTCATTTTTCTATATGTTCAAATTTACAGTTAAGTGTTTAATTATTATTTTTTTTGTCTATATATTCAAAAATTTTGACTATCTGTTTAATTTTTTTCTCTATCTGTGCAATTTTTTGTCTAGATTTTATTATCAGTTCAATTTTAATCTCTTATCTATTCAAATATCTATCCCAAATTTCTTATCTGTTTAACAAACCAGTCACAATCTTCAATTTATTTTTGTCTGTTCAATTTTATTATCTGTTGAAATACACAGAACCAGGATCTGTTGCAATCTTTCTTTCTCTCTCTTGTTCTTTCTCTCTATCTGTTGAAATTATTTCTCAAAAATAATCCAGTATATATATCTGTTCAATTTTTTTATTATTTTATCTGCTTAATTTTTAATTTTTTTTAGTTCATTTATAACTATCTGTTGCAATTTGTTTCATCATACAACAACAACACAGATAAACAACTTTAAAAAAAAAAAAGAAAAAGAGGAGGATTTAGATCTATGTGCTTGAAAAAAAAAAACTTTCAATAAGGGGCAGGATCAATGGAGTATTCTCCTCCGATGGTCCTCTGCAGGCATGAGTAAAATAATTTGGTGAGAAGTCATTTTGTTTGTTTTGAAAGACGTTTTGTTTTCAATTTTAGTCCTTAATTTATCTGTTGAATTTTTTATTTTTTTTCTATATGTTCAAATTTACATTTAAGTGTTTAATTATTATTTTTTTGTCTATATATTCAAAAAAATTGACTATCTGTTCAATTTTTTTCTCTATCTGTGCAACTTTTTGTCCAGATTTTATTATCAGTTCAATTTTAATCTCTTATCTGTTCAAATATCTATCCCAAATTTCTTCTCTGTTCAACAAACCAGTCACAATCTTCAATTTATTTTTATCTGTTCAATTTTATTATCTATTGAAATACACCAAACCAGGATCTGTTGCAATCTTTCTTTCTCTCTATTGTTCTTTCTCTTTATCTGTTGAAATTCTTTCTCAAAAATAATCCAGTATATATATATCTGTTCAACTTTTTTATTTCTTTTATCTGTTCACTTTTTAATTTTTTTTGGTTCATTTACAGCTATCTGTTGCAATTTGCTTCATCATACAACAACAACTTAAACAAAAAAAAAAAAAAGAAAAAAAAAGAGGAGGAATTAGATCTGTGTGCTTGAAAAGAAAAAAAAAACTTTCCATAAGGAGCAGGATCAATGGAGTATTCTCCTCCGATGGTCCTCTGCAGGCAGTGAGTAAAATAATTTGGTGAGAAGTCCTTTTGTTTGTTTTGAAAGACGTTTTGTTTTCAATTTTACTCCTTAATTTATCTGTTGAATTTTTTATTTTTTTTCTATATGTTCAAATTTACATTTAAGTGTTTAATTATTATTTTTTTGTCTATATATTCAAAAAATTTGACTATCTCTTCATTTTTTTCTCTATCCGTGTAACTTTTTGTCTAGATTTTATTATCAGTTCAATTTTAATCTCTTATCTGTTCAAATATCTATCCCAAATTTCTTATCTGTTCAACAAACCAGTCACAATCTTCAATTTATTTTTATCTGTTCAATTTTATTATCTGTTGAAATACATCAAACCAGGATCTGTTGCAATAATTCTTTCTCTCTGTTGTTCTTTCTCTCTATCTGTTGAAATTCTTTCTCAAAAATAATCCAGTATATTTATATCTGTTCACTTTTTTTATTATTTTTATTTGCTTAATTTTTATTTTTTTTGGTTTCATTTATAACAATCTGTTGCAATTTGTTTCTTCATACAACAACAACACAGATCAACAAATTTTAAAAAAAAAGAAAAAAGAAAAGAAAAATATGAGGAATTAGATCTGTGTCCTTGAAAAAAAAAATTTCCATAAGGAGCAGGATCAATGGAGTATTCTCCTCCGATGGTCCTCTGCAGGCATCGAGTAAAAAATTTGGTGAGAAGTCCTTTTGTTTGTTTTGAAAGACGTTTTGTATTCAATTTTATTCCTTAATTTATCTGTTGAATTTTTTATTTTTTTTTATATGTTCAAATTTACATTTAAGTGATAAATTATTATTTTTTTGTCTATATATTCAAAAAATTTGACTATCTGTTCAATTTTTTTCTTTGTCTGTGCAACTTTTTGTCTAGATTTTATTATCAGTTCAATTTTAATCTCTTATCTGTTCAAATATCTATCCCAAATTTTTATCTGTTCAACAAACCCGTCACAATCTTCAATTTATTTTTAGCTGTTCAATTTTATTATCTGTTGAAATACACCAAACCAGGATCTGTTGCAATCTTTCTATTTCTCTCTTGTTCTTTCTCTCTATCTGTTGAAATTCTTTCTCAAAAATAATCCAGTATATACATATATCTGTTCAATTTTGTTTATTATTTTTATCTGCTTGATTTTTAATTTTTTTTGGCTCATTTACAACTATCTGTTGCAATTTGTTTCATCATACAACAACAACATAGATCAACAACTTAAAAAAAAAAAAAAAGAGGAGGAATTAGATCTGTGTGCTTGAAAAAAAAAAACTTTCCGTAAGGAGCAGGCTCAATGGAGTCTTCTCCTCCGATGGTCCTCTGCAGGCATTGAGTAAAATAATTTGGTGAGAAGTCCTTTTGTTTGTTTTGAAAGATGTTTTGTTTTCAATTTTACTCCTTAATTTATGTGTTGAATTTTTTATTTTTTTTTCCATATGTTCAAATTTACATTGAAGTGTTTAATTATTATTTTTTTGTCTATATATTCAAAAATTTTGACTATCTGTTGAATTTTTTTCTCTATCTGTGTAACTTTTTGTCTAGATTTTATTATCAGTTCAATTTTAATCTCTTATCTGTTCAAATATCTATCCCAAATTTCTTATATGTTCAACAAACCAGTCACAATCTTCAATTTATTTTTATCTGTTCAATTTTATTATCTGTTCAAATACACTAAACCAGTATCTATTACAATCTTTCTTTCTCTCTATCTGTTGAAATTCTTTCTCAAAATAATCCGCTATATATATCTGTTCAATTTTTTTATTATTTTTATTTGCTTAATTTTTAATTTTTTTTTGTTCATTTACAACTATCTGTTGCAATTTGTTTCATCATACAACAACAACACAGATCAACAACTGAAAAAAAGAAAAAGAAAAAAAGAGAGGAGGAATTAGATATGTGTGCTTGAAAAAAAAAAAAAAAAACTTTCCGTAAGGAGCAAGATCAATGGAGTATTCTCCTCCGATGGTTCTCTGCAGGCATTGAGTAAAATAATTTGGTGAGAAGTCCTTTTATTTGTTTTGAAAGATGTTTTGTTTTCATTTTTATTCCTTAATTTATCTGTTGAATTTTTTATTTTTTTTCTATATGTTCAAATTTACATTTAAGTGTTTAATTATTGTTTTTTTGTCTATATATTCAAAAAATTTGACTATCTGTTCAATTTTTTCTCTATCTGTGCAACTTTTTGTCTAGATTTTATTATCAGTTCAATTTTAATCTCTTATCTGTTCAAATATCTATCCCAAATTTCTTGTCTGTTCAACAAACCAGTCACAATCTTCTATTTATTTTTATCTGTTCAATTTTATTATCTGTTGAAATACACCAAACCAGGATCTGTTGCAATCTTTCTTTCTCTCTCTTGTTCTTTCTCTCTATCTGTTGAAATTCTTTCTCAAAAATAATCCAATATATATCTGTTCAATTTTATTATTATTTTTATCTGCTTAATTTTTAATTTTTTTTAGTTCATTTACAACTATCTGTTGCAATTTGTTTCATCATACAACAACAACACAGATCAACAACTTAAAAAAAAGGAAAAAAAAAAGAGGAGGAATTAGATCTGTGTCCTTGAAAAAAAACTAACCATAAGGAGCAGGATCAATGGAATCTTCTCCTCCGATGCTCCTCTGCAGGCATTGAGTAAAATAATTTGGTGAGAAGTCCTTTTGTTTGTTTTGAAAGACGTTAGGTTTTCAATTTTTCTCCTTAATTTATCTGTTGATTTTTTTTTTATATGTTCAACTTTACATTTAAATGTTTAATTATTATTTTTTTGTCTATATATTCAAAATTTTTGACTATCTGTTCAATTTCCTTCTCTATCTGTGTAACTTTTTGTCTAGATTTTATTATCAGTTCAATTTTAATCTCTTATCTGTTCAAATGTCTATCCCAAATTTGTTATCTGTTTAACAAACCAGTCACAATCTTCAATTTATTTTTATCTGTTCAATTTTATTATCTGTTGAAATACACCAAATCAGGATCTGTTGCAATCTTTCTTTCTCTCTATTGTTCTTTCTCTCTATCTATTGAAATTCTTTCTCAAAAATAATCCGGTATACATATATCTGTTCAATTTTTTTATTATTTTTATCTGCTTAATTTTTATTTTTATTTTGTTCATTTACAACTATCTGTTGCAAGTTGTTTCATCATACAACAACAACACAGATCAACAAATTTAAAAAAAAAAAAAAAAAAAAAAAAGAGAGGAGGAATTAGATCTGTGTGCTTGAAAAGAAAAAAAAAAACTTTCCATAAGGAGCAAGATCAATGGAGTATTGTCCTTCGATGGTCCTCTGTAGGCATTGAGTAAAATAATTTGGTGAGAAGTCCTTTTGTTTGTTTTGAAAGACGTGTTGTTTTCAATTTTACTCCTTAATTTATCTGTTGAATTTTTTATGTTTTTTTCTACATGTTCAAATTTACATTTAAGTGTTTAATTATTATTTTTTTTGTCTATATATTTAAAAAATTTGATTATCTGTTCATTTTTTTCTCTATCTCTGTAACTTTTTGTCAAGATTTTATTATCAGTTCAATTTTAATCTATTATCTGTTCAAATATCTATCCCAAATTTCTTATCTGTTCAAAAAACCAGTCACAATCTTCAATTTATTTTTATCTGTTCAATTTTATTACCTGTTGAAATACACCAAACCAGGATCTGTTGCAATCTTTCTTTTTCTCTCTTGTTCTTTCTCTCTATCTATTGAAATTCTTTCTCAAAAATAATCCAGTGTATACATGTATCTGTTCGATTTTTTTTATTATTTTTATCTGCTTAATTTTTATTTTTTTTGGTTCATTTACAACTATCTGTTGCAATTTGTTTCATCATACAACAACAACACAGATCAACAACTTAAAAAAAAAAAAAAGTGGTGGAATTAGATCTGTGTGCTTGAAAAAAAAAAATTTCCATAAGGAGCAGGTTCAATGGAGTCTTCTCCTCCGATGGTCCTCTGCAGGCATTGAGTAAAATAATTTGGCGAGAAGTCCTTTTGTTTGTTTTGAAAGACGTTTTGTTTTCAATTTTACTCCTTAATTTATCTGTTGAATTTTTTATTTTTTTTTCTATATGTTCAAATTTACGTTGAAGTGTTTAATTATTATTTTTTTGTCTATATATTCAAAAATTTTTACTATCTGTTCAATTTTTTTTTTCTATCTGTGTAACTTTTTCTCTAGATTTTATTATCCGTTCAATTTTAATCTCCTATCTGTTCAAATATCTATCCCAAATTTCTTATATGTTCAACAAACCAGTCACAATCTTCAATTTATTTTTATCTGTTCAATTTTATTATCTGTTCAAATACACTAAACCAGTATCTGTTGCAATCTTTCTCTCTCTCTCTTGTTCTTTCTCTCTATCTGTTGAAATTCTTTCTCAAAAATAATCCGCTATATATATCTGTTCAATTTTTTAATTATTTTTATCTGCTTAATTTTTAATTTTTCTTGGTTCATTTACAAATATCTGTTGCAATTTGTTTCATCACACAACAACAACACAGATCAACAACTGGAAAAAAAAAAGAAAAAAAAAGAGGAGGAATTAGATCTGTGTGCTTGAAAAAAAAAAAACTTTCCGTAAGGAGCACGATCAATGGAGTATTCTCCTCCGATGGTTCTCTGCAGGCATTGAGTAAAATAATTTGGTGAGAAGTCCTTTTATTTGTTTTGAAAGACGTTTTGTTTTCAATTTTATTCCTTAATTTATCTGTTGAATTTTTTTATTTTTTTCCTATATGTTCAAATTTACATTTAAGTGTTTAATTATTATTTTTTTGTCTATATATTCAAAAAATTTGACTATCTGTTCAATTTTTTTCTCTATCTGTGCAACTTTTTGTCTAGATTTTATTATCAGTTCAATTTTAATCTCTTTTCTGTTCAAATATCTATCCCAAATTTCTTATCTGTTCAACAAACCAGTCACAATTTTCAATTTATTTTTATCTGTTCAATTTTATTATCTGTTGAAATACACCAAACCAGGATCTGTTGCAATCTTTCTTTCTCTCTCTCTCGTTCTTTCTCTCTATCTGTTGAAATTCTTTCTCAAAAATAATCCAGTATATATATATCTGTTTAATTTTATTATTATTTTTATCTGCTTAATTTTTAATTTTTTTTAGTTCATTTACAACTATCTGTTGCAATTTGTTTCATCATTCAACAACAACACAGTTCAACAACTTAAAAAAAAGAGAGGAAAAAAAAAAGGAGGAATTAGATCTGTGTCCTTGAAAAAAAAAACTATCCATAAGAAGCAGGATCAATGGAATCTTCTCCTCCGATGGTCCTCTGCTGGCATTGAGTAAAATAATTTGGTGAGAAGTCTTTTTGTTTGTTTTGAAAGACGTTTGGTTTTCAATTTTTCTCCTTAATTTTTCTGTTGAATTTTTTTTTATATGTTCAAATTTACATTTAAGTGTTTAATTATTATTTTTTTGTCTATATATTCAAAAATTTTGACTATCTGTTCAATTTTTTTCTCTATCTGTGTAACATTTTTTTCTAGATTTTATTATCAGTTCAATTTTAATCTCTTATCTGTTCAAATATCTATCCCAAATTTCTTATCTTTTTAATAAACCAGTCACAATCTTCAATTTATTTTTATCTAGTCAATTTTATTATCTATTGAAATAAACCAAACCAGGATCTGTTGCAATCTTTCTTTCTCTCTCTTGTTCTTTCTCTCTATCTGTTAAAATTCTTTCTCAAAAATAATCCGGAATACATATATCTGTTCAATTTTTTTATTATTTTAATCGGCTTAATTGTTAATTTTTTGTTTGTTCATTTACAACTATCTGTTGCAAGTTGTTTCATCATACAACAACAACAACACAGATCAACAAATTAAAAAAAAAAAAAAAAAAAAAAAAAAAGAGGAGGAATTAGATCTGTGTGGTTGAAAAAAAAAAAACTTTCCATAGGGAGCATGATCAATGGAGTATTCTCCTCCGATGGTCCTCTGCAGGCATTGAGTAAAATAATTTGGTGAAAAGTCCTTTTCTTTGTTTTTAAAGATGTTTTGTTTTCAATTTTACTCCTTAATTTATCTGTTGAATTTTTTATTTTTTTTTCTATATGTTCAAATTTACATTTAAGTGTTTAATTATTATTTTTTTGTCTATATATTCAAAAAATTTGACTATCTGTTCAATTTTTTTCTCTATCTGTGCAAGTTTTTGTCCAGATTTTATTATCAGTTCAATTTTAATCTCTTATCTGTTGAAATATCTATCCCAAATTTCTTATCTGTTCAACAAACCAGTCACAATCTTCAATTTATTTTTATCTGTTCAATTTTATTATCTGTTTAAATACACCAAACCAGGATCTGTTGCAATCTTTCTTTCTCTCTCTTGTTCTTTCTTTCTATCTGTTGAAATTCTTTCTCAAAAATAATCCAGTATATATATATATCTGTTGAATTTTTTTATTATTTTTATCTGCTTAATTTTTAATTTTTTTTGCTTCATTTACAACTATCTGTTGCAATTTGTTTCATCATACAACAATAACACAGATCCAAAAAAAAAAAAAAAAAAAAAGAGGAGGAATTAGATTTGTGTGTTTGAAAAGAAAAAAAAAACATTCCATAAGGAGCAAGATCATGGAGTATTCTCCTCCGATGGTCCTCTGCAGGCATCGAGTAAAATAATTTGGTGAGAAGTCCTTTTATTTGTTTTGAAAGACGTTTTGTTTTCAATTTTAGTCCTTAATTTATCTGTTGAATTTTTTATTTTTTTTTCTATATGTTCAAATTTACATTTAAGTGTTTCATTATTATTTTTTTGTCTATATATTTAAAAAATTTGACTATCTGTTCATTTTTTTTCTCTATCTCTGTAACTTTTTGTCTAGATTTTATTATCAGTTCAATTTTAATCTCATATCTGTTCAAATATCTATCCCAAATTTCTTATCTGTTCAACAAACCAGTCACAATCTTCAATTTATTTTTATCTGTTTAATTTTATTATCTGTTGAAATACACCAAACCAGGATCTGTTGCAATCTTTCTTTTTCTCTCTTGTTCTTTCTCTCTATCTGTTGAAATTCTTTCTGAAAAATAATCCAGTATATACATATATCTGTTCAATTTTTTTCTATTATTTTTATCTGCTTAATTTTTATTTTTTTTTGTTATTTACAACTATCTGTTGCAATTTGTTTCATCATACAACAACAACACAGATCAACAACTTTAAAAAAAAAAAAAAAAAAGAAAAAAAAAGTGGAGGAATTAGATCTGTGTGCTTGAAAAAAAAAAAACTTTCCATAAGGAGCAAGCTCAATGGAGTCTTCTCCTCCGATGGTCCACTGCAGGCATTGAGTAAAATAATTTGGTGAGTAGTCATTTTGTTTGTTTTGAAAGACGTTTTGTTTTCAATTTTACTCATTAATTTATCTGTTGAATTTTTTATTTTATTTTTCTATATGTTCAAATTTACATTTAAGTTTTAATTATTATTTTTTGTCTATATATTCAAAAATTTTGACTATCTGTTCTATTTTTTTCTATATCTGTGCAACTTTTTGTCTAGATTTTATTACCAGTTCAATTTTAATCTCTTATCTGTTCAAATATCTATCCCAAATTTCTTATCTGTTCAACAAACCAGTCACAATCTTCAATTTATTTTTATCTGTTCAATTTTATTATCTGTTGATATACACTAAACCAGTATCTGTTGCAATCTTTCTTTCTCTCTCTTGTTCTTTCTCTCTATCTGTTGAAATTCTTTCTCAAAAATAATCCACTATATATATATTTGTGCAATTTTTTTATTACTTTTATCTGCTTAATTTTTAATTTTTTTTGGTTCATTTACAACTATCTGTTGCAATTTGTTTCATCACACAACAACAACACTGATCAACAACTGAAAAAAAAAAAGAAAAAAAAAAGATGAGGAGTTAGATCTGTGTGCTTGAAAAAAAAAAACTTTTCGTAAGGAGCAAGATCAATGGAGTATTCTCCTCCGATGGTTCTCTGCATGCATTGAGTAAAATAATTTGGTGAGAAGTCCTTTTATTTGTTTTGAAACACGTTTTGTTTTTAATTTTATTCCTTAATTTATCTGTTGAATTTTTTATTTTTTTTCTATATGTTTAAATTTACATTTAAGTGTTTAATTATTATTTTTTTGTCTATATATTCAAAAAATTTGACTATCTGTTCAATTTTTTTCTCTATCTGTGCAACTTTTTGTCTAGATTTTATTATCAGTTCAATTTTAATCTCTTATCTGTTCAAATGTCTATCCCAAATTTCTTACATGTTCAACAAACCAGTCACAATCTTTAGTTTATTTTTATCTGTTCAATTTTATTATCTGTTGAAATACACCAAACCAGGATTTGTTGCAATCTTTCTTTCTCTCTTTTGTTCTTTCACTTTATCTGTTGAAATTCTTTCTCAGAAATAATCCGGTATATATATATGTTCATTTTTATTATTATTTTTATCGGCTTAATTTTTAATTTTTTTTGGTTCATTTACCACTATCTGTTGCAATTTCTTTCATCATACAACAGCAAAACAGATCAACAACTTAAAAAATAAATAAATAAATAAAAATAGGAGGAATTAGATATGTGTACTTAAAAAAAAAAAAACTGTCCATAAGGAGCAAGATCAATGGAGTCTTCTCCTCCGATGGTCTTCTACAAGCATTGAGTAAAATAATTTGATGAAAAGTCCTTTTGTTTTTTTGAAAGACGTTTTGTTTTCAATTTTACTCCTTAATTTATCTGTTGAATTTTTTATTTTTTTTCTATATGTTCAAATTTACATTTAAGTGTTTAATTATTATTTTTTTGTCTATATATTCAAAAATTTTGACTATCTGTTCAATTTTTTTCTCTATCTGTGCAACTTTTTGTCTAGATTTTATTATCAGTTCAATTTTAATCTCTTATCTGTACAAATATCTATCCCAAATTTCTTATCTGTTCAACAAACCAGTCACAATCTTCAATTTATTTTTATCTGTTCAATTTTATTATCTGTTGAAATACACCAAACTAGGATCTGTTGCAATCTTTCTTTCTCTCTCTTGTTCTTTCTCTCTATCTGTTGAAATTCTTTCTCAAAAATAATCCAGTATATATATGTATATCTGTTCAATTTTATTATTATTTTTATCTTCTTAATTTTTAATTTTTTTTAGTTCATTTACAACTATCTGTTGCAATTTGTTCCATCATACAACAACAACACAGATCAACAACTTAAAAAAAAGAAAAAAAAAGAAAAAGAAAAATAGGAGGAATTAGATCTATGTCCTTGAAAAAAAAAAACTATCCATAAGGAGCAGGATCAATGGAGTCTTCTCATCCGATGGTCCTCTGCAGACATTGAGTAAAATAATTTGGTGAGAAGTCTTTTTGTTTGTTTTGAAAGACGTTTGGTTTTCAATTTTTCTCCTTAATTTATCTGTTGAATTTTTTTTTTATATGTTCAAATTTACATTTAAGTGTTTAATTATTATTTTTTTGTCTATATATTCAAAAAATTTGACTATCTGTTCAATTTTTTTCTCTATCTGTGCAACTTTTTGTCTAGATTTTATTATCAGTTCAATTTTAATCTCTTGTCTGTTCAAATATCTATCCCAAATTTCTTATCTGTTTAACAAACCAGTCACAATCTTCAATTTATTTTTATCTGTTCAATTTTATTATCTGTTGAAATACACCAAACCAGGATCTGTTGCAATCTTTCTTTCTCTCTCTTGTTCTTTCTCTCTATCTGTTGAAATTCTTTCTCAAAAATAATCCAGTATATATATCTGTTCAATTTTTTTAATATTTTTATCTGCTTAATTTTTAATTTTTTTTGGTTCATTTACAACTATCTGTTGCAATTTGTTTCATCATACAACAACACAGATCAACAACTTTAAAAAAAAAAAAAAAAAAAAAAAGAGGAGGAGGAATTAGATTTGTGTGCTTGAAAAAAAAAAACTTTCCATAAGGAGCAGGATCAATGGAGTCTTCTCCTCCGATGGTCCTCTGCAGGCATTGAGTAAAATAATTTGGTGAGAAGTCCTTTTGTTTGTTTTGAAAGACGTTTTGTTTTCAATTTTACTCCTTAATTTATTTGTTGAATTTTTTATTTTTTTTCTATATGTTCAAATTTACATTTAAGTGTTTAATTATTATTTTTTTGTCTATATAGTCAAAAATTTTGACTATCTGTTCAATTTTTTTCTCTATCTGTGCAACTTTTTGTCTAGATTTTTTTATCAGTTCAATTTTAATCTCTTATCTGTTCACTATCCCAAATTTCTTATCTGTTCAACAAACCATCACAATCTTCAATTTATTTTTATCTGTTCAATTTTATTATCTGTTGAAATACACCAAACCAGGATCTATTGCAATCTTTCTCTCTCTCTCTCTTGTTCTTTCTCTCTATCTGTTGAAATTCTTTCTCAAAAATAATCTAGTATATATATATCTGTTCAATTTTTTTATTATTTTTATCTGAGTGGTTAAATACCGCCTCTTAATTTCCCACGGATCATTCATCCACTGGACATCTTCTGTATTAATATAGAGGACAGTTTCCTCAGTAATGGAATTCTGGAAATAAGTTGATTTTGGAGTTAGGAGGACATCTTTAGCCGTACGGCTAGATTCTCCTTTTTTACTGGAATTGACATCAAGGCCTGGGAATTCTGTATGGTAGGGATTACCCCTACCGCGGCCCCTTCTGCCGGACCCCCGGCCTCTAGACTGCATTGGATCCCTGCAAATATTCACAGGTTAAAAAATCGGGAAGAGAGTTATGTTCTCCTTTAATATATTCAATATTAAAATCAAATACTGAAAGTTGGCCCTACCAAGAGGCAAAAAGTTGTTTTTGGGCTAAATTTTCAACATCTTTTTTGAAAATTTGTTTTGCTGCATAACAATCAACACGAATTAAAAAATGTTGATTTAATAAATCATCCTGGAATTTTAAAACACATTTAACAATAGCTAAATATTCTTTTTTAATTGTCGGATAATTTTTTGCTGCTGAATTCCAAATACCAGAGTGAAATCTTAAAAGTTCTTTTTTGTGAGTATTTGGATTAAATTGTTTAAGTATACCACCAAATCCAAGATTAGAGGCATCAGTTTCCACAATTTTCTTCCATTCTGGATGTGGTAAAGATAAACAAGGTAGAGTTTTAACTCTAGCTTTTATCTTTTGAACAACTTCTGTATGTTCTGGACCCCATGGTAGAGGATTTTTTCTAAGTCTGGAATATAATACTGCTGCATCAGTAGCAAGATTAGGATAGTAATCATGAATATAATTTAAACTACCCAAAAATCTCTGTAATTGAGTTTTATCTTTAATTTCATCTGGAAATTTGGATGCAAATTCCATGCTCCTATTAATTGGAATAATAGTACCATTATGAATATTATGGCCTAAAAATCTGATTGTAGTCTGAAAAAGTTGCATTTTTGGTGCAGAAACAACTAAACCATTTTTAATAATAACATGTTTAAAAATGTTAAGATGTTTCATATGCTGGTCAATTGATGAAGAGAAGATTAAAACATCATCAATATAACAAATGGAAAATTCTATATAAGGATTGAAAATATCATTCATAATATGCTGGAATTCAGATGGTGCATTTTTCAAACCAAATGGCATAACATTCCATTCAAAATGCCCAAAGGGTACTGTAAAAGGAGTTTTGTATCTGTCTTGTTCAGCGATTTGGACTTGCCAATATCCTGATTTCATGTCAAATTTAGAAAATATAACTGCATCCTGGAGACGATCTAAAAGATCTTTCTTGTTTGGAACTGGATACCTTATCCATTGTAAGGCTTCATTAAGAGGTTTGTAATTAATGACCAATCTTGGCACACCTCTTTCAATTTCTGCATTTTTATTCACATAAAAGGCAGTACAGCTCCAAGGAGATCCGCTGGGTCGAATTAACTTTTTCTGGAGAAGAGTATTAATTTTTGTTTTGCAAAGTTCTAAATACTCTTTTTTCATTTGACTTGGTCAGGCGGGAGTAGGAATTTTCCGCTCATCATATCCTGGTTCATAGGGCAACGAAACTATGTGTTTCTTGCGATCCCAAAAAGCATTAGGAACATCACTACAGATTTCTACTTGAAATTCTTTTTCAAGTGATTTTATTTTTTGTTGGAAGGAAGACTGTTGAAGTCTCTGTTCTGTAGTTAAAAAACTAATTTCTTTTTGTAGGAAATTAATTTGTTTTTCTTTGAAATTAACTAGATCCTTAATTTGATCTAATTCTTTGGTATAAGGTTCTGTAATAAATTCAAAGATAATTGACTGATTATTTAAATTTGTATGTATGCCAATAGAGTCAATTTTTGTAATTGGCATTAGTAAGCACAGGAAAGGTGTTCCAAGAATTATGGCTTGAGACATGTTCTTAATAAGAACAAAAGAAGTAGGAAGACATAATCCTTGATTACAAATTAAAACTTCTGGGAGTTTATACTGGATATATAACGAATTACCACTTGCACTTGTGAGTGACTGTGTAGTTTTATAAAAGTATTTAGTAGGAATTAATCCTTCCTGAATACAATTCATATCTGCTCCACTGTCAACAAGAGCAATGGCATCTTTGATAATAAAATCAGGTTTTATCATAAAAGTGATCCTGATATACCATTTCTGGAAAGTTACGGAATTCATGAGCATGAGATAATCAGGCTCTTTAGTTTCTGAAGTAGATTGAGACGTGGATTCATTGATAATGATCCCTTTCTCTTTATCCTGTAATTGCTTATTGATCTTTTTTATTTCAAAATTAATAGCAATATTGGAAGTTTGTAAATGTTTAATTTCAAATTTTAAAGCATTTACTTCCATTTTTAATTCCTGAATCGTTAGAGGTTTTTCAACAGAAACTGGTTGAAGATGTTGAAAAACTTCCTTCATACTGTAATGTTGAGGAGGAAGAGCTTTGTTTTGTTTCTGCTGTTGCAGACAAAGCTCAAGAAATTTCAATTTCATTTCTGGATTGGAAATCTGATCAGCAATATTGATCATATTTTGTTCATCAGCTGTAAGGACGTTAATACTGGGTCCTCCAATATCAAGTCCATTCATTTCAACTATGGCTTTCCAATAGTTGACTTCATCGGAAATTTGATTGACACTTGTTTTACAAGGACAATTTTTTGGATTTTCATCGGATTCACTAGATGTATCTGAAGAATATAAGGCAGCAATTTCTTCTTCAGCATCTGAAGAAGTATCTGATTCATCAGATATCATTCTAAGAATCTGTTGCTGAATATCATTATCTAAAGATAGTTCATTAAGCTTCTGTTGTATTTTAGACCTACAACGATTAGCATAATGTCCTATCTGTCCACATTTATAACATTTAATTGTGGATTTAGGATTTTTCTGGGAATATTTTTGTTTTCCTTTAGAAGGTGTTTGCTGGACAGTTTGTTTAGGGTATTTGTATTTTTTGGGCTTTTGGGAATAATTTTTTGAAAATTTTCCACTTTTATGTTTCTTTTGCTTGTGAGGATACTATAATTTTGTATCATAGGCAAATTGCTCACAAAATTCACCTAATTCTCTTCGTCCTGTAAGATGTTGATGTTTCATCTGTTGCTGAAGTTTAAGGTCATTACAAAAGGCAAGACCTTCATCAGTAATAAGACCTACAAGTTGGCCGTAGGTATATCTATTATATGGAATAGCCAATTGATTATGACGGTCTTTTAATTTCTTACGAACTCTTTCAGCAAAAAGAGTAGGAAGGCCGTTAATAAATTTGGCTTTCCAATGACCGGAATTAGCATCAGCTCTGCGATGCACTTTCATCAGGAAAAGATCTTTGTACCATCTGAAATGGGATAAAGATGGACATCTTAATTTCTGTAAAAGTTCTCTACTTCTATCTTCGATGCCTGTAACAGTACCAACGAAGTGAAGAACAATGCTATTGACAAGGGTATAAACAGCATCTTGTTCTGTAGATTCGGCTCTAGTGTCTGGATCAATAATTGTTCTTGTTGAATTTAGGATTTCATTGTTTTGTGCTGCAGAAAGGATATTATCTCACCATCCTTTAAGTAGTCTGGTAAAGCCACTGACAATAAATCGAGCTACTTGATGATCTGTATTTTCATTTTGTTTGCAAACAGTTGCAAACATAAGCATATGTTGAAGTACTTCAAATATTTGGTATTTTGAAAGACCATCAACATTCCATTCGTAAATGGTTTTACTATGGTAAGATTGCTGATGTCTGAGGAAGTCTTCTTCGTAAAGAAGATCCATAGGACTAGGTCTGGAATAATAATATCTGCTTGATGCCAGATATGCCTGTTGTTCAGCCCTAGTGCCATAATGAACTTTATTAATACTAGAAGGTTCATGTTGGAAATTGGCTTGTATTTCAGAAATTTGTTGAGGTTCTAAGTTCTGATAATTTTCCTTAATATTCTGAAAATGATTCCTGGATAGCATATGAACTTGATGAGAAGAAGATTCTCCTATATTCAGATTTTTAATCTTACTTATAAGAGTTTCCATAAAATCTGTATTATCCTTTTTAGGTTTAAGGTTGAAATTTGTTACTGTAGGAGTAGGCTTAAATGCTACAGGTTTTATGTCTGAAGGTTTGGGTTGAAGATGACAATTATCTTTTATATGGACAACTGTTTCTTCAATCCTGGTTAATTGTTTACCCATGGTTTGACATAAAAGGTTAGTATAATTATTTTGTTTCATTACTGGAATAATGTCCCTAACTGTTATGGCATTATTGCTTTTTGCTGGTGGTTCAATAAAAGCAGAAATAACCAAAGGTTGGGTAGTTGAGTCACTTGGAAGTAATTCCAAAGACTTTGCAGGTGGGTGAATAGAAGTGATAATATTACCATCAGTAGTCACCCATTGCTTCTGGATATTGTCTAAAACATTAATTTGGAAATTCAGAATATTACCCTTTTCCATAAACCATAATGGAAAAGAATATAACTTTCGATTATTTTCCAAATATTTATAGTACTGAATTTTAATTTCCTGTAATTGTTCGGGATTATGGTTAGCAAAATACCATTCTCTGAATTTTGCATATATGTCCTGATAAAAATCCTGATTAAGGATTTTTCGATTTTCACTTCCTGGACTAAAATCCATTAAACTTCAAAATTCATGTCACTGGCAGTAGGACTATAAGGTCCTTTGCTACTGGATTCCCTAGGTTCATAAACACCATGTGGGATTCTATTTCTGGAAAATTGTAATCCCTGAATTTCAGGATCTATGGGATCTGAAGTTTGATCTGGATTGCTAGGAGGTCTAGAAGGCATACCTTGTATGACAGATTCTAGAGGTTCAGCTGTGGAATGTCTGGAAGACTCAGGAAAGTCTACTTCTAGTGAGTTTTCTTTGAGGTCTCTGAATCTTAGATAAACATTACCATTATCCATTTGAATAACATCATCTAGATTATGCTGAATCATAGGTTTGGGTGGAACATCATTATTTATTTGCCTTCTTTCTGGAAAGGTTATTTTTTCTCATTCAATCATTTTGGGCATGGCAACTTAACTACTGTAAAGGTTTGTGTCAATAAGAACTGTGTGACCCTGGACACTTGTCTTGCGAATATAAGGATTTAAAGTGGTTAAAACCTTTAAATAAATTCTGTAAATTACCGTAAAAGGTGGTGATCCTGGAAGATACTCATAACCATGAGATAAGACTCTCAACTCTAAAACCTTAGATAGGTTTTGGTCTGAAAGGGCTATACTCAAGTTTGGGTATATATCAAAGTATACTGGACCATGAGCCAGACTGGTTTCTATGGCTCCCATGAGCGAGGCTCTCCAATTGGTACACCTACCATCTCGTAGAGTACACTGGATACTGGTATTTTGACCTAAAAGGGTCAATGGTTTGAAGGCAATCTGAACAAGTCCTATATGGACATATTTGTATTTGTCTAAAAATGGAATAAGATCTTGGATATGTATTAAATACATAAGTTCATCATCATTCTGTACTGAGGCTGCATGCTCAAAGGTTTTAATGATTCTTCTACTGGAAAAGTCCAACTTACCTATCTTATAGATGGTATCTGGTTTCACTTTTGGAATTGTCCATTTATCAAGTGCCTCATTGACATCTTGATAAGCGACAAGTTCTCTAGCTTCAGATGTTGAAGCTTCTGTATTGGCCACTGTGTTGGCTACTGTAGCGACATCTTCTGAAGGTACAGTACTCATAAGATTGTATAGTGACCATAAATGTATAATTAAAATAGAATAAAACTAACTATAATTAACAGTAGACGTGGCTTTGATACCAAAACAACGGTGCTTGACACAGGTTACAGCTAGCACGTCTGTCAACGGTTTACTAAGTCAAAGGTCCTAACCGCAATTACTGCTAACGGATTGACTCTACGCGACTTGGGTGACGTCCCACTAACCCTAACTCTATACTAACCTTTATTAAGCACAAAACTAGGAATATTATTAATTATAGTTTTATTTTATTTTATCTTAATTATGCCATTTATGGTCTCATAATTTACTGTACTGAAGGAGGAGGCCTAATGGCCGTAGCCAAAAGGCAAATCTACTCGTTGAGCTGTGTCTGGACTTGGGTTATTTTTTGTTGACAGATTTCTAATTCTTGGAGACTCCAAGAATCATTAGGCCAGATGGATAAATAATATTCAATATTATTTTTTCTTGTTTTATAAAAATCTAATAACTCATTCAAAATAGCAATTTGATACACATACATGCATTAAAAGAAATATACAAGAAGGAATACTTACAATCAGAACCAAACTTTTATTATAATACTTGATTGCTGAAAAGGGAAAACACACTGAAAAAGAAGAGGGAGAGATTACAGATTTTGAAACGAAAAAACTAAAATTTCGAGGTGTCATCAACAAGCCTGAGGCTACCCTTATATAGCAAAAGAAAAGAAAAGGATAAGGATAGAGCGAGACAGGTGGCGTGTCCTGGTTGGTGTGGAGTCGAGCATCCTTATCTCCTCGAGATTCCTTATCATCTTTTGTCGGTAAAAGCCAGCTGGAGAGATAGCTGGTATGTCAACTGTAGAAATGGCAAACAGGGCATCTTCTTTTGCCGAAATTTATTTTGTCGCCTAGCTGGAAAGTGCATTCGCTAGAGTGGGAGACAAAAGGAGCTGAATTCGGATAAAGGCATTAATCAGCTTTACCTTTTCCCTTGTCCTTATTCTGACTAATTTTCTCAGCAATCATTCCAGTAAGAGAGTCCCAAAAATCTCCAAGATTGGGCTCGTTGTCGGTCGGTTCATTCGGGTCTTGAGATTCACCCGCCAAGACTGTAAAATCATTTTCATCCGCTAAGGGATCAAAATGTTCTTCTTCATCTCCATGCATACTGGAGCCAGATTTCATACTAATAGTATCACTGGACAGAGACTGGAGGAATTGTTCCTTCATATAATCCATACTTTTAATAATCAATTCCTGCTCAGATAATTCTGGAAATTTTTGTCGTAATTCTGTTTGAATCTGGACAAATGGATTTTGAACTGGAGCAGCTGGGATGAGTTTATGAGAGGCATCCCAGCAAGCCTGTGTGTGGGCTTTAATCTTCTGGAGTAATTCCTGACGAGGTATTGCATCGTCCATCTTGGTCCACCATTTATAGAGAAAGACTCTCTTTAAACGAGGAATTTTATTTTGGAAGTCGCACTGCAAATCCCATTTCCAAATCCATGGGATGCCAAATCAAATAATAAAATGGGCTACGAATTTGGACATAGAAATTTCTTTATTAACTGGAATTTTACAGTAAGCTACTTGCCATTCATTAAAAGCAAGTCGGATAGGTTCTGGAAAAGCATCAAACTGTAAACCAAACTTATCCCACCAAACGAGAAACCAGTTTGGGAGGGTTCATGTAATAAAAAGCCTGGGTGAAGGCATCGATGTAATCCCAATAACTGTAGCCAGATTCTTTTTGGCGAATCTCAAGGGTTCTGGTCACATGAGGGTGCATACCCCAAGCCGACATAGGCAAGATTTGCTGGATGGTTGCTTTACTGTAATTAATAGGACTGGCAGTCCTATGTGGTTCGGCCAAAGTACGCTGAAAATGGACTGATGCAAGTCCAGTGAGAATTTGCTCAAAGACATATCTGTATTGATCAAAATGGGGAGGGAGAATTTTGAGTGGTAAAATACCGCCTCTTAATTTCCCACGGATCATTCATCCACTGGACATCTTCGGTATTAATATAGAGGACAGTTTCCTCAGTTTCCTCAGTAATTAATGCAATTTGTTTCATCATACAACAACACAGATCAACAACTTAAAAAAAAACAAAAAAAAAAAAAGAGAGGAGGAATTAGATCTGTGTGCTTGAAAAAAAAAAACTTTCCATAAGGAGCAGGGTCAATAGAGTATTCTCCTCCGATGGTCCTCTGCAAGCATTGAGTAAAATAATTTGGTGAGAAGCCTTTTTGTTTGTTTTGAAAGACGTTTTGTTTTCAATTTTACTCCTTAATTTATCTGTTGAATATTTTATTTTTTTTTCTATATGTTTAAATTTACATTTAAGTGTTTAAATATTATTTTTTTGTCTATATATTCAAAAAATTTGACTATCAGTTCAATTTTTTTCTCTATCTGTGCAACTTTTTGTCTAGATTTTATTATCAGTTCAATTTTAATCTCTTATCTGTTCAAATATCTATCCCAAATTTCTTATCTGTTCAACAAACCAGTCACAATCTTCAATTTATTTTTATCTGTTCAATTTTATTATTTGTTGTAATACACAAAACCAGGATCTGTTGAAATCTTTCTTTCTCTCTCTTGTTCTTTCTCTCTATCTGTTGAAATTCTTTCTCAAAAATAATCCAGCATATATATATCTGTTCAATTTTTTTTATTTTTATCTGCTTACTTTTTAATTTTTTTTTTTTGTTCATTTACAACTATCTGTTGCAATTTGTTTCATCATACAACAACAACACAGATCAAAAACTTAAAAAAAAAAAAAAGAGGAGGAATTAGATCTGTGTGCTTGAAAAAAACAAAACTTTGCATAAGGAGCAGGATCAATGGAGTCTTCTCCTCCGATGGTCCTCTGCAGGCATTGAGTAAAATAATTTGGTAAGAAGTCCTTTTGTTTGTTTTGAAAGACGTTTTGTTTTCAATTTTACTCCTTAATTTATCTGTTGAATTTTTTATTTTTTTTTTCTATATGTTCAAATTTACATTTAAGTGTTTAATTATTATTTTTTTGTCTATATATTCAACAATTTTGACTATCTGTTCAATTTTTTTCTCTATCTGTGCAACTTTTTGTCTAGATTTTATTATCAGATCAATTTTAATCTCTTATCTGTTCAAATATCAATCCCAAAATTTTATATGTTCAACAAATCAGTCACAATCTTCAATTTATTTTTATCTGTTCAATTTTATTATCTGTTGAAATACACCAAACCAGGATCTGTTGCAATCTTTCTTTCTCTCTCTTGTTCTTTCTCTCTATCTGTTGAAATTCTTTCTCAAAAATAATCTAGTATATATATATCTGTTCAATTTTTTTATTATTTTTATCTGCTTAATTTTTAATTTTTTTTGGTTCATTTACAACTATCTATTGCAATTTGTTTTATCATACAACAACAACACAGATCAACAACTTTAAAAAAAAAAAAAAAAAAAAAAAAAAAAAAAAAAAAAAAGAGGAGAAATTAGATCTGTGTGCTTGAAAAAAATAAAACTTTCCATAAGGAGCAGGGTCAATGGAGTCTTCTCCTCCGATGGTCCTCTGCAGGCATTGAGTAAAATAATTTGGTGAGAAGTCCTTTTGTTTGTTTTGAAAGACGTTTTGTTTTCAATTTTACTCCTTAATTTATCTGTTGAATTTTTTATTTTTCTTCTATATGTTCAAATTTACATTTAAGTTTTTAATTATTATTTTTTTGTCTATATATTCAAAAAATTTGACTATCAGTTCAATTTTTTTCTCTATCTGTGCAACTTTTTGTATAGATTTTATTATCAGTTCAATTTTAATCTCTTATCTGTTCAAATATCTATCCCAAATTTCTTATCTGTTTAACAAACCAGTCACAATCTTCAATTTATTTTTATCTGTTCAATTTTATTATTTGTTGAAATACACCAAACCAGGATTTGTTGAAATCTTTCTTTCTCTCTATCTGTTGAAATTCTTTCTCAAAAATAATCCAGTATATATATATCTGTTCAATTTTTTTTTATCTGCTTACTTTTTAATTTTTTTTGGTTCATTTACAACTATCTGTTGCAATTTGTTTCATCATACAACAACACAGATCAACAACTTTTAAAAAAAAAAAAAAAAAAAAAAAGAGTGGAGAAATTAGATCTGTGTGCTTGAAAAAAATAAAACTTTCCATAAGGAGCAGGGTCAATGGAGTCTTCTCCTCCGATGGTCCTTTGCAGGCATTGAGTAAAATAATTTGGTGAGAAGTCCTTTTGTTTGTTTTGAAAGACGTTTTGTTTTCAATTTTACTCCTTAATTTATCTGTTGAATTTTTTATTTTTTTTTTCTATATGTTCAAATTCACATTTAAGTGTTTATTATTATTTTTTTGTCTATATATTCAAAAATTTTGACTATCTGTTCAATTTTTTCTCTATCTGTGCAACTTTTTGTCTAGATTTTATTATCAGTTCAATTTTAATCTCTTATCTGTTCAAATATCTATCCCAAATTTTTATATGTTCAACAAATCAGTCACAATCTTCAATTTATTTTTATCTGTTCAATTTTATTATTTGTTGAAATACACCAAACCAGGATCTGTTGCAATCTTTGTTTCTCTCTCTTGTTCTTTCTCTTTATCTATTGAAATTCTTTCTCAAAAATAATCCAGTATATATATCTGTTCAATTTTTTTATTATTTTTATCTGCTTAATTTTTTATTTTTTTTGGTTCATTTACAACTATCTGTTGCAATTTGTTTCATCATACAACAACAACACAGATCAACAACTTTAAAAAAAAACAAAAAAAAAAAGAGAGGAGGAATTAGATCTGTGTGCTTGAAAAAAAAAAAAAAACTTTCCATAAGGAGCAGGGTCAATGGAGTCTTATCCTCCGATGGTCCTCCGCAGGCACTGAGTAAAATAATTAGGTGAGAAGTCCTTTTGTTTGTTTTGAAAGACGTTTTGTTTTCAATTTTACTCCTTAATTTATCTGTTGAATTTTTTATTTTTTTTCTATATGTTCAAATTTACATTTAAGTGTTTAATTATTATTTTTTTGTCTATATATTCAAAAAATTTGACTATCTGTTCAATTTTTTTTCTCTATCTGTGCAACTTTTTGTTTAGATTTTTTTATCAGTTCAATTTTAATCTCTTCTCTGTTCAAATATCTATCAAAAATTTCTAATCTGTTCAACAAACCAGTCACAATCTTCAATTTATTTTTATTTGTTCAATTTTATTATCTGTTGAAATACACCAAACCAGGATCTGTTGCAATCTTTCCTTCTCTCTCCTGTTCTTTCTCTCTATCTGTTGAAATTCTTTCTCAAAAATAATCCAGTAAATATAAATATCTGTTCAATTTTTTTTATTTTTATCTGATTAATTTTTAATTTTTTTTGGTTCATTTACAACTATCCGTTGCAATTTGTTTCATCGTACAACAACAACACAGACCAACAACTTAAAAAAAAAAAAAGAAAAAAGATGAGGAATTAGATCTGTGTGCCTGAAAAAAAAAAAAAAAAAAACTTTCCATAAGGAGCAGGATCAATGGATTATTCTCCTCCGATGGTACTCTACAGGCATTGAGTAAAATAATTTGGTGAGAAATCCTTTTGTTTGTTTTGAAAAATGTTTTGTTTTCAATTTTATACCTTAATTTATTTGTTGAATTTTTTATTTTTTTTCTATATGTTCAAATTTATATTTAAGTGTTTAATTATTTTTTTTTTGTCTATATATTCAAAAAATTTGACTATCTGTTCAATTTTTTTTCTCTATCTGTGCAACTTTTTGTCTAGATTTTATTATCAGTTCAATTTTACTCTCTTATCTGTTTAAATATCTATCCCAAATTTCTTATCTGTTAACAAACCAGTTACAATCTTCAATTTATTTTTATCTGTTCAATTTTATTATCTGTTGAAATACACCAAACCAGGATCTGTTGCAATCTTTCCTTTCTCTCTCTTTTCTTTCTCTCTAGCTGTTGAAATTCTTTCTTAAAAATAATCCAGTATACATATATATATATATCTGTTCAATTTTTTTAATATTTTTATCTGCTTAATTTTTAATTTTTTTTGGTTCATTTACAACTATCTGTTGCAATTTGTTTCATCATACAACAACAACACAGATCAACAACTTAAAAAAAAAAAGAAAAAAAAAAGAAAAATAGGAGGAATTAGATATGTGTCCTTGAAAAAAAACTGTCCATAAGTAGCACGATCAATGGAGTCTTCTCCTCCGATGGTCCTCTGCAGGCATTGAGTAAAATAATTTGGTGAGAAGTCTTTTTGTTTGTTTTGAAAGACGTTTTGTTTTCAATTTTACTCCTTAATTTATCTATTGAATTTTTTTTTTCTATATGTTCAAATTTACATTTAAGTGTTTAATTATTATTTTTTTGTCTATATATTCAAAAATTTTGACTATCTGTTCAATTTTTTTCTCTATCTGTGCAATTTTTTGTCTAGATTTTATTATCAGTTCAATTTTAAACTCTTATCTGTTCAAATATCTATCCCAAATTTCTTATCTGTTCAACAAACTATTTACAATCTTCAGTTTATTTTTATCTGTTCAATTTTATTATGTGTTGAAATGCACCAAACCAGGATCTGTTGCAATCTTTCTTTCTCTCATTGTTCTTTCTCTCTATCTGTTGAAATTCTTTCTCAAAAATAATCCAGTATATATATATATCTGTTCAATTTTTTTATTATTTTTATCTGCTTAATATTTAATTTTTTTTGGTTCATTTACAACTATCTGTTGCAATTTGTTTCATCATACAACAACAACACAGATCAACAACTTTAAAAAAAAAAAAAAAAGAGGAGGAAATAGATCTGTGTGCTTGAAAAAAAAAAAAAACTTTTCATAAGGAGCAGGATCAATGGACTATTCTCCTCCGATGATCCTCTGCAGGCATTGAGTAAAATAATTTGGTGAGAAGTCCTTTTGTTTGTTTTGACAGACGTTTTGTTTTCAATTTTACTCCTTAATTTATCTGTTGAATTTTTTATTTTTTTTTCTCTATGTTCAAATTTATATTTAAGTGTTTAATTATTATTTTTTTGTCTATATATTCAAAAAATTTGACTATCTGTTCAATTTTTTTCTCTATCTGTGCAACTTTTTGTCTAGATTCTATTATCAGTTCAATTTTAATCTCTTGTCTGTTCAAATGTCTATCCCAAATTTCTTATCTGTTCAACAAACCAGTAACAATATTCAATTTATTTTTATCTGTTTAATTTTATTATCTGTTGAAATACACCAAACTAGGATCTGTTGCAATCTTTCTTTCTCTCTCTTGTTCTTTCTCTCTATCTGTTGAAATTCTTTCTTAAAAATAATCTAGTATATATATATCTGTTCAATTTTTTTTATTATTTTTATCTGCTTAATTTATAATTTTTTTTGGTTCATTTACAACTATCTGTTACAATTTGTTTCATCATACAACAACAACACAGATCAACAACTTAAAAAAAAAGAAAAAAAAAAAAGAAAAATAGGAGGAATTAGATCTGTGTCCTTGAAAAGAAAAAAAAACTGTCAATAAGGAACAGGATCAATGGAGTCTTCTCCTCCGATGGTCCTCTGCAGGCATTGAGTAAAATAATTTAGTGAGAAGTCTTTTTGTTTGTTTTGAAAGACGTTTTGTTTTCAATTTTACTCCTTAATTTATCTGTTGAATTTTTTTTTCTATATGTTCAAATTTACATTTAGGTGTTAATTTTTATTTTTTGGTCTATACATTCAAAAATTTTGACTATATGTTCAATTTTTTTCTCTATCTGTCTAACTTTTTGTCTAGATTTTATTATCAGTTCAATTTTAATCTCTTATCTGTTCAAATATCTATCCCAAATTTCTTCTCTGTTCAACAAACCAGTCACAATTTTCAATTTATTTTTATTTGTTCAACTTTATTATCTGTTGAAATACACCAAACTAGGATCTGTTGCAATATTTCTTTCTCTCTCTTATTTTTTCTCTCTATCTGTTGAAATTCTTTCTTTAAAATAATCCAATATATATATATCTGTTCAATTTTTTTATTATTTTTATCTGCTTAATTTTTATTTTTTTTTTTTGGTTCATTTACAACAATCTGTTGCAATTTGTTTCATCATACAACACCAACACAGATCAACAACTTAAAAAAAAGAAAAAAAAAAAAAGAGGAGGAATTAGATCTGTGTGCTTGAAAAAAAAAAAACACTTTCCATAAGGAGCAGGATCAATGTAGTTTTCTCCTCCGATGGTCCTCTGCAGGCATTGAGTAAAATAATTTGGTGAGAAGTCCTTTTGTTTGTTTTGAAAGACTTTTTGTTTTCAATTTTACTCCTTAATTTATCTGTTGAATTTTTTATTTTTTATTTCTATATGTTCAAATTTACATTTAAGTGTTTAATTATTATTTTTTTGTCTATATATTCAAAAAATTTGACTATCTGTTTAATTTTTTTCTCTATCTGTGCAACTTTTTGTCTAGATTTTATTATCAGTTCAATTTTAATCTCTTGTCTGTTCAAATATCTATCCCAAATTTCTTTCTGTTCAACAAACCAGTCATAATCTTATATTTATTTTTAACTGTTTAATTTTATTATCTGTAGAAAAACACCAAACTAGGATCTGTTGCAATCTTTCTTTCTCTCTCTTGTTCTTTCTTTCTATCAGTTGAAGTTCTTTCTCAAAAATAATCCAGTATATATATCTGTTCAAAATTTTGATTATTTTTATCTGCTAAATTTTTAATTTTTTTTGGTTCATTCACAACTATCTGTTGCAATTTGTTTCATGATACAACAACAACACAGATTAACAACTTAAAAAAAAAGAAAAATAGGAGGAATTAGATCTGTGTCCTTGAAAAAAAAAACTTTCTATAAGGAGCAGGATCAAAGGAGTCTTCTCCTCCGATGCTCATCTGCAGGTATTGAGTAAAATAATTTGGTGAGAAGTCCTTTTGTTTGTTTTGAAAAACGTTTCGATTTCAATTTTACTCCTTAATTTATCTGTTGGATTTTTTTTTTCCTATATGTTCAAATTTACATTTAAGTGTTTAATTATTATTTTTTTTCTATATATTCAAAAAATTTGACTATCTGTTCAGTTTTTTTCTCTATCTGTGCAACTTTTTGTCTAGATTTTATTATCAGTTCAATTTTAATCTCTTGTCTGTTCAAATATCTGTCCCAAATTTCTTATCTGTTCAACAAACCAGTCACAATATTCAATTTATTTTTATCAGTTCAATTTTATTATCTGTTGAAATACACCAAACCAGAATCTGTTGCAATCTTTCTTTCTCTCTCTTGTTCTTTCTCTCTATCTGTTGAAATTCTTTCTAAAAAATAATCCATTATATATATATCTGTTCAATTTTTTTTATCTGCTTAATTTTTAATTTTTTTTGGTTCATTTACAACTATCTGTTGCAATTTGTTACATCATACAACAACAACACAGATCAACAACTTAAAAAAAAAAAAGATGAGGAATTAGATCTGTGTGCTTGAAAAAAAAAAAAAACTTTCCATAAGGAGCAGGATCAATGCAGTCTTCTCCTCCGATAGTCCTCTGCAGGCATTGAGTAAAATAATTTGGTGAGAAGTCCTTTTCTTTGTTTTGAAAGACGTTTTGTTTTCAATTTTACTCCTTAATTTATCTGTTGAATTTTTTATTCTTTTTCTATATGTTCAAATTTACATTTAAGTGTTATATTATTACTTTTTTGTCTATATCTTCAAAAAATTTGAGTATCTGTTCAATTTTTTTCTCTATCTGTGCGACTTTTTGTCTAGATTTTATTATCAGTTCAATTTTATTCTCTTATCTGTTCAAATATCTGTCTCAAATTTCTTATCTGTTCAACAAACTAGTCACAATATTCAATGTATTTTTATCAGTTCCATTTTATTATCTATTGAAATACACCAAACCAGGATCTGTTGCAATCTTTCTTTCTCTCTCTTGTTCTTTCTCTCTATCGGTTGAAATTCTTTCTCAAAAATAATCCATCATATATATATATCTGTTCAATTTTTTTATTATTTTTATTTGCTTAATTTTTAATTTTTTTGGTTCATTTACAACTATCTGTTGCAATTCGTTTCATCATACAGCAACAACACAGATCAACAACTTAAAAAAAAAAAAAAAAAAGAGGAGGATTTAGATCTGTGTAGTTGAAAAAAAAAAATAAAACTTTCCATAAGGAGCCGGATCAATAGAGTCTTCTCCTCCGATAGTCCTCTGCAGGCATTGAGTAAAATAATTTGGTGAGAAGTCCTTTTCTTTGTTTTGAAAGACGTTTTGTTTTCAATTTTACTCCTTAATTTATCTGTTGAATTTTTTCTTTTTTTTCTATATGTTCAAATTTACATTTAAGTGTTAAATTATTACTTTTTTGTCTATATTTTCAAAAAATTTGAGTATCTGTTCAAATTTTTTCTCTATCTGTGCAACTTTTTGTCTAGATATTATTATCAGTTCAATTTTATTCTCTTATCTGTTCAAATATCTATCCCAAATTTCTTATCTGTTCAACAAACCAGTCACAATCTTCAATTTATTTTTATCGATTCAATTTTATTATCTGTTGAAATACACCAAACCAGGATCTCTTACAATCTTTTTTTCTCTCTCTTGTTCTTTCTCTCTATCTGTTGAAATTCTTTCTCAAAAATAATCCAATATATATATATCTGTTCAATTTTTTTTTTATCTGCCTAATTTTTAATTTCTTTTGGTTCATTTACAACTATCTGTTGCAATTTGTTTCATCATACAACAACAACACAGATCAACAACTTAAAAAAAAAAGAAAAAATAAATAAAAATAGGAGGAATTAGATATGTGTCCTTGAAAAAAAAAACTTTCTATAAGGAACAGGATCAAAGGAGTCTTCTCCTCCGATGGTCCTTTGTCGGCATTGAGTAAAATAATTTGGTGAGAAGTCCTTTTGTATGTTTTGAAAGACGTTTTGTTTTCAATTTTACTCCTTAATTTATCTGTTGAATTTTTTATTTTTTTTTTCTATATGTTCAAATTTACATTTAAGTGTTTAATTATTATTTTCTTGTCTATATATTCAAAAATTTTGACTATCTGTTCAACTTTTTTTTCTCTATCTGTGCACCTTTTTGTCTAGATTTTATTACCAGTTCCAATTTAATCTCTTATATGTTCAAATATTTGTCCCAAATTTCTTATCTGTTCAACAAACCAGTCGCAATATTCAATTTATTTTTATCTGTTGAATTTTATTATCTGTTGAAATACACCAAACCAGGATCTGTTGCAATCTTTCTTTCTCTCTCTTGTTCTTTCTCTCTATCTATTGAAATTCTTTTCCAAAAATAATCCAGCATATATATGTATATCTGTTCAATTTTTTTATTATTTTTATTTGCTTAATTTTTAATTTTTTTGGTTCATTTACAACTATCTGTTGCAATTCATTTCCTCATACAGCAACAACACAGATCAACAACTTAAAAAAAAAAAAAAAAAAGAGGAGGAATTTGATGTGTGGTTGAAAAAAAAAAATAAAACTTTCCATAAGAGCAGGATCAATGGAGTCTTCTCCTCCGATAGTCCTCTGCAGGCATTGAGTAAATTAATTTGGTGAGAAGTCCTTTTATTTGTTTTGAAAGACGTTTTGTATTCAATTTTACTCCTTAATTTATCTGTTGAATTTTTTATTTTTTTCTATATGTTCAAATTTACATTTACGTGTTTAATTATTATTTTTTTGTCTATATCTTCAAAAAAATTGAGTATCTGTTCAATTTTTTTCTCTATCTGTGTAACTTTTTGTCTAGATTTTATTATCAGTTCAATTTTAAACTCTTATATGTTCAAATATCTATCCCAAATTTCTTATCTGTTCAACAAACAAGTCACAATCTTCAATTTATTTTTATCTGTTCAATTTTATTATCTGTTGAAATACACCAAACCAGGATTTCTTGCAATCTTTCTTTCTCTCTCTTGTTCTTTCTCTCTATCTGTTGAACTTCTTTCTAAAAAATAATCCATTATATATATATCTGTTCAATTTTTTTTTATTTTTATCTGCTTAATTTTTAATTTTTTTTGGTTCATTTACAACTATCTGTTGCAATTTGTTTCATCGTACAACAACAACACAGATCAACAACTTAAAAAAAAAAAGAAAAAATAAATAAAAATAGGAGGAATTAGATCTGTGTCCTTGAAAAAAAAACTTTCTATAAGGAGCAGGATCAAACGAGTCTTCTCCTCCGATGGTCCTTTGCAGGTATTGAGTAAAATAATTTGGTGAGAAGTCCTTTTGTTTGTTTTGAAAGACGTTTTGTTTTCAATTTGGCTCTTTAATTTATCTGCTGAATTTTTTATTTTTTTTCTATATGTTCAAATTTACATTTAAGTGTTTAATTATTATTTTTTTGTCTATATATTCAAATTTTTTGACTATCTGTTCAATTTTTTTCTCTATCTGTGCAACTTTTTGTCTAGATTTTATTATCAGTTCAAATTTAATCTCTTATATGTTCAAATATCTGTCCCAAATTTCTTATCTGTTCAACAAACCAGTCACAATATTCAATTTATTTTTATCTGTTCAATTTTATTATCTGTTGAAATACACCAAACCAGGATCTGTTGCAATCTTTCTTTCTCTCTCTTGTTCTTTCTCTCTATCTATTGAAATTCTTTCTCAAAAATAATCCAGTATATATATATCTGTTCAATTTTTTTATTATTTTTATTTGCTTAATCTTTAATTTTTTTGGTTCATTTACAACGATCTGTTGCAATTCGTTTCATCATACAGCAATACATAGATCAACAACTTTAAAAAAAAAAAAAGAAAAAAGATGAGGAATTAGATTTGTGTGGTTGAAAAAAAAAATAAAACTTTCCATAAGGAGTAGGATCAATGGAGTCTTCTCCTCCGATAGTCCTCTGCAGGCATTGAGTCAAATAATTTGGTGAGAAGTCCTTTTATTTGTTTTGAAAGGCGTTTTGTTTTCAATTTAACTCCATAATTTATCTGTTGAATTTTTTATATTTTTTCAATATGTTCAAATTTACATTTAAGTGTTTAATTATTATTTTTTTGTCTATATCTTGAAAAAATTTGTGTATCTGTTCAATTTTTTTCTCTATCTGTGTAACTTTTTGTCTAGATTTTATTATCAGTTCAATTTTAATCTCTTATCTGTTCAAATATCTATCCCAAATTTCTTATCTGTTCAACAAACCAGTCACAATCTTCAATTTATTTTTATCTGTTCAATTTTATTATCTGTTGAAATACACCAAACCAGGATCTGTTGCAATCTTTCTTTCTCTCCCTTGTTCTTTCTCTCTATCTGTTGAAATGCTTTCTCAAAAATAATCTATTATATATATATATATCTGTTCAATTTTTTTTATCTGCTTAATTTTTAATTTTTTTTTGGTTCATTTAGAACTATCTGTTGCAATTTGTTTCATCATACAACAACAACACAGATCAACAACTTAAAAAAAAAAGAAAAAATAAATAAAAATATGAGGAATTAGATCTGTGTCCTTGAAACAAAAATTTCTATAAGGAGCAGGATCAAAGGAGTCTTCCTCTCCGATGGTCCTTTGCAGGCATTGAGTAAAATAATTTGGTGAGAAGTCCTTTTGTTTGTTTTGAAAGACGCTTTGTTTTCAATTTTACACCTTAATTTATCTGTTGAATTTTTTATTTTTTTTCTATATGTTCAAATTTACATTTAAGTGTTTAATTATTATTTTTTGGTCTATATATTCAAAAATTTTGACAATCTGTTCATTTTTTTTCTCTATCTGTGCAACTTTTTGTCTAGATTTTATTATCAGTTCAAATTTAATCTCTTATATGTTCAAATATCTGTCCCAAATTTCTTATCTGTTCAACAAACCACTCACAGTATTCAATTTATTTTTATCTGTTCGATTTTGTTATCTGTTGAAATACACCAAACTAGGATCTGTTGCAATCTTTTTTTCTCTCTCTTGTTCTTTCTCTCTATCTATTGAAATTTTTTCTCAAAAATAATCCAGTATATATATATCTGTTCAATTTTTTTTATTATTATTTTTTGCTTAATTTTTAATTTTTTTGGTTCATTTACAACTATCTGTTGCAATTCGTTTCATCATACAGCAACAACACAGATCAACAACTTTAAAAAAAAAAAGAAAAAAAAAAGAGGAGGAATTAGATCTGTGTGGTTGAAAAAAAAAAAAAACTTTCCATAAGGAACAGGATAAATATAGTCTTCTCCTCCGATAGTCCTATGCAGGAATTGAGTAAAATAATTTGGTGAGAAGTCTTTTTATTTGTTTTGAAAGACGTTTTGTTTTCAATTTTACTTCTTAATTTATCTGTTGAATTTTTTATTTTTTTTCTATATGTTCAAATTTACATTTAAGTGTTTGATTATTATTTTTTTGCCTATATCTGTTGAAATTCTTTCTAAAAAATAATCCATTATATATATCTGTTCAATTTTTTTTTATCTGCTTAATTTTTAATTTTTTTTTGTTCATTTACAACTATCTGTTGCAATTTGTTTTATCATACAACAACAACACAGATCAACAACTTAAAAAAAAAAAAAAGAAGATGAGGAATTAGATCTGTGTGCTTGAAAAAAAAAAAACTTTCCATAAGGAGCAGGATCAATGTAGTCTTCTCCTCCGATAGTCCTCTGCAGGCATTGAGTAAAATAATTTGGTGAGAAGTCCTTTTCTTTGTTTTGAAAGATGTTTTGTTTTCAGTTTTACTCCTTAATTTATCTGTTGAATTTTTTATTCTTTTTCTATATGTTCAAATTTACATTTAAGTGTTAAATTATTACTTTTTTGTTTATATCTTCAAAAAATTTCAGTATCTGTTCAATTTTTTTCTCTATCTGTGCAACTTTTTGTCTAGATTTTATTATCAGTTCAATTTTATTCTCTTATCTGTTCAAATATCTGTCTCAAATTTCTTATCTGTTCAACAAACCAGTCACAATCTTCAATTTATTTTTATCAGTTCCATTTTATTATCTGTTGAAATACACCAAACCAGGATCTGTTGCAATCTTTCTTTCTCTCTCTTGGTCTTTCTCTCTATCTGTTGAAATTCTTTCTCAAAAATAATCCATTATATATATACATATATATCTGTTCAATTTTTTTATTATTTTTATTTGCTTAATTTTTAATTTTTTTGGTTCATTTACAACTATCTGTTGCAATTCGTTTCATCATACAGCAACAACACAGATCAACAACTTAAAAAAAAAAAAAAAAAAAAAAAAAAGAGGAGGATTTTAGATCTGTGTAGTTGAAAAAAAAAATAAAACTTTCCATAAGGAGCAGGATCAATAGAGTCTTCTCCTCCGATAGTCCTCTGCAGGCATTGAGTAAAATAATTTGGTGAGAAGTCCTTTTCTTTGTTTTAAAAGACGTTTTGTTTTCAATTTTACTCCTTAATTTATCTGTTGAATTTTTTTTTTTTCTATATGTTCAAATTTACATTTAAGTGTTAAATTATTACTTTTTTGTCTATATTTTCAAAAAAAATTGAGTATCTGTTCAAATTTTTTCTCTATCTGTGCAACTTTTTGTCTAGATATTATTATCAGTTCAATTTTATTCTCTTATCTGTTCAAATATCTATCCCAAATTTCTTATCTGTTCAACAAACCAGTCACAATCTTCAATTTATTTTTATCGGTTCAATTTTATTATCTGTTGAAATACACCAAACCAGGATCTCTTACAATCTTTCTTTCTCTCTCTTGTTCTTTCTCCCTATCTGTTGAAATTCTTTCTCAAAAATAATCCATTATATATATATCTGTTCAATTTTTTTTTTATTTTTATCTGCTTAATTTTTAATTTCTTTTGGTTCATTTACAACTATCTGTTGCAATTTGTTTCATCATACAACAACAACGCAGATCAACAACTTAAAAAAAAAGAAAAAATAAATAAAAATAGGAGGAATTAGATCTGTGTCCTTGAAAAAAAAAACTTTCTATAAGGAACAGGATCAAAGGAGTCTTCTCCTCCGATGGTCCTTTGTCGGCATTGAGTAAAATAATTTAGTGAGAAGTCCTTTTGTATGTTTTGAAAGACGTTTTGTTTTCAATTTTACTCCTTAATTTATCTGTTGAATTTTTTATTTTTTTTCTATATGTTCAAATTTACATTTAAGTGTTTAATTATCATTTTCTTGTCTATATATTCAAAAATTTTGACTATCTGTTCAACTTTTTTTTCTCTATCTGTGCAACTTTTTGTCTAAATTTTATTATCAGTTCAAATTTAATCTCTTATATGTTCAAATATCTGTCCCAAATTTCTTATCTGTTCAACAAACCAGTCGCAATATTCAATTTATTTTTATCTGTTCAATTTTATTATCTGTTGAAATACACCAAACCAGGATCTGTTGCAATCTTTCTTTCTCTCTCTTGTTCTTTCTCTCTATCTATTGAAATTCTTTTCCAAAAATAATCCAGCATATATATGTATATCTGTTCAATTTTTTTATTATTTTTATTTGCTTAATTTTTAATTATTTTGGTTCATTTACAACTATCTGTTGCAATTCATTTCCTCATACAGCAACAACACAGATCAACAACTTAAAAAAAAAAAAGAGGAGGAATTAGATGTGTTGTTGAAAAAAAAATAAAACTTTCCATAAGAGCAGCATCAATGGAGTCTTCTTCTCCGATAGTCCTCTGCAGGCATTGAGTAAAATAATTTGGTGAGAAGTCCTTTTATTTGTTTTGAAAGACGTTTTGTATTCAATTTTACTCCTTAATTTATCTGTTGAATTTTTTATTTTTTTTCTATATGTTCAAATTTACATTTACGTGTTTAATTATTATTTTTTTGTCTATATCTTCAACAAATTTCAGTATCTGTTCAATTTTTTTCTCTATCTGTGTAACTTTTTGTCTAGATTTTATAATCAGTTCAATTTTAAACTCTTATCTGTTCAAATATCTATCCCAAATTTCTTATCTGTTCAACAAACCAGTCACAATCTTCAATTTATTTTTATCTGTTCAATTTTATTATCTGTTCAAATACACCAAACCAGGATTTCTTGCAATCTTTCTTTCTCTCTCTTGTTCTTTCTCTCTATCTGTTGAAATTCTTTCTAAAAAATAATCCATTATATATATATCTGTTCAATTTTTTTTTTATTTTTATCTGCTTAATTTTTAATTTTTTTGGTTCATTTACAACTATCTGTTGCAATTTGTTTCATCATACAACAACGACACAGATCAACAACTTAAAAAAAAATAATAAATAAATAAAAATATGAGGAATTAGATCTGTGTCCTTGAAAAAAAAAACTTTCTATAAGGAGCAGGATCAAACGAGTCTTCTCCTCCGATTGTCCTTTGTAGGTATTGAGTAAAATAATTTGGTGAGAAGTCCTTTTGTTGTTGTGAAAGACGTTTTGTTTTCAATTTTACTCCTTAATTTATCTGCTGAATTTTTTATTTTTTTTTTCTATATGTTCAAATTTACATTTAAGTGTTTAATAATTATTTTTTTGTCTTTATATTCAAAATTTTTGACTATCTGTTCAATTTTTTTCTCTATCTGTGCAACTTTTTGTCTAGATTTTATTATCAGTTCAAATTTAATCTCTTATATGTTCAAATATCTGTCCTGTAACGCCCTCAAAATAAAGACATTTAATCCCAACAATATAGACACGTTATGATACATAAAAGGTCCACATCTTTCCATTCATCAGAGTTGTATTACAAAAGTATTACATGTTAACAACAAAAGCAAATGCCCTAAGGGCTTACAGCTTTCCAAGTTAACACTTGGTTACACAAAAGTAGAGTACTAACTCATTTACACATAAAGCCCTTGGCTTAAATTTACATGTAATATATAACAAAAAGGAAAGACATCCAAAAAGTCTGTCCGCCACTAGCCTCCCAAGCTAAGTCCTTGGAGGTGGCATGCTGCCAGTACCTGAAAATGATGTTCCCATATAGGGTGAGCCACAGCCCAGTAGAAATATACTAAACCAGTTATGAATAATGACTAAAAGATTAACAATTCAACAGGTGGTCAACACTTTTACATTCTTTCATAACATGATACAAATCCAAGACACTTAAGTCTATGTTTCCTTTCATTTCCATTTCCTTTCCTTTTTACTTGTCATTTCACAATCTTGGCTCAGAACCTGGCCAAACATCTCACATGAAACAAACGTTCATGCCAACACTTCCATTCAACAACGATAAACATAACAGTTATATCAACACTTCCAAAGACAAGCATATACGCTCTGTCAATACACTTCTAGATAAGCATACACGCTCTATCTACGGAGTTCATCCCCTATCTCCTCCCAACAACATCCGGCTTAGAGGTTCATCCCCTATCTTCCCCTAAACCGTGGAGTACATCCCCTATCTTCTCCAACACAACACAATGCATATAAACAACAATTATACACATCACATATCAATACATAAAATCAATGTATTCTTACTATTATCATGCTCAATGAGACAATTCTATTCCAATTTCTCATTCTTCCCAATTAATTATCCAAATTAATTAATCAATGTAATTAGGACATTTTCCATAATTAGCATTACAACCCTTAGGTTCCAATTTCATTAATGTTTCAACATTAATTCCATGTTTATATACCAAACATGCCTCTAGGTTTATCATAGACCAAAACCCCAAACTTTTATAAAATTACACAATGGCCCCAAAGTTTCCCAAAATTACACAACAACTACCAACATGTCAAAATGCTAAAATTCAAAGACACAACTCATAAGAAGGAGTAGGATATCCCTACCTCAAAGATTTAGCTCAAAAGGAGATGATGGCCAACACCCAACTTGCTCCAAAATCAAAGATTTTCCGATTAAAACGAAGCCCTCGATGATCTCTATCTTTTTAACAAAGGCACTTGGCTAGGAAATCACCCTAGATAGATCAAATCTTAGAGAGAATATAATTTTAGAGTGAGAGGCTCTCAAAAAGTGGGTTTGAAGAAGATAGAGTTTGCAAAAAGTGATGTTTAGTTCGGTGCTGTCTTGCTGATATAAACAGGCTCGCTCGAGCGAAGACCCCGTCGCTCGAGCGACCAGTGCAAATTTTCCGATTTGCAATACGAAGCTCGCTCGAGCGAAGGAAAAAGGTTCGCTCGAGCCAACATCCACAACCTTCAGGTCTGTACTGGACGCAGTCTGCGCTCGAGCGAAGCCTTCCTGGCTCGAGCCACCAGACACAAAAACTACCCTCGCTCGAGCGACCAAGTCCTCGCTCGAGCGACCAGCCAAAATTCTGGGCAGCAACACTTGGTTCCCAAACTCAACCAACCTGTAACAAACCTGCCCAACACATCCTATAACTCAAATACAAAGCAAGAAAGGATGTAAACAAGACAATACTCAACTACCAACATCCACGGACACACGTCCGGATCACTGTACAACAAGGGGTAAACCCGGGACCGCTATAACCTCCCCCCCCTTAAAGAATTTCGTCCCCGAAATTAAAAACAAGTTTTGAAAAGCAAGTTTTCCCTTCTTTTAAACAATGTTATACCACAACATTCCACAATTCGACCCATTACCGGTCATTCCATCTCTTATCAAGAGGCATTCTACAACATATACATTTCAACATGCATTTTCTTTCCATCTCAACCATCTCCAACATATATGGTTCACAATTCATATCATAAGCAATAATCATGATACAATTCCATTTCTATAATATAGCCAACATACGCAATATTATAATCAACTCCCATAACAAGGCAAGTTCTACAACATTTACATTAACCAAAACATGCACCATGTTTTACAACTTAAGACAATTTAAATGTTCTTAAAGTTCATTACAATCACACAATTGCAATACTTGATTACACATCAACAAACAAGTCCGGATATTTCTCGCGGACTCCCAACTCACGTTCCCAAGTGGCCTCCTCCACTCCGTGATGTTTCCACAAAACTTTCACCAAAGGAATGGTCTTGCCACGCAGGACTTGATCCCGCCTATCCAAGACCCGAACCGGTCTCTCCTCATACGAGGCATCCTCATCTACCTCTAAGTCGGTCCAATCCAACACATGTGATGGATCTGGTTCATACTTCCGAAGCATACTCACATGAAACACGTCATGAACTCCGGATAACTGTGGTGGCAAAACTAAACGATAAGCAACCTCGCCAATCCTCTCAAGAATCTCAAAAGGCCCAATAAACCGAGGGGATAACTTCCCACTCTTCCCAAACCTCAACAAACCCCGTCTAGGTGATATCTTCAGAAAAACATGATCACCTATCTCAAACTCCAACGGTCTCCTCCTACGGTCAGCATAAGATTTCTGCCGACTCTGGGCTGTAACAAGCCTCCTACGGATAAGCTCAACTTTCTCCGTCGTCTCCTTAACCAACTCCGGACCAATCAAAGGGGTATCACCCACCTCGGCCCAACAAACTGGAGACCTACAAGGTCGGCCATACAAGGCCTCAAATGGTGCCATACCAATACTAGACTGAAAACTATTGTTGTAGGCAAACTCCACCAATGGTAAGTGCCTCTCCCACGTCCCACTGAAATCAAGGACACAACCCCGAAGCATATCCTCGAGGATCTGAATAATACGCTCGGACTGCCCGTCAGTCTGAGGATGATAAGCTGTACTAAAGGTCAACTTAGTACCCAAGGCACTCTGCAAACTCTGCCACAACCTAGCAGTAAAACGAGGATCTCTATCTGAGACAATCGTCACTGGGACCCCGTGCAACCTCACTATGTCCTGAACATACAAGTCGGCAAGATGATCTACCGTATCTCTCACGCGCATAGGAATGAAATGCGCCGACTTAGTTAACCGGTCTACAACCACCCAAATAGCATCACTACCCCGCTGAGTCCTCGGAAGACCTACAACGAAGTCCATAGTGACATGCTCCCACTTCCACTCGGCAATAAACAAGGGTTGTAACAAACCCGCTGGCCTCTGATGCTCGGCCTTCACTTGCTGACAAGTAAGGCACTTAGACACGAAAACTGCCACATCTCTCTTCATACCCCGCCACCAAAACTGGCGACCCAAATCCCGATACATCTTAGTACCTCCCGGATGCACCGCAAGGCGCGAATGGTGAAACTCTCGGAGTACTTCCTCTCGGCAAGACTCCGGTACAAGCAAACGGTCTCGGTATCTCACACTCAAGTCGGGATACACTGTTAAACCCTTCTCAACCTTCCCACTGGAGATCTTTTCTCGGAGGGACTCTACCTCAAGGTCACCTCTCTGTGCCTCTAACACTCTAGTCACAAGTGTAGGCTGCGCAACAACAGAAAACAAGGCCGCAGCCTCAACGGATTCGCCCAAATGCAAATCAAACTCTCCAATGGCCCCTAACATCTCCCACTCCCGGATGGCTATACAAGCTACATCACTAACGGATTTCCTGCTAAGGGCATCGGCCACAACATTGGCCTTTCCCGGGTGATAGTGCAACTCGAAGTCGTAATCCTCAATAAACTCCATCCACCTCCTCTGCCTCAAATTCAAGTCTTTCTGTGAAAACAGATATTTCAGACTCTTATGATCCGAGAACACCTCGAATCTCTCACCATAAAGGTAGTGCCTCCAGATTTTCAAGGCAAAGATCACAGCTGCTAACTCTAGGTCATGTGTAGGGTAATTCTTCTCATGAATTTTCAACTGACGTGAGCCATAAGCTACTACTTTCCCCTCTTGCATCAACACACAACCCAAACCCTCTCGTGAGGCATCACAATAGACTGCATAACCCAACCCTCTCTCCGGAATAATCAAGACCGGAGCGGTGGTCAGTCTAACTTTCAACTCCTGAAACGACTTTTCACAAGTCTCACTCCATACAAAGCTGACTCCCCTCCGAGTCAATCTGGTCAACGGTGAAGCTAACCTGGAGAAATCCTTCACAAACCGACGGTAATACCCAGCTAATCCCAGAAAACTGCGGATCTCAAACACATTCCTAGGCTGTGCCCAATCTTGCACTGCCTCAGTCTTGGATGTATCAACAGACACCCCTTCCCCAGAAACCACATGGCCTAAGAACTTAACTTCTCCTAGCCAGAACTCACACTTCCCAAACTTGGCATACAGCCTATGGGCTCTAAGCAACTCAAGCACCACTCTCAAGTGTTCCTCGTGCTCCTCCTCTGAAGGTGAATAGATAAGGATGTCGTCTACGAACACGACTACAAAACGATCCAAGAATTCCCGGAAGATCCGGTTCATCAAGTCCATAAAGACTGCCGGTGCATTGGTAAGCCCAAATGGCATTACCAGAAACTCATAATGGCCATACCGCGTACGGAATGCCGTCTTCGGAATATCCCCCTCCCTGACCCTCAACTGATGGTAGCCCGATCTCAAATCTATCTTAGAGAAACAACGGGAACCCTTCAACTGGTCAAACAAATCATCTATACGGGGCATAGGGTACTTATTCTTAACTGTAGCCCGATTCAACTTCCTGTAATCAATACACAATCTCAAGGCACCATCTTTCTTCTTAGCAAAGAGTGCCGGTGCTCCCCACGGTGAAACACTAGGGCGAATAAAGCCTTTATCTAACAATTCCTGGAGCTGAACTTTCAACTCAACCAACTCTGCTGGAGCAAAACGGTAAGGTGCCATAGAAATCGGCGCCGTGCCGGGCACTAGATCAATAGAGAACTCAATCTCTCGGTGAGGTGGCAAATCAACAAGATCCTCGGGAAAAACATCCGGGTACTCACAAACTACCCTCGGCAGTACAACCTGGGTCTCATCACACTCACCACTCTCAAAACTAGCAAGTAGACCACTAAGCTCATTCCGCCCCCGCGAACCATACCCCGGTGGCACAATACTACCAACCCGGTCTCCCAAGAAATGGAAAAACTCCCCGCTCACGGTACAACAAGTAACCCTCTGGCGGTAGCAATCAATAACAGCTCGGTATGACGATAACCAGTCCATACCCAAAATAACATCAAAGCCCTTCATGGGCATAACTACAAAAGGAAACGGAAGCCTATGATCATCAACCTCTATATCACAACCTCTACATCCGTGTTTCAAAACCATCTCACCCCCAATAGGCGACACCACACAAATAGGAGATGCCAATACTGCTAACTCCAATTCTAACACAGATGCAAATGCAGCAGATACAAAAGAATGAGACGCACCAGTGTCAATCAATACTCTAGCAACCGAATTGCAAAACAGAAAGGTACCTCTCACTACTGATGGAGCCGGTACAAGGTCCTGCGCGGTAACAGCATACACGCGCCCTGTAGGCCCCTGATCCACCTGCTCGCCTCTCGGAGCATAGGACTGCTGAACTGACTGGGACGACGAAGCCCCGGGATTGGCCCTCGAGGCCTGCACAGACTGGGCCGGCTGAAAACTCTGCGTCTGCCTAGAACCAGACGCCCCTGAAGTGGCACTCAACCGTGGGCAAAACCTCTTCATGTGCCCAGGCTGTCCACACTGAAAACAAGTCAAGGGCTGCCCCCTGCCCGAACTCTGACTCTGCGGTCTAGCTGACGAAGAAGCAGCTCTCTGACCCCCGCCCTTCTGCGGGCAAACTGAAGCCTTGTGACCCGGCTGGCCACACTTGAAACAGGTGAACCCTCCCTGACTGCCCCTCCCGGAGCCTGCACTCGGTACTGGGAAAGTCGACCTGGCCAAACCACCCTGGGACGGCTGAGGGTTATAACCCCTCTGCCTCCTACCATCGCCCTGTCCCTCTTGGCCCCTCTTGGAGCCTCCCTGTTTCTCCTCCTCTCCCTCCTGCATCATCAGCTCCATATGAGCTGCAGCATCCACTAAATACCTGTACTCTCGAATGTAAGGTCCACCAACTTGCAACTTGAGGTCTCGCCTCAACTTCCGCTCAAATTCGTAGCAACGGCGCTCCTCTGTCGCCACCAGTTCAGGTGCAAACCTGGACAAGCTAGTAAATGTAGCCTCAAACTCGGCCACAGATAAACCCTCCTGCTTAAGCTGGCTAAACTGATCCCTCAGCCTCTCTCTAGCCACTGCAGATAAAAACCTCTCCTGAAAAGCATCCACAAACGCCTTCCAAGTACCACCCACACGAGCTTTCTCATATTTCCACCACTGACCTGCATCTCCCTTCAGCTGGAAGGATGCCAAGGTCACTTTCAATGTTCCGTCCTCAATGCCTAGCATGTCGAACGTTTTACTCATCTGTTCTAGCCACTCGTCTGCCTTCAGTGGCTCCTTAGGATCCCCGACAAACTCTTCCGGATTTGACCGAAAGAACTCCCTCCTCAAAAAGGAAGGCCCTGCTTCAGCTGCCAGGTTCCCTGCTCTAAGGATGTCCAGAGCCCCTGCTATCCCCTGGGCCAAAGTACTCACGGCCGGCTGACCCGCTGGCTCGGCCACATTGGCCTGACCAACCCCCTCCTGAACCGCCGGAGTCTCCTGAACTACCGGAATCTCCTCCGGTGGGGGCACCTCCTGCCTCCTAGGCCTACCACGCCTACCACCTCTAGCTCGTCCTGACATCCTAATAAAGGTAACACAAACGTTAGCACATTTATAAACGTGCCAAAACTAAACACTCACGTCCTAATGCATGGACAATTGTAATTCATTCCACGTAAGCACATAAACACATAAGCACTTACGAATTTCATTTCCAGATAATGATAGTCCCAAGGCGTTACTAGAGTACCGGTTAGAAACAGCATTGATCAAGTGCCTTTCCAACAAGACTCCTAGAAACCCAAGGATCCAATCAACATCCTAGAAACCAAATCCCATACCCAAATAATCACATAAACATGTTATCATACAAACATATAACAATACACCTAAGTCTCTATCAAGCGAGACAAACCCATTGTGATCCTAATCACTTCCCACGTACCCAAAGTATTCGAACCTGGTACGCTCTGATACCAAGTTGTAACGCCCTCAAAATAAAGACATTTAATCCCAACAATATAGACACGTTATGATACATAAAAGGTCCACATCTTTCCATTCATCAGAGTTGTATTACAAAAGTATTACATGTTAACAACAAAAGCAAATGCCCTAAGGGCTTACAGCTTTCCAAGTTAACACTTGGTTACACAAAAGTAGAGTACTAACTCATTTACACATAAAGCCCTTGGCTTAAATTTACATGTAATATATAACAAAAAGGAAAGACATCCAAAAAGTCTGTCCGCCACTAGCCTCCCAAGCTAAGTCCTTGGAGGTGGCATGCTGCCAGTACCTGAAAATGATGTTCCCATATAGGGTGAGCCACAGCCCAGTAGAAATATACTAAACCAGTTATGAATAATGACTAAAAGATTAACAATTCAACAGGTGGTCAACACTTTTACATTCTTTCATAACATGATACAAATCCAAGACACTTAAGTCTATGTTTCCTTTCATTTCCATTTCCTTTCCTTTTTACTTGTCATTTCACAATCTTGGCTCAGAACCTGGCCAAACATCTCACATGAAACAAACGTTCATGCCAACACTTCCATTCAACAACGATAAACATAACAGTTATATCAACACTTCCAAAGACAAGCATATACGCTCTGTCAATACACTTCTAGATAAGCATACACGCTCTATCTACGGAGTTCATCCCCTATCTCCTCCCAACAACATCCGGCTTAGAGGTTCATCCCCTATCTTCCCCTAAACCGTGGAGTACATCCCCTATCTTCTCCAACACAACACAATGCATATAAACAACAATTATACACATCACATATCAATACATAAAATCAATGTATTCTTACTATTATCATGCTCAATGAGACAATTCTATTCCAATTTCTCATTCTTCCCAATTAATTATCCAAATTAATTAATCAATGTAATTAGGACATTTTCCATAATTAGCATTACAACCCTTAGGTTCCAATTTCATTAATGTTTCAACATTAATTCCATGTTTATATACCAAACATGCCTCTAGGTTTATCATAGACCAAAACCCCAAACTTTTATAAAATTACACAATGGCCCCAAAGTTTCCCAAAATTACACAACAACTACCAACATGTCAAAATGCTAAAATTCAAAGACACAACTCATAAGAAGGAGTAGGATATCCCTACCTCAAAGATTTAGCTCAAAAGGAGATGATGGCCAACACCCAACTTGCTCCAAAATCAAAGATTTTCCGATTAAAACGAAGCCCTCGATGATCTCTATCTTTTTAACAAAGGCACTTGGCTAGGAAATCACCCTAGATAGATCAAATCTTAGAGAGAATATAATTTTAGAGTGAGAGGCTCTCAAAAAGTGGGTTTGAAGAAGATAGAGTTTGCAAAAAGTGATGTTTAGTTCGGTGCTGTCTTGCTGATATAAACAGGCTCGCTCGAGCGAAGACCCCGTCGCTCGAGCGACCAGTGCAAATTTTCCGATTTGCAATACGAAGCTCGCTCGAGCGAAGGAAAAAGGTTCGCTCGAGCCAACATCCACAACCTTCAGGTCTGTACTGGACGCAGTCTGCGCTCGAGCGAAGCCTTCCTGGCTCGAGCCACCAGACACAAAAACTACCCTCGCTCGAGCGACCAAGTCCTCGCTCGAGCGACCAGCCAAAATTCTGGGCAGCAACACTTGGTTCCCAAACTCAACCAACCTGTAACAAACCTGCCCAACACATCCTATAACTCAAATACAAAGCAAGAAAGGATGTAAACAAGACAATACTCAACTACCAACATCCACGGACACACGTCCGGATCACTGTACAACAAGGGGTAAACCCGGGACCGCTATATGTCCCAAATTTCTTATCTGTTCAACAAACCAATCACAATATTCAATTTATTTTTATCTGTTCAATTTTATTATCTGTTGAAATACACCAAACCAGGATCTGTTGCAATCTTTCTTTCTCTCTCTTGTTCTTTTTCTCTATCTATTGAAATTCTTTCTCAAAAATAATCCAGTATATATATATATCTGTTCAATTTTTTTATTATTTTTATTTGCTTAATCTTTAATTTTTTTGGTTCATTTACAACGATCTGTTGCAATTCGTTTCATCATACAACAACAACATAGATCAACAACTTAAAAAAAGACAAAGAAAAAAGAGGAGGAATTAGATCTGTGTGGTTGAAAAAAAAAATAAAACTTTCCATAAGGAGTAGGATCAATGGAGTCTTCTCCTCCGATAGTCCTCTGCAGACATTGAGTAAAATAATTTGGTGAGAAGTCCTTTTATTTGTTTTGAAAGGCGTTTTGTTTTCAATTTAACTCCTTAATTTATCTGTTGAATTTTTTATATTTTTTCAATATGTTCAAATTTACATTTAAGTGTTTAATTATTATTTTTTTGTCTATATCTTGAAAAAATTTGTGTATCAGTTCAATTTTTTTCTCTATCTGTGTAACTTTTGGTCTAGATTTTATTATCAGTTCAATTTTAATCTCTTATCTGTTCAAATATCTATCTCAAATTTCTTATCTGTTCAACAAACCAGTCACAATCTTCAATTTATTTTTATCTGTTCAATTTTATTATCTGTTGAAATACACCAAACCAGGATCTGTTGCAATCTTTCTTTCTCTCTCTTGTTCTATCTCTCTATCTGTTGAAATGCTTTCTCAAAAATAATCTATTATATATATATCTGTTCAATTTTTTTTTATCTGCTTAATTTTTAATTTTTTTTGGTTCATTTACAACTATCTGTTGTAATTCGTTTCAGCATACAACAACAACACAGATCAACAACTTAAAAAAAAAAGAAAAAATAAATAAAAATATGAGGAATTAGATCTGTGTCCTTGAAACAAAAATTTTTATAAGGAGCAGGATCAAAGGAGTCTTCCTCTCCGATTGTCCTTTGCAGGCATTAAGTAAAATAATTTGGTGCGAAGTCTTTTTGTTTGTTTTGAAAGACGCTTTGTTTTCAATTCTACTCCTTAATTTATCTGTTGAATTTTTTATTTTTTTTCTATATGTTCAAATTTACATTTAAGTGTTTAATTATTATTTTTTTGTCTATATATTCAAAAATTTTGACAATCTGTTCAATTCTTTTCTCTATCTGTGCAACTTTTTATCTAGATTTTATTATCAGTTCAAATTTGATCTCTTATATGTTCAAATATCTGACCCAAATTTATTATCTGTTCAACAAACCAGTCACAGTATTCAATTTATTTTTATCTGTTCAATTTTGTTCTCTGTTGAAATACACCAAACTAGGATCTGTTGCAATCTTTTTTTTCTCTCTTGTTCTTTCTCTCTATCTATTGAAATTTTTTCTCAAAAATAATCCAGTATATATATGTTCAATTTTTTTATTATTTTGTTTTGCTTAATTTTTAATTTTTTTGGTTCATTTAAAACTATCTGTTGCAATTCGTTTCATCATACAGCAACAACACAGATCAACAACTTTAAAAAAAAAAAAAAAAAGAGCAGGAATTAGATCTGTGTGGTTGAAAAAAAAAATAAAACTTTCCATAATGAGCAGGATCAAAGGAGTCTTCTCCTCCGATAGTCCTTTGCAGGAATTGAGTAAAATAATTTGGTGAGAAGTCTTTTTATTTGTTTTGAAAGACGTTTTGTTTTCAATTTTACTCCTTAATTTATCTGTTGAATTTTTTATTTTTTTTCTATATGTTCAAATTTACATTTAAGTGTTTGATTATTATTTTTTTGCCTATATCTGTTGAAATTCTTTCTAAAAAATAATCCATTATATATATATCTGTTCAATTTTTTTTATCTGCTTAATTTTTAATTTTTTTTTGTTCATTTACAACTATCTGTTGCAATTTGTTTCATCATACAACAACAACACAAATCAACAACTTAAAAAAAAAAAAGAGGAGGAATTAGATCTGTGTGTTTGAAAAAAAAAAAACTTTCCATAAGGAGCAGGGTCAATGTAGTCTTCTTCTCCGATGGTCCTCTGCAGGCATTGAGTAAAATAATTTGGTGAGAAGTCTTTTTGTTTGTTTTGAAAGACGTTTTGTTTTCAATTTTACTTCTTAATTCATCTGTTGAATTTTTTATTTTTTTTTCTATATGTTCAAATTTACATTTAAGTGTTTAATTATTATTTTTTTGTCTATATATTCAAAAAATTTGACTATCTGTTCAATTTTTTTCTCTATCTGTGCAACTTTTCGTCTAGATTTTATTATCAGTTAAATTTTAATCTCTTATCTGTTCAAATATCTATCCCGAATTTCTTATCTGTTCAACAAACCAGTCACAATCTTCAATTTATTTTTATCTGTTCAATTTTATTATCTATTGAAATACACCAAACGAGGATCTGTTGCAATCTTTCTTGCTCTCTCTTGTTCTTTCTCTCTATCTGTTGAAATTCTTTCTCAAAAATAATCCAGTATATATATATCTGTTCAATTTTTTTAATATTTTTCTCTGCTTAATTTTTAATTTTTTTTGGTTCATTTACAACTATCTGTTGCAATTCGTTTCATCATACAACAACAACACAAATCAACAACTTAAAAAAAAAAGAAAAAATAAATAAAAATAGGAGGAATTAGATCTGTGTCCTTGAAAAAAAAAAACTTTCTATAAAGAGCAGGATCAAAGGAGTCTTCTCCACCGATGGTCCTCTGCAGGCATTGAGTAAAATAATTTGGTGAGAAGTCCTTTTGTTTGTTGTGAAAGACGGTTTGTTTTCAATTTTACTCCTTAATTTAACTGTTGAATTTTTTATTTTTTTTTTCAGCATGTTCAAATTTACATTTAAGTGTTTAATTATTATTTTTTTGTCTATATATTCAAAAATTTTGACTATCTGTTCAATCTTTTTCTCTATCTGTGTAGGTTTTTGTCCAGATTTTATTATCAGTTCAATTTTAATCTCTTATCTGTTCAAATATCAATCCCAAATTTCTTATCTGTTCAACAAACCAGTCACAATCTTCAATTTATTTTTATTTGTTCAATTTTATTATCTGTTAAAATACACCAAACCAGGATCTGTTGCAATCTTTCTTGCTCTCTCTTTTTCTTTCTCTCTATCTTTTGAAATTCTTTCTCAAAAATAATCCAGTATATATATATCTGTTCAATATTTTATTATTTTTATCTGTTTAATTTTATATTTTTTTGGTTCATTTACAACTATCTGTTGCAATTTATTTCATCATACAACAACAACACAGATCAACGAGTTTAAAAAAAAAAAAGAGCGGAGGAATTAGATCTGTGTGCTTGAAAAAAAAAAAACTTTCCATAAGGAGCGGGATCAATGGAGTATTCTCCTCCGATGATCCTCTGTAGGCATTGAGTAAAATAATTTGGTGAGAAGTCCTTTTGTTTGTTTTGAAAGACGTTTTGTTTTCAATTTTACACCTTAATTTGCAGTTGAATTTTTTATTTTTTCTTTCCATATGTTCAAATTTACATTTAAGTGTTTAATTATTATTTTTTTGTCTATATATTCAAAAAATTTGACTATCAGTTCAATTTTTTTCTCTATCTGTCTAACTTTTTGCCTAGATTTTATTATCAGTTCAATTTTAATCTCTTATCTGTTCAAATATCTATCCCAAATTTCTTATCTTTTCAACAAACCAGTCACAATCTTCAATTTATTTTTATCTGTTCAATTTTATTATCTGTTAAAATACACCAAACTAGGATCTCTTGCAATCTTTCTTTCTCTCTCTTGTTCTTTCTCTCTATCTGTTGAAATTCTTTCTAAAAAACAATCCAGTATATATATCTGTTCAATTTTTTTATTATTTTTATCTGCTTAATTTCTAATTTGTTTTGGATCATTTACAACTATCTGTTGCAATTTGTTTCATCCTATAACAACAACACAGATCAACAACTTAAAAAAAAAAGAAAAAATAAATAAAAATAGGAGGAATTAGATCTGTGCCCTTGAAAAAAAAAACTGTCATTCAGGAGCAGGATCAATGGAGTCTTCTCCTCCGATGGTTCTCTGCAAGCATTGAGTAAAATAATTTGGTGAGAAGTCCTTTTCTTTGTTTTGAAAGACATTTTGTTTTCAATTTTACTCCATAATTTATCTGTTGAATTTTTTTTTTCTATATGTTCAAATTTACATTTAAGTGTTTAATTATTATTTTTTTGTCTACATATTCAAAAATTTTGACTATCTGTTCAACTTTTTTCTCTATCTGTGCAATTTTTTGTCTAGATTTTATTATCAGTTCAATTTTATTCTCTTATCTGTTCAAATATCTATCCTAAATTTCTTATCTATTCAACAAACCAGTCACAATCTTCAAATTATTTTTATTTGTTCAATTTTATTATCTGTTGAAATAAACCAAATCAGGATCTGTTGCAATCTTTTTTTCTCTCTATCTGTTGAAATTTTTTCTCAAAATAATCCACTATATATATCTGTTCAATTTTTTTTATTATTTTTATCTGCTTAATTATTAATTTTTTTTGGTTCATTTACAACTATCTGTTGCAATTTGTTTCATCATACAACAACAACACAGATCAACAACTTAAAAAAAAAAAGAAAAAACAAATAAAAATATGAGGAGTTAGATCTGTGTCCTTGAAAAAAAAAAACTGTCCATAAGGAGTAGGGTCAATGGAGTCTTCTCCGCCGATGGTCCTCTGCAGGCATTAAGTAAAATAATTTGGTAAGAAGTCGTTTTGTTTGCTTTGAAAGACGTTTTGTTTTCAATTTTACTCCTTAATTTATCTGTTGAATTTTTTATTTTTTTCTATATGTTCAAATTTATATTTAAGTGTTTAATTATTATTTTTTTTGTCTATATATTCAAAAATTTTGACTATTTGTTCAATTTTTTTATCTATCTATGTAACTTTTTGTCTAGATTTTATTATCAGTTCAATTTTAATCTCTTATCTGTTCAAATATCTATCCCAAATTTCTTATCTGTTCAACAAACCAGTCACAATTTTCAATTTATTTTTATCTTTTCAATTTTATTATCTGTTGAAATACACCAAACCAGGATCGTTGCAATCTTTCTTTCTCTCTCTTGTTCTTTCTCTCTATCTTTGAAATTCTTTCTAAAAAATAATCCATTATTTATATATATCTGTTCAATTTTTTAATTATTTTTATCTGTTTAATTTTTAATTTTTTTTGGTTCATTTACAACTATATGTTGCAATTTGTTTCATCATACAACAACAACACAGATCAACAACATTAAAAAAAAAAAAAAAAAAGAGGAGGAATTAGATCTGTGTGCTTGAAAAAAAAAAATTTCCATAAGGAGCAGGATCAATGGAGTCTTCTCCTTCCGATGGTCCTCTGTAGGCATTGAGTAATATAATTTGGTGAGTAGTCCTTTTCTTTGTTTTGAAAGATGTTTTGTTTTCAATTTTACTCCTTAATTTATCTGTTGAAATTTTTATTTTTTTTTCTATATGTTCAAATTTACATTTAAGTGTTTAATTATTATTTTTTTGTCTATATATTCAAAAATTTTGACCATCTGTTCAATTTTTTTCTCTATCTGTGCAACTTTTTGTCTAGATTTTATTATCAACTCAATTTTAATCTTTTATCTGTTCAAATATCTATCCCAAATTTTTAACTATTCAACAAATCAGTCACAATCTTCAATTTATTTTTATCTGTTCAATTTTATTATCTGTTGCAATCTTTCTTGTTCTTTCTCTCTATCTGTTGAAATTCTTTCTCAAAAATAATCCTGTATATATATAACTGTTCAATTTTTTTATTATTTTTATATGCTTAATTTTTAATTTTTTTTGGTTCATTTACAGCTATCTGTTGCAATTTGTTTCATCATACAACAACAACACAGATCAACAACTTAAAAAAAAAGAAAAAATAAATAAAAATAGAAGGAATTAGATCTATGACCTTGAAAAAAAAAACTTTTTATAAGGAGCAGGATCAAAGGAGTCTTCTCCTCCGATGGTCTTTGCAGGCATTGAGTAAAATAATTTGGTGAGAAGTCCTTTTGTTTGTTTTGAAAGACGTTTTGTTTTCAATTTTACTCCTTAATTTATCTGTTGAATTTTTTATTTTTTTTATATGTTCAAATTTACATTTAAGTGTTTAATTATTATTTTTTTGTCTATATATTCAAGAATTTTGGCAATCTGTTCAGTTTTTTTCTCTATCTGTGTAACTTTTTGTCTATATTTTATAATCAGTTCAAATTTAATCTCTTATATGTTCAAATATATGTCCCAAATTTCTTATCTGTTCAACAAACCAGTCACAATATTCAATTTATTTTTATTTTTTCAATTTTATTATCTGTTGAAATACACAAAACCAGGATCTGTTGCAATCTTTCTTTCTCTCTCTTGTTCTTTCTCTCTATCTATTGAAATTCTTTCTAAAAAATAATCCAGTATATATATGTATATCTGTTCAATTTTTTTATTATTTTTATTTGCTTAATTTTTAATTTTTTTGGTTCATTTACGACTATCTGTTGTAATTCGTTTCATCATACAGCAACAACACAGATCAACAACTGAAAAAAAAAAAAAGAGGAGGAATTAGATCTGTGTGGTTGAAAAAAAAAATAAAACTTTCCATAAGGAGCAGGATCAATGGAGTCTTCTCCTCTGATAGTCCTCTGCAGGCATTGAGTAAAATAATTTGGTGAGAAGTCTTTTTATTTGTTTTGAAAAACGTTTTGTATTCAATTTTACTCCTTAATTTATATGCTGAATTTTTTATTTTTTTTCTATATGTTCAAATTTATATTTAAGTGTTTAATTATTATTTTTTTGGTCTATATCTTCAAAAAATTTGAGTATCTGTTCAATTTTTTTCTCTATCTGTGTAACTTTTTGTCTAGATTTTATTATCAGTTCAATTTTAATCTCTTATCTGTTCAAATATCTATCCCAAATTTCTTATCCGTTCAACAAACCAGTCACAATCTTCAATTTATTTTTATCTGTTCAATTTTATTATCTGTTGAAATACACCAAACCAGGATCTGTTGCAATCTTTCTTTCTCTCTCTTGTTCTTTCTCTCTATCTGTTGAAATTATTTCTCAAAAATAATCCATTATATATATATCTGTTCATTTTTTTTTATCTGCTTAATTTTTAATTTTTTTTGGTTCATATACAACTATCTGTTGCAATTTGTTTCATCATACAACAACAACACAGATCAACAACTTAAAAAAAAAAGAAATAATAAATAAAAATAGGAGGAATTAGATCTAGGTCCTTCAAAACTTTTTTTTCTATAAGGAGCAGGATCAAAGGAGTCTTCTTCTCCGATGGTCCTTTGCAGGCATTGAGTAAAATAATTTGGTGAGATGTCATTTTGTTTGTTTTGAAAGACGCTTTGATTTCAAATTTACTCCTTAATTTATCTGTTGAATTTTTTTATTTTTTTTCTATATGTTCAAATTTACATTTAAGTGTTTAATTATTATTTTTTTGTCTGTATATTCAAAAATTTTAACTATCTGTTTACTTTTTTTCTCTATCTGTGCAACTTTTTGTCTAGATTTTATTATCAGTTCAAATTTAATCTCTTATATGTTCAAATATCTGTCCCAAATTTCTTATCTGTTCAACAAACCAGTCACAATCTTCAATTTATTTTTATCTGTTCAATTTTATTATCTGTTGAAATACACCAAACCAGGATCTGTTGCAATCTTTCTTTCTCTCTCTTGTTCTTTCTCTCTATCTATTGAAATTCTTTCTCAAAAATAATCCAGTATATATATATATCTGTTCAATTTTATTATTATTTTTATTTGCTTAATTTTTAATTTTTTTGGTTCATTTACAACGATCTGTTGCAATTCGTTTCATCATACAGCAACAACACAGATCAACAACTTAAAAAAAAAAAAAAAGAAAAAAGAGGAGGAATTAGATCTGTTTGGTTGAAAAAAAAAATAAAACTTTCCATAAGGAGCACGATCAATGGAGTCTTCTCCTCCGATAGTCCTCTGCAGGCATTGAGTAAAATAATTTGGTGAGAAGTCCTTTTATTTGTTTTGAAAGACGATTTGTTTTCAATTTAACTCCTTAATTTATCTGTTGAATTTTTTATTTTTTTTCTATATGTTCAAATTTACATTTAAGTGTTTAATTTTTTTTTTTTTTTTTGTCTATATCTTCAAAAAATTTGGGTATCTGTTCAATTTTTTTCTCTATCTGTGTAACTTTTTGTCTAGATTTTATTATCAGTTCAATTTTAATCTCTTATCTGTTCAAATATCTATCCCAAATTTCTTATCTGTTCAACAACCCAGTCACAATCTTCAATTTATTTTTATCTGTTCAATTTTATTATCTGTTGAAATACACCAAACTAGGATCTGTTGCAATCTTTTTTCTCTCTCTTTTTCTTTCTCTCTATCTGTTGAAATTCTTTCTCAAAAATAATCCATTATATATATATATGTTCAATTTTTTTTATCTGTTTAATTTTTAATTTTTTTTGGTTCGTTTACAACTATCTGTTGCAATTTGTTTCATCATACAACAACAACACAGATCAACAACTTTAAAAAAAAGAAAAAATAAATAAAAATAGGAGGAATTAGATCTGTGTGCTTGAAAAAAAAACTTTCCATAACGAGCATGGTCAATATAGTCTTCTTCTCCGATGGTCCTCTGCAGGCATTGAGTAAAATAATTTGGTGAGAAGTCTTTTTGTTTGTTTTGAAAGTCGTTTTGTTTTCAATTTTACTTCTTAATTTATCTGTTGAATTTTTTATTTTTTTTCTATATGTTCAAATTTACATTTAAGTGTTTAATTATTATTTTTTTTGTCTATATATTCAAAAAATTTGACTATCTGCTCAGTTTTTTTCTATATCTGTGCAACTTTTCGTCTAGATTTTATTATCAGTTCAATTTTAATCTCTTATCTGTTCAAATATCTATCCCAAATTTCTTATCTGTTCAACAAACCAGTCACAATCTTCAATTTATTTTTATTTGTTCAATTTTATTATCTGTTGAAATACACCAAACCAGGATCTGTTGCAATCTTTTTTTCTCTCTTTTGTTCTTTCTCTCTATCTATTGAAATTCTTTCTCAAAAATAATCCAGTATATATATATCTGTTCAATTTTTTTATTATTTTTATTTGCTTAATTTTTAATTTTTTTGGTTCATTTACATAGTGTTGCAATTCGTTTCGTCATACAGCAATAACACAGATCAACAACTTTAAAAAAAAAAAAGAAAAAAAAAAAAAGAGGAGGAATTGGATCTGTGTGGTTGAAAAAAATAATAAAACTTTCCATAAGGAGCAGGATCAATGGAGTCTTCTCCTCCGATAGTCCTTTGCTGGCATTGAGTAAAATAATTTGGTGAGAAGTCTTTTTATTTGTTTTGAAAGACGTTTTGTTTTCAATTTTACTCCTTAATTTATCTGTTGAATTTTTTATTTTTTTTTCTATACGTTCAAATTTACATTTAAGTGTTTAATTATTATTTTTTTGCCTATATCTTCAAAAAATTTGAGTATCAGTTCAATTTTTCTCTCTATCTGTGTAACTTTTTGTCTAGATTTTATTATCAGTTCAATTTTAATCTCTTATATGTTCAAATATCTATCCCAAATTTCTTATCTGTTCAACAAACCAGTCACAATCTTCAATTTATTTTTATCTGTTCAATTTTATTATCTGTTAAGATACACCAAACCTGGATCTCTTGCAATCTTTCTTTCTCTCTCTTGTTCTTTCTCTCTATCTGTTGAAATTCTTTCTAAAAAATAATCCATGATATATATATCTGTTCAATTTTTTTTATTTTTATCTGCTTAATTTTTAATTTGTTTTGGTTCATTTACAACTATCTGTTGCAATATGTTTCATCATACAAGAACAACACAGATCAACAACTTAAAAAAGAAAAAAAAGTGAGGAGGAATGAGATCTGTGTGCTTGAAAAAAAAAAAAAAAACTTACCATAAGGAGCAGGGTCAATGTTGTCTTCTTCCCCCATGGTCTTCTGCAGGCATTGAGTAAAATAATTTGGTGAGAAGTCCTTTTGTTTGTTTTGAAAGACGTTTTGTTTTCAATTTTACTTCTTAATTTATCTATTGAATTTTTTATTTTTTTTTTCTATATGTTCAAATTTACATTTAAGTGTTTAATTATTATTTTTTTGTCTATATATTCAAAAAATTTGACTATCTGTTCAGTTTTTTTCTATATCTGTGCAATTTTCGTCTAGATTTTATTATCAGTTCAATTTTAATCTCTTATCTGTTCAAATATCTATCCTAAATTTCTTATATGTTCAACAAACCAGTCACAATCTTCAATTTATTTTTATTTGTTCAATTTTATTACCTGTTGAAATACACCAAATCAGGATCTGTTGCAATCTTTCTTGCTCTCCCTTGTTCTTTCTCTCTATCTTTTGAAATTCTTTCTCAAAAATAATCCAGTATATATATCTGTTCAATATTTTATTATTTTTATCTGCTTAATTTTTAATTTTTTTGGTTCAGTTACAACTATCTGTTGCAATTTATTTCATCATACAACAACAACACAGATCAACAACTTTAAAAAAAAAAAAGAGAGGAGGAATTAGATCTGTGTGCTTGAAAAAAAAAAGCTTTCCATTAGGAGCGGGATCAATGGAGTATTCTCCTCCGATGATCCTCTATAGGCATTGAGTAAAATAATTTGGTGAGAAGTCATTTTGTTTGTTTTGAAAGACGTTTTGTTTTCAATTTTACCCCTTAATTTGTCTGTTGAATTTTTTATTTTTTTTCTATATGTTCAAATTTACATTTAAGTGTTTAATTATTATTTTTTTGTCTATATATTCAAAAAATTTGACTATCAGTTAAATTTTTTTCTCCATCTGTGCAACTTTTTGTCTAGATTTTATTATCAGTTCAATTTTAATCTCTTATCTGTGCAAATATCTATCCCAAATTTCTTATCTGTTCAACAAACCAGTCACAATCTTCAATTTATTTTTATCTTTTCAATTTTATTATCTGTTAAAATACACCAAACCAGGATCTCTTGCAATCTTTCTTTCTCTCTCTTGTTCTTTCTCTCTATCTGTTGAAATTCTCTCTAAAAAACCATCCAGTATATATATATCTGTTCAATTTTTTTATTATTTTTATCTGCTTAATTTTTAATTTTTTTTGGTTCATTTACAACTATCTGTTGCAATTTGTTTCATCATACAACAACAACACAGATCAACAACTTAAAAAAAAAGAAAAAATAAATAAAAATAGGAGGAATTAGATTTGTACCCTTGAAAAAAAAACTGTCAATCAAGAGCAGGATCAATAGAGTTTTCTCCTCCGATGGTTCTCTGCAAGCATTGAGTAAAATAATTTGGTGAGAAGTCCTTTTGTTTGTTTTGAAAGACATTTTGTTTTCAATTTTACTTCATAATTTATCTGTTGAATTTTTTTTTTCTATATGTTCAAATTTACATTTTAAGTGTTTAATTATTATTTTTTTGTCTATATATTCAAAAATTTTGACTATCTGTTCAATTTTTTTCTCTATCTGTGCAACTTTTTGTCTAGATTTTATTATCAGTTCAATTTTAATCTCTTATCTGTTCAAATATCTATCCTAAATTTCTTATCTGTTCAACAAACCAGTCACAATCTTCAAATTATTTTTATCTGTTCAATTTAATTATCTGTTGAAATAAACCAAATCAGGATCTGTTGCAATCTTTTTTTCTCTCTATCTACTGAAATTTTTTCTCAAAAATAATCCAGTATATATATATCTGTTCAATTTTTTTGTTATTTTTATCTGCTTAATTTTTAATTTTTTTTGTTTCATTTACAACTATCTGTTGCAATTTGTTTCATCATATAACGACAACACAGATCAACAACTTAAAAAAAAAAAAAGAAAAAAAAAGAGAGGAGGAATTAGATCTGAGTGGTGGAATAAAAAAATAAAACTTTCCATGAGGAGCAGGATCAATGGAGTCTTCTCCTCCGACAGTCCTCTGCAGGCATTGAGTAAAATAATTTGGTGAGAAGTCCTTTTATTTGTTTTGAAAAACGTTTTGTTTTCAATTTAACTCCTTAATTTATTTGTTGAATTTTTTTATTTTTTTTTCTATATGTTCAAATTTACATTTAAGTGTTTAATTATTATTTTTTTTTCTATATCTTCAAAAAATTTGAGTATCTGTTCAATTTTTTTCTCTATCTGTGTAACTTTTTGTCTAGATTTTATTATCAGTGCAATTTTAATCTCTTATCTGTTCAAATATCTATCCCAAATTTCTTATCTGTTCAACAAACCAGTCACAATTTACAATTTATTTTTATCTGTTCAATTTTATTATCTGTTGAAATACACCAAACCAGGATCTGTTGCAATCTTTCTTTCTCTCTCTTGTTCTTTCTCTCTAACTGTTGAAATTCTTTCTAAAAAATAATCCATTATATATATCTGTTCAATTTTTTTTTATCTGCTTAATTTTTAATTTTTTTTGGTTCATTTACAACTATCTGTTGCAATTTGTTTCATCATACAACAACAACACAGATCAACAACTTAAAAAAAATAATAAATAAATAAAAATAGGAGGAATTACATCTGTGTCCTTGAAAAAAAAAATTCTATAAGGAGCAGAATCAAAGGAGTCTTCTTCTCCGATGGTCCTTTGCAGGCATTGAGTAAAATAATTTGGTGAGAAGTCCTTTTGTTTGTTTTCAAAGACGCTTTATTTTCAATTTTACTCCTTAATTTATCTGTTGAATTTTTTTTTTTTTTCTATATGTTCAAATTTACATTTAAGTGTTTAATTATTATTTTTGACTATCTGTTCAATTTTTTTCTTTATCTGTGCAACTTTTTGTCTAGATTTTATTATCAGTTCAAATTTAATCTCTTATATGTTCAAATATCTGTCCCAAATTTCTTATCTGTTCAACAAACCAGTGACAATATTCAATTTATTTTTATCTGTTCAATTTTATTATCTGTTGAAATACACCAAACCAGGATCTGTTGCAATCTTTTTTTCTCTCTTTTGTTCTTTCTCTCTGTCTATTGAAATTCTTTCTCAAAAATAATCCAGTATATATATATCTGTTCAATTTTTTTATTATTTTTATTTGCTTAATTTTTAATTTTTTTTGTTCATTTACAACTATCTGTTGCAATTCATTTCGTCATACAGCAATAACACAGATCAACAACTTTAAAAAAAAAAAAAAGATGAGGAATTGGATCTGTGTGGTTGAAAAAAAAATAAAACTTTCCATAATGAGCAGGATCAATGGAGTCTTCTCCTCCGATAGTCCTTTGCAGGCATTGAGTAAAATAATCTGGTGAGAAGTCTTTTTATTTGTTTTGAAAGACGTTTTGTTTTCAATTTTACTCCTTAATTTGTCTGTTGAACTTTTTATTTTTTTTCTATATGTTCAAATTTACATTTAAGTGTTTAATTATTATTTTTTTGCCTATATCTTCAAAAAATTTGAGTATCAGTTCAATTTTTTTCTCTATCTGTGTAACTTTTTGTCTAGATTTTATTATCAGTTCAATTTTAATCTCTTATCTGTTCAAATATCTATCCCAAATTTCTTATCTGTTCAACAAACCAGTCACAATCTTCAATTTATTTTTATCTGTTCAATTTTATTATCTGTTGAAATACACCAAACCAGGATCTCTTGCAATCTTTCTTTCTCTCTCTTGTTCTTTCTCTCTATCTATTGAAATTCTTTCTAAAAAATAATCCATTATATATATCTGTTCAATTTTTTTTTATTTTTATCTGCTTAATTTTTATTTTTTTTGGTTCATTTACAACTATCTGTTGCAATTTGTTTCATCATACAACAACAACACAGATCAACAACTTAAAAAAAGAGAGAGGAGGAATTAGATCTGTGTGCTTGAAAAAAAACTTTCCATAAGGAGCAGGATCAATGGAGTCTTCTTCTCCGATGGTCCTCTGCAGGCATTGAGTAAAATAATTTGGTGAGAAGTCTTTTTGTTTGTTTTGAAAGACGTTTTGTTTTCAATTTTACTCGTTAATATAACTGTTAAATTTTTTATTTTTTTTCTATATGTTCAAATTTACATTTAAGTGTTTAATTATTATTTATTTTTCCATTTATTCAAAAAATTTGGCTATCTGTTCAATTTTTTTCTCTATCTGTGCAACTTTTTGTCTAGATTTTATTATCAGTTCAATTTTAATCTCTTATCCGTTCAAATATCTATCCCAAATTTCTTATCTGTTCAACAAACCAGTCACAATCTTCAATTCATTTTTCTCTGTTCAATTTTATTATCTGTTGGAATACACCAAACCAGGATCTGTTGCAATCTTTCTTGCTCTCTCTTGTTCTTTCTCTCTATCTGTTGAAATTCTTTCTCAAAAATAATCCAGTATATATATATCTGTTCAATTTTTATAATATTTTTATCTGCTTAATTTTTAACTTTTTTTGGTTCATTTAAAACTATCTGTTGCAATTCGTTTCATCATACAACAACAACACAGATCAACAACTTAAAAAAAAGAAAAAATAAATAAAAATATGAGGAATTAGATCTGTGTCCTTGAAAAAAAAAAACTTTCTATAAGGAGCAGGATCAAAGGAGTCTTCTCCACCGATGGTCCTCTCCAGGTATTGAGTAAAATAATTTTATGAGATGTCTTTTTGTTTGTTTTGAAAGACGTTTTGTTTTCAATTTTACTCCTTAATTTATCTGTCGAATTTTTTTTATTTTTTTCTATATGTTAAAATTTACATTTAAGTGTTTAATTATTATTTTTTTGTCTATATATTCAAAAATTTTGACTATCCGTTCAATTTTTTTCTCTATCTGTGTAACTTTTTGTCTAGATTTTATTATCAGTTCAATTTTAATCTCTTATCTGTTCAAATATCCATCCCAAATTTCTTATCTTTTCAACAAACCAGTCACAATCTTCAATTTATTTTTATCTGTTCAATTTTATTATCTGTTGAAATACCAAACCAGGATCTGTTGCAATCTTTCTTGCTCTCTCTTGTTCTTTCTCTCTATCTGTTGAAATTCTTTCCCAAAAATAATCTTGTATATATATATCTGTTCAATTTTTTTATTATTTTTATCTGCTTAATTTTTAACTTTTTTTTGGTTCATTTACAACTATCCGTTGCAATTTGTTTCATCATACAACAACAACACAGATCAACAACTTAAAAAAAAAAAAGAAAAAAGAAAAGAAAATTAGAAGGAATTAGATTTGTGTGCTTGAAAAAAAAAATTGTCCGCAAGGAACGGGATCAATGGAGTCTTCTCCTCCGATGGTCCTCTGTAGGCATTAAGTAAAATAATTTGGTGAGAAGTCTTTTTGTTTGTTTTGAAAGACGTTTTGTTTTCAATTTTACTCCTTAATATATCTGTTAAATTTTTTATTTTTTTCTATATGTTCAAATTTACATTTAAGTGTTTAATTATTATTTATTTGTCTATTTATTCAAAAAATTTGACTATCTGTTCAATTTTTTTCTCTATCTGTGCAACTTTTTGTCTAGATTTTATTATCAGTTCAATTTTAATCTCTTATCTGTTCAAATATCTATCCCAAATTTCTTATCTGTTCAACAAACCAGTCACAATCTTCAATTGATTTTTCTCTGTTCAATTTTATTATCTGTTGAAATACACCAAACCAGGATCTGTTGCAATCTTTCTTGCTCTCTCTTGTTCTTTCTCTCTATCTGTTGAAATTCTTTCTCAAAAATAATCCAGTATATATATATCTGTTCAATTATTTTAATATTTTTATCTGCTTAATTTTTAATTTTTTTTGGTTCATTTAAAACTATCTGTTGCAATTCGTTTCATCATACAACAACAACACAGATCAACAACTTAAAAAAAAAGAAAAAATAAATAAAAATATGAGGAATTAGATCTGTGTCCTTGAAAAAAAAAACTTTCTATAAGGAGCAGGATCAAAGGAGTCTTCTCCACTGATGGTCCTCTCCAGGTATTGAGTAAAATAATTTTATGAGAAGTCTTTTTGTTTGTTTTGAAAGACGTTTTGTTTTCAATTTTACACCTTAATTTGTTATTTTTTTTTCTATATGTTAAAATTTACATTTAAGTGTTTAATTATTATTTTTTTTGTCTATTTATTCAAAAAATTTGACTATCTGTTCAATTTTTTTCTCTATCTGTGCAACTTTTTGTCTAAATTTTATTATCAGTTCAATTTTAATCCCTTATCAGTTCTAATATCTATCCAAAATTTCTTATCTGTTCAACAAACCAGTCACAATCTTCAATTTATTTTTATCTGTTCAATTTTATTATCTGTTGAAATACCAAACCAGGATCTGTTGCAATCTTTCTTGCTCTCTCTTGTTCTTTCTCTCTATCTGTTAAAATTCTTTCTCAAAAATAATCCAGTATATATATATCTGTTCAATTTTTTTATTATTTTTATATGCTTAATTTTTAACTTTTTTTTTGTTCATTTACAACTATCCGTTGCAATTTGTTTCATCATACAACAACAACACAGATCAACAACTTAAAAAAAAAACAGAAAATAGAAAAGAAAATTATGAGGAATTAGATTTGTGCCCTTGAAAAAAAAAATTGTCCGCAAGGAACGGGATCAATGGAGTCTTCTCCTCCGATGGTCCTCTGTAGGTATTAAGTAAAATAATTTGGTGAGAAGTCTTTTTGTTTGTTTTGAAAGACGTTTTGTATTCAATTTTACTCCTTAATATATCTGTTAAATTTTTTATTTTTTTTCCATATGTTCAAATTTACATTTAAGTGTTTAATTATTATTTATTTGTCTATTTATTCAAAAAATTTGACTATCTGTTCAATTTTTTTCTCTATCTGTGCAACTTTTTGTCTAGATTTTATTATCAGTTTAATTTTAATCTCTTATCTGTTCAAATATCTATCCCAAATTTCTTATCTGTTCAACAAACCAGTCACAATCTTCAATTGATTTTTCTCTGTTCAATTTTATTATCTGTTGAAATACACCAAACCAGGATCTGTTGCAATCTTTCTTGCTCTCTCTTGTTCTTTCTCTCTATCTGTTGAAATTCTTTCTCAAAAATAATCCAGTATATATATATATCTGTTCAATTATTTTAATATTTTTATCTGCTTAATTTTTAATATTTTTTGGTTCATTTAACACTATCTGTTGCAATTCGTTTCATCATACAACAACACAGATCAACAACTTAAAAAAAAGAAAAAAATAAATAAAAATATGAGGAATTAGATCTGTGTCCTTGAAAAAAAAAACTTTCTATAAAGAGCAGGATCAAAGGAGTCTTCTCCACCGATGGTCCTCTCCAGGTATTGAGTAAAATAATTTGGTGAGAAGTCTTTTTGTTTGTTTTGAAAGACGTTTTGTTTTCAATTTTACACCTTAATTTATCTGTCGAATTTTTTTATTTTTTTTTCTATATGTTAAAATTTACATTTAAGTGTTTAATTATTATTTTTTTGTCTATATATTCAAAAATTTTGAATATCTGTTCAATTTTTTTCTCTATCTGTGTAACTTTTTGTTTAGATTTTATTATAAGTTCAATTTTAATCTCTTATCTGTTCAAATATCCATCCCAAATTTCTTATCTTTTCAACAAACCAGTCACAATCTTCAATTTATTTTTATCTGTTCAATCTTATTATCTGTTGAAACACACCAAACCAGGATCTGTTGCAATCTTTCTTGCTCTCTCTTGTTCTTTCTCTCTATCTGTTGAAATTCTTTCTCAAAAATAATCCAGTATCTATATATCTGTTCAATTTTTTAAATATTTTTATCTGCTTAATTTTTAATTTTGTTTGGTTCATTTACAACTATCTGTTGCAATTCGTTTCATCATACAACAACAACACATATCAACAACTGAAAAAAAAGAAAAAATAAATAAAAATAGGAGGAATTAGATCTGTGTCCTTGAAAAAAAAAAGTTTCTATAAGGAGCAGGATCAAAGGAGTCTTCTCCACCGATGGTCCTCTGCAGGCATTGAGTAAAATAATTTGGTGCGTAGTCCTCTTGTTTGTTGTGAAAGACGTTTTGTTTTCAATTTTACTCCTTAATTTATCTTTTTAATTTTTTTTTTTCTATATGTTCAAATTTACATTTAAGTGTTTAATAATTATTTTTTTGTCTATATATTAAAAAATTTTGACTATCTGTTCAATGTTTTTCTCTATCTGTGTAACTTTTTGTCTAGATTTTCTTATCAGTTCAATTTTAATCTCTTATATGTTCAAATATCTATCCCAAATTTCTTATCTGTTCAACAAACCAGTCACAATCTTCATTTATTTTTATCTGTTCAATTTTATTATCTGTTGAAATAAATCAAACCAGGATCTGTTGCAATCTATCTTTCTCTCTCTTGTTCTTTCTCTCTATCTGTTGAAATTCTTTCTAAAAAACAATCCAGCATACATATATCTGTTCAATTTTTTTAGTATTTTTATCTGCTTAATTTTTAATTTTTTTTGGTTCATTTACAACTATCTGTTGCAATTTGTTTCATCATACAACAACAACACAGATCAACAACTTAAAAAAAAAAGAAAAAATAAATAAAAATATGAGGAATTAGATCTGTGTCCTTGAAAAAAAAAAAACTTTCTATAAGGAGAAAGATCAAAGGAGTCTTCTCCTCCGATGGTCCTCTGCAGGCATTGAGTAAAAGAATTTGGTGAGAAGTCCTTTTGTTTGTTTTGAAAGACGTTTTGTTTTCAATTTTACTCCTTAATTTATTTGTTGAATTTTTTTTGTTCTATATGTTCAAATTTACATTTAAGTGTTTAATTATTATTTTTTTTGTCTATATATTCAAAAAATTTGACTATCTGTTCAATTTTTTTCTCTATCTGTGCAACTTTTTGTCTAGATTTTATTATCAGTTCAATTTTAATCTCTTATCAGTTCTAATATCTATCCAAAATTTCTTATCTGTTCAACAAACCAGTCACATTTTTCAATTTATTTTTATCTGTTCAATTTTATTATCTGTTGAAATACACCAAACCAGGATCTGTTGCAATCTTTCTTGCTCTCTCTTGTTCTTTCTCTCTATCTGTTGAAATTCTTTCTCAAAAATAATCTTGTATATATATATCTGTTCAATTTTTTTAATATTTTTATCTGCTTAATTTTTCATTTTTTTTTGTTCATTTACAACTATCTGTTGCAATTTGTTTCATCATACAACAACAACACAGATCAACAACTTAAAAAAAATGAAAAAAGAAAAGAAAATTAGGAGGAATTAGATTTGTGTCCTTGAAAAAAAAAATTGTCCATAAGGAACGGGATCAATGGAGTCTTCTCCTCCGATGGTCCTCTGTAGGCATTAAGTAAAATAATTTGGTGAGAAGTCTTTTTGTTTGTTTTGGAAGACGTTTTGTTTTCAATTTTACTTCTTAATATATCTGTTGAATTTTTTATTTTTTTTTCTATATGTTCAAATTTACATTTAAGTGTTTAATTATTATTTATTTGTCTATTTATTCAAAAAATTTGACTATCTGTTCAATTTTTTTCTCTATCTGTGTAACTTTTTGTCTCGATTTTATTATCAGTTCAATTTTAATCTCTTATCTGTTCAAATATCTATCCCAAATTTCTTATCTGTTCAACAAACCAGTCACAATCTTCAATTTATTTTTATCTGTTCAATTTTATTATCTGTTGAAATATACCAAACCAGGATCTGTTGCAATCTTTCTTCCTCTCTCTTGTTCTTTCTCTCTATCTGTTGAAATTCTTTCTCAAAAATAATCCAGTATATATATCTGTTCAATTTTTTTATTATTTTTATCTGATAAATTTTTAATTTTTTTTGTTTCATTTACAACTATGTGTTGCAATTTGTTTCGTCATACAACAACAACACAGATCAACAACATTAAAAAAAAAAAAAAGTGGAGGAATTAGATCTGTGTACTTGAAAAAAAAAAACATTCCATAAGGAGCAGTATCAATGGAGTATTCTCCTCCGATGATCCTCTGCAGACATTGAGTAAAATAATTTGGTGAGAAGTCCTTCTATTTGTTTTGAAAGACGTTTTGTTTTCAATTTTATCCCTTAATTTATCTGTTGAATTTTTTAATTTTTTTTCTATATGTTCAAATTTACATTTAAGTGTTTAATTATTATTTTTTTGTCTATATATTCAAAAAATTTGACTATTTCTTCAATTTTTTTCTCTATCTGTGCAACTTTTTGTCTAGATTTTATTATCAGTTCAATTTTAATCTCTTTTCTGTTCAAATATCTATCCCAAATTTCTTATATGTTCAACAAACCAGTAATAATCTTCAATTTATTTTTATCTTTTCAATTTTATTATCTGTTGAAATACACCCAACCAGGATCTGTTGTAAGTTTTCTTGCTCTCTCTTGTTCTTTCTCTCTATCTGTTGAAATTCTTTCTCAAAAATAATCCAGTATATATACATATATCTATTCAATTTTATTATTATTTTTATCTGCTTAATTTTTAATTTTTTTGCTTCATTTACAACTATTTGTTGCAATTTGTTTCATCATACAACAATAACACAGATCAACAACTTAACAAAAAAAAAAGAAAAATAGGAGGAATTAGATCTGTGTCCTTGAAAAAAAAACTTGTCCATAAGGAGCAGGATCAATGGAATCTTCTCCTCCGATGGTCCTCTGCAGGCATTGAGTAAAATAATTTGGTGAGAAGTCCTTTTGTTTGTTTTGAAAGACGTTTTGTATTTAATTTTACTCCTTAATTTATCTGTTAAATTTTTTATTTTTTTTTCTATATGTTCAAATTTACATTTAAGTGTTTAATTATTATTTTTTTGTCTATATATTCAAAAAAATTTGACTATCTGTTCAATTTTTTTCTCTATCTGTGCAACTTTTTGTCTAGATTTTATTATCAGTTCAATTTTAATCTCTTATCTGTTCAAATATCTATCCCAAATTTCTTATCTGTTCAACAAACCCGTCACAATCTTCAATTTATTTTTATCTGTTCAATTTTATTATCTGTTGAAATACACCAAACCAGAATCTTTTGCAATATTTCTTTCTCTCTCTTGTTCTTTCTCTTTATCTGTTGAAATTCTTTCTCAAAAATAATCTTGTATATATATATCTGTTCAATTTTTTTATTATTTTTATCTGCTTAATTTTTCATTTTTTTTTGTTCATTTACAACTATCTGTTGCAATTTGTTTCATCATACAACAACAACACAGATCAACAACTTAAAAAAAATGAAAAAAGAAAAGAAAAATAGGAGGAATTAGATTTGTGTCCTTGAAAAAAAAAATTGTCCATAAGGAACGGGATCAATGGAGTCTTCTCCTCCGATGGTCCTCTGTAGGCATTAAGTAAAATAATTTGGTGAGAAGTCTTTTTGTTTGTTTTGGAAGACGTTTTGTTTTTAATTTTACTCCTTAATATATCTGTTGAATTTTTTATTTTTTTTTCTATACGTTCAAATTTACATTTAAGTGTTTAATTATTATTTATTTGTCTATTTATTCAAAAATTTTGACTATCTGTTCAATTTTTGTTTCTATCTGTGTAACTTTTTGTCTCGATTTTATTATCAGTTCAATTTTAATCTCTTATCTGTTCAAATATCTATCCCAAATTTCTTATCTGTTCAACAAACCAGTCACAATCTTCAATTTATTTTTATCTGTTCAATTTTATTATCTGTTGAAATATACCAAACCAGGATCTGTTGCAATCTTTCTTCCTCTCTCTTGTTCTTTCTCTCTATCTGTTGAAATTCTTTCTCAAAAATAATCCAGTATATATATATATCTGTTCAATTTTTTTATGATTTTTATCTGCTAAATTTTTAATTTTTTTTGTTTCATTTACAATTATGTGTTGCAATTTGTTTCGTCATACAACAACAACACAGATCAACAACATTAAAAAAAAAAAAGTGGAGGAATTAGATCTGTGTACTTGGAAAAAAAAACATTCCATAAGGAGCAGTATCAATGGAGTATTCTCCTCCGATGATCCTCTGCAGACATTGAGTAAAATAATTTGGTGAGAAGTCCTTCTGTTTGTTTTGAAAGACGTTTTATTTTCAATTTTATCCCTTAATTTATCTGTTGAATTTTTTAATTTTTTTTCTATATGTTCAAATTTACATTTAAGTGTTTAATTAATATTTTTTTCTCTATATATTCAAAAAATTTGACTATTTGTTCAATTTTTTTCTCTATCTGTGCAACTTTTTATCTAGATTTTATTATCAGTTCAATTTTAATCTCTTTTCTGTTCAAATATCTATCCCAAATTTCTTATATGTTCAACAAACCAGTAATAATCTTCAATTTATTTTTATCTTTTAAATTTTATTATCTGTTGAAATACACCCAACCAGGATCTGTTGTAAGCTTTCCTGCTTTCTCTTGTTCTTTCTCTATATCTGTTGAAATTCTTTCTCAAAAATAATCCAGTATATATACATATATCTATTCAATTTTTTTATTATTTTTATCTGCTTAATTTTTAATTTTTTTGCTTCATTTACAACTATCTGTTGCAATTTGTTTCATCATACAACAATAACACAGATCAACAACTTAAAAAAAAAAAGAAAAAAAAAGAAAAATAGGAGGAATTAGATCTGTGTCCTTGAAAAAAAAACTTGTCCATAAGGAGCAGGATCAATGGAATCTTCTCCTCTGATGGTCCTCTGCAGGCATTGAGTAAAATAATTTGGTGAGAAGTCCTTTTGTTTGTTTTGAAAGACGTTTTGTATTTAATTTTACTCCTTAATTTATCTGTTAAATTTTTTATTTTTTTTTCTATATGTTCAAATTTACATTTAAGTGTTTAATTATTATTTTTTTGTCTATATATTCAAAAAAATTTGACTATCTGTTCAATTTTTTTCTCTATCTGTGCAACTTTTTGTCCAGATTTTATTATCAGTTCAATTTTAATCTCTTATCTGTTCAAATATCTATCCCAAATTTCTTATCTGTTCAACAAACCCGTCACAATCTTCAATTTATTTTTATCTGCTCAATTTTATTATCTGTTGAAATACACCAAACCAGAATCTTTTGCAATATTTCTTTCTCTCTCTTGTTCTTTCTCTCTATCTGTTGAAATTCTTTCTCAAAAATAATCTTGTATATATATATCTGTTCAATTTTTTTTATTATTTTCATCTGCTTAATTTTTCATTTTTTTTTTTTGTTCATTTACAACTATCTGTTGCAATTTGTTTCATCATACAACAACAACACAGATCAACAACTTAAAAAAAATGAAAAAAGAAAAGAAAATTAGGAGGAATTAGATTTGTGTCCTTGAAAAAAAAAATTGTCCATAAGGAACGGGATCAATGGAGTCTTCTCCTCCGATGGTCCTCTGTAGGCATTAAGTAAAATAATTTGGTGAGAAGTCTTTTTGTTTGTTTTGGAAGACGTTTTGTTTTCAATTTTACTCCTTAATATATCTGTTGAATTTTTTATTTTTTTTTCTATATGTTCAAATTTACATTTAAGTGTTTAATTATTATTTATTTGTCTATTTATTCAAAAAATTTGACTATCTGTTCAATTTTTTTCTCTATCTGTGTAACTTTTTGTCTCGATTTTATTATCAGTTCAATTTTAATCTCTTATCTGTTCAAATATCTATCCCAAATTTCTTATCTGTTCAACAAACCAGTCACAATCTTCAATTTATTTTTATCTGTTCAATTTTATTATCTGTTGAAATATACCAAACCAGGATCTGTTGCAATCTTTCTTGCTCTCTCTTGTTCATTCTCTCTATCTGTTGAAATTCTTTCTCAAAAATAATCCAGTATATATATCTGTTCAATTTTTTTATTATTTTTATCTGCTAAATTTTTAATTTTTTTTTGTTTCATTTACAACTATGTGTTGCAATTTGTTTCGTCATACAACAACAACACAGATCAACAACATTAAAAAAAAAAAGAGTGGATGAATTAGATCTGTGTACTTGAAAAAAAAACATTCCATAAGGAGCAGTATCAATGGAGTATTCTCCTCCGATGATCCTCTGCAGACATTGAGTAAAATAATTTGGTGAGAAGTCCTTCTGTTTGTTTTGACAGACGTTTTGTTTTCAATTTTATCCCTTAATTTATCTGTTGAATTTTTTAATTTTTTTTCTATATGTTCAAATTTACATTTAAGTGTTTAATTATTATTTTTTTGTCTATATATTCAAAACATTTGACTATTTCTTCAATTTTTTTCTCTATCTGTGAAACTTTTTGTCTAGATTTTATTATCAGTTCAATTTTAATCTCTTTTCTGTTCAAATATCTATCCCAAATTTCTTATATGTTCAACAAACCAGTAATAATCTTCAATTTATTTTTATCTTTTCAATTTTATTATCTGTTGAAATACACCCAACCAGGATCTGTTGTAAGCTTTCTTGCTCTCTCTTGTTCTTTCTCTCTATCTGTTGAAATTCTTTCTCAAAAATAATCCAGTATATATACATATATCTATTCAATTTTTTTATTATTTTTATTTGCTTAATTTTTAATTTTTTTGCTTCATTTACAACTATCTGTTGCAATTTGTTTCATCATACAACAATAACACAGATCAACAACTTAAAAAAGAAAAAGAAAAATAGGAGGAATTAGATCTGTGTCCTTGAAAAAAAAACTTGTCCATAAGGAGCAGGATCAATGGAATCTTCTCCTCCGATGGTCCTCTGCAGGCATTGTGTAAAATAATTTGGTGAGAAGTCCTTTTGTTTGTTTTGAAAGACGTTTTGTATTTAATTTTACTCCTTAATTTATCTGTTAAATTTTTTATTTTTTTTTTCTATATGTTCAAATTTACATTTAAGTGTTTAATTATTATTTTTTTGTCTATATATTGAAAAAAATTTGACTATCTGTTCAATTTTTTTCTCTATCTGTGCAACTTTTTGTCTAGATTTGATTATCAGTTCAATTTTAATCTCTTATCTGTTCAAATATCTATCCCAAATTTCTTATCTGTTCAACAAACCCGTCACAATCTTCAATTTATTTTTATCTGCTCAATTTTATTATCTGTTGAAATACACCAAACCAGAATCTTTTGCAATATTTCTTTCTCTCTCTTGTTCTTTCTCTCTATCTGTTGAAATTCTTTCTCAAAAATAATCTTGTATATATATATTTGTTCAATTTTTTTATTATTTTTATCTGTTTAATTTTTCATTTTTTTTTGTTCATTTACAACCATCTGTTGCAATTTGTTTCATCATACAACAACAACACAGATCAACAACTTAAAAAAAATGAAAAAAGAAAAGAAAATTTGGAGGAATTAGATTTGTGTCCTTGAAAAAAAAAATTGTCCATAAGGAACAGGATCAGTGGAGTCTTCTCCTCCGATGGTCCTCTGTAGGCATTAAGTAAAATAATTTGGTGAGAAGTCTTTTTGTTTGTTTTGGAAGACGTTTCGTTTTCAATTTTACTCCTTAATATATCTGTTGAATTTTTTTTTTTCTATATGTTCAAATTTACATTTAAGTGTTTAATTATTATTTATTTGTCTATTTATTCAAAAAATTTGACTATCTGTTCAATTTTTTTCTCTATCTGTGTAACTTTTTGTCTCGATTTTATTATCAGTTCAATTTTAATCTCTTATCTGTTCAAATATCTATGCCAAATTTCTTATCTGTTCAACAAACCAGTCACAATCTTCAATTTATTTTTATCTGTTCAATTTTATTATCTGTTGAAATATACCAAACCAGGATCTGTTGCAATCTTTCTTGCTCTCTCTTGTTCTTTCTCTCTATCTGTTGAAATTCTTTCTCAAAAATAATCCAGTATATATATATCTGTTCAATTTTTTTATTATTTTTATCTGCTAAATTTTTAATTTTTTTTGTTTCATTTACAACTATGTGTTGCAATTTGTTTCGTCATACAACAACAACACAGATCAACAACATTAAAAAAAAAAAAAAGTGGAGGAATTAGATCTGTGTACTTGAAAAAAAAAACATTCCATAAGGAGCAGTATCAATGGAGTATTCTCCTCCGATGATCCTCTGCAGACATTGAGTAAAATAATTTGGTGAGAAGTCCTTCTGTTTGTTTTGAAAGACGTTTTGTTTTCAATTTTATCCCTTAATTTATCTGTTGAATTTTTTAATTTTTTTTTATATGTTCAAATTTACATTTAAGTGTTTAATTATTATTTTTTTTTCTATATATTCAAAAAATTTGACTATTTGTTCAATTTTTTTCTCTATCTGTGCAACTTTTTGTCTAAATTTTATTATCAGTTCAATTTTAATCTCTTTTCTGTTCAAATATCTATCCCAAATTTCTTATATGTTCAACAAACCAGTAATAATCTTCAATTTATTTTTATCTTTTCAATTTTATTATCTGTTGAAATACACCCAACCAGGATCTGTTGTAAGCTGTCTTGCTCTCTCTTGTTCTTTCCCTCTATCTGTTGAAATTCTTTTTCAAAAATAATCCAGTATATATACATATATCTATTCAATTTTTTTATTATTTTTATCTGCTTAATTTTTAATTTTTTTGCTTCATTTACAACTATCTGTTGCAATTTGTTTCATCATACAACAATAACACAGATCAACAACTTAAAAAAAAAAGAAAAAAAAAATAAAAATAGGAGGAATTAGATCTGTGTCCTTGAAAAAAAAACTTGTCCATAAGGAGCAGGATCAATGGAATCTTCTCCTCCGATGGTCCTCTGCAGGCATTGAGTAAAATAATTTGGTGAGAAGTCCTTTTGTTTGTTTTGAAAGACGTTTTGTATTTAATTTTACTCCTTAATTTATCTGTTAAATTTTTTATTTTTTTTTCTATATGTTCAAATTTACATTTAAGTGTTTAATTATTATTTTTTTGTCTATATATTCAAAAAAATTTGACTATCTGTTCAATTTTTTTCTCTATCTGTGCAACTTTTTGTCTAGATTTGATTATCAGTTCAATTTTAATCTCTTATCTGTTCAAATATCTATCCCAAATTTCTTATCTGTTCAACAAACCCGTCACAATCTTCAATTTATTTTTATCTGCTCAATTTTATTATCTGTTGAAATACACCAAACCAGAATCTTTTGCAATATTTCTTTCTCTCTCTTGTTCTTTCTCTCTATCTATTGAAATTCTTTCTCAAAAATAATCTTGTATATATATATTTGTTCAATTTTTTTATTATTTTTATCTGTTTAATTTTTCATTTTTTTTTGTTCATTTACAACCATCTGTTGCAATTTGTTTCATCATACAACAACAACACAGATCAACAACTTAAAAAAAATGAAAAAAGAAAAGAAAATTTGGAGGAATTAGATTTGTGTCCTTGAAAAAAAAAATTGTCCATAAGGAACAGGATCAGTGGAGTCTTCTCCTCCGATGGTCCTCTGTAGGCATTAAGTAAAATAATTTGGTGAGAAGTCTTTTTGTTTGTTTTGGAAGACGTTTCGTTTTCAATTTTACTCCTTAATATATCTGTTGAATTTTTTTTTTTCTATATGTTCAAATTTACATTTAAGTGTTTAATTATTATTTATTTGTCTATTTATTCAAAAAATTTGACTATCTGTTCAATTTTTTTCTCTATCTGTGTAACTTTTTGTCTCGATTTTATTATCAGTTCAATTTTAATCTCTTATCTGTTCAAATATCTATGCCAAATTTCTTATCTGTTCAACAAACCAGTCACAATCTTCAATTTATTTTTATCTGTTCAATTTTATTATCTGTTGAAATATACCAAACCAGGATCTGTTGCAATCTTTCTTGCTCTCTCTTGTTCTTTCTCTCTATCTGTTGAAATTCTTTCTCAAAAATAATCCAGTATATATATATCTGTTCAATTTTTTTATTATTTTTATCTGCTAAATTTTTAATTTTTTTTGTTTCATTTACAACTATGTGTTGCAATTTGTTTCGTCATACAACAACAACACAGATCAACAACATTAAAAAAAAAAAAAAGTGGAGGAATTAGATCTGTGTACTTGAAAAAAAAAACATTCCATAAGGAGCAGTATCAATGGAGTATTCTCCTCCGATGATCCTCTGCAGACATTGAGTAAAATAATTTGGTGAGAAGTCCTTCTGTTTGTTTTGAAAGACGTTTTGTTTTCAATTTTATCCCTTAATTTATCTGTTGAATTTTTTAATTTTTTTTTATATGTTCAAATTTACATTTAAGTGTTTAATTATTATTTTTTTTTCTATATATTCAAAAAATTTGACTATTTGTTCAATTTTTTTCTCTATCTGTGCAACTTTTTGTCTAAATTTTATTATCAGTTCAATTTTAATCTCTTTTCTGTTCAAATATCTATCCCAAATTTCTTATATGTTCAACAAACCAGTAATAATCTTCAATTTATTTTTATCTTTTCAATTTTATTATCTGTTGAAATACACCCAACCAGGATCTGTTGTAAGCTGTCTTGCTCTCTCTTGTTCTTTCCCTCTATCTGTTGAAATTCTTTTTCAAAAATAATCCAGTATATATACATATATCTATTCAATTTTTTTATTATTTTTATCTGCTTAATTTTTAATTTTTTTGCTTCATTTACAACTATCTGTTGCAATTTGTTTCATCATACAACAATAACACAGATCAACAACTTAAAAAAAAAAGAAAAAAAAAAGAAAAATAGGAGGAATTAGATCTGTGTCCTTGAAAAAAAAACTTGTCCATAAGGAGCAGGATCAATGGAATCTTCTCCTCCGATGGTCCTCTGCAGGCATTGAGTAAAATAATTTGGTGAGAAGTCCTTTTGTTTGTTTTGAAAGACGTTTTGTATTTAATTTTACTCCTTAATTTATCTGTTAAATTTTTTATTTTTTTTTCTATATGTTCAAATTTACATTTAAGTGTTTAATTATTATTTTTTTGTCTATATATTCAAAAAAATTTGACTATCTGTTCAATTTTTTTCTCTATCTGTGCAACTTTTTGTCTAGATTTGATTATCAGTTCAATTTTAATCTCTTATCTGTTCAAATATCTATCCCAAATTTCTTATCTGTTCAACAAACCCGTCACAATCTTCAATTTATTTTTATCTGCTCAATTTTATTATCTGTTGAAATACACCAAACCAGAATCTTTTGCAATATTTCTTTCTCTCTCTTGTTCTTTCTCTCTATCTATTGAAATTCTTTCTCAAAAATAATCTTGTATATATATATTTGTTCAATTTTTTTATTATTTTTATCTGTTTAATTTTTCATTTTTTTTTGTTCATTTACAACCATCTGTTGCAATTTGTTTCATCATACAACAACAACACAGATCAACAACTTAAAAAAAATGAAAAAAGAAAAGAAAATTTGGAGGAATTAGATTTGTGTCCTTGAAAAAAAAAATTGTCCATAAGGAACAGGATCAGTGGAGTCTTCTCCTCCGATGGTCCTCTGTAGGCATTAAGTAAAATAATTTGGTGAGAAGTCTTTTTGTTTGTTTTGGAAGACGTTTCGTTTTCAATTTTACTCCTTAATATATCTGTTGAATTTTTTTTTTTCTATATGTTCAAATTTACATTTAAGTGTTTAATTATTATTTATTTGTCTATTTATTCAAAAAATTTGACTATCTGTTCAATTTTTTTCTCTATCTGTGTAACTTTTTGTCTCGATTTTATTATCAGTTCAATTTTAATCTCTTATCTGTTCAAATATCTATGCCAAATTTCTTATCTGTTCAACAAACCAGTCACAATCTTCAATTTATTTTTATCTGTTCAATTTTATTATCTGTTGAAATATACCAAACCAGGATCTGTTGCAATCTTTCTTGCTCTCTCTTGTTCTTTCTCTCTATCTGTTGAAATTCTTTCTCAAAAATAATCCAGTATATATATATCTGTTCAATTTTTTTATTATTTTTATCTGCTAAATTTTTAATTTTTTTTGTTTCATTTACAACTATGTGTTGCAATTTGTTTCGTCATACAACAACAACACAGATCAACAACATTAAAAAAAAAAAAGTGGAGGAATTAGATCTGTGTACTTGAAAAAAAAAACATTCCATAAGGAGCAGTATCAATGGAGTATTCTCCTCCGATGATCCTCTGCAGACATTGAGTAAAATAATTTGGTGAGAAGTCCTTCTGTTTGTTTTGAAAGACGTTTTGTTTTCAATTTTATCCCTTAATTTATCTGTTGAATTTTTTAATTTTTTTTTATATGTTCAAATTTACATTTAAGTGTTTAATTATTATTTTTTTTCTATATATTCAAAAAATTTGACTATTTGTTCAATTTTTTTCTCTATCTGTGCAACTTTTTGTCTAAATTTTATTATCAGTTCAATTTTAATCTCTTTTCTGTTCAAATATCTATCCCAAATTTCTTATATGTTCAACAAACCAGTAATAATCTTCAATTTATTTTTATCTTTTCAATTTTATTATCTGTTGAAATACACCCAACCAGGATCTGTTGTAAGCTGTCTTGCTCTCTCTTGTTCTTTCCCTCTATCTGTTGAAATTCTTTTTCAAAAATAATCCAGTATATATACATATATCTATTCAATTTTTTTATTATTTTTATCTGCTTAATTTTTAATTTTTTTGCTTCATTTACAACTATCTGTTGCAATTTGTTTCATCATACAACAATAACACAGATCAACAACTTAAAAAAAAAAGAAAAAAAAAAGAAAAATAGGAGGAATTAGATCTGTGTCCTTGAAAAAAAAACTTGTCCATAAGGAGCAGGATCAATGGAATCTTCTCCTCCGATGGTCCTCTGCAGGCATTGAGTAAAATAATTTGGTGAGAAGTCCTTTTGTTTGTTTTGAAAGACATTTTGTATTTAATTTTACTCCTTAATTTATCTGTTAAATTTTTTATTTTTTTTTCTATATGTTCAAATTTACATTTAAGTGTTTAATTATTATTTTTTTATCTATATATTCAAAAAAATTTGACTATCTGTTCAATTTTTTTCTCTATCTGTGCAACTTTTTGTCTAGATTTTATTATCAGTTCAATTTTAATCTCTTATCTGTTCAAATATCTATCCCAAATTTCTTATCTGTTCAACAAACCCGTCACAATCTTCAATTTATTTTTATCTGCTCAATTTTATTATCTGTTGAAATACACCAAACCAGAATCTTTTGCAATATTTCTTTCTCTCTCTTGTTCTTTCTCTCTATCTGTTGAAATTCTTTCTCAAAAATAATCTTATATATATATATCTGTTCAATTTTTTTATTATTTTTATCTGCTTAATTTTTCATTTTTTTTTGTTCATTTACAACTATCTGTTGCAATTTGTTTCATCATACAACAACAACACAGATCAACAACTTAAAAAAAATGAAAAAAGAAAAGAAAATTAAGAGGAATTAGATTTGTGTCCTTGAAAAAAAAAATTGTCCATAAGGAACGGGATCAATGGAGTCTTCTCCTCCGATGGTCCTCTGTAAGCATTAAGTAAAATAATTTGGTGAGAAGTCTTTTTGTTTGTTTTGGAAGTCGTTTTGTTTTCAATTTTACTCCTTAATATATCTGTTGAATTTTTTATTTTTTTTTCTGTATGTTCAAATTTACATTTAAGTGTTTAATTATTATTTATTTGTCTATTTATTCAAAAAATTTGACTATCTGTTCAATTTTTTTCTCTATCTGTGTAACTTTTTGTCTCGATTTTCTTATCAGTTCAATTTTAATCTCTTATCTGTTCAAATATCTATCCCAAATTTCTTAACTGTTCAACAAACCAGTCACAATCTTCAATTTATTTTTATCTGTTCAATTTTATTATCTGTTGAAATATACCAAACCAGGATCTGTTGCAATCTTTCTTACTCTCTCTTGTTCTTTCTCTCTATCTGTTGAAATTCTTTCTCAAAAATAATCCAGTATATATATATCTGTTCAATTTTTTTATTATTTTTATCTGCTAAATTTTTAATTTTTTTTGTTTCATTTACAACTATGTGTTGCAATTTGTTTCGTCATACAACAACAACACAGATCAACAACATTAAAAAAAAAAAAGTGGAGGAATTAGATCTGTGTACTTGAAAAAAAAAACATTCCATAAGGAGCACTATCAATGGAGTATTCTCCTCCGATGATCCTCTGCAGACATTGAGTAAAATAATTTGGTGAGAAGTCCTTCTGTTTGTTTTGAAAGACGTTTTGTTTTCAATTTTATCCCTTAATTTATCTGTTGACTTTTTTAATTTTTTTTCTATATGTTCAAATTTACATTTAAGTGTTTAATTATTATTTTTTTGTCTATATATTCAAAAAATTTGACTATTTGTTCAATTTTTTTCTCTATCTGTGCAACTTTTTGTCTAGATTTTATTATCAGTTCAATTTTAATCTATTTTCTGTTCAAATATCTATCCCAAATTTCTTATATGTTCAACAAACCAGTAATAATCTTCAATTTATTTTTATCTTTTCAATTTTATTATCTGTTGAAATACACCCAACCAGGATCTGTTGTAAGCTTTCTTGCTCTCTCTTGTTCTTTCTCTCTATCTGTTGAAATTCTTTCTCAAAAATAATCCAGTATATATACATATATCTATTCAATTTTTTTATTATTTTTAGCTGCTAAATTTTTAATTTTTTTGCTTCATTTACAACTATCTGTTGCAATTTGTTTCATCATACAACAATAACACAGATCAACAACTTAAAAAAAAAAAAGAAAAAAAAGAAGAAAAATAGGTGGAATTAGATCTGTGTCCTTGAAAAAAAAACTTGTCCATAAGGAGCAGGATCAATGGAATCTTCTCCTCCGATGGTCCTCTGCAGGCATTGAGTAAAATAATTTGGTGAGAAGTCCTTTTGTTTGTTTTGAAAGACGTTTTGTATTTAATTTTACTCCTTAATTTATCTGTTAAATTTTTTATTTTTTTTTCTATATGTTCAAATTTACATTTAAGTGTTTAATTATTATTTTTTTGTCTATATATTCAAAAAAATTTGACTATCTGTTCAATTTTTTTCTCTATCTGTGCAACTTTTTGTCTAGATTTTATTATCAGTTCAATTTTAATCTCTTATCTGTTCAAATATCTATCCCAAATTTCTTATCTGTTCAACAAACCCGTCACAATCTTCAATTTATTTTTATCTGCTCAATTTTATTATCTGTTGAAATACACCAAACCAGAATCTTTTGCAATATTTCTTTCTCTCTCTTGTTCTTTCTCTCTATCTGTTGAAATTCTTTCTCAAAAATAATCTTGTATATATATATATATCTGTTCAATTTTTTTATTATTTTTATCTGCTTAATTTTTCATTTTTTTTTGTTCATTTACAACTATCTGTTGCAATTTGTTTCATCATACAACAACAACACAGATCAACAACTTAAAAAAAAATGAAAAAAGAAAAGAAAATTAGGAGGAATTAGATTTGTGTCCTTGAAAAAAAAAAATTGTCCATAAGGAACGGGATCAATGGAGTCTTCTTCTCCGATGGTCCTCTGTAGGCATTAAGTAAAATAATTTGGTGAGAAGTCTTTTTGTTTGTTTTGGAAGACGTTTTGTTTTCAATTTTACTCCTTAATATATCTGTTGAATTTTTTATTTTTTTTTCTATATGTTCAAATTTACATTTAAGTGTTTAATTATTATTTATTTGTCTATTTATTCAAAAAATTTGACTATCTGTTCAATTTTTTTCTCTATCTGTGTAACTTTTTGTCTCGATTTTATTATCAGTTCAATTTTAATCTCTTATCTGTTCAAATATCTATCCCAAATTTCTTATCTGTTCAACAAACCAGTCACAATCTTCAATTTATTTTTATCTGTTCAATTTTATTATCTGTTGAAATATACCAAACCAGGATCTGTTGCAATCTTTCTTGCTCTCTCTTGTTCTTTCTCTCTATCTGTTGAAATTCTTTCTCAAAAATAATCCAGTATATATATATCTGTTCAATTTTTTTATTATTTTTATCTGCTAAATTTTTAATTTTTTTTGTTTCATTTACAACTATGTGTTGCAATTTGTTTCGTCATACAACAATAACACAGATCAACAACATTAAAAAAAAAAGTGGAGGAATTAGATCTGTGTACTTGAAAAAAAAAACATTCCATAAGGAGCAGTAACAATGGAGTATTCTCCTCCGATGATCCTCTGCAGACATTGAGTAAAATAATTTGGTGAGAAGTCTTTCTGTTTGTTTTGAAAGACGTTTTGTTTTCAATTTTATCCCTTAATTTATCTGTTGAATTTTTTAATTTTTTTTCTATATGTTCAAATTTACATTTAAGTGTTTAATTATTATTTTTTTGTCTATATATTCAAAAAATTTTACTATCTGTGCAACTTTTTGTCTAGATTTTATTATCAGTTCAATTTTAATCTATTTTCTGTTCAAATATCTATCCCAAATTTCTTATATGTTCAACAAACCAGTAATAATCTTCAATTTATTTTTATCTTTTCAATTTTATTATCTGTTGAAATACACCCAACCAGGATCTGTTGTAAGCTTTCTTGCTCTCTCTTGTTCTTTCTCTCTATCTGTTGAAATTCTTTCTCAAAAATAATCCAGTATATATACATATATCTATTCAATTTTTTTATTATTTTTATCTGCTTAATTTTTAATTTTTTTGCTTCATTTACAACTATCTGTTGCAATTTGTTTCATCATACAACAATGACACAGATCAACAACTTTGAAAAAAAAAAGAAAAAAAAAGAAAAATAGGAGGAATTAGATTTGTGTCCTTGAAAAAAAAACTTGTCCATAAGGAGCAGGATCAATGGAATCTTCTCCTCCGATGGTCCTCTGCAGGCATTGAGTAAAATAATTTGGTGAGAAGTCCTTTTGTTTGTTTTGAAAGACGTTTTGTATTTAATTTTACTCCTTAATTTATCTGTTAAATTTTTTTTTTCTATATGTTCAAATTTACATTTAAGTGTTTAATTATTATTTTTTTGTCTATATATTCAAAAAAATTTGACTATCTGTTCAATTTTTTTCTCTATCTGTGCAACTTTTTGTCTAGATTTTATTATCAGTTCAATTTTAATCTCTTATCTGTTCAAATATCTATCCCAAATTTCTTATCTGTTCAACAAACCCGTCACAATCTTCAATTTATTTTTATCTGCTCAATTTTATTATCTGTTGAAATACACCAAACCAGAATCTTTTGCAATATTTCTTTCTCTCTCTTGTTCTTTCTCTCTATCTGTTGAAATTCTTTCTCAAAAATAATCCAGTATATATATATCTGTTCAATTTTTTTTATTATTTTTATCTGCTTAATTTTTAATTTTTCTTGGTTCATTTACAACTATCTGTTGCAATTTGTTTCATCATATAACATCGATCAACAACTTCAACACAAAAAAAAAAAAAGAGAGGAGGAATTATATCTGTGTGCTTGAAAAAAAAAATTTCATAAGGAGCATTATCAATAGAGTATTCTTCTCCGATGGTCCTCTGCAGGCGTTGAGTAAAATAATTTGGTGAGAAGTCTTTTTGTTTGTTTTGAAAGACGTTTTATTTTCAATTTTACTCCTTAATTTATCTTTTGAATTTTTTTTTTCTATATGTTCAAATTTACATTTAAGTATTTAATTATTATTTTTTTGTCTATATATTCAAAAAATTTGACCATCTGTTTAATTTTTTTCTCTACCTGTGCAACTTTTTGTCTAGATTTTATTATCAGTTCAATTTTAATCTCCTATCTGTTCAAATATCTATCCAAAATTTCTTATCTATTCAACTAACTAATCACAATCTTCAATTTATTTTTATCTGTTCAATTTTATTATCCATTGAAATACACCAAACTACGATCTGTTGCAATCTTTCTTTCTCTCTCTTGTTCTTTCTCTCTATCTGTTGAAATTCTTTCTCAAAAATAATCCAGTATATATATATCTGTTCAATTTTTTTATTATTTTTATCTGCTTAATTTTTAATTTTTTTTGGTTCATTTACAACTATCTGTTGCAATTTGTTTCATCATACAACAACAACACAAATCAACAACTTAAAAAAGAAAAAAGAAAAATAGGAGAAATTAGATCTGTGTCCTTGAAAAACAAAAACTTTCCATAAGGAGCAGGATCAATGGAGTATTCTCCTCCGATGGTCCTCTGCAGGTATTGAGTAAAATAATTTGGTGAGAAGTCATTTTGTTTGTTTTGAAATACGTTTTGTTTTCAATTTTACTCCTTATTTTATCAGTTGAATTTTTTTATTTTTTTTTCTACATGTTCAAATTTACTTTTAAGTGTTTAATTATTATTTTTTTGTCTATATATTCAAAAATTTTGACTGTATGTTTAATTTTTTTCTCTATCTATGCAACTTTTTGCCTAGATTTTATTATCAGTTCAATTTTAATCTTTTATCTATTCAAATATCAATCCCAAATTTCTTAACTGTTCAACAAACCAGTCACAATCTTCAATTTATTTTTATCTATTCAATTTTATTACCTGTTGAAATACACCAAACCAGGATATGTTGCAATCTATCTTTCTCTCTCTTGTTCTTTCTCTCTATCTGTTGAAATACTTTCTGAAAAATAATCCAGTATATATATCTCTGTTCAATTTTTTTATTCTTTTTATCTGCTTAATTTTTAATTTTTTTTTGTTCATTTACAACTATCTGTTGCAATTTGATTCATCATACATCAACGACACAGATCAACAACTTAAAAATAAAAAGATGAGGAATTAGATCTGTGTGCTTGAAAAAAAAAACACTCTCCATAAGAAGCAGGATCAATGGAGTATTCTCCTCCGATGGTCCTCTGCAGGCATTGAGTAAAATAATTTGATGAGATATCCTTTTGTCTGTTTTGAAAGACGTTTTGTTTCAATTTTACTCCTTAATTTATCTGTTGAATTTTTTATTTTTTTTCCTATATGTTCAAATTTATATTTACGTGTGTAATTATTATTTTTTTGTCTATATATTAAAAAAATTTGACTATCTGTTCAATTTTTTTCTCTATCTGTGCAGCTTTTTCTCTAGATTTCATTTTCAGTTCAGTTTTAATCTCTTATCTGTTCAAATACCTATCCCAAATTTCTTATTTATTCGACAAACCAGTCACAATCTTCAATTTATTTTTATCTGTTCATTTTTATTATATATTGAAATACACCAAACCAAGATTTTGTGCAATCTTTCTTTCTCTCTCTTGTTCTTTCTCTCTATCTGTTGAAATTCTTTCTCAAAAAAAATCCAATATATATATATATCTGTTCTGTTTTTTTATTATTTTTATCTGCTTAATTTTTAATTTTTTTGGGTTCATTTACAACTATCTGTTGCAATTTGTTTCATCATACAACAACAACACAGATCAACAACTTAAAAAAAAATATGAGGAATTAGATATGTGTCATTGAAAAAAAAAACTGTTCATAAGGAGCAGGATCAATGGAGTCTTCTCCTCCGATAGTTCTCTGCAGGCATTGAGTAAAATAATTTGGTGAAAAGTCCTTTTGTTTGTTTTGAAAGACGTTTTGTTTTCAGTTTTACTCCATAATTTATCTGTTGATTTTTTTTTCTATATGTTTAAATTTACATTTAAGTGTTTACTTATTATTTTTTTGTCTATATATTCAAAAATTTTGACTATCTGTTCAATTTTTTTCTCTATCTGTGTAACTTTTTGTCTAGATTTTATTATCAGTTCAATTTTAATCTCTTATGTGTTCAAATATCTAACCCAAATTTCTTATATGTTCAACAAACCAGTCACAATCTTCAGTTTATTTTTATTTGTTCAATTTTATTATCTGTTGAAATACACCAAACCAGGATCTGTTGCAATCTTTCTTTCTCTCTCTTGTTCTTTCTCTCTATCTATTGAAATTCTTTCTAAAAAATAATCCAAGATATATACATATATCTGTTCAATTTTTTTATTATTTTTATCTGCTTAATTTTTAATTTTTTTTTTCATTTACAACTATCTGTTGCAATTTGTTTCATCATACAACAACAACACAGATCAACAACTTAAAAAAAAATAAAAAAAAAGAGGAGGAATTAGATCTGTGTGTTTGAAAAAAAAAAAACTTTCCATAAGGAGCAGGATCAATGGAGTATTCTCCTCCGATGGTCCTCTGCAGGCATTGAGTAAAATAATTTGGGGAGAAGTACTTTAGTTTGTTTTAAAACACGTTTTGTTTTCAATTTACTCCTTAATTTATCTGTTGAATTTTTTTTTTCTATATGTTCAAATTTACATTTAAGTGTTTAATTATTATTATTTTTTCTATAAATTCAAAAATTTTGACTATCTGTTTAATTTTTTTCTCTATCTGTGTAACTTTTTGTCTAGATTTTATTATCAGTTCAATTTTAATATCTTATCTGTTCAAATATCTATCCCAAATTTCTTATCTGTTCAACAACCCAGTCACAATCTTCAGTTTATTTTTATCTGTTCAATTTTATTTTCTGTTGAAATACACAAATCCAGGATCTGTTGCAATCTTTCTTTCTCTCTCTTGTTCTTTCTCTCTATCTGTTGAAATTCTTTTTAAAAAATAATCCAGTATATATATCTGTTCAATTTTTTTATTATTTTTATCTGCTTAATTTTTTATTTTTTTTTGGTTCATTTACAACTATCTGTTGCAATTTGTTTTATCATACAACAACAACGCAGATCAACAACTTTAAAAAAAAAAACAGAGAGGAGCAATTAGATCTGTGTGCTTGAAAAAAAAAAAACTTTCCACGAGGAGCAAGATCAATAGAGTATTCTCCTCCGATGGTCCTCTGCAAGCATTGAGTAAAAATAATTTGGTGAGAAGTCCTTTTGTTTGTTTTGAAAGACGTTTTGTTTTCAATTTTACTCCTTAATTTATCTGTTAATTTTTTTATTTTTTTTTCTATATGTTCAAATTTACATTTAAGTGTTTAATTATTATTTTTTTGTCTATATATTCAGAAACATTTGACTATCTGTTCAATTTTTTTCTCTATCTGTGTAACTTTTTGTCTAGATTTTATTATCAGTTCAATTTTAATCTCTTATCTGTTCAAATATCTACCCCAAATTTCTTATCTGTTCAACAAACCAGTCACAATCTTCAATTTATTTTTATCTGTTTATTTTTATTATCTGTAGAAATATACCAAATCAGGATCTGTTGCAATCTTTATTTCTCTCTCTTGTTCTTTCTCTCTATTTGTTGAAATTCTTTCTCAAAAATAATCAAGTATATATATATCTGTTCAATTTTTTTATTATTTTTATTTGCTTAATTTTTAATTTTTTTTCGTTCATTTACAACTATTTGGTGTAATTTGTTTTATCATACAACAAGAACACAGATCAACAACTTTAAAAAAAAAAAAAAAAAAAAAAGAGGAGCAATTAGATCAGTGTGCTTGAAAAACAAAAACTTTCCATAAGGAGCAGGATCAATAGAGTATTCTCCTCCGATGGTTCTCTGCAGGCATTGAGTAAAATAATTTGGTGAGAAGTCCTTTTGTTTGTTTCGAAAGACGTTTTGTTTTCAATTTTACTCCTTAAATTATTTGTTGAAATTTTTTTTTCTGTATGTTAAAATTTACATTTAAGTGTTTAATTATTATTTTTTTCTCTATTTCTTTAAAAAATTTGACTATCTGTTCAATTTTTTTCTCTATCTGTGCAACTTTTTGTCTAGATTTTATTATCAGTTCAATTTTAATCTCTTATCTGTTCGAATATCTATCCCAAATTTAACATCTGTTCAAAAAACCAGTCACAATTTTCAATTTATTTTTATCTGTTCAATTTTATTATCTGTTGAAATACACTAACCTAGGATCTGTTGCAATCTTTCTTTCTCTCTCTTGTTGTTTCTCTTTATCCGTTGAAATTCTTACTCTAAAATAATTCAGTATATATATATCTGTTCAATTTTTTTATTATTTTTATCTGCTTAATTTGTAATTTTTTTGGGTTCATTTACAACTATCTGTTGCAATTTGTTTCATCATACAACAACAACACAGATCCACAACTTAAAAAAAAGAAAAATAGGAGGAATTAGATCTGTGTCCTTGAAAAAAAAAACTGTCCATAAGGAGCAGGATCAGTGGAGCCTTCTCCTTCGATGGTCCTCTGCAGGCATTGAGTAAAATAATTTGGTGAGAAGTCCTTTTGTTTGTTTTGAAAGACGTTTTGTTTTCAATTTTACTCGTTAATCTATCTGTTGAATTTTTTATTTATTTTTCTATATGTTCAAATTTACATTTAAGTGTTTAATTATTATTTTTTTGTCTATATATTCAAAAAATTTGACTACCTGTTCAATTTTTTTCTCTACCTGTGTAACTTTTTCTCTAGATTTTATTATCAGTTCAATTTTAATCTCTTATCTGTTCAAATATCTATACGAAATTTCTTATCTGTTTAACAACCCAGTCACAATCTTCAATTTATTTTTATCTGTTCAATTTTATTATCTGTTGAAATACGCCGAACCAGGATTTGTTGCAATCTTTCTTTCTTCTCGTGTTATTTCTCTCTATTTGTTGAAATTCTTTCTCTAAAATAATCAAGTATATATATATCAGTTCAATTTTTTTATAATTTTTATCTGCTTAATTTTTAATTTTTTTGGGTTCATTTTCGACTATCTGTTGCAATTTGTTTCATCATACAACAACAACACAGATCGACAACTTAAAAAAAAAAAAAAAGAAAAAAAAAAAGAAAAATAGGAGGAATTAGATCTGTGTCCTTGAAAAAAAAAACTGTCCATAAGGAGCAGGATCAATGGAACCTTCTCCTCCGATGGTCCTCTGCAGGCATTGAGTAAAATAATTTGGTGAGAAGTCCTTTTGTTTGTTTTGAAAGACGTTTTGATTTCAATTTTACTCCTTAATTTATCTGTTAAATTTTTTATTTTTTTTTCTATATTTTCAAATTTACATTCAAGTGTTTAATTATTATTTTTTTGTCTATATATTTAAAAAATTTGCCTATCTGTTCAATTTTTTTCTCTATCTGTACAACTTTTTGTCTAGATTTTATTATCAGTTCATTTTTAATCTCTTATATGTTCAAATATCTATCCCAAATTTTTTATTTGTTCAACAAACCAATCACAATCTTCAATTTATATTTATCTGTTCAATTTTATTACCTGTTGAAATACACCAACCCAGGATCTGTTGCAAACTTTCTTTCTCTCTCTTGTTCTTTCTCTCTATCTATTGAAATTCTTTCTCAAAAATAATCAAATATATATATCTGTTCAACTTTTTTATTATTTTTATCTGCTTAATTTTTAATTTTTGTTGGTTCATTTACAACTATCTGTTGCAATTTGTTTCATCATACAACAACACAGATCAACGACTTCAAAAAAAAATGAGGAGGAATTAGTTCTGTGTGCTTAAAAAAAAAAATTTCCATAAGAAGCATGATCAATAGAGTATTCTTCTCCGACGGTCCTCTGCAGGCATTGAGTAAAATAATTTGGTGAGAAGTCTTTTTGTTTGTTTTGAAAGACATTTTGTTTTCAATTTTACTCCTTAATTTATCTGTTAAATTTCTTTTTTTTTTCTATATGTTCAAATTTACATTTAAGTGTTTAATTATTATTTTTTTGTCTATATATTCAAAAAATTTGACTATATGTTCAATTTTTTTCTCTATCTGTGTAACTTTTTGTCCAGATTTTATTATTAGTTCAATTTTAATCTCTTATTTGTTCAAATATCTATCCCAAATTTCTTATCTGTTCAACAAACCAATCACAATCTTCAATTTATTTTTATCTGTTCAATTTTATTATCTTTTGAAATACACCAAATCAGGATCTGTTGCAATCTTTCTTTCTCTCCCTTGTTCTTTCTCTCTATCTGTTGAAATTCTTTCTCTAAAATAATTCAGTATATATATATCCGTTCAATTTTTTTATTATTTTTATTTGCTTAATTTTTCATTTTTTTTGGTTCATTTACAACTATCTGTTGCAATTTGTTTCATCATACAACAACAACACAAATCCACAACTTAAAAAAAAAAAGAAAAAAAGAAAAAGAAAAATAGGAGGAATTAGATCTGTGTCCTTGAAAAAAAAAGCTGTCCATAAGGAGCAGGATCAATGGAGTCTTCTCCTCCGATGGTCCTCTGCAGGCATTGTGTAAAATAATTTGGTACGATGTCCTTTTGTTTGTTTTGAAAGACGTTTTGTTTTCAATTTTACTCCTTAATTTATCTGTTGAATTTTTTATTTTTTTTTCTATATGTTCAAATTTACATTTAAATGTTTAATTATTATTTTTTAGTCTATATATTCAAAAAATTTGACTATCTGTTCAATTTTTTTCTCTACCTGTGCAACTTTTTGTCTAGATTTTATTATCAGTTCATTTTTTTATCTCTTATCTGTTCAAATATCTATCCCAAATTTCTTATCTGTTCAACAAACCAGTCACAATCTTCAATTTATTTTTATCTGTTCAATTTTATTATCTGTTGAAATACACCGAACTAGGATCTGTTGCAATCTTTCTTTCTCTATCTTGTTCCTTCTCACTATCTGTTGAAATTCTTTCTAAAAAATAATCCAGTATATATATATCTGTTACATTTTTTTATTATTTTTATCTGCTTAATTTTTAATTTTTTTTGTTTCATTTACAACTATCTGTGGCAATTTGTTTCATCATACAACAACAACATAGATCAACAACTTAAAAAAAAGAAAAAAAAAAGAAAAATAGGAGAAATTAGATCTGTGACCTTGAAAAAAAAACTGTCCATAAGGAGCAGGATCATTGGAGTCTTCTCCTTCGATGGTCCTCTACAGGCATTGAGTAAAATAATTTTGTGAGAAGTACTTTTGTTTGTTTTGAAAGACATTTTGTTTTCAATTTTACTCCTTAATTTATTTGTTGAATTTTTTTTTTTCTATATGTTCAAATTTACATTTAAGTGTTTAATTATTATTTTTTTCCCTATTTCTTCAAAAAATTTGACTATCTGTTTAATTTTTTTCTCTATCTGTGCAACTTTTTGTCTAGATTTTATTATCAGTTCAATTTTAATCTCTTATTTGGTCAAATATCTATCCCAAATTTTTTATCTGTTCAACAAACCAGTCACAATTTTCAATTTATTTTTATTTGTTCAATTTTATTATCTGTTGAAATACACTAAACCAGGATCTGTTGCAATCTTTCTTTCTCTCTCTAGTTCTTTCTCTCTATCTGTTGAAATTCTTAATCTAAAATAATTCAGTATATATCTGTTCAATTTTTTTATTATTTTTATCTACTTAATTTTTAATTTTTTTGGGTTCATTTACAACTATCTATTGCAATTTGTTTCGTCATACAACAACAACACAGATCCACAACTTAAAAAAAAGAAAAAAAAAGAAAAATAGGAGGAATTAGATCTGTGTCCTTGAAAAAAACAACTGTCCATAAGGAGCAGGATCAATGGTGCCTTCTCCTCCGATGGTGCTCTGCAGGCATTGAGTAAAATAATTTTGTGAGAAGTCTTTTTGTTTGTTTTGTAAGACGTTTTGTTTTCAATTTTACTCATTAATTTATCTGTTGAATTTTTTATTTTTTTTCTATATGTTCAAATTTACATTTAAGTGTTTAATTATTATTTTTTTGTCATATATTCAAAAAATTTGACTATCTGTTCAATTTTTTTCTTTACCTGTGCAACTTCTTCTCTAGATTTTATTATCAGTTCAATTTTAATCTCTTATCTGTTCAAATATCTATTCCAAATTTCTTATCTGTTCAACAAACCAGTCACAATCTTCAATTTATTTTTATCTGTTCAATTTTATTATCTGTTGAAATACACCGAACCAGGATCTGTTGCAATCTTTCTTTCTCTATCTTGTTCCTTCTCTCTATCTGTTGAAATTCTTTCTCAAAAATAATCCAGTATATATATATATCGGTTACATTTTTTTATTATTTTTCTCTGCTTAATTTTAAATTTTTTTTGGTTCATTTACAACTATCTGTTGCAATTTGTTTCATCATACAACAACAACATAGTTCAACAACTTAAAAAAAAGAAAAAAAGAAAAAAGAAAAATAGGAGGAATTAGATCTGTGTCCTTGAAAAAAAAAACTGTCCATAAGGAGCAGGATCATTGGAGTCTTCTCCTCCGATGGTCCTCTGCAGGCATTAAGTAAAATAATTTTGTGAGAAGTCCTTTTGTTTGTTTTGAAAGACGTTTTGTTTTCAATTTTACTCCTTAATTTATTTGTTGAATTTTTTTTTTTTTTTTTTTTTCTATATGTTCAAATTTACATTTAAGTGTTTAATTATTATTTTTTTCCCTATTTCTTCAAAAAATTTGACTATCTGTTAAATGTTTTTCTCTATCTGTGCAACTTTTTGTCTAGATTTTATTATCAGTTCAATTTTAATCTCCTATCTGTTCAAATATCTATCCCAAATTTCTTATCTGTTTGACAAACCAGTCACAATCTTCAATTTACTTTTATCTGTTCAATTTTGTTATCTGTTGAAATACACCGAACCAGGATCTGTTGCAATCTTTCTTTCTCTCTCTTGTTCTTTCTCTCTATCTGTTGAAATTCTTTCTAAAAAATAATCCAGTATATATATATCTTTTCAATTTTTTTATTATTTTTATCTGCTTAATTTTTAATTTTTTTTTTGGTTCATATACAACTAGCTATTGCAATTTTTTTCATCATACAACAACAACACAGATCAACAACTTAAAAAAAAGAAAAAAAAAAAGAAAAATAGGAGGAATTAGATCTGTGTCCTTGAAAAAAAAAACTGTTCATAAGGAGCAGGATCATTGGAGCTTTCTCCTCCGATGGTCCTCTGCAGGAATTGAGTAAAATAATTTTGTGAGAAGTACTTTTGTTTGTTTTGAAAGACGTTTTGTTTTCAATTTTACTCTTTAATTTATCTGTTGAATTTTTAATTTTTTTTTTCTATATGTTCAAATTTACATTTAAGTGTTTAATTATTATTTTTTTCTCTATTTATCCAAAAAATTTGACTATTTGTTCAATTTTTTTCTCTATCTGTGCAACTTTTTGTCTAGATTTTATTATCAGTTCAATTTTAATCTCTTATCTGTTCAAATATCTATCCCAAATTTCTTATCTGTTCTACAAACTAGTTACAATTTTCAATTTAGTTTTATCTGTTCAATTTTATTATCTATTGAAATACACCAAACCATAATCTGTTGCAATCTTTCTTTCTCTCTCTCTTGTTCTTTCTCTGTATCTGTTGAAATTCTTTCTCAAAAATAATTAAGTATATATATATCTGTTCAATTTTTTTATTATTTTTATCTGCTTAATTTTTAATTTTTTTGGGTTCATTTACAACTATCTGTTGCAATTTGTTTCATCATACAACAACTACACAAATTTACAAGTTAAAAAAAAAGAAAAAGAGAAGGAATTAGATCTGTGTGCTTGAAAAAAAAAACTCTCCATAACGAGCAGGATCAATGGAGTATTCTCCACCGATGGTCCTCTACAGGCATTGAGTAAAATAATTTGGTGACAAGTCCTTTTGTTTGTTTTGAAAGACGTTTTGTTTTCAATTTTACTCCTTAATTTATCTGTTGAATTTTTTATTTATTTTTCTATATGTTCAAATTTACATTTAAGTGTTAAATTATTATTTTTTTGTCTATATATTCAAAAAATTTGACTATCTGTTAAATTTTTTTCTCTATCTGTGCAACTTTTTGTCTAGATTTCATTATCAGTTCAATTTTAATCTCTTATCTGTACAAATATCTATCCAAATTTCTTATCTCTTCAACAAACCAGTCACAATCTTCAATTTATTTTTATCTGTTCAATTTTATTATCTATTAAAATACACCAAATCAGGATCTGTTGCAATCTTTCTTTCTCTCTATCTGTTGAAATTCTTTCTCAAAAATAATCCAGTATATATATCTGTTCGATTTTTTTATTATTTTTATCTGCTTAATTTTTAATTTTTTTTGGCTCATTTACAACTATCTGTTGCAATTGCTTTCATCATACGACAACAACACAGATCAACAACTTAGGAGGAATTAGATCTGTGTCCTTGAAAGAAAAAAAACTGTCCATAAGGAGCAGGATCAATGGAGTCTTCTCCTCCGATGGTCCTCTGCAGGCATTGAGTAAAATAATTTGGTGAGAAGTCCTTTTGTTTGTTTTGAAAGACGTTTTGTTTTCAATTTTACTCCTTAATTTATCTGTTGAATTTTTTTTTTCTATATGTTCAAATTTACATTTAAGTGTTTAATTATTACTTTTTTGTCTATATATTCAAAAAATTTGACTATCTGTTCAATTTTTTTCTCTATCTGTGCAACTTTTTGTCTAGATTTTATTATCAGTTCAATTTTAATCTCTTATCTGTTCAAATATCTATCCCAAATTTCTTATCTGTTCAACAAACCAGTCACAATCTTCAATTTATTTTTATCAGTTGTATTTTATTATCTGTTGAAATACACCAAACCAGGATCTGTTGCAATCTTTCTTTCTCTCTCTTGTTCTTTCTCTCTATCTGTTGAAATTCTTTCTCAAAAATAATCTAGTATATATATATATCTGTTCAATTTTTATATTATTTTTATCTCCTTAATTTTTAATTTTTTTTGTTCATTTATAACTATCTGTTGCAATTTGTTTCATCATACAACAACAACAAAGATCAACAGCTTTAAAAAAAAGAGAGGAGCAATTAGATCTGTGTGCCTGAAAAAAAAAAAAAAAACTTTCCATAAGGACCAGGATCAATAGACTATTATCCTCCGATGGTCCTCTGCAGGCATTGAGTAAAATAATTTGGTGAGAAGTCATTTTGTTTGTTTTGAAAGACGTTTTGTTTTCAATTTTACTCATTAATTTATCTGTTAAATTTTTTATTTTTTTCTATATGTTCAAATTTACATTTAAGTGTTTAATTATTATTTTTTTGTCTATATATTCAAAAAGTTTGACTGTCTGTTTAATTTTTTTTCTCTATCTATACAACTTTTTGTCTAGATTTTATTATCAGTTCATTTTTAATCTCTTATCTGTTCAAATATCTATCCCAAATTTCTTATCTGTTCAACAAACCAGTTACAATCTTCAATTTAATTTTATCTGTTCAATTTTATTATCTGTTGAAATACACCAAACCAGGATCTGTTGCAATCGTTCTTTCTCTCTCTTGTTCTTTCTCTCTATCTGTTGAAATTCTTTCTCAAAAATAATCCAGTATATATATATCTGTTTAATTTTTTTATTATTTTTATCTGCTTAAATTTTAATTTTTTTGGGTTCATTTACAACTATCTGTTGCAATTTGTTTCATCATACAACAACTACATAGATCAACAACATAAAAAAAAATTAGATCTGTGTGCTTAAAAAAAAAAAAAAAAAACTCTCCTTAAGGAGCAGGATCAATGGAGTATTCTCCTCCAATGGTCCTCTACAGGCATTGAGTAAAATAATTTGGTGAGAAGTCCTTTTGTTTGTTTTGAAAGACGTTTTGTTTTCAATTTTACTCCTTAATTTATCTGTTAAATTTTTTAATTTTTTCTATATACAAATTTACATGTAAGTGTTTAATTATTATTTTTTTGTCTATATATTCAAAAAAATTTGACTATCTGTTCAATTTTTTTTCTATCTGTGTAACTTTTTGTCCTAATTTTATTATCAGTTCAATTTTAATCTCTTATTCGTTCAAATATCTATACCAAATTTCTTATCTGTTCAACAAACCAATCACAATCTTCAATTTATTTTTATCTGTTCAATTTTATTATATGTTGAAATACACCAAAAAGAGGATCTGTTGCAATCTTTCTTTCTCTCTCTTGTTCTTTCTCTCTATCTGTTGAAATTCTTTCTCTAAAATAATCCAATATATATATATCTGTTCAATTTTATTATTATTTTTATCTGATTAATTTTTAATTTTTTTTAGTTCATTTACAACTATCTGTTGCAATTCGTTTCATCATACAACAACAACACAAATCCACAACTTAAAAAAAGAAAAAAAAGAAAAGAAAAATATGAGGAATTAGATCTGTGTCCTTGAAAAAAAAAATTGTCCATAAGGAGAAGGATCAATGGAGTCTTCTACTCCGATAGCCCTCTGCAGGCATTGAGTAAAATAATTTGGTGAGAAGTCCTTTTGTTTGTTTTGAAAAACGTTTTGTTTTAAATTTTACTCCTTAATTTATCTGTTGAATTTTTTTATTTTTTTTCTATATATTCACATTTACATTTAAGGGTTTAATTATTTTTTTTTTGTCTATATATTCAAAAAATTTGACTATCTGTTCAATTTTTTTCTCTACCTGTGCAACTTTTTGTCTAGATTTTATTATCAGTTCAATTTTAATCTCTTATCCGTTCAAATATCTATCCCAAATTTCTTATCTGTTCAACAAACCAGTCACAATCTTCAATTTATTTTTATCTGTTCAATTTTATTATCTGTTGAAATACACCGAACCAGGATCTGTTGCAATGTTTCTTTCTCTCTCTTGTTCTTTCTCTCTATCTGTTGAAATTCTTTCTCTAAAATAATCTAGTGTATATATATATATAAATATATCTGTTCAATTTTTTTTATTATTTTTATCTACATAATTTTTAATTTTTTTTGGTTCATTTACAACTATCTGTTGCAATTTGTTTCATCATACAACAACAACACAAATCCACAACTTAAAGACAAGAAAAAAAAAAGAGAAAAATAGGAGGAATTAGATCTGTGTCCTTGAAAAAAAAACTGTCCATAAGGAGCAGGATCAATGGAGTCTTCTCCTCCGATGGTCCTCTGCAGGCATTGAGTAAAATAATTTGGTGATAAGTCCTTTTGTTTGTTTTGAAAGACGTTTTGTTTTCAATTTTACTGCTTAATTTATCTGTTGAATTTTTTATTTTTTTTCTATATATTCACATTTACATTTAAGTGTTTAATTATTATTTTTTTGTCTATATATTCAAAAAATTTGAGTATCTGTTCAATTTTTTTCTCTACCTATGCAACTTTTTGTCTAGATTTTATTATCAGTTCAATTTTAATCTCTTATCTGTTCAAATATCTATCCCAAATTTCTTATCTGTTCAACAAACCAATCACAATCTTCATTTTATTTTTATCTGTTCAATTTTATTTCCTGTTGATATACACCAAATCAGGATCTGTTGCAATCTTTCTTTCTCTCTCTTGTTCTTTCTCTCCATCTGTTGAAATTCTTTTTCAAAAATATTCCAGTCTATATATATATATCTGTTCAATTTTTTTATTATTTTTATCTGCTTAATTTCTAATTTTTTTTGGTTCATTTACAACTATCTGTTGCAATTTGTTTCGTCATACAACAACAACACAAATCCACAACTTAAAAAAAAAAAAAGAGGAATTAGATCTGTGTCCTTAAAAAAAAAAAAACTGTCCATAAGGAGCAGGATCAATGGAGTCTTCTCCTCCGATGGTCCTCAGCCGGCATTGAGTAAAATAATTTGGGAAAAAGTGCTTTTGTTTGTTTTGAAAGACGTTTTGTTTTCAATTTTACTCCTTAATTCATCTGTTGAATTTTTGATTTTTTTTTCTATATGTTCAAATTTACATTTAAGTGTTTAATTATTATTTTGTTGTCTATATATTCAAAAAATTTGACTATCTGTTCAATTTTTTTCTCTACCTGTGCAACTTTTTGTCTAGATTTTATTATCAATTAAATTTTAATCTCTTATCTGTTGAAATATTTATCCCAAATTTTTTATCTGTTCAACAAACTAGTCATAATTTTCAATTTATTTTTATCTGTTCAATTTTTTTATTATTTTTATCTGCTTAATTTTTAATTTTTTTTGGTTCATTTACAACTATCTGTTGCAATTTATTTAATCATACAACAACATCACAGATCAACAACTTAAAAAAAAAAAAAAAAAAAAAGAAAAATAGGAGGAATTAGATCTGTGTCCTTGAAAAAAAAAACTGTCCATAAGGAGCAGGATCATTGGAGTCTTCTCCTCCGATGGTCCTCTGCAGGCATTGAGTAAAATAATTTTGTGAGAAGTACTTTTGTTTGTTTTGAAAGGCGTTTTATTTTCAATTTTATTCCTTAATTTATCTGTTGATTTTTTTTTTCTATATGTTCAAATTTACATTTAATTGTTTAATTATAATTTTTTTCTCTGTTTCTTCATAAAATTTGACTATCTGTTCAATTTTTTTCTCTATCTGTGCAACTTTTTGTCTAGATTTTATTATCAGTTCAATTTTAATCTCTTATCTTTTCAAATATCTATCCCAAATTTCATATCTGTTCAACAAACCAGTCACAATCTTCAATTTACTTTTATCTGTTCAATTTTATTAGCTGTTGAAATACACCAAACCAAGATCTGTTACAATCTTTCTTTCTCTCTCTTGTTCTTTCTCTCTATCTGTTTAAATTCTTTCTCAAAAATAATTCAGTATATATATCTGTTCAATTTTTTTATTATTTTAATCTGCTTAATTTTTAATTTTTTTGGGTTCATTTACAACTATCTATTGCAATTTGTTTCATCATTCAACAACAATACAGATAAACAACTTAAAAAAAAAAAAAAAAGAGGAGGAATTTGAGCTTTGTGCTTGAAAAAAAAAAACATTCCATATGGAGATCTGTCACGCCCCCAAAATAATACATAAAACCCATCAGTATTAACATGCATTGACATGAGAGACAAACATCATTTTATTCAACAGAGTTGTTCTTTACAAGAAGCATTACATACCAACAACAGAAATAAATGCCCTATGGGCTTACAGCTTTCCAAGTTAACACTTGGTTACAAATAAGAGAGTACTAACTCAATTACACATTAAGCCCTTGGCTTGGATCCACAAATAATACATCAAAGAAAACAAAGCAACAAAAGCAGTCTGTCTGCCTCTAGCCTTCCAAGCTATGTCCTTGGAGGTAACCTGCTACCTGTACCTGAAAATGATGTTCCCATATAGGGTGAGCCACAGCCCAGTAGAAATACACTAAACCAACTATGAGTAATGACTAGAAGATCAACAACTGATAGATGGTCAACCCAGATACATTTATTCACATCATGTGACAACTCCATGACAATCAAGTCTACGCTACACTTCACCTTCCATTTCTTATTCAACTTTGAGTTTGAAAACACGGCTCAGTACTCTGGCCAAAACATTTGATGAGATTATAATCCCTCACTAAAACACTTTCGAAATTCCTTCAAGATACACATGCTGGTACCGCATCAACTTATCATAGAAACATTTCTATACTTCACAATTGATAACGATATACATTTTAGTGCTATATCAAATCAATCCAAACAACACTTCAATCGATAAGCGTAAGAGCTATATCATAACTGCAATAGGAGAGCATATGAGCTGCATCCCCGGGTCCATCCCCCATCTTCCCATAACTACTAATCTGGTTTAGAGGTACATCCCCCATCTTCCCCTAAACTGTTAACCGGCTTAGAGGTACATCCCCCATCTTCCCCTAAACCGTGGAGTACATCCCCCATCTCCTCCCATACACAAGCAATGCATATAAATACATAATCATATACGCAATCAATCAATACATCAAGCTAACGTATTCTACTAACCGTCATACTCTATGACACATCCAATCGATTAGTTTTAGTTTGCCTAATCATCATGCATTGTCTACTACAATCAACACTACCTTCTACCGGTAGCCCAAAGCAATTATCTCTAAACAGGAAATAAATGCACAAATGGATAGTATATCAACATTTCAACTAGGTGAGCAATGAATGACTCAACTACACCCTTTAGTCCCATACATCCTCAATTCCATCATTCTCAATTCAATTCCTCGTTTTCTTTAATTAATTACATACATCAATTAATTAAACTAATTAGGGTAAATTACCATAATTCTCAAATAACCCCAAAGTTCCGGATCAATGGAGTATTCTCCTCCGATGGTCCTTTGCATGCATTGAGTAAAATAATTTGGTGAGAAGTCGTTTTGTTTCTTTTGAAAGACGTTTTGTTTTCAATTTTACTCCTTAATTTATATGTTGAATTTTTTATTTTTTTTCTATATGTTTAAATTTAAATTTAAGTGTTTAATTATTATCTTTTTGTCCATATATTCAAAAATTTTGACTATCTGTTTAATTGTTTTCAACATCTGTGCAGCGTTTTGTCTAGATTTTATTATCAGTTCAATTTTGATCTCTTATCTGTTCAAATATCTATCCCAAATTTCTTATCTGTTCAACAAACCAGTCACAATTTTCAGTTTATTTTTATCTGTTCAATTTTATTATCTGTTGAAATACACCAAACCAGGATCTATTGCAATCTTTCTTTCTCTCTCTTGTTCTTTCACTCTATCTGCTGAAATTCTTTCTCAAAAATAATCCAGTATATATATATGTTCAATTTTTTAATTATTTTTATATCCTTAATTCTTAATTTTTTTTGGTTCGTTTACAACTATCTATTGCAATGTGTTTCATCATACAGCAACAACAATGATCATCAACTTAAAAAAAAAAAAGAAAATAAAATAAAAGGAGGAATAAGATCTGTGTGTTTGAAAAAAAAAAAAAACTTTCCATAAGGAACAGGATCAACGGGGTATTCTCCTCCGATGGTCCTCTGCAGGCATTGAGTAAAATAATTTGGTGAGAAGTCCTTTTGTTTGTTTTGAAAGACGTTTTGTTTTCAATTTTACTCCTTAATTTATCTGTTGAATTTTTTATTTTTTTTCTATATGTTCAAATTTAAATTTAAGTGTTTACTTATTATTTTTTTGTCTATATATTCAAAAAATTTGACTATCTTTTCAATTTTTTTCTCTATCTTTCCAATTTTTTGTCTAGATTTTATTATCAGTTCAATTTTAATCTCTTATCTGTTGAAATATCTATCCCAAATTTCTTATCTGTTCAACAAACCAATTACAATCTTCAATTTATTTTTATCTGTTCAATTTCATTATCTGTTGAAATACACCAAACCAGGATCTGTTGCAATCTTTCTTTCTCTCCCTTGTTCTTTCTCTCTATCTGTTGAAATTCTTTCTAAAAAATAATCCAGTATATATATATCTGTTCAATTTTTTTATTATTTTTATCTGCTTAATTTTTAATTTTTTTGGGTTCATTTACAACTATCTGTTACAATTTGTTTCATCATACAATAACAACACAGATCCACAACTTTAAAAAAAAAAAAAGAAAAAAAAAACAAGAAAAATAGGAGGAATTAGATCTGTGTCCTTGAAAAGAAAAGAAAAAACTGTCCATAAGGAGCAGGATCAATGGAGTCTTCTCCTCCGATGGTCCTCTGCAGGCATTGAGTAAAATAATTTGGTGAGAAGTCCTTTTGTTTTTTTTGGAAGACGTTTTGTTTTCAATTTTACTCCTTAATTTATCTGTTAAATTTTTTATTTTTTTTTATATGTTCAAATTTACATTTAATTGTTTAATTTTTATTTTTTTGTCTATATATTCAAAAATTTTGACTATCTGTTCAATTTTTTTCTCTATCTGTGCAACTTTTTGCCTAGATTTTATTATCAGTTCAACTTTAATCTCTTATCTGTTCAAATATCTATCCCAAATTTCTTATCTGTTCAACAAACCAGTCACAATATTCAGTTTATTTTTATCTGTTCAATTATATTATCTGTTGAAATACACCAAACCAGGATCTGTTGCAATCTTTCTTTCTCTCTCTTGTTCTTTCTCTCTATCTGTTGAAATTCTTTCTCAAAAATAATCCAATATATATATATATCTGTTCAATTTTTTTATTATTTTTATCTACTTTATTTTTAATTTTTTTTGGTTCATTTACAACTATCTGTTGCAATTTGTTTCATCATACAACATCAACACAGATCAACAACCTAAAAAAAAAGAAAAATTGGAGGAATTGGATCTGTGTCCTTGAAAAAAAAAACTGTCCATAAGGAGCAGTATCAATGGAGTCTTCTCCTCCGATGGTCCTCTGCAGCCATTGAGTAAAATAATTTGGTGAGAAGTCCTTTTATTTGTTTTGAAAGGTGTTTTGTTTTCAATTTTACTCCTTAATTTATCTGTTAAATTTTTTATTTTTTTTCTATATGTTCAAATTTACATTTAAGTGTTTAATTATTATTTTTTTGTCTATATATTCAAAAATTTTGACTATCTGTTTAATTGTTTTCTCTATCTGTGCAGCGTTTTGTCTAGATTTTATTATCAGTTCAATTTTAATCTCTTATCTGTTCAAATGTCTATCCCAAATTTCTTATCTATTCAACAAACCAGTCACAATCTTCAATTTATTTTTATCTGTTCAATTTTATTATCTGTTGAAATACACAAAACCAGGATCTGTTGCAATCTTTCTTTATCTCTCTTGTTCTTTCTCTCTATCTGTTGAAATTCTTTCTAAAAAATAATCCAGTATATATATATATCTGTTCAATTTTTTTATTATTTTTATCTGCTTAATTTTCAATTTTTTTTTGTTTCATTTACGACTATCTGTTGCAATTTGTTTCATTATACAACAACAACACAGACCAACAAATTTAAAAAAAGAAAAAAAAGAAAAAAAAATTGAGGAATTAGATCTGTGTACTTGAAAAAAAAAAACTTTCCATAAGTAGCAGGATCAATGGAGTATTCTCCTCCGATGGTCCTCTGCAGGCATTGAGTAAAATAATTTGGTGAGAAGTCCTTTTATTTGTTTTGAAAGACGTTTTGTTTTCAATTTTACTCCTTAATTTATCTGTTGAATGTTTTATTTTTTTTCGATATGTTGTAATTTATATTTAAGTGTTTAATTATTATTTTTTTGTCTATATATTCAAAAATTTTGACTATCAGTTCAATTTTTTTCTCTATCTGTGCAACTTTTTGTCTAGATTTTATTATCAGTTCAATTTTAATCTCTTATCTGTTCAAATATCTATCCCAAATTTCTTATATGTTCAACAAACCAGTCACAATATTCAGTTTATTTTTATCTGTTCAATTTTATTATCTGTTGAAATACACCAAACCAGGATCTGTTGTGTAACAACCCACATTCATGTCTTAGTCTTGCTTGCATGCATTTATATGGTTTGCCATGTTAAGTTGCATTCATGAATCTTGTCTTGCTATGCTTAAGTGTTGCTTGCATTCTATGTTCCTTCTTTGCTGTCCCCAAGCCTAGGTCATGTTAAGCGGAGGTCATGCCAAGCCTAGGTCATCTTAAGCCTAGGACCATCTTGGAACCACTTTGGTTGACCTCCACATTCATCCTGGCATATTGGCCGAGATGTCATTATCTAGGCCGAGGTGTGCATCACTTAGGCCGAGATATGCATCATCTAGGCCGAGATGTTATCATCTAGGCATCTGAGATCCTTAATCCTTGCACTTAGTGACCTTGTTCTGGGACTAGAATGACCTAGACCGAGGTGTGGCACATCTAGGCCGAGGTGTGGCACAGCATGGCCAAGTTTTATCATTCCTAGCCGAGATCATTGAGACCTTACTTGCCGAAGCCTATGTCCTTAGCCGAGATCATTACTTGCTAGAGTGCCTTGCTGTGAAACTTGTTAGATACGCTTTGTCTTACACATGTCTTGTCAATCTATCACCTTTTTTAGGAGAACCAACCAGTCGTTGCCACGTGTCCGAGCTGAGTGTTAAATCAGCCAGCAGAGAGAGAAACCTATCATTTGTTATATCCTTGTTTTGAAGAGGAGAGAGAAGCTCTAGGAGAGGAAGAGAAGTTCTTGAGGGAGAGTAGATTTCCAAGCTTGATCCCTAGAGATCGAACTATTAGATCCGTGTTCTAAGGTTAGATTCTTGATCTGCTCATGTTGTTCTTTATAATCATGTTATTGCATTGCATGATTGAATACGATTTGTAAGCCATGCATTGCTTTGAAGTTCGGTTTTAGAAAGAGGAAATAGTATTCATGTGTTCTTCAAGAAAAGTCATGTTTTGATCCGAAAGCTCATGCCAAGATCCATGTTTTTGTGTTTGTTTTCTTATGATCTTCAAGTATGGGTACCCAGGTCTATGTTTTCAAACTCATGCCATGAAACCCCAGATTTTGAATAAAGGAGTTATGATTTTAGCATTCACCTCATTCATGTTCTTCATGTTCTTCATGTTTTTTAAGGAGGAAACCCAAATTTCCAGACCTCATTTTCCTAGGTGTGATCACCGAGACCACTCTTGCCTAGATCACACACCTAGGCCAAGCATCGTATCTCACCTTGGCCTACCTTGCATGATCACTTGCACCTTAGTCTATCTTGTATGTACACCTAGGCTAACCACTGCATCACCTAGGCCGACCATGGTACACCCTTACCGGCATCTTGTAACACCTCGGTAGGAAGCTGCACACCGAAGCCTAGGTAACCACACCTCGACCAAGAGGTGTGGGACCTCGGCCAAGACCTCCTGAGTTCACTCAGCTAGGTCATTTTTGCCTAGATCATTTCTGTGCATCCATTCCAAGACCTAGTTGGTACCCAGCATGTTTTCCCTAGATGTTTTCCAGCATGTTTTCCCTAGATGTTTTGCATTCATGTAATGCTTGTTTTTAAGAGTGCATTCAATAGGCTTTGCCATTGGTTTGTAGGACTTGGACCTTTGCCTTGATCCCGACGTCCCAAGAGCTATGTGAGTGGTATTTTTAATAAAGTTATGTTATAAAGTTTTGTTAAAGCTTCACTTTGTTTTAGAGAAGTATTTGATCAAGCATGAATGATTATCTCTATTTTTATGTATCAAGTAAGCTTTGTTTTGATGACATTCTTGGAAAGTACTCTCGTGTTAGCAGGCTACGGGCCTTTGTAACACAAGTCTCTCGTGCTGGAGGACTCTAAACTTTCGCAGTACTCTCGTGTTAGCAGGCTACGGGCCTTTGTAACACAAGTCCCTTGTGCTGGAGGACTCTAAACTTGTGCAGCACCCTTATTTGAGATATCTCCCTTGTCTAATCGATTACGGATCGGTTATTCCCTTGTTTTGCCACCGACTGCCTTGTGCGGGTGGGTTTGTCTAATCGATTACGGATCGATTATTCCCTTGTTTTGTCTTGTTTTGCCACTGACGGTTTACCATGTGGGTTTTGTAAGTCCGGAATGTCATCCCTTGTATTATGTAGGTGTTATTAACATCCCAAGCAAGATTTGAAAGCCCAAGTTTGATGAACTTGCTTCATCCCATGTTTTGATACAAGTTATGCCAAGTACATGTTTTGAACAAGATATGATATGTATGTTTTTGCAAAGATTTCGGATATCATTCATTTAAAACCTTTATTACTTGTACCATTCACTGAGTATCCAAGCTCACCCTCTCCATATATATATGTAGGTAACAAGCAAGAAGTCGGCTACCCTGAGATGTGTGTTTTGTATGCATGTTATGTCGGCAACCATGAAGATTATGCTTTTGACCTTGTACTAGATGCATTTTATTTATGTCAAGATGTAACATATATTTTACTTATGTTGTAATCAAGTTGTAAGACTTTAATTAAGATGTAAGCCATTTCATTTGATCTATGCACGGCTCTTATGGACTATTTAGATTTAAATGTATTGCTTCCGCACATGTTAGCCCCATATGTATATTCTGATTGTGTGTGATCTTTGTAAGTTGGCCTTCGGTAATCTCGGATTACTGGCCATCACGGCAACATTCTACTAGGGGCAGTTTGGGATCGTGACATGTTGCAATCTTTCTTTCTCTCTCTTGTTCTTTCTCTCTATCAGTTGAAATTCTTTCTCAAAAATAATCCAGTATATATATATCTGTTCTATTTTTTTTATTATTTTTATCTGCTTAATTTTTAATTTTTTTTGGTTCATTTACAACTATCTGTTGCAATTTGTTTCATCATACAACAACAACACAGAACAACAACTTAAAAAAAAAAAAAAATAGGAGGAATTAGATCTGTATCCTTGAAGAAAAAAAAACTGTCCATAAGGAGCAGGATCAATGGAGTGTTCTCCTCCGATGGTCCTCTGCAGGCATTGAGTAAAATAATTTGGTGAGAAGTCCTTTTGTTTGTTTTGAAAGACGTTTTGTTTTCAATTTTACTGCTTAATTTATCTGTTAAATTTTTTATTTTTTTTTTCTATATGTTCAAATTTACATTTAAGTGTTAAATTATTGTTTTTTTGTCTATATATTCAAAAATTTTGACTATCTGTTCAATTTTTCTCTCTATCTGTGCAGCTTTTTGTCTAGATTTTATTATCAGTTCAATTTTAATCTCTTATCTGTTCAAATATCTATCCCAAATTTCTTATCTGTTCAACAAACCAGTCACAATCTTCAATTTATTTTTATCTGTTCAATTTTCTTATCTGTTGAAATACACCAAACCAGGATCTGTTGCAATCTTTCTTTCTCTCTCTTGTTCTTTCTCTCTATCTGTTGAAATTCTTTCCCAAAAATAATCCAGTATATATATATATCTGTTCAATTTTTTTATTATTTTTATCTGCTTAATTTTCAAATTTTTTTGGTTCATTTACAACTATCTGTTGCAATTTGTTTCATCATACAACAACTACACAGATCAACAACTTTAAAAAAAAAGAAAAAAGAAAAAAAAAAGAGGAGGAATTAGATCTGTGTGCTTGAAAAAAAAAAAACTTTCCATAAGTAGCAGGACCAACGGAGTATTCTCCTCCGATGGTCCTCTGCAGGCATTGAGTAAAATAATTTGGTGAGAAGTCCTTTTGTTTGTTTTGAAAGACGTTTTGTTTTCAATTTTATTCCTTAATTTATCTGTTGAATTTTTTATTTTTTTTCGATATGTTCAAATTTACATTTAAGTGTTTAATTATTATTTTTTTGTCTATATATTCAAAAAATTAGACAATCTGATCAATTTTTTTCTCTATCTGTGCAATTTTTGTCTAGATTTTATTATCATTTCAATCTTAATCTCTTATCTGTTCAAATATCTATCCCAAATTTCATATCCGTTCAACAAACCAATCACAATCTTCAATTTATTTTTTCTGTTCAATTTTATTATCAGTTGAAATACATCAAACCAGAATCTGTTGCAATCTTTCTTCCTCTCTCTTGTTCTTTCTCTCTATCTGTTGAAATTCTTTCTCAAAAATAATCCAGTATATATATATATCTGTTCAATTTTTTTATAATTTTTATCTGCTTAATTTTAATTTTTTTTGGTTCATTTACAACTATCTGTTGCAATTCGTTTCATCATACAACAACAACACAGATCCACAACTTAAAAAAAAGAAAAAAAGAAAGAAAAATAGGAGGAATTAGATCTGTGTCATTGAAAAAAAAAACTGTCCATAAGGAGCAGAATCAATGGAGTCTTCTCCTCCGATGGTCCTCTGCAGGCATTGAGTAAACTAATTTGGTGAGAAGTCCTTTTGTTTGTTTTGAAAGACGTTTTGTTTTCAATTTTACTCCTTAATTTATCTGTTGAATTTTTTATTTTTTTTCTATATGTTCAAATTTACATTTAAGTGTTTAATTATTATTTTTTTGTCTATATATTCAAAAATTTTGACTATCTGTTCAATTTTTTTCTCTATCTGTGTAACTTTTTGTCCAGATTTTATTATCAGTTCAATTTTAATCTCTTATCTGTTCAAATATCTATCCCAAATTTCATATTTGTTCAACAAAACAGTCACAATCTTCAATTTATTTTTATCTGTTCAATTTTATTATCTGTTGAAATACACCAAACCAGGATCTGTTGCAATCTTTCTTTCTCTCTTGTTCTTTCTCTCTATCTGTTGAAATTTTTTCTCAAAAATAATCCAATATATATATCTGTTCAATTTTTTTATTATTTTTATCTGCTTAATTTTTAATTTTTTTTGGGTCATTTACAACCATCTGTTGCAATTCGTTTCGTCATACAACAACAACACAGATCAACAACTTTAAAAAAAAGAAGAAAAAAAAGAAAAATAGGAAGAATTAGATCAGTGTCCTTGAAAAAAAAAACTGTCCATAAGGAGCAGGATCAATGGAGTCTTTTCCTCCGATGGTCCTCTGCAGGCATTGAGTAAAATAATTTGGTGAGAAGTTCCTTTGTTTGTTTTGAAAGATGTTTTGTTTTCAATTTTACTCCTTAATTTACCTGTTTAATTTTTTTATTTTTTTCTATATGTTCAAATTTACATTTAAGTGTTTAATTATTATTTTTTTGTCTATATAATCAAAAATTTTGACTATCAGTTCAATTTTTTTCTCTATCTGTGCAACTTTTTGTCTAGATTTTATTATCAGTTCAATTTTAATCTCTTATCTGTTCAAATATCTATTCCAAATTTCTTATCTGTTTAACAAACCAATCAACAATGTTCAGTTTATTTTTATCTGTTCAATTTTATTATCTGTTGAAATACACCAAACCAGGATCTGTTGCAATCTTTGTTTCTTTCTCTTCTTCTTTCTCTTTATCTGTTGAAATTCTTTCTAAAAAATAATCCAGTATATATATATATCTGTTCAATTTTTTTATTATTTTTATCTACTTAATTTTTAATTTTTTTTGGTTCATTTACAACTATCTGTTGCAATTTGTTTCATCATATAACAACAACACAGATCAACAACCTAAAAAAAAGAAAAAAAAAAGAGAATAATTGGAGGAATTGGATCTGTGTCCTTGAAAAAAAAAAAAAACACCTATCCATAAGGAGCAGGATCAATAGAGTATTCTCCTCTGATGGTCCTCTGCAGGCATTGAGTAAAATAATTTTGTGAGAAGTCATTTTGTTTGTTTTGAAAGACGTTTTGTAATCAATTTTACTCTTTAATTTATCTGTTAATTTTTTTTTTATTCTATATGTTCAAATTTACATTTAAGTATTTAATTATTATTTTTTTGTCTATATATTCAAAAAAATTTGATTATCTGTTCAATTTTTTTCTCTATCTATGCAACTTTTTGTCTAGATTTTTTTTTCAGTTTAATTTTAATCTCTTCTCTATTGAAATATCTATCCCAAATTTCTTATCTGTTCAACAAACCAGTCACAATCTTCAATTTATTTTTATCTGCTCAATTTTATTATCTGTTGAATTACACCAAACCAGGATCTGTTGCAATCTTTCTTTCTCTCTCTTGTTATTTCTCTCTATCTGTTGAAATTCTTTCTCAAAAATAATCAAGTATATATATATATCTGTTCGATTTTTTTTATTATCTTTATCTTCTTAATTTTTAATTTTTTTTGGTTCATTTACAACTATCTGTTGCAATTCGTTTCATCGTACAACAACAACACAGTTCAACAACTTAAAAAAAAAAAAGCAAAAAAAAAGAAAAAGAGCAGGAATTAGATCTGTGTCCTTGAAAAAAAAAACTGTCCATAGGGAGCAGGATTAATGGAGTCTTCTCCTCCGATGGTCCTCTACAGGCAGGTGAGAAGTCCTTTTGTTTGTTTTGAAAGACGTTTTGTTTTCAATTTTACTCCTTAATTTATCTATTGAATTTTTTATTTTTTTTCTATATGTTCAAATTTACAATTAAGTGTTTAGTTATTATTTTTTTGTCTATATATTCAAAAATTTTGACTATCTGTTCAATTTTTTTCTCTATCTGTGCAACTTTTTGTCTAGAGTTTATTATCAGTTCAATTTTAATGTCTTATCTGTTCAAATATCTATCCCAAATTTCATATCTGTTCAACAAACTAGTCACAATCTTCCATTTATTTTTATCTGTTCAATTTTATTATCTGTTGAAATACACCAAACCAGGATCTGTTGCAATCTTTCTTTCTCTCTCTTGTTCTTTCTCTCTATCTGTTGAAATTCTTTCTCAAAAATAATCCAGTATATATATATCTGTTCAATTTTTTTATTATTTTTATCTGCTTAATTTTTAATTTTTTTTGGTTCATTTACAACTATCTGTTGCAATTCGTTTCATCATATAACAACAACACAGATCAACAACTTAAAAAAAAGAAAAAAAAAAGAGAAATAAGAGGAATTAGATCTGTGTCCTTGAAAAAAAAATGTCCATAAGGAGCGGGATCAATGGAGTCTTCTCCTCCGATGGTCCTCTGCAGGCATTGAGTAAAATAATTTGGTGAGAAATCTTTTTGTTTGTTTTGAAAGTCGTTTTGTTTTGAATTTTACTCCTTAATTTATCTGTTGAATTTTTTATTTTTTTTCTATATGTTCAAATTTCCATTTAAGGGTTTACTTATTATTGTTTTGTCTATATATTCAAAAATTCTCACTATCTGTTCAATTTTTTTCTCTATCTGTGTAACTTTTTGTCTAGATTTTAATATCAGTTCAATTTTAATCTCTTATCTGTTCAAATATCTATCCCAAATTTCTTATCTGTTCAACAAACCAATCAACAATATTCAGTTTATTTTTGTCTGTTCAATTTTATTATCTGTTGAAATACACCAAACCAGGATCTGTTGCAATCTTTGTTTCTTTCTCTTCTTCTTTCTCTTTATCTGTTGAAATTCTTTCTCAAAAATAATCCAATATATATATATCTGTTCAATTTTTTTATTATTTTTATCTACTTAATTTTTAATTTTTTTTGGTTCATTTACAACTGTCTGTTGCAATTTGTTTCATCATACAACAATAACACAGATCAACAACCTAAAAAAAAAAACGAAAATTTGGAGGAATTGGATCTGTGTCCTTGAAAAAAAAAAACCTATCCATAAGGAGCAGGATCAATAGAGTATTCTCCTCCGATGGTCCTCTGCAGGCATTGAGCAAAATAATTTGGTGAGAAGTCCTTTTGTTTATTTTGAAAGACGTTTTGTTTTTAATTTTACTCCTTAATTTATCTGTTAACTTTTTTATTTTTTATTCTATATGTTCAAATTTTCATTTAAGTGTTTAATTATTATTTTTTTGTCTATATATTCAAAAAAATTTACCATCTGTTCAATTTTTTTCTCTATCTGTGCAACTTTTTGTTTAGATTTTATTATCAGTTTAATTTTAATCTCTTATCTGTTGAAATATCTATCCCAAATTTCTTATCTGTTCAACAAACCTGTCACAATCTTCAATTTATTTTTATCTGTTCAATTTTATTATCTGTTGAATTACACCAAACCAAGATCTGTTGCAATCTTTCTTTCTCTCTCTTGTTCTTTCCCTCTATCTGTTGAAATTCTTTCTCGAAAATAATCTTGTATATATATATCTGTTCGATTTTTTTTATTATTTTTATCTTCTTAATTTTTAATTTTTTTTGGTTCATTTACAACTATCTGTTGCAATTCGTTTCATCATACAACAACAACACAGATCAACAACTTTAAAAAAAAAGAAAAAAAAAGAAAAGAGAAGGAATTAGATCAGTGTCCTTGAAAAAAAAAACTGTCCATAGGGAGCAGGATCAATGGAGTCTTCTCCTCCGATGGTCCTCCGCAGGCATTGAGTAAAACAATTTGGTGAGAAGTCCTTTTGTTTGTTTTGAAAGACGTTTTCTTTTCAATTTTACTCCTTAATTTATCTGTTGAATGTTTTATTTTTTTTCTATATGTACAAATTTACATCTAAGTGTTTAATTATTATTTTTTTGTCTATATATTCAAAAAATTTGACTATCTGTTCAATTTTTTTCTCTATCTGTGCAACTTTTTGTCTGGAGTTTATTATCAGTTCAATTTTAATCTCTTATCTGTTCAAATATCTATCCTAAATTTCATGTCTGTTCAACAAAGCAGTCACAATCTTCAATTTATTTTTATCTGTTCAATTTTATTATCTGTTGAAATACACCAAACCAGGATCTGTTGCAATCTTTCTTTCTCTCTCTTGTTCTTTCTCTCTATCTGTTGAAATTCTTTCTCAAAAATAATCCAGTATATATATCTGTTCAATTTTTTTATCATTTTTATCTGGTTAATTTTTAATTTTTTTTGATTCATTTAAAACTATCTATTGCAATTCGTTTCATCATACAACAACACAGATCAACAACTTTAAAAAAAAAAAGAAAAAAAAAAGAAAAATAGGAGGAATTCGATCTGTGTCCTTGAAAAAAAAAATGTCCATCAGGAGCAGGATCAAAGGAGTCTTCTCCTCCGATGGTCCTCTGCAGGCATTAAGTAAAATAATTTGGTGAGAAGTCCTTTTGTTTGTTTTGAAAGACGTATTGTTTTCAATTTTACTCCTTAATTTATCTGTTGAATTTTTTATTTTTTTTCTATATGTTCAAATTTACATTTAAGTGTTTAATTATTATTTTTTTGTCTGTATATTCAAAAAATTTGACTATCTGTTCAATTTTTTTCTCTATCTGTGCAACTTTTTGTCTAGATTTTGTTATCAGTTCAATTTTAATCTCTTATCTGTTCAAATATCTATCCCAAATTTCTTATCTGTTCAACAAACCAATCAACAATATTCAGTTTATTTTTATTTGTTCAATTTTATTATCTGTTGAAATACACCAAACCAGGATCTGTTGCAATCTTTGTTTCTTTCTCTTCTTCTTTCTCTTTATCTGTTGAAATTCTTTATAAAAAATAATCCAGTATATATATATATCTGTTCAATTTTTTATTATTTTTATCTACTTAATTTTTAATTTTTTTTGGTTCATTTACAACTATCTGTTGCAATTCGTTTCATCATACAACAACAACAAAGATCAACAACCTAAAAAAAAAGAAAACAAAAAGAGAAAAATTAGAGGAATTGGATCTGTGTCCTTGAAAAAAAAAAAACCTATCCACAAGGAGCAGGATCAATAGAGTATTCTCCTCCGATTGTCCTCTACAGGATTGAGTAAAATAATTTGGTGAGAAGTGTTTTTGTTTGTTTTGAAAGACGTTTTGTTTTCAATTTTACTCCTTAATTTATCTGTTGAATTTTTTATTTTTTTTTATATGTTCAAATTTACAATTAAGTGTTTCATTATTATTTTTTTGTCGATATAATCAAAAAATTTGAATATCTGTTCAATTTTTTTCTCTATCTGTGCAACTTGTTGGCTAAATTTTATTATCAGTTCAATTTTAATCTCTTATCTGTTCAAATATCTATCCCAAATTTCATTTCTGTTCAACAAACAAGTCACAATCTCCAATTTATTTTTATCTGTTCAAATTTATTATCTGTTGAATTACACCAAACCAGAATCTGTTGCAATCTTTCTTTGTCTCTCTTGTTCTTTCTCTCTATCTGTTGAAATTTTTTCTCAAAAATAATCCAGTATATATATATATCTGTTCGATTTTTTTTATTATTTTTATCTTCTTAATTTTTAATTTTTTTTTGGTTCATTTACAACTATCTGTTGCAATTCGTTTCATCTTACAACAACAACACAGATCAACAACTTAAAAAAAAAAAGAAAAAAAGAAAAAGAAAAAGATGAGGAATTAGATCTGTGTCCTTGAAAAAAAAAACTGTCCATAGGGAGTAGGATCAATGGAGTCTTCTCCTCCGATGGTCCTCTGCAGGCATTGAGTAAAATAATTTAGTAAGAAGTCCTTTTGTTTGTTTTGAAAGACGTTTTGTTTTCAATTTTACTCCTTAATTTATCTGTTAAATTTTTTATTTTTTTTCTATATGTTCAAATTTACATTTAAGTGTTTAATTATTATTTTTTTGTCTATATATTCAAAAATTTTGACTATCTGTTAAATTTTTTTTCTCTATATGTGCAACTTTTTGTCTAGATTTTATTATCAGTTCAATTTTAATCTCTTATCTGTTCAAATATCTATCCCAAATTTCATATCTGTTCAACAAACCAGTCACAATCTTCTATTTATTTTTATCTGTTCAATTTTATTATCTGTTGAAATACACCAAACCAGGATCTGTTGCAATCTTTCTTTCTCTCTCTTGTTCTTTCTCTCTATCTTTTGAAATTCTTTCTCAAAAAAAATCTAATATATATATATATCTGTTCAATTTTTTTATTATTTTTATCTGCTTAATTTTTAAATTTTTTTGGTTCGTTTACAACTATCTGTTGCAATTCGTTTCATCATACAACAACAACACAGATCAACAACCTAAAAAAAAAAAAAAAAAAAAAGAAAAATATGAGGAATTCGATCTGTGTCCTTGAAAAAAAAACTGTCCATAAGGAACAGGATCAATGGAGTCTACTCCTCCGATGGTCCTCTGCAGGCATTGAGTAAAATAATTTGGTGAGAAGTCCTTTTGTTTGTTTTGAAAGACGTTTTGTTTTCAATTTTACTCCTTAATTTTTCTGTTGAATTTTTTATTTTTTTTCTATATGTTAAAATTTACATTTAAGTGTTTAATTATTATTCTTCTGTCTATATATTAAAAATTTTTTACTTTCTGTTCAATTTTTTTCTCTATCTATGCAACTTTTTGTCTAGATTTTATTATTAGTTCAATTTTAAAATCATATCTGTTCAAATATCTATCTCAAATTTCTTATCTGTTCAACAAACCAGTCACAATATTCAGTTTATTTTTATCTGTTCAATTTTATTATCTGTTGAAATACACCAAACCAGGATTTGTTGCAATCTTTCTTTCTCTCTCTTATTCTTTCTCTCTACCTGTTGAAATTCTTTCTCAAAAATAATCCAGTATATATATATATGTTCAATTTTTTTGTTATTTTTATCTACTTAATTTTTAATTTTTTTTGGTTCATTTACAACTATCTGTTGCAATTTGTTTCATCATACAACAACAACACAGATCAACAACTTAAAAAAAAAGAAAAATGGAAGGAATTAAATCTGTGTCCTTGAAAAAAAAAACTGTCCATACGGAGCAGGATCAATGGAGTCTTCTCCTCCGATGGTCCTCTGCGGCCATTGAGTAAAATAATTTGGTAAGAAGTCCTTTTGTTTGTTTTGAAAGACGTTTTGTTTTCAATTTTACTCCTTAATTTATCTGTTGAATTTTTTATTTTTTTTTCTATATTTTCAAATTTACATTTAAGTATTTAATTATTATTTTTTTGTTTATATATTCAAAAATTTTGACTATCTGTTCAATTTTTTTCTATATCTGTGCAACTTTTTGTCTAGATTTTATTAGCAGTTCAATTTTAATCTCTTATCTGTTCAAATATCTATCCCAAATTTCTTATCTGTTCAACAAACCAGGCACAATATTCTGTTTATTTTTATCTGTTCAATTTTATTATCTGTTGAAATACCCCAAACCAGGATTTGTTGCAATCTTTCTTTCTCTCTCTTGTTCTTTCTCTCTATCTGTTGAAATTCTTTCTCAAAAATAATCCAATATATATATCTGTTCAATTTTTTTTATTATTTTTATCTGCTTAATTTTAAATTTTTTTGGTTTATTTACAACTATCTGTTGCAATTCGTTTCATCATACAACAACAAGACAGATCAACAACTTAAAAAAAAAAAAAAAAAAAAATAGGAGGAATTAGATCTGTGTCCTTGAAAAAAAAAAACTGTCCATAAGGAGTAGGATCAATGGAGTCTTCTCCTCCGATGGTCCTCTGCAGGCATCGAGTAAAATAATTTGGTGAGAAGTCATTTTGTTTGTTTTGAAAGACGTTTTGTTTTCAATTTTACTCCTTAACTTATCTGTTGAAATATTTTTTTTTTTTTTCAATATGTTCAAATTTACATTTAAGTGTTTAATTATTATTTTTTTGTCTATATATTCAAAAATTTTAACTATCTGTTCAATTTTTTTCTCTATCTGTGTAACTTTTTGTCTAGATTTTATTATCAGTTCAATTTTAATCTCTTATCTGTTCAAATATCTATCCCAAATTTCTTATCTGTTCAACAAACCAATCAACAATATTCAGTTTATTTTTATCTGTTCAATTTTATTATCTGTTGAAATACACCAAACCAGGATCTGTTGCAATCTTTGTTTCTCTCTCTTCTTCTTTCTCTTTATCTCTTGAAATTCTTTCTCAAAAATAATCCAGTATATATATATCTGTTCAATTTTATTATTATTTTTATCTGCTTACTTTTTAATTTTTTTTGGTTCATTTACAACTATCTGTTGCAATTTGTTTCATCATAAGACAACAACACAGATCAACAACTTAAAAAAAAAGAGAGGAGGAATTAGATCTGTGTGCTTGAAAAAAAATAAAAACTTTCCATAAGGAGCAGGATCAATAGAGTATTCTCATCCGATGGTCCTCTGCAGGCATTGAGCAAAAAAATTTGGTGAGAAATCCTTTTGTTTGATTTGAAAGACGTTTTGTTTTGAATTTTACTCCTGAATTTATCTGTTAAATTTTTTATTTTTTATTCTATGTGTTCAAATTTACATTTAAGTGTTTAATTATTTTTTTTGTCTATATATTCAAAAATTTTGACTATCTGTTCTATTTTTTTCTCTATCTGTGCAACTTTTTGTCTAGATTTTATTTGCAGTTTAATTTTAATCTCTTATCTGTTGAAATATCTATCCCAAATTTTTAATCTGTTCAACAAACCAGTCACAATCTTCAATTTATTTTTATCTGTTCAATTTTATTATCTATTGAATTACACCAAACCAGGATCTTCTGTAATCTTTCTTTCTCTCCCTTGTTCTTTCTCTCTATCTGTTGAAATTCTTTCTCAAAAATAATCCAGTATACATATATCTGTTCAATATTTTTTATTATTTTTATCTTCCTAATTTTTAATTTTTTTTGGTTCATTTACAATTATCTGTTGCAATTCGTTTCATCATACAACAACAACACAGATCAACAACTTAAAAAAAAGAAAAAAAAATGAAAAATAGAAGGAATTAAATCTGTGTCCTTGAAGAAAAAAAAAACTGTCCATAAGGAGCTGGTTCAATGGAGACTGCTCCTCCGATGGACCTCTGCAGGCATTGAGTAAAATAATTTGGTGAGAAGTCTTTTTGTTTGTTTTGAAAAACGTTTTGTTTTCAATTTAATCCTTAATTTATCTGTTGAATTTTTTATTTTTTTTCTATATGTTCAAATTTACATTTAAGTGTTTAATTATTATTTTTTTGTCTATATTTTCAAAAATTTTGACAATTTGTTCAATTTTTTTCTCTATCTGTGCAACTTTTTGTCTAGATTTTATTATCAGTTCAATTTTAATCTCTTATCTGTTCAAATATATATCCTAAATTTGATATCTGTTCAACAAACCAGTCACAATCTTCAATTTATTTTTATCTGTTCAATTTTATTATCTGTTGCAATCTTTCTTTCTCTCTCTTGTTCTTTCTCTCTCTATCTGTTGAAATTCTTTCTCAAAAATAATCCAGTATATATATATCTGTTCAATTTTTTTATTATTTTTATCTGCTTAATTTTTAATTTTTTTTGGTTCATTTACAACTATCTGTTGTAATTTGTTTCATCATACAACAACAACACAGATCAACAACTTAAAAAAAGAAAAGAAAAATAGGAGGAATTAGATCTGTGTCCTTGAAAAAAAAAACTGTCCATAAGGTGCAGGATCAATGGAGTCTACTCCTCCGATGGTCCTCTGCAGGCATTGAGTAAAATAATTTGGTAACAAGTCCTTTTGTTTGTTTTGAAAGACGTTTTATTTTTCAATTTTACTCCTTAATTTATCTGTTGAATTTTTTATTTTTTTTATATGTTCAAATTTACGTTTAAGTGTTTAATTATTATTTTTTTGTCTAAATATTCAAAAATTTTGACTATCTATTCAATTTTTTTCTCTATCTGTGCAACTTTTTGTCTAGATTTTATTATCAGTTCAATTTTAATCTCTTATCTGTTCAAATATCTATCCCAAATTTCTTATCTGTTCAACAAACTAGTCACAATATTCACTTTATTTTTATCTGTTCAATTTTATTATCTGTTGAAATACACCAAAGCAGGATCTGTCGCAATCTTTGTTTCTCTCTCTTCTTTTTTATCTCTATCTGCTAAAATTCTTTGTCGAAAATAATCCAGTATATATATATCTTTTCAATTTTTTTATTATTTTTATCTACTTAATTTTTAATTTTTTTGATTCATTTAAAACTATCTGTTGCAATTTGTTTTATCATATAACAACACAGATCAACAACCTAAAAAAAAAAGAAAAAAAAAAAGGAAAATTGGAAGAATTGGATCTGTGTCCTTGAAAAAAAAAACATGTCCATAAGGAGCAGGATCAATGGAGTCTTCTCCTCCGATGGTCCTCCGTAGCTATTGAGTAAAATAATTTGGTGAGAAGTCCTTTTGTTTGTTTTGAAATACGTTTTGTTTTCAATTTTACTCCTTAATTTATCTGTTGAATTTTTTATTTTTTTTCTTTATGTTCAAATTTACGTTTATGTGTTTAGTTATTATTTTTTTGTCTATATATTCAAAAATCTTGACTATCTGTTCAATTTTTTCCTCTATCTTTGCAACTTTTTGTCTAGATTTTATTATCAGTTCAATTTTAATCTCTTATCTATTCTAATATCTATCCCAAATTTCTTATCTCTTCAACAAACCAGTCACAATCTTTAACTTATTTTTTTCTGTTCAATTTTATTATCTGTTGAAATACATCAAACCATTATCTGTTGCAATCTTTCTTTCTCTCTCTTGTTGTTTCTCTCTATCTGTTGAAATTCTTTCCCAAAAATAATACAGTATATATATATCTGTACAATTTTTTTATTATTTTTATCTGCTTAATTTTCAAATTTTTTTGGTTCATTTACAACTATCTGTTGCAATTTGTTTCATCATACAACAACAACACAGATCAACAACTTAAAAAAAAAGAAAAATAGGAGGAATTAGATCTGTGTCCTTGAAAAAAAAAAAAAACTATCCATAGGGAGCAGGATCAGTGGAGTCTTCTCCTCCGATGGTCCTCTGCAGGCATTGAGTAAAATAATTTGGTGAGAAGTCCTTTTGTTTGTTTTGAAAGACGTTTTGTTTTCAATTTTACTTCTTAATTTATCTGTTGAATTTTTTATTATTTTTCTATATGTTCAAATTTTCATTTAACTGTCTAATTATTATTTTTTTGTCTATATATTCAAAAATTTTGACTATCTGTTCAATTTTTTTCTTTATCTGTGCAACTTTTTGTCTAGATTTTTTTATCAGTTCAATTTTAATCTCTTATCTGCTCAAATATCTATCTCAAATTTCATATCTGTTCAAGAAACCAGTCACAATCTTCAATTTATTTTTATCTGTTCAATTTTATTATCTGTTGAAATACACCAAACCAGGATCTGTTGCAATCTTTCTTTCTCTCTCTTGTTCTTTATCTCTATCTGTTGAAATTCTTTCTCAAAAATAATCCAGTATATATATATGTTCAATTTTTTTATTATTTTTATCTGCTTAATTTTTAATTTTTTTTTGTCCATTTACAACTATCAGTTGCAATTTGTTTCATCATACAACAATAACACAGATCAACAACTTCAAAAAAAAGAAAAATATGAGGAATTAGATCAGTGTCCTTGAAAAAAAAAACTGTCCATAAGGAGCAGTATCAATGGAGTCTTCTCCTCCGATGGTTCTCTGCAGGCATTGAGTAAAATAATTTAATGAGAAGTCCTTTTGTTTGTTTTGAAAGATGTTTTGTTTTCAATTTTATTCCCTAATTTATCTGTTAAATTTTTTATTTTTTTTCTATATGTTCAAATTTACATTTAAGTGTTTAATTATTATTTTTTTGTCTATATATTCAAAAATTTTGACTATACGTTCAATTTTTTGCTCTATCTGTGCAGCTTTTTGTCTAGATTTTATTATTAGTTCAATTTTAATCTCTTATCTGTTCAAATATTCATCCCAAATTTCTTATCTGTTCAACAAACCAGTCACCATCTTCAATTTATTTTTCTCTGTTCAATTTTAATATCTGTTGAAATACACCAAACCAGGGTCTGTTGCAATATTTCTTTCTCTCTCTTGTTCTTTCTCTTTATCTGTTGAAATTGTTTGTCAAAAATAATCCACTATATATATATATATCTGTTCAATTTTTTTATTATTTTTATTTGCTTAATTTTTATTTTTTTTGGTTCATTTACAACTATCTGTTGCAATTTGTTTCATCATACAAAAACAACACAGATCAACAACGTTAAAAAAAAAAAGAGGAGGAATTAGATCTGTGTGCTTGAAAAAAAAAAACTTTCCATAAGTAGCAGAATCAATGGAATATTTTCCTTCGATGGCCCTCTGCGGACATTGAGTAAAATAATTTGGTGAGAAGTCCTTTTGTTTCTTTTGAAAGACGTTTTGTTTTCAATTTTAATCCTCAATTTATCTGTTGAATCTTTTATTTTTTTTCTATATGTTCAAATTTACATTTAAGTGTTTAATTATTATTTTTTTGTCTATATATTCAAAACATTTGACTATCTGTTCAATTTTTTTCTCTGTCTGTGCAACTTTTTGTTTAGATTTTAATATCAGTTCAATTTTAATCTCTTATCTGTTCAAATATCTATCGAAAATTTCATATCTGTTCAATAAACCAGTCACAATCAATAATTTATTTTTTTCTGTTCAATTTTATTATCTGTTGAAATACTACAAACCAGGAGCTGTTGCAATCTTTCTTTCTCTCTCTTGTTCTTTCTCTCTATCTGTTGAAATTCTTTCTCAAAAATAATCCGGTATATATATATCTGTTCAATTTTTTTATTATTTTTATCTGCTTAATTTTTAGTTTTTTTTGGTTCATTTACAACTATCTGTTGCAATTCGTTTCATCATACAACAACAACACAGATCAACAACTTAAAAAAAATAAAAATTGGAGGAATTAGATCTGTGTTCTTGAAGAAAAAAAAACTGTCCATATGGAGTAGGATCAATGGAGTCTTCTCCTCCGATGGTCCTCTGCAGACATTGAGTAAAATAATTTGGTGAGAAATCCTTTTGTTTGTTTTGAAAGTCGTTTTGTTTTCTATTTTACTATTTAATTTATCAATTAAATTTTTTATTTTTTTTCTATATGTTCAAATTTACATTTAAGTGTCTAATTATTATTTGTTTGTGTATATATTCAAAAATTTCGACTATCCGTTCAATTTTTTTCTCTATCTGTGCAGCTTTTTGTCTAGATTTTATTATCAGTTCAATTTTAATCTCTTATCTGTTCAAATATCTATCCCAAATTTCTTATCTGTTCAACAAACTAGTCACCATCTTCAATTTATTTTTATCTGTTCAATTTTATTATCTGTTGAAATACACCAAAGTAGGATATGTTGCAATCTTTCTTTCTCTCTTTTGTTCTTTCTCTCTATCTGTTGAAATTCTTTCTAAAAAATAATCCAGTATATATATATCTGTTCAAATTTTTTATTATTTTTATCTGCTTAATTTTCAATTTTTTTTGGTTCATTTACAACTATCTGTTGCAATTTGTTTCGTCATACAACAACAACACAGATCAACAACTTAAAAAAGAAAAAAGAAAAATGAGGAGGAATTAGATCTGTGCTTGAAAAAAAAAAAACTTTCCATAAGTAGCAGAATCAATAGAGTATTCTCCTCCGATGGTCCTCTGCAGGCATTGAGTAAAATAATTTGGTGAGAAGTCCTTTTGTTTGTTTTGAAAGACGTTTTGTTTTCAATTTTACTCCTTAATTTATCTGTTGAATTTTTTTATTTTTTTTCTATATTTTCAAATTAACATTTAAGTGTTTAATTATTATTTTTTTGTCTATATATTTAAAAAATTTGACTATCTGTTCAATTTTTTTCTCTATCTGTGCAACGTTTTGTCTAGATTTTATTATCAGTTCAATTTTAATCTCTTATCTGTTCAAATATCTATCCCAAATTACATATCTGTTCAACAAACCAGCCACAATCTTCAATTTATTTTTTTCTGTTCAATTTTATTATCTGGTGAAATACACCAAACCAGGATCTGTTGCAATCTTTCTTTCTCTCTCTTGTTCTTTCTCTCTATCTGTTGAAATTCTTTCTCAAAAATAATCCAGTATATATATATCTGTTCAATATTTTTATTATTTTTATCTGCTTAATTTTTAATTTTTTTTGGTTCATTTTCAACTATCTGTTGCAATTCGTTTCATCATACAACAACACAGATCAACAACTTAAAGAAAAAGAAAAAAAAAAGAAAAATAGGAGGAATTAGATCTGTGTGCTTGAAAAAAAAACTGTCCATAAAGAGCAGGATCAATGGAGTCTTCTCCTCCGATGGTCCTCTGCAGGCATTGAGTAAAATAATTTGGTGAGAAGTCCTTTTGTTTGCTTTGAAAGACGTTTTGTTTTCAATTTTACTCCTTAATTTTTCTGTTGAATTTTTTATTTTTTTTTCTATATGTTCAAATTTATATTTAATTGTTTAATCACTATTTTTTTGTCTATATATTCAAAAAATTTGACTATGTTTTCAATTTTTTTCCTCAATCTGTGCAACTTTTTGTTTAGATTTTATTATCTGTTCAATTTTAATCTCTTATCGGTTCAAATATCTATCCCAAATTACATATCTGTTCAAGAAACCAGTCGCAATCTTCAATTTATTTTTTTCTGTTCAATTTTATTATCTGTTGAAGTACTCCAAACTAGGATCTGTTGCAATCTTTCTTTCTCTCTCTTGTTCTTTCTCTCTATCTGTTGAAATTCTTTCTCAAAAATAATCCAGTATATATGTATATATATCTGTTCAATTTTTTTTATTACTTTTATCTACTTAATTTTTCATTTTTTTGGTTCATTTACAACTATATGTTGCAATTTGTTTCATCATACAACAACAACACAGATCAACAACTTGAAAAAAAAAAAAGAAGGAGGAATTAGATCTGTGTGGTTGAAAAAAAAAACTTTCCATAAGGAGCAAGATCAATGGAGTATTCTCCTCCGATGGTCCTCTGCAGGCATTGAGTAAAATAATTTGGTGAGAAGTCCTTTTGTTTGTTCTGAAAGACGTTTTGTTTTCAATTTTACTCCTTAATTTATCTGTTGAATTTTTTTTATATGTTCAAATTTACATTTAAGTGTTTAATTATTATTTTTTTGTCTATATATTCAAAAAATTTGACTATCTGTTCAATTTTTTTCTCTATCTGTGCAACTTTTTGTCTAGATTTTATTATCAGTTCAATTTTAATCTCTTATCTGTTCAAATATCTATCCCAAATTTCTTATCTGTTCAACAAACTAGTCACAATCTTCAATTTATTTTTATCCGTTCAATTTTATTTTCTGTTGAAATACGTCAAACCAGGATCTGTTGCAATCTTTCTTTCTCTCTCTTGTTCTTTCTCTCTATCTATTGAAATTCTTTCTCAACAATAAACCAGTATATATGTATCTGTTCAATTTTTTTATTATTTTTATCTGCTTAATTTTTAATTTTTTTTGGTTCATTTACAACTATCTGTTTCAATTTGTTTCATCATACAACAACAACACAGATCAACAACTTCAAAAAAAAAAAAAAACTAGGAGGAATTAGATCTGTGTACTTGAAAATAAAAACTGTCCATAAGGAGCAGGATCAATGGAGTCTTCTCCTCCGATTGTCCTCTGCAGGCATGGAGCAAAATACTTTGGTATGAACTCCTTTTGTTTATTTTGAAAGGCGTTTTGTTTTCAATTTAACTCCTTAATTTATCTGTTGAATTTTTTTATTTTTTTTCTCTATGTTCAAATTTGCATTTAAGTGTTTAATTATTATTTTTTTTGTCTATATATTCAAAAAATTTGACTATCTGTTCAATTTTTTTCTCTATCTGTGCAACTTTTTGTCTAGATTTTATTATCTGTTCAATTTTAATCTCTTATCTGTTCAAATATCTTTCCCAAATTTCTTATCTGTTCAACAAAGCAGTCACAATCTTCAATTTATTTTTATCTGTTCAATTTTATTATCTGTTGAAATACACCAAACCAGGATCTGTTGCAATCTTTCTTTCTCTCTCTTGTTCTTTCTCCCTATCCGTTGAAATTCTTTCTCAAGAATAATTCAGTATATTTATCTGTTCAATTTTTTAATTATTTTTATCTGCATAATTTTTAATTTTTTGGTTCATTTACAACTATCTGTTGCAATTTGTTTCATCATACAACAACAACACAGATCAACAACTTAAAAAAAAAAAGAAAAAAAAAAGAGAAGGAATTAGATCTGTGTGCTTGAAAAAAAAAAAAAACTTTCCACAAGGAGCAGGATCAATGGAGTATTCTCCTCCGATGGTCCTCTGCAGGCATTGAGTAAAATAATTTGGTGAGAAGTCCTTTTGTTTGTTTTGAAAGACGTTTTGTTTTCAATTTTACTCCTTAATTTATCTGTTGACATTTTTATTTTTTTTTCTATATGTTCAAATTTACATTTAATTGTTTAATCCCTATTTTTTTGTCTATATATTCAAAAAACTTGACTATGTTTTCAATTTTTTTCTCAATCTGTTCAACTTTTTGTCTAGATTTTATTATCAGTTCAATTTTAATCTCTTATCGGTTCAAATATCTATCCCAAATTTCTTATCTGTTCAACAAACCAGTCACAGTCTTCAATTTATTTTTATCTGTTGAAATACACCAAACCAGGATCTGTTGCAATCTTTTTTCTCTCTCTTGTTTTTTCTCTCTATCTGTTGAATTTTTTTTTCAAAAATAATCCAGTATATATATATCTGTTCAATTTTTTTATTATTTTTATCGGCTTAGTTTTTAATTTTTTGGTTCGTTTACAACTATCTGTTGCAATTCGTTTCATCATACAACAACAACACAGATCAATAACTTAAAAAAAAAAGAAAAAAAAAAAGAAAAATAGGAGGAATTAGATCTGTGTCCTTGAAAAAAAAAAACTGTCCAGAAGGAGCAGGATCAATGGAGTCTTCTCCTCCGATGGTCCTCTTCAGGCATTGATTAAAATAATTTGGTGAGAAGTCCTTTTGTTTGTTTTGAAAGACGTTTTGTTTTCAATTTTACTTCTTAATTTATCTGTTGAATTTTTTATTTTTTTTTATATGTTCAAATTTACAATTAAGTGTTTCATTATTATTTTTTTGTCGATATAATCAAAAAATTTGAATATCTGTTCAATTTTTTTTTCTATCTGTGCAACTTTTTGTCTAAATTTTATTATCAGTTCAATTTTAATCTCTTATCTGTTCAAATATCTATCCCAAATTTCTAATATGTTCAACATACCAGTCACAATCTTCAGTTTATTTTTATCTGTTCAATTTTATTGTCTGTTGAAATACCCCAAACCAGGATATGTTGCAATCTTTCTTTCTCTCTCTTGTTCTTTCTCTCTATCTGTTGAAATTCTTTCTCAAAAATAATCTAGTATATATATATCTGTTCAATTTTTTTTATTATTTTTATTTGCTTAATTTTTACTTTTTTTTGGTTCATTTACAACTATATGTTGCAATTTGTTTCATCATACAACAAGAACACAGATCAACAACTTAAAAAAAAAAAAAAAGGAGGAATTAGATCTGTGTCCTTGAAAAAAAAACTTTCCATAAGGAGCAAGATCAATGGAGTATTCTTCTCCGATGGTCCTCTGCATGCATTGAGTAAAATAATTTGGTGAGAAGTCCTTTTGTTTGTTTTGAAAGACGTTTTGTATTCAATTTTACTCCTTAATTTATCTGTTGAATTTTTTTTATATGTTCAAATTTACATTTAAGTGTTTAATTATAATTTTTTTGTCAATATATTCAAAAAATTTGACTATCTGTTCAATTTTTTTCTTTATCTGTGTAACTTTTTGTCTAGATTTTATTATATGTTCAATTTTTATCTCTTATCTGTTCAAATATCTATCACAAATTTCTTATCTGTTCAACAAACTAGTCACAATCTTCAATTTATTTTTATCTGTTCAATTTTATTTTCGGTTGAAATACGTCAAACCAGGATCTGTTGCAATCTTTCTTTCTCTCTCTTGTTCTTTCTCTCTATCTGTTGAAATTCTTTCTCAACAGTAATCTAGTATATATATATCTGTTCAATTTTTTTATTATTTTTATCTGCTTAATTTTTAATTTTTTTGGGTTCATTTACAACTATCTGTTTCAATTTGTTTTATCAAATAACAACAACACAGATCAACAACTTCAAAAAAAAGAAAAAAATAGGAGGAATTAGATCTGTGTACTTGAAAATAAAAACTGTCCATAAGGAGCAGGATCAATGGAGTCTTCTCCTCCGATTGTCCTCTGCAGGCATTGAGTAAAATAATTTGGTGTGAAGTCCTTTTGTTTGTTTTGAAAGACGTTTTGTTTTCAATTTAACTCCTTAATTTATCTGTTGAATTTTTTATTTTTTTTTCTCTATGTTCAAATTTACATTTAAGTGTTTAATTATTATTTTTTTGTCTATATATTCAAAAAATTTGACTATCTGTTCAATTTTTTTCTCTATCTGTGCTGCTTTTTGTCTAGATTTTATTATCAGTTCAATTTTAATCTCTTATCTGTTCAAATATCTTTCCCAAATTTCTTATCTGTTCAACAAAGCAGTCACAATCTTCAATTTATTTTTATCTGTTCAATTTTATTATCTCTTGAAATACACCAAACCAGGATCTGTTGCAATCTTTCTTTCTCTCTCTTGTTCTTTCTCCCTATCTGTTGAAATTCTTTCTCAAGAATAATTCAGTATATATATATCTGTTCAATTTTTTAATTATTTTTATCTGCTTAATCTTTAATTTTTTTTGGTTCATTTACAACTATCTGTTTCAATTTGTTTCATCATACAACAACAACACAGATCAACAACTTAAAACAAAAGAAAAAAAGAAGAAAAATATGAGGAATTAGATCTGTGTCCTTGAAAAAAAAAATTGTCCATGAGGAGCAGGATCAATGGTGTCTTCTCCTCCGATGGTCCTCTGCAGGTATTGAGTAAAATAATTTGGTGAGAGGTATTTTTCTTTGTTTTGAAAGACGTTTTGTTTTCAATTTTACTCCTTAATTTATATGTTGAATTTTTTATCTTTTTTTCTATACGTTCAAATTTACATTTAAGTGTTTAATTATTTTTTTTGTCTATTTATTCAAAAAATTTGACTATCTGTTCAATTTTTTTCTCTATCTGTGCAACTTTTTGTCTAGATTTTATTATCAGTTCAATTTTAATCTCTTATCTGTTCAAATATCTATCCCAAATTTTTTATCTGTTTAACAAACCAGTCACATTCTGCAATTTATTTTTATTTGTTCAATTTTATTATCTGTTGAAATACACTAAACCAGGATCTGTGGCAATCTTTTTTTCTATCTCTCTTGTTCTTTCTCTCTATCTGTTGAAATTCTTTCTCAAAAATAATCCAGAATACATATATATATCTATTCAATTTTTTTATTATTTTTATCTGCTTAATTTTTATTTATTTTTTTTGATTCATTTACCACTATTTGTTGCAATTTGTTTCATCATACAACAACTACACAGATCAACAACTTAAAAAAAAGAAAAAAAAATATAGGAGGAATTAGATCTGTGTGCTTGAAAAAAAAAACTGTCCATAAGGAGCATGATCAATGAAGTCTTCTCCTCCGATGGTCCTCTGCAGGCATTGAGTAAAATAATTTGGTGAGAAGTCCTTTTGTTTGTTTTGAAAGACGTTTGTTTTCAATTTTACTCCTTAATTTATCTGTTGAATTTTTTATTTTTTTTCTATATGTTCAAATTTACATTTAAGTGTTTAATTATTATTTTTTTGTCTATATATTCAAAAAATTGGACTATCTGTTCAATTTTTTTCTCTATCTGTGCAACTTTTTGTTTAGATTTTATTATCAGTTCAATTTTAATCCCTTATCTATTCAAATATCTATCCCAAATATCTTATCTGTTGAACATAGCAGTCACAATCTTTAGTTTATTTTTATATGTTCAATTTTATTATCTGTTGAAATACACCAAACCAGGATCTGTTGCAATCTTTCTTTCTCTCTCTCGTTCTTTCTCACTATCTGTTGAATTTTTTTTATTATTTTTATCTGCATAATTTTTAATTTTTTTTTGTTCATTTACAACTATCTGTTGCAATTTGTTTCATCATACAACAACAACACAGATCAACAACATAAAAAAAAAAAAAAAAATAGGAGGAATTAGATTTGTGTCATTAAAAAAAAAACTGTCCATAAGGAGCAGGATCAATGGAGTCTTCTCCTCCGATGGTCTTCTGCAGGCATTGTCTAAAATAATTTGGTGAGAAGTCCTTTTGTTTGTTTTGAAAGACGTTTTGTTTTCAATTTTATTCCTTAATTTATCTGTTGAATTTTTAATTCTTTTTTCTATATGTTCAAATTTACATTTAAGTGTTCAATTATTATTTTTTTGTCTATATATTCAAAAAATTTGACTATCTGTTCAATTTTTTTCTCTATCTGTGCAACTTTTTGTCTAGTTATCAGTTCAATTTCAATCTCTTATCTGTTCAAATATTTATCACAAATTTCTTATCTGTTCAACAAACCAGTCACAATCTTCAATTTCTTTTTATCTGTTCAATTTTATTATCTGTTGAAATACACCAAAGTAGGATCTGTTGGAATCTTTCTTTCTCTCTTTTGTTCTTTCTCTCTATCTGTTGAAATTCTTTCTAAAAAATAATCCAGTATATATATATCTGTTCAATTTTTTTATTATTTTTATCTGCTTAATTTTTAATTTTTTTTGGTTCATTTACAACTATCTGTTGCAATTTGTTTCATCATACAACAACAACACAGATCAACAACTTAAAAATAAAAAGAAAAATAAGAGGAATTAGTTTTGTGTCCTTGAAAAAAAAAAAACCATCCATAAGGAGCAGGATCAATGGAGTCTTCTCCTCCGATGGTCCTCTGCAGGCATTGAGTAAAATAATTTGGTGAGAAGTCCTTTTGTTTGTTTTGAAAGACGTTTTTGTTTTCAATTTTACTCCTTAATTTATCTGTTGAATTTTTTCTTTTTTTTTTTCTATATGTTCAAATTTACATTTTAGTGTTTAATTATTATTTTTTTGTCTATATATTCAAAAATTTTGACTATCTGTTCAATTTTTTTCTCTATCTGTGCAACTTTTTGTCTAGATTTTATTATCAATTCAATTTTAATCTCTTATCTTTTCAAATATCTATCCCAAATTTCTTATCTGTTCAACGAACCAGTCACAATCTTCAATTTATTTTTATCTGTTCAATTTTTTTATCTGTTGAAATACACCAAACTAGGATCTGTTGCATTCTTTCTTTCTCTCTCTTGTTCTTTCTCTCTATCTGTTGAAATTCTTTCTCAAAAATAATCCAGTATATATATATATCTGTTCAATTTTTTTATTATTTTTATTTGCTTAATTTTTAATTTTTTTGGTTCATTTACAACTATCTGTTGCAATTTGTTTAATCATACAACAACAACACAGATCAACAACTTAAAAAAAATAAAAAAAATAGGAGGAATTAGATCTGTGTCCTTAAAAAAAAAAAACTGTCCATAAGGAGCAGGATCAATGGAGTCTTCTCCTCCGATGGTCCTCTACAGCCATTGAGTAAAATAATTTGGTGAGAAGTCCTTTTGTTTGTTTTGAAAGATGTTTTGTTTTTAATTTTACTCCTTAATTTATCTGTTGAACTTTTTATTTTTTTCTATATGTTCAAATTTACATTTATGTAACGCCCTCAAAATAATATTATTAAACCCATCAATATAAACATACATTGATATGTGAATCACCAACATTTTCTATTTATCAGAGTATTTCATTACAAAAGGTATTACATGTTGACAACAAAAGCAAATGCCCTACGGGCTTACAACTTTCCAAGTTAACACTTGGTTACAAAAGAAAGAGCACTAGCTCAATCACACATTAAGCCCTTGGCTTGAATCTACATGTAATACATCAAAAGGAAATATAGACAACAAAAGATGTCCGTCCGCCTCTAGCCTCCCAAGCTATGTCCTTGGAGGTGGCATGCTACTTGTACCTGAAAATGATATTCCCATATAGGGTGAGCCACAACCCAGTAGAAATACACTAAACCAACTATAAACAATGACTAAAAGATTAGCAGTTGATAGATGGCCAACACTAATACATCCACATATATCACCTTACAGTTTCATGACATACAAGTCCATGTTACAATTCATTTTCCATTTCTTTTCAATTTTCAATTCATAACCATAGCTCAGAACCTGGCCAAACAACTTATATGAGATAGTAACTCATATTAAACATTTTTCATTTCATATTGGATAAGCATACTAGCTATATCAACACATCCTCTGATAAGTACAAGAACTATATCACACTTCCAAAGATAAGCATATGAGCCGTATCTACACTTCTCTAGACAAGCATATGAGCTATGTCTACACTTCTCTAAGATAAGTATATGAGCTCTATCTTCACTTCTCTAGACAAGCATATGAGCTGTATCTACGGAGTTCATCCCCTATCTCCTCCCAACACTATCCGGTTTAGAGGTCCATCCCCTATCTTTCTCTAAACTGTGGAGTACATCCCCTATCTCCTCCTCTACACATAATGCATATAAACACATAGGTTCTATACACAATCAATCAATACATAAAGTTAATGCATGCTATCAACCGTCACACTTAATGACACATTCTATTGATTAGTTTTCGTTTGCCTAATCATCATGCATTGTCTATAACAATCAAGACTATCCTCCACCGATAGCCCAAAGCAGTTATTTCTATACAGAATATAAATGCAACAAATGGATATATAATCAACATTCCAACTAGGTGAGCGATAAATAATCCAATTACACCCTTTAGTCCCATACACTCCCAATCTCGACAGTTCCAAATCAATTCCTCATTTCTCACAATTAATTATACAAATTAATTAATCAATGTAATTAGGGCAAATTCCTTAATTAACATTACAACCCTTAGGTTCCATTTTCATCTATGTTTCAACATTTATTCCATTTCTCTATGCCAAACATGCATCTAGGTTTATTATAATTAAAACCTCAACTTTTGAAAAATTACACAAAACCCCCAAACTTTCACAAAATTACCAAACCAACCCCAACATCTCAAAATGCTAAAATTTAAAGACAAAACCCATAGAGAGGAGTAGGTTATCCCTACCTCAAGAGATGACTCCCAACCAAGAAGATGAAGAAAATGAAAATGCTCCAAACCACGAATTTTTCGGATCAAAAGATAGCCCTCGACGATCAACAACTTTTTTGTAAAGGCCAAAGGTGAGCAAACCACTCCTACTAGATCAATACCTAGAGAGAAGGTAGAGTTCTAGAGTGAGAAGCTCAACAATGGGGTTTTTGGAAAAGTAAGAGAGAGAAGAAAAGTGAAAAAGTGATTTAAAAAAGTCAAAACACGGAGCTTTAACCCAGTCGCCCCGCTCGAGCGGCCAAACCCCCGCTCGAGCAGCACTCACAGACTCCCGCTCGAGCGGCCAATCCCCTGCTCGAGCGGCGGATGCACACTCCCAGCACTATTGCAGACAGGTCTCCCGCTCGAGCGTACAACTCCCTACTCGAGCGGCCAATCCCCCGCTCGAGCGTCTAACACTACTCAAGAAAATACTGGATGGGTGTATTCCCTGCTCGAGCGCCCAACCCCCCGCTCGAGCGGACAAGCAACAAAAGGTTCCCGCTCGAGCGTCAAAAGATCTGCTCGAGCGGACAGTCCAAAATCTGGGCAACTAGTTTTGGTTTCTAAGTTCAACCAACTTGTTCCAAACCTTCCCAACACAACCCAAGACTCAAATATAAAGAGTAAAGGATGCAAACGACATCTACACAACAACCAGCTCCACGGAACCTAAGTCCGGATACAACAAATAAAGAAAAGGGAAATCGGGATCGCTATAATTTAAGTGTTTAATTATTATTTTTTTGTCTATATATTCAAAAAAATTGACTAGCTGTTCAATTTTTTTCTCTATCTGTGCAACTTTTTGTTTAGATTTTATTATCAGTTCAATTTTAATCTCTTATCTGTTCAAATATCTATCCCAAATTTCATATCTATTCAACAAACCAGTCACAATCTTCAATTTATTTTTATCTGTTCAATTTTATTATCTGTTGAAATACACCAAATCAGGATCTGTTGCAATCTTTCTTTCTCTCTCTTGTTCTTTCTCTCTATCTGTTGAAATTCTTTCTCAAAAATAATCCAGTATATATATATCTGTTCAATTTTTTTATTATTTTTATCTGCTTAATTTTTAATTTTTTTGGTTCATTTACAACTATCTGTTGCAATTTGTTTCATCATACAACAACAATACAGATCAACAACTTAAAAAAAAAAAAGAAAAAAGAGGAGGAATTAGATCTGTGTGCTTGAAAAAAAAAAAACTTTCCATAAATAATAGGATCAATGGAGTCTTCTCCTCCGATGGTCCTCTGTAGGCATTGAGTAAAATAATTTGGTGAGAAGTCCTTTTGTTTGTTTTGAAAGACGTTTTGTTTTCAATTTTACTCCTTAATTTATCTGTTGAATTTTTTATTTTTTTCTATATGTTCAAATTTATATGTAAGTGTTTAATTATTATTTTTTTTGTCTATATATTCAAAAATTTTGACTATCTGTTCAATTTTTTTCTCTATCTGTGCAACTTTTTGTCTAGATTTTATTATCAGTTCAATTTTAATCTCTTATCTGTTCAAATATCTATCCCAAATTTCATATCTGTTCAACAAACCAGTTACAATCTTCAATTTATTTTTATCTGTTGAAATACACCAAACCAGGATCTGTTGTAATCTTTCTTTCTCTCTCTTGTTCTTTCTCTCTATCTGTTGAAATTCTTTCTCAAAAATAATCCAGATATATATATATCTGTTCAATTTTTTTATTATTCTTATTTGCTTAATTTTTAATTTTTTTTGGTTCATTTACAACTATCTGTTGCAATTTGTTTCATCATACAACAACAACACAGATCAACAACTTAAAAAAAAAATAAGAGGAATTAGATCTGTGTCCTGGAAAAAAAAACTGTCCATAAGGAGTAGGATTAATGGAGTCTTCTCCTCCGATGGTCCTCTGCGGGCATTGAGTAAAATAATTGGGTGAGAAGTCCTTTTGTTTGTTTTGAAAGACGTTTTGTTTTCAATTTTACTCCTTAATTTATATGTTGAATTTTTTATTTTTTTCTATATGTTCAAATTTACATTTAAGTGTTTAATTATTATTTTTTTGTCTATATATTCAAAAATTTTGACTATCTGTTCAATTTTTTTCTCTATCTGTGCAACTTTTTGTCTAGATTTTATTATCAGTTCAATTTTAATCTCTTATCTGTTTAAATATCTATCCCAAATTTCATATCTGTTCAACAAACCAGTCACAATCTTCAATTTATTTTATCTGTTCAATTTTATTATCTATTGAAATACACCAAACCAGGATCTATTGCAATCTTTATAGCGATCCGGGTTTTTTTTTTTCTTTATTTGTCGTATCCAGACTCGGTTCCGTGGATGTGTTGTTGTCATACTCTTATCTCTATTCTCCACTCTGTGTTTTTGGGTTTTGGTTTGGTTTGGTTTGGGCAAGTTGGGAATAGGTTGGTTGTGTCGAGAAACCTAGAAAAGTTGCCCAGAAATTTGGCCTCTCCGCTCGAGCGGGGGTTTTGACCCTCGAGCGGGGAAATCACCCATCCAGTTTTTCGTCTGCAGTGTTGGACACTCGAGCGGGGGATTGGCCGCTCGAGCGGGAGTCTGTGTGTGCCACTCGAGCGGAGGATTAGACGCTCGAGCGGGGACCTGTCTGCAAAAGTTCTGGGAGCGTGCATCCGCCGCTCGAGCGGGGGATTGGACGCTCGAGCGGGGATCTGTGAGTGACGCTCGAGCGGGGCTTTTGCTGCTCGAGCAGGGAGGCTTTTATATAAAGCCAAGATCCGACTTTTTTGTTCACTTTTCAACATCTTTTCTCTCTCTTACTTTTCCAAAAAGCTATTTTGAGAGTTCCTCTCACTAAAACCCTAACTTCTGTCTTAGGATTGATCTAGTAAGAGTTGTTTTCTCACCTTGGGCCTTTACAAAAGTTGTGTTGATCGTCGAGAGCTATCTCTTAATCTGAAAATTTCGAGATTTGGAGCATTTTCGTTTTTTTCATCTCCTTCGTTGGGTTCCATCATTCGAGGTAGGGATAACCTACTCCATCTTATGAGCTTTGTCTTTGAATTTTAGCATTTTGATATGTTGGGGGTTGTTGGGTAATTTTGAGAAAGTTTGGGCCTTTGTGTAATTTTACAAAAGTTGGGGTTTTAAATATATAAACCTATATGCATGTTAGGCATAGAGAAATGAGATTAATGTTGGAACATTGATGGAAATGGAACCTTAGGCTTGTTTTGTGAATTATGGTAATTTGCCCTAATTGGTTTAATTAATTAATGTATACAATTAATTAAAAAAAATGAGGAATTGAATTGAGAATGTTGAAATTGGGAATGTATGGGACTAAAGGGTGTAGTTGAATCATTTATTGCTCACCTAGTTGAAATGTTGATATATTATCCATTTGTACATTTATTTCCTATTTAGAAATAATTGCTTTGGACTACCGGTGAAGGGTAGTAATGATTGTTGTAGACAATGCATGATGATTAGGCAAATTAAAACTAATCAATTGGATGTGTCATAGAGTATGACGGTTGATAGAATACATTAACTTTATGTATTGATTGATTGTGCATATGACCAATGTGTTTATATGCATTATGTGTAGACGACTGATAGAATACATTTACTTTATGTATTGATTGTTTGTGTATATGATTCTGTATTTATATGCATTTGTTTGTGTATGGGAGGAGATGGGGGATGCACTCCACGGTTTAGGGGAAGATGAGGGATGTACCTCTAAACCGGTTAACGGTCAAGGGAAGATGGGGGATGGACCCAAGGATGCAGCTCATATGCTCTCCTATTGTAGTGATGATACAGCTCATATGCTTATCTATTGAAGTGTTGATATAGCTCATATGCTTATCTGTTGTAGTAGTGATATAGCTCATATGCTTATCTATTGAAATGTTTGTTTGATTTGATATAGCACTAAAATGTATATCATCATCGCTTGAGAAGTATGGAAGTGGTTTATGTGTTATTGATACAACACCAAAATGTGTATCCACCTTGAATTTCGAAAGTGTTCTAGTGATGAACTATAATCTCATCAAATGTTTTGGCCAGAATACTGAGCCTTGTTTTCAAACTCAATGTTGAATAAGAAATGGGAAGTGAATTGTAACATAGACTTGATTGTCACGGAATTATATTGCAATGTAAATGGAAGTGTAAGTGTTGACCATCTATCAGTTGATAATCTTTTAGTCATTGTTCATAGTTGGTTTAGTGTATTTCTACTGGGCCGTGGCTCACCTTATATGGGGACATCATTTTCAGGTACAGATAGCATGTCACCTCTAAGGGCATAGCTTGGGAGGCTAGAGGAGGGCAGACTCTTGTTGTCTTACTTTCTTTTGATGTATTACTTGTAGATTCAAGCCAAGGGCTTAATGTGTAATTGAGTTAGTACTCTCTTTTGCAACCAAGTGTTAACTTGGAGAGCTGTAAGCCCGTAGGGCATTTGCTATTGTTGTTAATATGTAATACTTTTGTAATGAAATACTCTGATGTATAGATGAATGTGGACCTTTTATGTATCAATGCATGTCTCTTGGATGGGTTTAATGTTATTATTTTGAGGACGTGACAATCTTTCTTTCTTTCTCTTGTTCTTTCTCTCTATTTGTTGAAATTCTTTCTCAAAAATAATCCAGTATATATATATATATCTATTCAAATTTTTTATTATTTTTATCTGCTTAATTTTTAATTTTTTTTGGTTCATTTATAACTATCTGTTGCAATTCGTTTCATCATACAACAACACAGATCAACAACTTAAAAAAAAAGAAAAAAAAAAGAGAAATAAGAGGAATTAGATCTGTGTCCTTGAAAAAAAAATGTCCATAAGGAGCAGGATCAATGGAGTCTTCTCCTCCGATGGTCCTCTGCAGGCATTGAGTAAAATAATTTGGTGAGAAGTCCTTTTGTTTGTTTTGAAAGACGTTTTGTTTTCAATTTTACTCCTTAATTTATCTGTTGAATTTTTTTATTTTTTTTCTATATGTTCAAATTTACATTTAAGTGTTTAATTATTATTTTTTTGTCTATATATTCAAAAATTTTGACTATCTGTTTAATTTTTTTCTCTATCTGTTTAACTTTTTCTCTAGATTTTACTATCAGTTCAATTTTAATCTCTTATCTGTTCAAATATCTATCCCAAATTTCTTATCTGTTCAACAAACCAGTCACAATATTCAGTTTATTTTTATCTGTTCAATTTTATTATCTGTTGAAATACACCAAACCAGGATCTGTTGCAATCTTTCTTTCTCTCTCTTATTCTTTCTCTCTATTTGTTGAAATTCTTTCTCAAAAATAATCCAGTATATATATATCTGTTCAATTTTTTTATTATTTTTATCTACTTAATTTTTTATTTTTTTTTGGGTTCATTTACCATTATCTGTTGCAATTTGTTTCATCATACAACAATAACACAGATTAACAACTTAAAAAAAAAAAAAGAAAACTATGAGGAATCAGATCTGTGTCCTTGAAAAAAAAAACTGTCCATAAGGAGCAAGATCAATGGAGTCTTCTCCTCCGATTGTACTATGCAGGCATTGAGTAAAATAATTTGGTGAGAAGTCCTTTTGTTTGTTTTGAAAGACGTTTTGTTTTCAATTTTACTCCTTAATTTATCTGTTGAATTTTTTATTTTTTTTTTTCTATATGTTCAAATTTACATTTAAGTGTTTAATTATTATTTTTTTTCTCTACATACCCAAAAATTTTGACTATCTGTTCAATTTTTTTCACTATCTGTGCAACTTTTTGTCTAGATTTTATTATCAGTTCAATTTTAATCTCTGATCTGTTCAAATATCTATCCCAAATTTCTTATATGTTCAACAAACCAGTCACATTATTCAGTTTATTTTTATCTGTTCAATTTTATAATCTGTTGAAATACACCAAACCAGGATCTGTTGCAATCTTTCTTTCTCTCTCTTGTTCTTTCTCTCTATCTGTTGAAATTCTTTCTCAAAAATAATACAGTATATATATATCTGTTCAATTTTTTTTATTATTTTTATCTGCTTAATTTTTAATTTTTTTTTGTTCATTTACAACTATCTGTTGCAATTTGTTTCATCATACAACAACAACACAGATCAACAACTTAAAAAAAAAGAAAAAAAGAAAAAAGAAAAATAGGAGGAATTAGATCTGTCTCCATGAAAAAAAAACTGTCCATAAGGAGCAGTATCAATGGAGTCTTCTCCTCCGATGGTCCTCTGCAGGAATTGAGTAAAATAATTTGGTGAGAAGTCCTTTTGTCTGTTTTGAAAGACGTTTTGTTTTCAATTTTACTCCTTAATTTATCTGTTAAATTTTTTTTTTCTGTATGTTCAAATTTACATTTAACTGTTTAATTATTATTTTTTTGTCTATATATTCAAAAATTTTGACTATCTGTTCAATTTTTTTCTCTATCTTTGCACCTTTTTGTCTAGATTTTACAATCAGTTCAATTTTAATCTCTTATCTGTTCAAATATCTATCCCAATTTTCTTATCTGTTCAACAAACCAGTCACAATCTTCAATTTATTTTTCTCTGTTTAATTTTATTATCTGTTGAAATACACCAAACCAGGATCTGTTGCAATCTTTCTTTCTCTCTTGTTCTTTTTCTATATCTGTTGAAATTCTTTCTCAAAAATAATCCATTATATATATATCTGTTCAATTTTTTTATTACTTTTATCCGCTTAATTTTCAATTTTTTTGGTTCATTTACAACTATCTGTTGCAATTTGTTTCATCATACAACAACAACACAGATCAACAACTTAAAAAAAAAAAAGAAAAAAAATGGAGGAATTAGATCTGTGTACTTGAAAAAAAAAAAAAACTTTCCATAAGTAGCAGGATCAATGGAGTATTCTCCTCCGATGGTCCTCTGAAGGCATTGAGTAAAATAATTTGGTGAGAAATCCTTTTGTTTGTTTTGAAAGACGTTTTGTTTTCAATTTTACTCTTTAATTTATCTGTTGATTTTTTTTTATTTTTTTCAATATCTTCAAATTTACATTTAAGTGTTAATTATTATTTGTTTGTCTCTATATTCCAAAAAATTGACTATCTGTTCAATTTTTTTTCTCTATCTGTGCAACTTTTTGTCTAGATTTTACTATCTGTTCAAATATCTATCCCAAATTTCTTATCTGTTCAACAAACCAGTTACAATATTCAGGTTATTTTTGTCTGTTCAATTTTATTATCGGTTGAAATACACCAAACCAGGATCTGTTTCAATCTTTCTTTCTCTCTCTTGTTCTTTTGCCCTCTCTGTTGAAATTCTTTATCAAAAATAATCCAGTATATATATATCGGTTCAATTTTTTTTATTATTTTTATCTGCTTAATTTTTAATTTTTTTGGTTCATTTACAACTATTTGTTGCAATTTGTTTCATCATACAACAACAACACAAATCAATAACTTAAAAAAAGAAAAAGAAAAATAAGAGGAATTAGATCTGTGTCCTTGAAAAAAAAAATGTCCATAAGGAGCAGTATCAATGGAGTCTTCACCTCCGACGGTCCCCTGCAGGCATTGAGTAAAATAATTTGGTGAGAAGTCCTTTTGTTTGTTTTGAAAGACGTTTTGTTTTCAATTTTACTCCTTAATTTATCTGTTAAATTTTTTAATTTTTTTCTATATGTTCAAATTTACATTTAAGTGTTTAATTATTATTTTTTTGCTTATATATTCAAAAATTTTGACTATCTGTTCAATTTTTTTCTCTATCTGTGCAACTTTTTGTCTAGATTTTATTATCAGTTCAATTTTAATCTCTTATCTGTTCAAATATCTATCCCAAATTTCTTATCTGTTCAACAAACTAGTCACAATATTAAGTTTATTTTTATCTATTCAATTTTATTATCTGTTGAAATACACTAAACCAGGATCTGTTGCAATCTTTCTTTCTCTCTCTTGTTATTTCTCTCTATTTGTTGAAATTCTTTCTCAAAAATAATCCAGTATATATATATGTTAAATTTTTTTATTATTTTTATCTACTTAATTTTTAATTTTTTTTGGTTCATTTACAATTATCTGTTGCAATTTGTTTCATCATACAACAACAACACAGATCAACAACTTAAAAAAAAGAAAAAAAAAAAAGAAAAATAGGAGGAATTAGATCTGTGTCCTTGAAAAAAAACTGTCCATAAGGAGCAAGATCAATGGAGTTTTCTCCTCCGATTGTACTATGCAGGCATTGAGTAAAATAATTTGGTGAGAAGTCTTTTTGTTTCTTTTAAAAACGTTTTGTTTTCAATTTTACTCCTTAATTTATCTGTTGAATTTTTTTATTTTTTTTCTATATGTTCAAATTTACATTTAAGTGTTTCGTTGTTATTTTTTTTTGTCTATATACTCAAAAAATTTTGACTATCTGTTCAATTTTTTTCTCTATCTGTTCAACTTTTTGTTTAGATTTTATTATCAGTTCAATTTTAATCACTTATCCGTTCAAATATCTATCCCAAATTTCTTATCTGTTCAACAAACCAGTCACAATATTTAGTTTATTTTTAACTGTTCAATTTTATTATCTGTTGAAATACACCAAACTAGGATCTGTTGCAATCTTTCTTTCTCTCTCTTGTTCTTTCTCTCTCTTGTTCTTTCTCTCTATCTGTTGAAATTCTTTCTAAAAAATAATCCAGTATATATATCTGTTCAATTTTTTTATTATTTTTATCTACTTAATTTTTAATCTTTTTCGGTTCATTTACAACTATCTGTTGCAATTTGTTTCATCATACAACAACAACACAGATCAATAACTCAAAAAAAAAAAAAGGTGGAATTAGATCTGTGTACTTGAAAAAAAAAAAAAACTTTCCATAAGTAGCAGGATCAATGGAGTCTTCTCCTCCGATGGTCCTCTGCAGGCATTGAGTAAAATAATTTGGTGAGAAGTCCTTTTGTTTGTTTTGAAAGACGTTTTGTTTTCAATTTTACTCCTTCATTTATCTGTTGAATTTTTCATTTTTTTCTATATGTTCAAATTTACATTTAAGTGTTTAATTATTATTTTTTTGTCTATATATTCAAAAAATTTGACTATCTGTTCAATTTTTTTCTCTATCTGTGCAACTTTTTGTCTAGATTTTATTATCAGTTCAATTTTAATCTCTTATCTGTTCAAATATCAATCTGAAATTTCTTATCTGTTCAACAAACCAGTCACAATTTTCAATTTATTTTTATCTATTCAATTTTATTATCTGTTGAAATACACCAAACCAGGATCTGTTGCAATCTTTCTTTCTCTCTCTTGTTCTTTCTCTCTATCTGTTGAAATTCTTTCTCAAAAATAATCCAGTATATATATATGTTAAATTTTTTTATTATTTTTATCTGCTTAATTTTTAATTTTTTTCGGTTAATTTACAACTATCTGTTGCAATTTGTTTCATCATACAACAACAACACAGATCAACAACTTAAAAAAAACGAAAAATATGAAGAATTAGATCTGTGTCCTTGAAAAAAAAATAATTGTCCATAAGGAGCAGGATCAATGGAGTCTTCTCCTCCGATGGTCCTCTGCAGGCATTGAGTAAAATAATTTGGTGAGAAGTCCTTTTGTTTGTTTTGAAAGATGTTTTGTTTTCAAGTTTACTCCTTAATTTATCTGTCGAATTTTTTATTTTTTTTTCTATATGTTCAAATTTACATTTAAATGTTTAATTATTATTTTGTTGTCTATATATTCAAAAACTTTGACTATCTGTTCCATTTTTTTCTCAATCTGTGTAACTTTTTGTCTAGATTTTATTATCAGTTCAATTTTAATCTCTTATCTGTGCAAATATCTATCCCAAATTTCATATCTGTCCAACAAACCAATCACAATCTTCAATTTATTTTTTTCTGTTCAATTTTATTTTCTGTTGAAATACACCAAACCAGGATCTGATGCAATCTTTCTTTCTCTCTCTTGTTCTTTCTCTCTATCTGTTGAAATTTTTTCTCAAAAATAATCCAGTATATATATATCTGTTCAATTTTTTTATTATTTTTATCTGCTTAATTTTTAATTTTTTTTTGGTTCATCTACAACTATCTGTTGCAATTCATTTCATCATACAACAACAACACAGATCAACAACTTAAAAAAAAGAAAAAAAAAATAGGAGGAATTAGATTTGTGTAATTGAAAAAAAAAAAAACTGTCCATAAGGAGTAGGATCAATGGAGTCTTCTCCTCCGATGGTCCTCTGCAGGCATTGAGTAAAATAATTTGGTGAGAAGTCCTTTTGTTTGTTTTGAAAGAAGTTTTGTTTTCAATTTTAATCCTTAATTTATTTGTTAAATTTTTTATTTTTTTTCTATATGTTCAAATTTACATTTAAGTGTTTAATTATTATTTTTTTGTCTATTTATTCAACAATTTTGACTATTCGTTCAATTTTTTTCTCTATCCGTGCGGCTTTTTGTCTAGATTTTATTATCAGTTCAATTTTAATCTCTTATCTGTTCAAATATCTATCCCAAATTTCTTATCTGTTCAACAAACTAGTCACAATCTTCAATTTATTTTTATCTATTCAATTTTATTATCTGTTGAACTACACCAAACCAGGATCTGTTGCAATCTTTCTTTCTCTCTCTTGTTCTTTCTCTTTATCTGTTGAAATTCTTTCTCAAAAATAATCTAGTATATATATATGTTCAATTTTTTTATTATTTTTATCTGCTTAATTGTTAAATTTTTTTGGTTCATTTACAACTATCTGTTGCAATTTGTTTCATCATAAAACAACAACACAGATCAACAACTTAAAAAAAAAATGAAAAATTGTCGGAATTAGATCTGTGTCGTTGAAAAAAAAAATTGTCCATAAGGAGATGGATCAGTGGAGTCTTGTCCTCCGATGGTCCTCTGCAGGCATTGAGTAAAATAATTTGGTGAGAAATACTTTTCTTTGTTTTGAAAGACGTTTTGTTTTCAATTTTGCTCCTTAATTTATTTTTTGAATTTTTTATTTTTTTCTATATGTTCAAATTTACATTTAAGTGTTTAATTATTATTTTTTCTCTATTTATTCAAAAATTTTGACTATCTGTTCAATTTTTTTCTCTATCAGTGCAACTTTTTGTCTAGATTTTATTATCAGTTCAATTTTAATCTCTTATCGGTTCAAATATCTATCCCAAATTTCATATATGTTCAACAAACCAGTCACAATCTTCAATTTATTTTTATCTGTTCAATTTTATTATATGTTGAAATTCACCAAACCAGGATCTGTTGCAATCTTTCTTTTTCTCTCTTGTTCTTTCTCTCTATCTGTTGAAATTTTTTCTCAAAAATAATCCAATATGTATATATCTTTTCAATTTATTATTATTTTCATCTGCTTAATTTTTAATTTTTTTTGGTTCATTTACAACTATCTGTTGCAATTCGTTTCATCATACAACAACAACACAGTTCAACCACTTAAAAAAAAGAAAAAAAAAAGAAAAATTGGTGGAATTAGATTTGTGTCCTTGAAAAGAAAAAAAAAAACTGTCCATAAGGAGTAGGATCAATGGAGTCTTCTCCTCCGATGGTCCTCTGCAGGCATTGAGTAAAATAATTTGGTGAGAAGTCTTTTTGCTTGTTTTGAAAGACGTTTTGTTTCAATTTTACTCCTTAATTTCTCTGTTAAATTTTTTAATTTTTTTCTATATGTTCAAATTTACATTTAAGTGTTTAATTATTTTTTTTTTGTCTATATATTCAAAAATTTTGACTATCTATTCAATTTTTTTCTTTATCTGTGCAGCTTTTTGTCTAGATTTTACTATCAGTTCAATTTTAATCTCTTATCTGTTCAAATATCTATCCCAAATTTCTTATCTGTTCAACAAACCAGTCACAATCTTCAATTTATTTTTATCTGTTCAATTTTATTATCTGTTGAAATACACCAAACCAGGATCTGTTGCAATCTTTCTTTCTCTCTATCTGTTGAAATTCTTTCCCAAAATTAATCCAGTATATATATATCTGTTCAATTTTATTATTATTTTTATCTGCTTACTTTTTAATTTTTTTTGGTTCATTTACAACTATCTGTTGCAATTTGTTTCATCATACAACAACAACACAGATCAACAACTTAAAAAAAAAAGAAAAATATGAGGAATTAGATCTGTGTCCTTGAAAAAAAAAACTGTCCATAAGGAGCAGGATCAATGGAGTCTTCTCCACCGATGGTCCTCTGCTGCCATTGAGTAAAATAATTTAGTGAGAAGTTCTTTTGTTTGTTTTGAAAGACGTTTTGTTTTCAATTTTACTCCTTAATTTATCTGTTAAATTTTTTATTTTTTTTCCATATGTTCAAATTTACATTTTAGTGTTTAATTATTATTTTTTTCTCTATATATTCAAAAATTTTGATTATCTGTTCAATTTTTCTCTCTATATGTGCAGCTTTTTGTCTAGATTTTATTATCAGTTCAATTTTAATCTCTTATCTGTTCAAATATCTATCCCAAATTTCTTATCTGTTCAACAAATCAGTCACAATCTACAATTTATTTTTATCAGATCAATTTTATTATCTGTTGAAATACACCAAACCAGGATCTGTTGCAATCTTTCTTTCTGTCTCTCGTTCTTTCTCTCTATCTGTTGAAATTCTTTCTCAAAAATAATCCAGTATATATATCTGTTCAATTTTTTTATTATTTTTATCTGCTTAATTTTTAATTTTTTGGGTTCATTTACAATTATCTGTTGCAATTCGTTTCATCATACAACAACAACACAGATTAACAACTTAAAAAAAAAAGAAGAAAAAAAGAGAGAGGAGGAATTAGATCTGTGCCCTTGAAAAAAAAAAAAACTTTCCATAAGTAGTAGGATCAATGCAGTATTCTCCTCCGATGGTCCTCTGCAGGCATTGAGTAAAATAATTTGGTGAAAAGTCCTTTTGTTTGTTTTGAAAGACGTTTTGTTTTCAATTTTACTCCTTAATTTATCTGTTGAATTATTTATTTTTTTTCTACATGTTCAAATTTACATTTAAGTGTTTAATTATGATTTTTTTGTCTATATATTCAAAAAATTTGACTATCTGTTCAATTTTTTTCTCTATCTGTGCAACTTTTTGTCTTGTATTTATTATCAGTTCAATTTTAATTTCTTATCTGTTCAAATATCTATCCCAAATTTCTTATCTGTTCAACAAACCAGTCACAATCTGCAATTTATTTTTATCTGGATAATTTTATTATCTGTTGAAATACACTAAACCAGTATCTGTTGCAATCTTTCTTTCTCTCTCTTGTTCTTTCTCTCTATCTGTTGAAATTTTTTCTCAAAAATAATCCATTATATATATATCTGTTCAATTTTTTTACTATTTTTATCTGCTTAATTTTTAATTTTTTTGGTTCATTTACAACTATCTGTTGTAATTTGTTTCATCACACAACAACAAAACAGATCAACAACTTAAAAAAGAAAAAAAGAAAAAAAGAAGAGGAACTAGATCTATGTGCTTGAAAAAAAAAACTTTCCATAAGTAGCAGGATCAATGGAGTCTTCTCCTCCGATGGTCCTCTGTAGGCATTGAGTAAAATAATTTGGTGAGAAGTCATTTTGTTTGTTTTGAAAGACGTTTTGTTTTCAATTTTACTCCTTCATTTATCTATTGAATTTTTTATTTTTTTCTATATGTTCAAATTTATATTTAAGTGTTTAATTATTATTTTTTTGTCTAGATATTCAAAAAATTTGACTATCTGTTCAATTGTTTTCTCTATCTGTGCAACTTTTTGTCTAGATTTTATTATCAGTTCAATTTTAATTTCTTATCTGTTCAAATATCTATCCCAAATTTCTTATCTGTTCAACAAACCAGTCACAATCTTTAATTTATTTTTATCTGTTCAATTTTATTATATGTTGAAATACACCAAACCAGGATCTGTTGCAATCTTTCTTACTCTCTATCTGTTGAAATTCTTTCTCAAAAATAATCCAGTATATATATATCTGTTCAATTGTTTTTATTATTTTTATCGGCTTGATTTTCAATTTTTTTGGTTCATTTACAATTATCTGTTGCAATTCGTTTCATCATACAACAAGAACACAAATCAACAACTTAAAAAAAAAAGAAGAAAAAAAAGAGAGGAGGAATTAGATCTGTGTCCTTGAAAAAAAAAACTTTCCATAAGTAGCAGGATCAATGCAGTATTCTCCTCCGATGGTCCTCTGCAGGTATTGTGTAAAATAATTTGGTGAGAAGTCCTTTTGTTTGTTTTGAAAGACGTTTTGTTTTCAATTTTAGTCCTTAATTTATCTGTTGAATTATTTATTTTTTTTTCTACATGTTCAAATTTACATTTAAGTGTTTAATTATTATTTTTTTGTCTATATATTCAAAAAATTTGAATATATGTTCAATTTTTTTCTATCTGTGCAACTTTTTGTCTAGATTTTATTATCAGTTCAACTTTAATTTCTTATCTGTTCAAATATCTATCCCAAATTTCTTATCTGTTCAACAAACCAGTCACAATCTTCAATTTATTTTTATATGTTCAATTTTATTATCCGTTGAAATACACCAAACCAGAATCTGTTGCAATCTTTCTTTGTCTCTCTTGTTCTTTCTCTCTATCTGTTGAAATTTGTTTCTCAAAAATAATCCAATATATATATATCTGGTCAATTTTTTTATTATTTTTATCTGCTTAATTTTTAATTTTTTTTGGTTCATTTACAACATTTACAACTATCTGTTGCAATTTGTTTCATCATACAACAACAACACAGATCAACAACTTAAAAAAAAAAAAGAAAAAAAGAAGAGGAACTAGATCTGTGTGCTTGAAAAAAAAAAAACTTTCCATAAGTAGGAGGATCAATGAAGTCTTCTCCTCCGATGGTCCTCTGTAGGCATTGAGTAAAATAATTTGGTGAGAAGTCCTTTTGTTTGTTTTGAAAGTCGTTTTGTTTTCTATTTTACTCCTTAATTTATTTGTTGAATTTTTTATTTTTTTCTATATGTTCAAATTTACATTTAAGTGTTTAATTATTATTTTTTTGTCTATATATTCAAAAAAATTTACTATCTGTTCAATTTCTTTCTCTATCTGTGCAATTTTTGTATAGATTTTATTATCAGTTCAATTTTAATCTCTTATCTGTTCAAATATTTATCCAAATTTCTTATCTGTTCAACAAACCAGTTACAATCTTCAATTTATTTTTATCTGTTCAATTTTATTATCTGTTGAAATACACCAAACCAGGATCTGTTACAATCTTTCTTTCTCTCTCTGTTGAAATTCTTTCTCAAAAATAATCCAGCATATATATATATCTGTTCAATTTTTTTATTATTTTTATCTACTTAATTTTTAATTTTTTTGGGTTCATTTACAACTATCTGTTACAATTTGTTTCATCATACAACAACAACAACACAGATCAACAACTTAAAAAAAAAGAAAAAAAAAGAGAAAAATAGGAGGAATTGGATCTGTGTCCGTGAAAAAAAAAACTGTCCATAAGGAGCAAGATAAATGGAGTCTTCTCCTCCGATGGTCCTCTACAGGCATTGAGTAAAATAATTTGGTGAGAAGTCTTTTTGTTTGTTTTGAAAGACGTTTTTCAATTTTACTCATTAATTTATCTGTTGAATTTTTTATTTTTTTTTTCTATATGTTCAAATTTACATTTAAGTGTTTAATTATTATTTTTTTGTCTATATATTCAAAAAATTTGACTATCTATTCAATTTTTCTCTCTATCTGTGCAACTTTTTGACTAGATTTTATTATCAGTTCAATTTTAATCTCTTATTTGTTCAAATATCTATTCCAAATTTCTTATCTGTTCAACAAACCAGTCACAATATTAGTTTATTTTTATCTGTTCAACTTTATTATCTGTTGAAATACACCAAACCTGGATCTGTTGCAATCTTTCTTTCTCTCCCTTGTTCTTTCTCTCTATCTGTTGAAATTCTTTCCCAAAATTAATCCAGTATATATATATGTTCATTTTTATTATTATTTTTCTCTACTTAATTTTTAATTTTTTTTGGTTCATTTACAAATTTCTGATGCAATTTGTTTCATCATACAACAACAACACAGATCAACAACTTAAAAAAAAGAAAAATAGGAGGACTTAAATCTGTGTCCTTGAAAAAAAAAATGTCCATAAGGAGCAGGATCAATGGAGTCTTCTCCTCCGATTGTCCTCTGCAGGCATTGAGTAAAATAATTTGGTGAGAAGCCCTTTTGTTTGTTTTGAAAAACGTTTTGTTTTCAATTTTACTCCTTAATTTATCTGTTAAATTTTTTATTTTTTTTTCTATATGTTCAAATTTACATTTAAGTGTTTAATTATTATTTTTTTGTCTATATATTCAAAAATTTTGACTATCTGTTCGATTTTTCTCTCTATATGTGCAGCTTTTTGTCCAGATTTTATTATCAGTTCAATTTTAATCTCTTATCTTTTCAAATATCTATCCCAATTTTTTTATATGTTCAACAAACCAGTCACAATCTTCAATTTACTTTTATCTATTCAATTTTATTATCTGTTGAAATACACCAAACCAGGATCTGTTGCAATCTTTCTTTCTCTCTCTTGTTCTTTCTCTCTATCTGTTGAAATTCTTTCTCAATAATAATCCAGTACATATATGTATCTGTTCAATTTTTTTATTATTTTTATCTGCTTAATTTTTAATTTTTTTTGGTTCATTTACAACTAATGTTGCAATTTGTTTCATCATAGAACAACAACATAGATCCAAAAAAAAAAAAAGAGGAGGAATTAGATCTGTGTGCTTGAAAAAAAAAATTCCATAAGGAGCAGGATCAATAGAGTATTCTCCTTCGATGGTACTCTGTAGGCATTGAGTAAAATAATTTGGTGAGAAGACCTTTTGTTTGTTTTGAAAGATGTTTTGTTTTCAATTTTACTCTTTAATTTATCCGTTGAATTTTTTATTTTTCCTTCTATATGTTCAAATTTACATTTGAGTGTTTAATTATTAATTTCTTGTCCATATATTCAAAAAATTTGACTATCTGTTCAATTTTTTTCTCTATCTGTGCAACTTTTTGTCTAGATTTTATTATCAGTTAAATTTTAATCTCTTATCTGTTGAAATATCTATTCGAAATTTCTTATCTGTTCAACAAACCAGTCACAATCTTCAATTTCTTTTTATCTGTTCAATTTTATTATCTGTTGAAATACATCAAACCAGGATCTGTTGCAATCTTTCTTTCTCTCTCTTGTTCTTTCTCTCTATCTGTTGAAATTCTTTCTCAAAAATAATCCAGTATATATATATCTGTTCAATTTTTTTTATTATTTTTATCTGCTTAATTTTTGATTTTTTTTGGTTCATTTACAACTATCTGTTGCAATTTGTTTCATCATACAACAACAACACAGATCAACAACTTAAAAAATAAATAAAAAAGAAAAATAGGAGGAATTAGATCTGTATCATTGAAAAAAAAAAAATTGTCCATAAGGAGCAGGATTAATGGAGTCTTCTCCTCCGATGGTCCTCTGCAGGCATTGAGCAAAATAATTTGGTGAGAAGTCTTTTTGTTTGTTTTGAAAGACATTTTGTATTCAATTTTACTCCTTAATTTATCTGTTGAATTTTTTATTTTTTTTCTATATGTTCAAATTTACATTTAAGTGTTTAATTATTATTTTTTTGTCAATATATTTAAAAATTTTGACTATCTATTCAATTTTTTTCTCTATCTGTGCAACTTTTTGTCTAGATTTTATTATCAGTTCAATTTTAATATCTTATCTGCTCAAATATCTATTCCAAATTTATTATCTGTTCAACAAACCAGTCACAGTCTTCAATTTATTTTTATCTGTTCAATTTTTTTATCTGTTGAAATATACCAAACCAGGATCTGTTGCAATCTTTCTCTCTCTCTTGTTCTTTCTCTTTACTTTTTGAAATTCTTTCTCAAAAATAATCCGGTATATATATATCTGTTCAATTTTTTTATTATTTTTATCTGCTTAATTTTTAATTTTTTTTTGTTCATTTACAACTATCTGTTGCAATGTGTTGCATCATACAACAACAACACAGATCAACAACTTACAAAAAAAAGAAAAATAGGACGAATTAGATTTGTGTCCTTGAAAAAAAAAATTGTCTGTAAGGAACATGATCAATGGAGTCTTCTCCTCCGATGGTCTTCTGCAGGCATTGAGTAAAATAATTTGGTGAGAAGTCCTTTAGTTTGTTTTGAAAGACGTTTTCGTTTTCAATTTTACTCCTTAATTTATCTGTTAAATTTTTTATTTCTTTTTCTATATGTTCAAATTTACAATTAAGTGTTTAATTATTATTTTTTTGTCTATATATTCAAAAAATTTGACTATCTGTTCAATTTTTTTCTCTATCTGTGCAACTTTTTGTCTAGATTTTACTATCAGTTCAATTTTAATCTCTTATCTATTCAAATATCTATCCCAAATTTCTAATCTGTTCAACAAACCAGTCACAATCTTCAATTTCTTTTTATCTGTTCAATTTTGTTTTCTGTTGAAATACATCAAACCAGGATCTGTTGCACTCTTTCTTTCTCTCTATCTGTTGAAATTCTTTCTCAAAAATAATCCAGTATATATATTTCTGTTCAATTTTTTTATTATTTTTATCTGCTTAATTTTTAATTCTTTTGGTTCATTTACAACTATCTGTTGCAATTTGTTTTATCACACAACAACACAAATCAACAACTTAAAAAAAAAGAAGAAAAATAGGAGGAATTAGATCAGTGTCCTTGAAAAAAAAAACTGTCCATAAGGAGTAGGATCAATGGAGTTTTCTCCTCTGATGGTCCTCTGCAGGTATTGAGTAAAATAATTTGGTGAGAAGTCCTTTTGTTTGTTTTGAAAGACGTTTTTGTTTTCAATTTTACTCCTTAATTTATCTGTTGAATTTTTTATTTATTTTTCTATATGATCAAATTTACAATTAAGTGTTTAATTATTATTTTTTTGTCTATATAGTCAAAAATTTTGACTATCTGTTCAATTTTTTTCTCTATCTGTGCAACTTTTTGTCTAGATTTTATTGTCAGTTCAATTTTAAGCTTTTATTTGTTCAAATATCTATCCCAAATTTCTTATCTGTTCAACGAACCAGTCACAATCTTCAGTTTATTTTTATCTGCTAATTTTATTATCTGTTGAAATACACCAAACCAAGATCTGTTGCAATATTTCTTTCTCTCTCTTGTTCTTTCTCTCTATCTTTTGAAATTCTTTCTCAAAAATAATCCAATATATACATATCTGTTCAATTTTTTTATTATTTTTATCTGCTTAATTTTTAATATTTTTTTGTTCATTTACAACTTTCTGTTGCAATTTGTTTCATCATACAACAATAATACAGATCAACAACTTAAAAAAAAGGGGGGAGGAATTAGATCTGTGTGCTTTAAAAAAAAAAACTTTCCATAAGGAGCAGGATCAATAGAGTATTCTCCTCCAGTGTTCCTTTGCAGGCATTGAGTAAAATAATTTGGTGAGAAGTCCTTTTGTTTGTTTTCAAAGACGTTTTGTTTTCAATTTTACGCCTTAATTTATCTGTTGAATTTTTTATTTTTTTTCTGTCTTTTCAAATTTACATTTAAGTGTTTAATTATTATTTTTTTGTCTATATATTCAAAAATTTTGACTTTCTGTTCAATTTTTTCCTCTATCTGTGCAACTTTTTGTCTAGATTTTATTATCAGTTCAAAATTTAATCTCTTATCTGTTCAAATAACTATCCCAAATTTCTTATATGTTCAACAAACCAGTCACAATCTTCAATTTCTTTTTATCTGTTCAATTTTATTTTCTGTTGAAATACACCAAACCAGGATCTGTTGCAATCTTTCTTTCTCTCTCTTGTTCTTTCTCTCTATCTGTTGAAATTCTTTCTCAAAAATAATCCAGTATATATATATGTTCAATTTTTTTTATTATTTTTATCTACTTAATTTTTAATTTTTTTGGGTTCATTTACAACTATCTGTTGCAATTTGTTTCATCATACAAAAACAACACAGATGAACAACTTAAAAAAAAGAAAAAAAAAAAGAAAAATAGGAGGAATTAGATCTGTGTCCTTGAAAAAAAAAACTGTCCATAAGGATCAGGATCAATGGAGTCTTCTCCTCTGATGGTCCTCTGCAGGCATTGAGTAAAGTAATTTGGTGAGAAATCCTTTTGTTTGTTTTGAAAGACGTTTTGTTTTCAATTTTACTCCTTAATTTATCTGTTGAATTTTTTATTTTTTTTTCTATATGTTCAAATTTACATTTAAGTGTTTAATTATTATTTTTTTGTCTATATATTCGAAAAATTTGACTATCTGTTCAATTTTTTTCTCTATCTGTGCAACTTTTTGTCTGGATTTTATTATCAGCTCAATTTTGATCTCTTATCTGTTCAAATATCTATCCCAAATTTCTTATCTGTTCAACAAACCAGTCACAATCTTCAATTTCTTTTTATCTGTTTAATTTTATTATCTGTTGAAATACACCAAACCAGGATCTGTTGCAATCTTTCTTTCTCTCTCTTGTTCTTTCTGTCTATCTGTTGAAATTCTTTCTCAAAAATAATCCAGTGTATATATATGTATATATCTGTTCAATTTTTTTATTATTTTTATCTGCTTAATTTTTAATTTTTTTTGGTTCATTTACAACTTTCTGTTGCAATTTGTTTCATCATACAACAACAATACAGATCAACAACTTTAAAAAAAAAAAGGGAGGAATTAGATCTGTGTGCTTTAAAAAAAAAAACTTTCCATAAGGGGCAGGATCAATAGAGTATTCTCCTCTGATGTTCCTTTGCAGGCATTGAGTAAAATAATTTGGTGAGAAGTCATTTTGTTTGTTTTGAAAGACGTTTTGTTTTCAATTTTACGCCTTAATTTATCTGTTGAATTTTTTATTTTTTTCTGTCTGTTCAAATTTACATTTAAGTGTTTAATTATTATTTTTTTTGTCTATATATTCAAAAATTTTGACTTTCTGTTCAATTTTTTTCTCTATCTGTGCAACTTTTTGTCTAGATTTTATTATCAGTTCAATTTTAATCTTTTATCTGTGCAAATATCTATCCCAAATTTCTTATATGTTTAAGAAACCAGTCACAATCTTCAATTTCTTTTTATCTGTTCAATTTTATTTTCTGTTGAAATACACCAAACCAGGATCTGTTGTAATCTTTCTTTCTCTCTCTTGTTCTTTCTCTCTATCTGTTGAAATTCTTTCTCAAAAATAATCCAGTATATATATATGTTCAAATTTTTTATTATTTTTATCTACTTAATTTTTAATTTTTTTGGGTTCATTTACAACTATCTGTTGCAATTTGTGTCATCATACAAAAACAACATAGATGAACAACTTAAAAAAAAGAAAAAAAAAAAGAAAAATAGGAGGAATTAGATCTGTGTCCTTGAAAAAAAAAAACTGTCCATAAGGATCAGGATCAATGGAGTCTTCTCCTCCGATGGTCCTCTGCAGGCATTGAGTAAAGTAATTTGGTGAGAAATCCTTTTGTTTGTTTTGAAAGACGTTTTGTTTTCAATTTTACTCCTTAATTTATCTGTTGAATTTTTTATTTTTTTTCTATATGTTCAAATTTACATTTAAGTGTTTAATTATTATTTTTTTGTCTATATATTCGAAAAATTTGACTATCTGTTCAATTTTTTTCTCTATCTGTGCAACTTTTTGTCTAGATTTTATTATCTGTTCAATTTTGATCTCTTATCTGTTCAAATATCTATCTCAAATTTCTTATCTGTTCAACAAACCAGTCACAATCTTCAATTTCTTTTTATCTGTTTAATTTTATTATCTGTTGAAATACACCAAACCAGGATCTGTTGCAATCTTTCGTTCTCTCTCTTGTTCTTTTTGTCTATCTGTTGAAATTCTTTCTCAAAAATAATCCAGTGTATATATATATCTGTTCAATTTTTTTATTATTTTTATCTGCTTAATTTTTAATTTTTTTGGTTCATTTACAACTTTCTGTTGCAATTTGTTTCATCATACAACAACAATACAGATCAATAACTTTAAAAAAAAAAAAGGGAGGAATTAGATCTGTGTGCTTTAAAAAAAAAAACTTTCCATAAGGAGCAGGATCAATAGAGTATTCTCCTCCGATGTTCCTTTGCAGGCATTGAGTAAAATAATTTGGTGAGAATTCCTTTTGTTTGTTTTGAAAGACGTTTTGTTTTCAATTTTACGCCTTAATTTATCTGTTGAATTTTTTATTTTTTTCTGTCTTTTCAAATTTATATTTAAGTGTTTAATTATTATTTTTTTGTCTATATATTCAAAAATTTTGACTTTCTGTTCAATTTTTTTCTCTATCTGTGCAACTTTTTGTCTAGATTTTATTATCAGTTCAATTTTAATCTCTTATCTGTTCAAATATCTATCCCAAATTTCTTATATGTTCAACAAACCAGTCACAATCTTCAATTTCTTTTTATCTGTTCAATTTTATTTTCTGTTGAAATACACCAAACCAAGATCTGTTGTAATCTTTCTTTCTCTCTCTTGTTCTTTCTCTCTATCTGTTGAAATTCTTTCTCAAAAATAATCCAGTATATATATATCTGTTCAAATTTTTTATTATTTTTATCTACTTGATTTTTAATTTTTTTGAGTTCATTTACAACTATCTGTTGCAATTTGTTTCATCATACAAAAACAACATAGATGAACAACTTAAAAAAAAGAAAAAAAAAAAGAAAAATAGGAGGAATTAGATCTGTGTCCTTGAAAAAAAAAAACTGTCCATAAGGATCAGGATCAATGGAGTCTTCTCCTCCGATGGTCCTCTGCAGGCATTGAGTAAAGTAATTTGGTGAGAAATCCTTTTGTTTGTTTTGAAAGACGTTTTGTTTTCAATTTTACACCTTAATTTATCTGTTGAATTTTTTATTTTTTTTCTATATGTTCAAATTTACATTTAAGTGTTTAATTACTATTTTTTTGTCTATATATTCGAAAAATTTGACTATCTGTTCAATTTTTTTCTCTATCTGTGCAACTTTTTATCTAGATTTTATTATCAGTTCAATTTTAATCTCTTATATGTTCAAATATCTATCCCAAATTTCTTATCTGTTCAACAAACCAGTCACAATCTTCAATTTCTTTTTATCTGTTTAATTTTATTATCAGTTGAAATACACCAAACCAGGATCTGTTGCAATCTTTCTTTCTCTCTCTTGTTCTTTCTCTCTATCTGTTGAAATTCTTTCTCAAAAATAATCCAGTGTGTATATATATATATTTGTTCAATTTTTTTATTATTTTTATCTGCTTAATTTTTAATTTTTTTGGTTCATTTACAGCTATCTGTTGCAATTTGTTTCATCATACAACAATAACACAGATCAACAACTTTAAAAAAAAATAGGAGGAATCAAATCTGTGTCCTTGAAAAAAAAAACTGTCCATAAGGAGTAGGATCAATGGAGTCTTCTCCTCCGATGGTCCTCTACAGCCATTGAGTAAAATAATTTGGTGAGAGGTCATTTTGTTTGTTTTGAAAGACGTTTTGTTTTTAATTTTACTCCTTAATTTATCTGTTGAACTTTTTATTTTTTTCTATATGTTCAAATTTACATTTATGTAACGCCCTCAAAATAATATTATTAAACCCATCAATATAAACATACATTGATATGAGAATCACCAACATTTTCTATTTATCAGAGTATTCCATTACAAAAGGTATTACATGTTAACAACAAAAGCAAATGCCCTACGGGCTTACAACTTTCCAAGTTAACACTTGGTTACAAAAGAAAGAGCACTAGCTCAATTACACATTAAGCCCTTGGCTTGAATCTACATGTAATACATCAAAAGGAAATATGGACAACAAAAGATGTCCGTCCGCCTCTAGCCTCCCAAGCTATGTCCTTGGAGGTGGCATGCTACCTGTACCTGAAAATGATATTCCCATATAGGGTGAGCCACAGCCCAGTAGAAATACACTAAACCAACTATAAACAATGACTAAAAGATTAGCAGTTGATAGATGGCCAACACTAATACATCCACATATATCACCTTACAGTTTCATGACATACAAGTCCATGTTACAATTCATTTTCCATTTCTTTTCAATTTTCAATTCATAACCATGGCTCAGAACCTGGCCAAACAACTTATATGAGACAGTAACTCATATTAAACAGTTTTCATTTTATATTGGATAAGCATACTAGCTATATCAACACATCCTCTGATAAGTACAAGAACTATATCACACTTCCAAAGATAAGCATATGAGCCGTATCTACACTTCTCTAGACAAGCATATGAGTTGTGTCTACATTTCTCTAAGATAAGTATATGAGCTCTATCTTCACTTCTCTAGACAAGCATAGCTGTATCTACGGAGTTCATCCCCTATCTCCTCCCAACACTATCCGGTTTAGAGGTCCATCCCCTATCTTTCCCTAAACCGTGGAGTACATCCCCTATCTCCTCCTCTACACATAATGCATATAAACACATAGGTTCTATACACAATCAATCAATACATAAAGTTAATGCATTCTATCAACCGTCACACTTAATGACACATTCTATTGATTAGTTTTCGTTTGCCTAATCATCATGCATTGTCTACAACAATCAAGACTATCCTCCACCGATAGCCCAAAGCAGTTATTTCTATACAGAATATAAATGTAACAAATGGATATATAATCAACATTCCAACTAGGTGAGCGATAAATAATCCAACTACACCCTTTAGTCCCATACACTCCCAATCTCGACATTTCCAAATCAATTCCTCATTTCTCACAATTAATTATACAAATTAATTAATCAATGTAATTAGGGCAAATTCCTTAATTAACATTACAACCCTTAGGTTCCATTTTAATCTATGTTTCAACATTTATTCCATTTCTCTATGCCAAACATGCATCTAGGTTTATTATAATTAAAACCTCAACTTTTGAAAAATTACACAAAAGCCCCAAACTTTCACAAAATTACCAAACCAACCCCAACATCTCAAAATGCTAAAATTTAAAGACAAAACCCATAGAGAGGAGTAGGTTATCCCTACCTCAAGAGATGACTCCCAACCAAGAAGATGAAGAAAACGAAAATGCTCCAAACCACGAATTTTTCGGATCAAAAGATAGCCCTCGACGATCAACAACTTTTTTGTAAAGGCCAAAGGTGAGCAAACCACTTCTACTAGATCAATACCTAGAGAGAAGGTAGAGTTCTAGAGTGAGAAGCTCAACAATGGGGTTTTTGGAAAAGTAAGAGAGAGAAGAAAAGTGAAAAAGTGATTTTAAAAAGTCAAAACACGGAGCTTTAACCCAGTCGCCCCGCTCGAGCGGCCAAACCCTCGCTCGAGCGGCACTCACAGACTCCTGCTCGAGCGGCCAATCCCCCGCTCGAGCGGCGGATGCACACTCCCAGCACTATTGCAGACAGGTCTCCCGCTCGAGCGTACAACTCCCTGCTCGAGCGTCACTCACAACCTCCCGCTCGAGCGGCCAATCCCCCGCTCGAGCGTCCAACACTACTCAGGAAAATACTGAATGGGTGTATTCTGCGCTAGAGTGCCCAACCCCCCGCTCGAGCGGACAAGCAACAAAAGGTTCCCGCTCGAGCGTCAAAAGATCCGCTCGAGCGGACAGTCCAAAATCTGGGCAACTAGTTTTGGTTTCTAAGTTCAACCAACTTGTTCCAAACCTTCCCAAGACTCAAATATAAAGAGTAAAGGATGCAAACGACATCTACACAACAACCAGCTCCACGGAACCTAAGTCCGGATACAACAAATAAAGAAAAGGGAAACCGGGATCGCTATAATTTAAGTGTTTAATTATTATTTTTTTGTCTATATATTCAAAAAAATTGACTATCTGTTCAACTTTCTTCTCTATCTGTGCAACTTTTTGTCTAGATTTTATTATCAGTTCAATTTTAATCTCTTATATGTTCAAATATCTATCCCAAATTTCATATCTGTTCAACAAACCAGTCACAATCTTTAATTTATTTTTATCTGTTCAATTTTATTATCTGTTGAAATACACCAAATCAGGATCTGTTGCAATCTTTCTTTCTCTCTCTTGTTCTTTCTCTCTATCTGTTGAAATTCTTTCTCAAAAATAATCTAGTATATATATATCTGTTCAATTTTTTTATTATTTTTATCTGCTTAATTTTTAATTTTTTTTGTTCATTTACAACTATCTGTTGCAATTTGTTTCATCATACAACAACAATACAGATCAACAACTTAAAAAAAAAAAAGAGGAGTAACTAGATCTGTGTGCTTGAAAAAAAAAAAAAAAACTTTCCATAAATAGCAAGATCAATGGAGTCTTCTCCTCCGATGGTCCTCTGCAGGCATTGAGTAAAATAATTTGGTGAGAAGTCCTTTTGTTTGTTTTGAATGACGTTTTGTTTTCAATTTTACTCCTTAATTTATCTGTTGAATTTTTTAATTTTTTTCTATATGTTCAAATTTACATTTAAGTGTTTAATTATTATTTTTTTGTCTATATATTCAAAAATTTTGACTATCTGTTCAATTTTTTTCTCTATCTGTGCAACTTTTTGTCTAGATTTTATTATTAGTTCAATTTTAATCTCTTATCTGTTCAAATATCTATCCCAAATTTCATATCTGTTCAACAAACCAGTCACAATCTTCAATTTATTTTTATCTGTTCAATTTTATTATTTGTTGAAATACACCAAACCAGGATCTGTTGCAATCTTTATAGCGATCCGGGTTTTTTTTTTTTTCTTTATTTGTCGTATCCAGACTCGGTTCCATGGATGTGTTGTTGTCATACTCTTATCTCTATTCTCCACTCTGTGTTTTTGAGTTTTGGTTTGTTTTGGGCAAGTTGGGAATAGGTTGGTTGTGTCGAGAAACCTAGAAAAGTTGCCCAGAATTTGGCCTCTCCGCTCGAGCGGGGAAATCACCCATCCAGTTTTTCGTCTGTAGTGTTGGACACTCGAGCGGGGGATTGGCCGCTCGAGCGGGAGTCTGTGTGTGCCACTCGAGCGGAGGATTGGACGCTCGAGCAGGGACCTGTCTGCAAAAGTTCTGGGAGCGTGCATCCGCCGCTCGAGCGGGGATCTGTGAGTGACGCTCGAGCGGGGAGGCTTTTATATAAAGCCGAGATCTGACTTTTTTGTTCACTTTTCAACATCTTTTCTCTCTCTTACTTTTCCAAAAAGCTATTTTGAGAGTTCCTCTCACTAAAACCCTAACTTCTCTCTTAGGATTGATCTAGTAAGAGTTGTTTTCTCACCTTGGACCTTTACAAAAGTTGTGTTGATCGTCGAGGGCTATCTCTTAATCTGAAAATTTCAGGATTTGGAGCATTTTCGTTTTCTTCATCTCCTTCGTTGGGTTCCATCATTCGAGGTAGGGATAACCTACTCCATCTTATGAGCTTTGTCTTTGAATTTTAGCATTTTGATATGTTGGGGGTTGTTGGGTAATTTTGAGAAAGTTTGGGCCTTTATGTAATTTTACAAAAGTTGGGGTTTTAAATATATAAACCTATATGCATGTTAGGCATAGAGAAATGAGATTAATATTGGAACATTGATGGAAATGGAACCTTAGGCTTGTTTTGTGAATTATGGTAATTTGCCCTAATTGGTTTAATTAATTAATGTATACAATTAATTAAAGAAAATGAGGAATTGAATTGTGTAACGCCCCCATTTTCATGCCCAAATGGTGATACACTAGTCATGGCTCTTTAAAGTAAAACTGATAACAAATCCTTATACTTGCATTACATGATGTAAATTGTCTTCATGCGATGATACAATTAATCCACAACATTAATTAAACAACAAATACCTCTAAGGGTTTACAAGTTCCAAAGCCTGAGCCTGGTTACACAAAACGGTTATTCAAACCCACACATATAAAGCCCTTGGCTTACAATCAGAGTCACAGCAAACGAGCACACTATGCTCTCTTCGCACACTTCCACACCCTTAGTTAAGTGGGATTACCACATCCTTTCCTGCACAAAAATCCCGTAGGGTGAGCATAAAGCCCAGTTGGAAAATCCTTCACAAAGTATATACATTTTATACAAGTCTAAAAAAAAAAAAAGTGGATGCACATGCCATGCTATGCTCTTTTGAAAAAAAATAGAACACATCTTCATTTATTCAAAAACCATTATGCTCAATGATGCCATGCAATTTCAATTGTTCCACATTTATCAATTTTGTTCAAGGGGCGGTAAATACAACTCTAGTAATCCATAGGTCAGTGTCTGCAAGTAGACTATACAAGTACTACCAATTTGTCATTTTTACCAGTATCATCTGGAGGGCTCGACACCCATTCTTTGTCATTTTTACCAATCACAAGCTGGAAGGCTCGACACCTATTCCGTCATTTTTACCAGTCACAAGCTGGAAGGCTCGACACCCATTCTGTCATTTTTACCAGTCACAAGCTGGAAGGCTCGACACCCATAATCCACACTACCTGTCAAGACTTACCACCGTATTTACCCAAAAACCATTTCATGAAAACTCATTTCTCAACATTCTTTCTCAATGCAAGTTTTCAAATCAACTTTCAAAGTTCAATGTAATCAAATGATTTGATATGACAATGCAACCATAACAATACAATGCAACAATTCTTCCATTTCCAACTCTTCCACACAATACTACCATTGTGATCAAAATTCTCATTTCTCCTTTCTATGCAATTTCACAAGATGAATAAATATACCTTTATTTCAATTAATCCAAGGGGTAGCATAATTCCCACCTTTCAAACATTTCCCATAACTTAGTCACTTCAAGACTATATCAATACTTTCAAATAACAATTTCCAAAGTGAGTAACAATTCTCATACTTCTTCAAAATTTAACATTTATAAAATATAAACAAGAAATTTTCCAAACATCATTTATTTTAGCATTTAAAATAAATATAGCAATATCAACTATGGATTTTTAACTTCTCTTTTAAAAATTCCAAATTTCTAGGTTTCTCACCAAAACCATCCATCTTCAAATATTTGACAAGATCTCACCAAAACATCTCCCTTTCATCAACATAGTTCCAAAAACCCCCAAATTTCTAGTAAACCCACTTTGAAAAGCACTCTTTTTCTTAAATCAACAACAAGTTTTCAAAATTAATCAAAGGATGATTTTGAAAATCATCTAAATCTTGTAAAAACATATATATAACTCAAAGAAAATCCCTACCTCAAGTTTGACGAGGAGGTATGCAAAACTCCAAAGCACTACAATTTACGACTCCAACAGAAATTTGTAGCAGCCATGCACGTGGGATCCACTTCAATTACCAAATCTGACGGCCCATATAACATAATTTCACAACAGAGATATATGGGTCAAACACCACCTATGCAAACAAGGCGCACCACTACAATTATAAAATATTTAAATATATATATAATATACTTGGCAACCACCTGCCAAGAAAATAGAGTTTGGACCTTTACTTATTTTTGGCCTCAAGAACATGGGCCTAAAACCAGATTCAATGTTGATTCTTCCACCTGAATGCTATCACCACGAGGAAGTTTTCGAGCTTTGTTGTCAGGAACGTTCATAATAGTTCCTTCCAGCATTTTCAGCAATGCCTGTTGAACACCCTCTCCAGATACATCTCTGCCTATGTTTAAGCTCTCAGCCTTCTTAGTTATCTTATCAACTTCATCAATGTACACAATCCCTTGTTGAGCTACTTTCACATTGAACTCAGCAACCACAAGTAATTTGTACAATATTGATTCTACATCTTTTCCAACGTAACCAGCCTGCCTGAGTTAACGTTGTTGCATCTTTTGTGAAAGCTCGTGCTCGTGTCTGTGAAGTAAATCACATCTTGGTGCTCATCTACGTCCATAACATTTGTGAAGCGTAAGGGCTGGCCTTCAACTTCTGCAACTAGCTGAGTAGCCAAACCTCCATTTGGCCCTACTACTTGAAGGCCGAAGTAGGCATCAGCAATATAAAGATCTCTAGTTTTTTATCAAACCGTAGTCCCAATGGCCTTCCACATATATGCTCCATTTCTGGTGCAAATGGTTGAACACACTCGTTCCTAGGTGAAGTGGTGAAAGCAAAGTCAACCCAACCAAAGTCATCTCCTTGCCACTAGAGAATCCGGCCGTCGGCGACGCCGGTGTAGGGGCCTTCGCCGGCGGGACTGAACGCAAGACTTTCGGGTCCGACCGCTCCTGTGAGATGGATAATCTCAGCTCTGTGGAGGTGGTTATTAGACCCTGGTATAGGAGTTGGGGTGAAGAAGAACAAGACATGATGGTTGGTACTTGTGTTGAAAGCTATAAAGATGGCTACTACTGCAAGTGTTGTTGCAGTCAATATCAGCCTTGTGTTCATCTCTTGTCTTTTGTTTCCAACTTTAAACTGGGTTTGAGTTTCAGATCTGAGACGCCATTAACAAGCTTGGGTCGAAGTTCTTGAGTTGCAGGAGAGAGAGAGAGAAAAAGATAAAACTATTCTGTATGCTTCCAACAAGAAGAATAATAAAAGAAAAAGGAGTGAGGGGAATGGAGTGGAGGGGCAGCCCCCAACGTGTTGTCTCTCAATTATATTCCCTACTACGCCAATGCCCAAGACTCTCTCTCTTAAAACAATAATTCTCCACCCACAAACATGGGCCTTTCCACCGAATTGAGCATTGAGATACAAAGATATATTGTATAATTTATTCCCACTTTGCTTTATCTTTCACCCAAAAAAAAAAAAAAAATGTTCCATTGCCCCACACCTTGATCCCATTCTAAAATAAATTTATTTATTTTTTTATTTTTTTAAAACTTAGGTCATCATAATTGAGAATGTTGAAATTGGGAATGTATGGGACTAAAGGGTGTAGTTGAATCATTTATTGCTCACCTAGTTGAAATGTTGATATATTATCCATTTGTACATTTATTTCCTGTTTAGAAATAATTGCTTTGGACTACCGGTGAAGGGTAGTAATGATTGTTGTAGACAATGCATGATGATTAGGCAAACTAAAACTAATCAATTGGATGTGTCATAGAGTATAACGGTTGATAGAATACATTAACTTTATGTATTGATTGATTGTGCATATGACCAATGTGTTTATATGCATTATGTGTAGACGGCTGATAGAATACATTAACTTTATGTATTGATTGTTTGTGTATATGATTCTGTATTTATATGCATTTGCTTGTGTATGGGAGGAGATGGGGGATGCACTCCACGGTTTAGGGGAAGATGAGGGATGTACCTCTAAACCGGTTAACGGTTAAGGGAAGATGGGGGATGGACCCAGGGATGCAGCTCATATGCTCTCCTATTGTAGTGATGATACAGCTCATATGCTTATCTATTGAAGTGTTGATATAGCTTATATGCTTATCTGTTGTAGTAGTGATATAGCTCATATGCTTATCTATTGAAATGTTTGTTTGATTTGATATAGCACTAAAATGTATATCATCATCACTTGTGAAGTATGGAAGTGGTTTATGTGTTATTGATACAACACCAAAATGTGTATCCACCTTGAATTTCGAAAGTGTTCTAGTGATGAACTATAATCTCATCAAATGTTTTGGCCAGAATACTGAGCCTTGTTTTCAAACTCAATGTTGAATAAGAAATGTGAAGTGAATTGTAACATAGACTTGATTGTCACGGAATTATATTGCAATGTAAATGGAAGTGTAAGTGTTGACCATCTATCAGTTGCTAATCTTTTAGTCATTGTTCATATTTGGTTTAGTGTATTTCTACTAGGCCGTGGCTCACCCTATATGGGGACATCATTTTCAGGTACAGATAGCATGTCACCTCTAAGGGCATAGCTTGGAAGGCTAGAGAAGGGCAGACTCTTGTTGTCTTACTTTCTTTTGATGTATTACTTGTAGATTCAAGCCAAGGGCTTAATGTGTAATTGAGTTAGTACTCTCTTTTGCAACCAAGTGTTAACTTGGAGAGCTGTAAGCCCGTAGGGCATTTGCTATTGTTGTTAATATGTAATACTTTTGTAATGAAATACTCTGATGTATAGATGAATGTGGACCTTTTATGTATCAATGCATGTCTCTTGGATGGGTTTAATGTTATTATTTTGAGGATGTGACAATCATTCTTTCTCTCTCTTGTTTTTTCTCTCTATCTGTTGAAATTCTTTCTCAAAAATAATCCAGTATATATATATCTGTTCAATTTTTTTTTTATTTTTATCTGCTTAATTTTTAATTTTTTTTGGTTCATTTACAACTATCTGTTGCAATTCGTTTCATCATATAACAACAACACAGATCAACAACTTAAAAAAAAAGAAAAAAAAAAGAGAAATAAGAGGAATTAGATCTGTGTCCTTGAAAAAAAAATGTCCATAAGGAGCGGGATCAATGGAGTCTTCTCCTCCGATGGTCCTCTGCAGGCATTGAGTAAAATAATTTGGTGAGAAGTCCTTTTGTTTGTTTTGAATGACGTTTTGTTTTCAATTTTACTCCTTAATTTATCTGTTGAATTTTTTTATTTTTTTCTATATGTTCAAATTTACATTTAAGTGTTTAATTATTATTTTTTTGTCTATATATTCAAAAATTTTGACTATCTGTTCAATTTTTTTCTCTATCTATGTAACTTTTTGTCTAGATTTTATTATCAGTTCAATTTTAATCTCTTATCTGTTCAAATATCTATCCCAAATTTCTTATTTGTTCAACAAACCAGTCACAATATTCAATTTATTTTTATCTGTTCAATTTTATTATCTGTTGAAATACACCAAACCAGGATCTGTTCCAATCTTTCTTTCTCTCTCTTGTTCTTTCTCTCTATTTGTTGAAATTCTTTCTCAAAAATAATCCAGTATATATATATCTGTTCAATTTTTTTTATTATTTTTATCTACTTAATTTTTAATTTTTTTTGGTTCATTTACAACTATCTTTTGCAATTTGTTTCATCATACAACAACAACACAGATCAACAACTTAAAAAAAAAAGAAAAATATGAGGAATTAGATCTGTGTCCTTGAAAAAAAAAACTGTCCATAAGGAGCAAGATCAATGGAGTCTTCTCCTCCGATTGTACTATGCAGGCATTGAGTAAAATAATTTGGTGAGAAGTCATTTTGTTTGTTTTGAAAGACGTTTTGTTTTCAATTTTACTCCTTAATTTATCGGTTAATTTTTTTATTTTTTTTTCTATATGTTTAAATTTACATTTATGTGTTTAATTATTATTTTTTTGTCTATATATTCAAAAAAATTGACTATCTGTTCAATTTTTTTCTCTATCTGTGCAACTTTTTGTCTAGATTTTATTATCAGTTCAATTTTAATCTCTTATCTGTTCAAATATCTATCCCAAATTTCTTATCTGTTCAACAAACCAGTCACAATCTTTAATTTCTTTTTATCTGTTCAATTTTATTATCTGTTGAAATACACCAAACTAGGATCTGTTGCAATCTTTCTTTCTCTCTCTTGTTCTTTCTCTCTATCTGTTGAAATTCTTTCTCAAAAATAATCCAGTATATATATATCTGTTCAATTTTTTTATTATTTTTATCTGCTTAATTTTTAATTTTTTTTGGTTCATTTACAACTATCTGTTGCAATTCGTTTCATCATATAACAACAACACAGATCAACAACTTAAAAAAAAGAAAAAAAAAAAGAGAAATAAGAGGAATTAGATCTGTGTCCTTGAAAAAAAAATGTCCATAAGGAGCGGGATCAATGGAGTCTTCTCCTCCGATGGTCCTCTGCAGGCATTGAGTAAAATAATTTGGTGAGAAGTCCTTTTGTTTGTTTTGAATGACGTTTTGTTTTCAATTTTACTCCTTAATTTATCTATTGAATTTTTTTATTTTTTTTCTATATGTTCAAATTTACATTTAAATGTTTAATTATTATTTTTTTGTCTATATATTCAAAAATTTTGACTATCTGTTCAATTTTTTTCTCTATCTGTGCACCTTTTTGTCTAGATTTTATAATCAGTTCAATTATAATCTCTTATCTGTTCAAATATCTATCCCAATTTTCTTATCTGTTCAACAAACCAGTCACAATATTCAATTTATTTTTCTCTGTTCAATTTTATTATCTGTTGAAATACACCAAACCAGGATCTGTTGCAATCTTTCTTTCTCTCTCTTGTTCTTTTTCTATATCTGTTGAAATTCTTTCTCAAAAATAATCCAGTATATATATCTGTTCAATTTTTTTATTACTTTTATCTGCTTAATTTTCAATTTTTTTGGTTCATTTACAACTATCTGTTGCAATTTGTTTCATCATACAACAACAACACAGATCAACAACTTAAAAAAAAAGGAAAAAAATGGAGGAATTAGATCTGTGTGCTTGAAAAAAAAAAAAAAAAACTTTCCATGAGTAGTAGGATCAATGGAGTATTCTCCTCCGATGGTCCTCTGTAGGCATTGAGTTAAATAATTTGGTGAGAAATCCTTTTGTTTGTTTTGAAAGACGTTTTGTTTTGAATTTTACTGCTTAATTTATCTGTTGAATTTTTTTTTTTTCAATATCTTCAAATTTACATTTAAGTGTTTAATTATTATTTTTTTCTCGATATATTCAAAAAGTTTGATTATCTGTTCAATTTTTTTTCTCTATCTGTGCAACTTTTTGTCTAGATTTTACTATCAGTTCAATTTTAATCTCTTATCTGTTCAAATATCTATCCCAAATTTCTTATCTGTTCAACAAACCAGTCACAATATTCAGTTTATTTTTGTCTGTTCAATTTTATTATCAGTTGAAATACACCAAATCAGGATCTGTTGCAATCTTTCTTTCTCTCTCTTGTTCTTTCTCTCTATCTGTTGAAATTCTTTATCAAAAATAATCCTATATATATATATCTGGTCAATTTTTTATTATTTTTATCTGCTCAATTTTTAATTTTTTTTCGTTCATTTACAACTATCTGTTGCAATTTGTTTCATCATACAACAACAACATAGATCAACAATTTAAAAAAAGAAAAAGAAAAATATGAGGAATTAGATCTGTGTCCTTGAAAAAAAAAACTGTCCATAAGGAGCAGTATCAATGGAGTCTTCTCCTCCGACGGTCCTCTGCAGGCATTGAGTAAAATAATTTGGTGAGAAGTCCTTTTGTTTGTTTTGAAAGACGTTTTGTTTTCAATTTTACTCCTTAATTTATCTGTTAAATTTTTTAATTTTTTTCTATATGTTCAAATTTACATTTAAGTGCTTAATTATTTATTTTTTGTCTATATATTCAAAAATTTTGACTATCTGTTCAATTTTTTTCTCTATCTGTGCAACTTTTTTGTCTAGATTTTATTATCAGTTCAATTTTAATCTCTTATCTGTTCAAATATCTATCCCAAATTTCTTATCTGTTCAACAAACTAGTCACAATATTAAGTTTATTTTTATCTATTCAATTTTATTATCTGTTGAAATACACCAAACCAGGATCTGTTGCAATCTTTCTTTCTCTCTCTTGTTCTTTCTCTCTATCTGTTGAAATTCTTTCTCAACAATAATCCAATATATATATATATATATCTGTTCAATTTTTTTATTATTTTTATCTACTTAATTTTTACTTTTTTTTTGGTTCATTTACAACTATCTGTTGCAATTTGTTTAATCATACAACAACAACACAGATTAACAACTTAAAAAAAAAATAGGTGGAATTAGATCTGTGTGCTTAAAAAAAAAAAAAAACTTTCCATAAGTAGCAGGATCAATGGAGTCTTCTCCTCCGATGGTCCTCTGCAGGCATTGAGTAAAATAATTTGGTGAGAAGTCTTTTGTTTGTTTTGAAAGGCGTTTTGTTTTCAATTTTACTCCTTCATTTATCTGTTGAATTTTTCATTTTTTTCTATATGTTCAAATTTACATTTAAGTGTGTAATTATTATTTTTTTCTCTATATATTCAAAAAATTTGACTATCTGTTCAATTTTTTTCTCTATCTGTGCAACTTTTTGTTTAGATTTTATTATCAGTTCAATTTTAATCTCTTATCCGTTCAAATATCAATCCCAAATTTCTTATCTGTTCAACAAACTAGTCACAATTTTCAATTTATTTTTATCTGTTCAATTTTATTATCTGTTGAAATACACTAAACCAGGATCTGTTGCAATCTTTCTTTCTCTCTCTTGTTCTTTCTCTCTATCTGTTGAAATTCTTTCTCAAAAATAATCCAGTATATATATATGTTAAATTTTTTTATTATTTTTATCTGCTTAATTTTTAATTTTTTTCGGTTAATTTACAACTATCTGTTGCAATTTGTTTCATCATACAACAACAACACAGATCAACAACTTAAAAAAAAAGGTGGAATTAGATCTGTGTGCTTGAAAAAAAAAAAAAACTTTCCATAAGTAGCAGGATCAATGGAGTTTTCTCCTCCGATGGTCCTCTGCAGGCATTGAGTAAAATAATTTGGTGAGAAGTCTTTTGTTTGTTTTGAAAGGCGTTTTGTTTTCAATTTTACTCCTTCATTTATCTGTTGAATTTTTCATTTTTTTCTATATGTTCAAATTTACATTTAAGTGTTTAATTATTATTTTTTTCTCTATATATTCAAAAAATTTGACTATCTGTTCAATTTTTTTCTCTATCTGTGCAACTTTTTGTCTAGATTTTATTATCAGTTCAATTTTAATCTCTTATCCGTTAAAATATCAATCCCAAATTTCTTATCTGTTCAACAAACCAGTCACAATTTTCAATTTATTTTTATCTATTCAATTTTATTATCTGTTGAAATACACTAAACCAGGATCTGTTGCAATCTTTCTTTCTCTCTCTTGTTCTTTCTCTCTATCTGTTGAAATTCTTTCTCAAAAATAATCCAGTATATATATATGTTAAATTTTTTTATTATTTTTATCTGCTTAATTTTTAATTTTTTTCGGTTAATTTACAACTATCTGTTGCAATTTGTTTCATCATACAACAACAACAGAGATCAACAACTTAAAAAAATGCAAAAAAAAGAAAAATAGGAAGAATTAGATCTGTGTCCTTGAAAAAAAAAAAATTATCCATAAGGAGCAGGATCAATGGAGTCTTCTCCTTCGATGGTCCTCTGCAGGCATTGAGTAAAATAATTTAGTAAGAAGTCCTTTTGTTTGTTTTGAAAGATGTTTTGTTTTCAATTTTACTCCTTAATTTATCTGTTGAATTTTTTTTTCTATATGTTCAAATTTACATTTAAATGTTTAATTATTATTTTTTTGTCTATATATTAAAAAAATTTGACTATCTGTTCCATTTTTTCTCTATCTGTGTAACTTTTTGTCTAGATTTTATTATCAGTTCAATTTTAATCTCTTATCTGTTCAAATATCTATCCCAAATTTCATATCTGTCCAACAAACCAGTCACAATGTTCAATTTATTTTTTTCTGTTCAATTTTATTTTCTGTTGAAATACATCAAACCAGGATCTGTTGCAATCTCTCTTTCTCTCTCTTGTTCTTTCTCTCTATCTGTTGAAATTATTTCTCAAAAATAATCCCGTATATATATATCTATTCAAATTTTTTATTATTTTTGTCTTCTTAATTTTTAATTTTTTTTGGTTCATTTACAACTATCTGCTGCAATTCGTTTCATCATACAACAACAACACAGATCAACAACTTAAAAAAAAGAAAAAAAAATGAAAAAAGGAGGAATTAGATCTGTGTCCTTGAAAAAAAAAAACTGTCCATAAGGAGCAGGATCAATAGAGTCTTCTCCTCCGATGGTCCTCTGCAGGCATTGAGTAAAATAATTTGGTGAGAAATCATTTTATTTGTTTTGAAAGACGTTTTGTTTTCAATTTTAATCCTTAATTTATCTGTTAAATTTTTTTATTTTTTTCCTATATGTTCAAATTTACATTTAAGTGTTTAATTATTATTTTTTTGTCTATATATTCAGAAATTTTGACTATTCGTTCAATTTTTTTCTCTATCTGTGCGGCTTTTTGTCTAGATTCTATTATCAGTTCAATTTTAATCTCTTATTTGTTCAAATATCTATCCCAAATTTCTTATCTGTTCAACAAACCAGTCACAATCTTCAATTTATTTTTATCTATTCAATTTTATTATCTGTTGAACTACACCAAACTAGGATCTGTTGCAATCTTTCTTTCTCTCTCCTGTTCTTTCTCTCTATCTGTTGAAATATTTCTCAAAAATAATCCAGTACGTATATATCTGTTTAATTTTTTTATTATTTTTATCTTCTTAATTTGTTATTTTTTTTGGTTCATTTACAACTATCTTTTGCAATTTGTTTCATCATACAACAACAGCACAGATCAACAACTTAAAAAAAAAAAAAGAAATATCGGAGGAATTAGATCTGTGTCCTTGAAAAAAAAAACTGTCCATAAGGAGCAGGATCAATGCAGTCTTCTCCTCCGATGGTCCTCTGCAGGCATTGAGTAAAATAATTTGATGAGAAGTCCTTTTGTTTGTTTTGAAAGACGTTTTGTTTTCAATTTTACTCCTTAATTTATCGGTTAATTTTTTTATTTTTTTTTCTATATGTTCAAATTTACATTTATGTGTTTAATTATTATTTTTTTGTCTATATATTCAAAAAAATTGACTATCTGTTCAATTTTTTTCTCTATCTGTGCAACTTTTTGTCTAGATTTTATTATCAGTTCAATTTTAATCTCTTATCTGTTCAAATATCTATCCCAAATTTCTTATCTGTTCAACAAACCAGTCACAATCTTTAATTTCTTTTTATCTGTTCAATTTTATTATCTGTTGAAATACACCAAACTAGGATCTGTTGCAATCTTTCTTTCTCTCTCTTGTTCTTTTTCTCTATCTGTTGAAATTTTTTCTCAAAAATAATCCAGTATATATATCTGCTCAATTTTTTTATTATTTTTATCTGCTTAATTTTTAATTTTTTTTGGTTCATTTACACCTATTTGTTGCAATTTGTTTCATCATACAACAACACCGATCAACAATTTTTAAAAAAAAAAGAAAAAAAAAAGAGGAATTAGATCTGTGTCCTTGAGAAAAAAAACTGTCCATAAGGAGCAGGATGAATGGAGTCTTCTTCTTCGATGGTCCTCTGCAGGCATTGAGTAAAATAATTTGGTAAGAAGTCCATTTGTTTGTTTTGAAAGACGTTTTGATTTCAATTTTACTCCTTAATTTATCTGTTGAATTTTTTATTTTTTTTCTATATGTTCAAATTTGCATTTTAGTGTTTAATCATTTTTTTTTGTCTATATATTTAAAAATTTTGACTATCTGTTCAATTTTTTTCTCTATCTGTGTAACTTTTTGTCTAGATTTTATTATCAGTTCAATTTTAATCTCTTATCTGTTAAATTATCTATCCCAAATTTCTTATCTGTTCAACGAACCAGTCACAATCTTCAATTTATTTTTATCTGTTTAATTTTATTATCTGTTGAAAAACACCAAACCAGGATCTGTTGCAATCTTTCTTACTCTCTCTTGTTCTTTCTCTCTATCTGTTGAAATTCTTTCTCAAAAATAATCCAGTACATATATATCTGTTCAATTTTTTTATTATTTTTATCTGCTTAATTTTTAATTTTTTTTGGTTCATTTACAACTATCTGTTGCAATTTGTTTCATCATACAACAACAACACAGATCAACAACTTAAAAAAAAATAAAAAATAGGAGGAATTAGATCTGTGTCCTTGAAAAAAAAAAAACTTTTCATAAGGAGCAGGATCAATGGAGTCTTCTCCTCCGATGGTCCTCTGCAGGCATTGAGTAAAATAATTTGGTGAGAAGTCCTTTTGTTTGTTTTGAAAGACGTTTTGTTTTTAATTTTACTCCTAAATTTATCTGTTGAATTTTTTTTTCTGTATGTTCAAATTTACATTTAAGTGTTAAATTATTATTTTTTTGTCTATATATTGAAAAAAATTGACTATCTGTTCAATTTTTTTCTCTATCTGTGCAACTTTTTGTCTAGATTTTATTATCAGTACAATTTTAATCTCTTATCTGTTCAAATATCTATCCCAAATTTCTTATCTGTTCAACAAACCAGTCACAATCTTCAATTTCTTTTTATCTATTCAATTTTATTATCTGTTGAAATACACCAAACCAGGATCTGTTGCAATCTTTCTTTCTCTCTCTTGTTCTTTCTCTCTATCTATTGAAATTCTTTCTCAAAAATAATCCAGTATATATATATCTGTTTAATTTTTTTATTATTTTTGTCTGCTTAATTTTTAATTTTTTTGGTTCATTTACACCTATCTGTTGCAATTTGTTTCATCATACAACAACAACACAGATCAACAACTTAAAAAAAAAAAATAGGAGGAATTAGATCTGTGTCCTTGAAAAAAAAAACTGTCCATAAGGAGCTGGATCAATGGAGCCTTCTTCTCCGATGGTCCTCTGCAGGCATTGAGTAAAATAATTTGGTGAGAAGTCATTTTGTTTGTTTTGAAAGACGTTTTGTTTTCAATTTTACTCCTTAATTTATCTGTTGAATTTTTTATTTTTTTTCTATATGTTCAAATTTACATTTAAGTGTTTAATTATTATTTTTTTGTCTATATATTCAAAAATTTTGACTATCAGTTCAATTTTTTTCTCTATCTGTGCAACTTTTTTTCTAGATTTTATTATCAGTTCAATTTTAATCTCTTATCTGTTCAAATATCTATCCCAAATTTCTTATATGTTCAACTAACCAGTCACAATCTTCAATTTATTTTTATCTGTTCAATTTTATTATCTGTTGAAATACACCAAATCAGGATCTGTTGCAATCTTTCTTACTCTCTCTTGTTCTTTCTCTCTATCTGTTGAAATTCTTTCTCAAAAATAATCCAGTACGTATATATTTGTTCAATTTTTTTTATTATTTTTATCTACTTAATTTTTAATTTTTTTTGGTTCATTTACAACTATCTTTTGCAATTTGTTTCATCATACAACAACAGCACAGATCAACAACTTAAAAAAAAAAAGAAAAGAAATATAGGAGGAATTAGATCTGTTTCCTTGAAAAAAAAAACTGTCCATAAGGAGCAGGATCAATGGAGTCTTCTCATCCGATGGTCCTCTGCAGCCATTGAGTAAAATAATTTGGTGAGAAGTCCTTTTGTTTGTTTTGAAAGACGTTTTGTTTTTAATTTTACTCCTTAATTTATCTGTTAATTTTTTTTTTCTATATGTTCAAATTTACATTTATGTGTTTAATTATTATTTTTTTGTCTATATATTCAAAAAAAATTGACTATCTGTTCAAGTTTTTTTCTCTATCTGTGCAACTTTTTGTCTAGATTTTATTATCAGTTCAATTTTAATCTCTTATCTGTTCCAATATCTATCCCAAATTTCTTATCTGTTCAACAAACCAGTCACAATCTTTAATTTCTTTTTATCTGTTCAATTTTATTATCTGTTGAAATACACCAAACTAGGATCTGTTGCAATCTTTCTTTCTCTCTATCTGTTGAAATTCTTTCTAAAAAATAATCCAGTATATATATCTGTTTAATTTTTTTTATTATTTTTATCTGCTTAATTTTTAATTTTTTTGGTTCATTTACACCTATATGTTGCAATTTGTTTCATCATACAACAACAACACAGATTAACAACTTTAAAAAAAAAGAAAAAAAAATGGGAGGAATTAGATCTGTGTCCTTGAAAAAAAAAACTGTCCATAAGGATCAGGATCAATGGAGTCTTCTCCTCCGAGGGTCCTCTGCAGGCATTGAGTAAAATAATTTAGTGAGAAGTCCTTTTATTTGTTTTGAAAGACGTTTTGTTTTCAATTTTACTCCTTAATTTATTTGTTGAATTTTTTATTTTTTTTCTACATGTTCGAATTTACATTTAAGTGTTTAATTATTATTTTTTTGTTTATATATTCAGAAAATTTGACTATCTGTTCAATTTTTTTCTCTATCTGTGCAAGTTTTTGTCTAGATTTTATTATCAGTTCAATTTTAATCTCTTATCTGTTGAAATATCTATCCCAAATTTCTTATCTGTTCAACAAACTAGTCACAATCTTCAATTTCTTTTTATCTATTCAATTTTATTATCTGTTGAAATACACCAAACCAGAATTTGTTGCAATCTTTCTTTCTCTCTGTCACGACCCAAACCCGCCCCTATGGGTTTAGCAACGTAACCGACCAGTAATCCGTGGATTACCTACGGCCTCCAAAATAGATTAACAAATAATAAGGGGCTGCGGAAGCAATAATGTAAAATAAATAAGGTCCAGTGAGCTGTGATGACGTACATGGGACAGAAATTTTAAAACTTATTTATATACATAGCATGCTAGTCAGAGTACACCAATATTTACAAAATATTCACATAAGTATGTCCCAAGATCCGACATAACATGACCCAACGACTGACTAGCATGAACAAAACTGCCTCGGGGTTAGGCTTTGACTGGAACCTCCTCGGGAGGCGCAACGGTTGGCTGACCAAAAAGGGAAACAGGCGGCCATCAACTCTGGCCAGGATCTTGTGCCGGCTCACCTACATATATATAATAAACTGTGAGCAGAAGCCCAGTGAATAATAAACAGAGTAAAGGGGTTAATGAATGATGTCCATCACAGAATTAGAAATCAGAGTTTATATCAGAAACATAATCTTATCAGAAATAGAGTCTTATGCATATTCAGATTTCAAATCAGATATAGGTTCAGATACATGCTCATATTCATATTCATATTTTGCATAAGATCATATGTGGTACACCCCTTAGCTAACAGATCCATCGGCCACAGTATTGTTACCCCCGAGCAAGGGTCATCGGCCACAGTATTGTTACCCCCGGGCGAGGGCCATCGGCCACGGTATTGTTACCCCCGGGCGAGGGCCATTGGTCACGGTATTCTTACCCCCGGACAAGGGCCATCGGCCACGGTATTGTTACCCCCGGGCGAGGGCCATCGGTCACGGTATTGTTACCCCCGGACAAGGGCCATCAGAACCAAGGGTGCCACAATTACTTTTCAGAAATCTGGACATTCATTTATTCATTTCCAACATATCATAGCTTTTCAAAGAATCAATCATTTCGTATCATAGTATACTGAAAATACATATCATCGAACATAACTTTACAGAGTTATTACTCACAGTGGGCGTCGATACAAGTAGGTGAAGTCAATGGGATCAAACAGACTGCGGCACTTGACCTACATAACACATCACGGACACACACACTTTGAATCATACCTATCGATTGTACAAAACTTACATCGACGACTCTAAGTGTGTACCCAACCCCTTACCCTTAGTATGGAGCCTTAAACATGGCCTAGGAGTGCCTAGAATGGAATGAGGATGCAAAATTGCCTTAGAAAATGTTTTACAAAAGTTGCTGAAAACAGGGGTCTCGCTCGAGCGAGCCTTCCTTCGCTCGAGCGAGCATGCAAAATCAAAGGGTTCGCTCGAGCGAGGAGTCCTTCGCTCGAGCGGTCTGATGAAATGAAAAAGTACTGGTTGCTGAAATTTTACGCGCGATGGTCGCTCGATGCTCGCTCGAGCGAGCTAACAAAATCAAAGGCTTCGCTCGAGCGAGACTTCCTTCGCTCGAGCGTGCGTCTGCGTGCACCAAAAACCTGAAGGCGTGCAATGTGCGCTCGATCCACCATTTCTTCGCTCGAGCGGAGCTCAGAACAAAGGATGGTCGCTCAAGCGAGGAATCCTTCGCTCGAGCGAAGAAGCAAAATCTGGAATTTCCAGATTTGTCTTCCAAGTTCGAACCAAGCTTCCTACCACCCAAAACTCAACCTCTTGGGCCCAAAATCTGGAAAAACACTTTAAACTCATAGTACATTAAGTTTCAAAAGCCAATTTGTAAAATCATTGCCCAAGAGTGAGTCCAAATGAGCACCAAATCCATAGAATTTCAAGAACAAGGTGTAATTCAACATGCATGAATTCAAATGCATTTTACAACTTCAAAACATGATCAAATGATATATTTTCTGGAAAAACATGATGAGTTCATGGACTTAAGCAAAAACATGAACATGCATGTAGAGATTGATACAAAACAACTTCCTATGCTAAGAACATGTACATGCATGTATGAACTAGGCTCCAACTCCACCTTTTAAACCCACTTCCATCTATAAACTCCAATCTACCCAAGAATCATGCAAGAACAATCTGAATTCTAGTTTCAAGGGGATGAAATTCATACCTAACTCTTGGATGCAAGGTTTAAGAGTCCACTAATGCCAATTTTACACTTTAATTCCAAGCATTCCAAGCCAATTCACCAAGATGAGTTCAAACTCAAGTGTCTCTCACTCTCTCTCACCTTATGGTCGGCTAGAACAAGGATGGAGGCTGAGGAAATGTTTCTCAATAAGTGTAATGAGGCTCCCATGTGTTGTCTACAAGACCCACTAGCAATGGCATAATGGTAATTACGGCCACTCATGTGTTTAGCTTATTTTAATCTAATTTAATCATTCCTAACCACATTTTGGGAAAATATACCATTAAATCACATAAAATCTAACGAGTTCAAAACACTAATCAATTCCGAAAACGGGTGCCGATAAGGCTTCCAGTTTGCGAATTAAAATTTAAAATGCAAATTGATAAGACATAAAATTCATGCAACACACATGCAAACAAATCCTAGATTTCCTCTTAATTATTATTAGGTATAATTAAGTCCCAATTAGCACTAATCAGGGTCGGGGTTATTACACTCTCTCTTGTTCTTTCTCTCTATCTGTTGAAATTCTTTCTCAAAAATAATCCAGTATATATATATCTGTTCAATTTTTTTTATTATTTTTATCTGCTTAATTTTTAATTTTTTTTGGTTCATTTACACCTATCTGTTGCAATTTGTTTTATCATACAACAACAACACATATCAACAACTTAAAAAAAAAAAAGAAAAAAAAATATGAGGAATTAGATCTATGTCCTTGAAAAAAAAAACTGTCCATAACGAGCAGGATCAATAGTTTAATAACCCACATTCATGTCTTAGTCATGTTCATGTGCATTTTCATGATTTTGTCTTGTTAAGCTTGCATTTGTAGACTTAGACTTGTTTTGCCTAGGTAAAGGTTCTTGTCTTGTCTTGATGCTATCATGTTTTGCCTAAGTGTTGTATGTATGCTTTGTTCATTCCTTGTTGTCTCAAGCCTAGGTCATGCCAAGCCTAGGTCATGTCAAGCCTAGGTCATGTCAAGCCTAGGTCATGCTAAGCCTAAGTCACGCTAAGCCGAGGTCATCTTAAGCCTAGGGCCATCTTGGAACCACCTTGGTTGACCTCCACCATCACCTAGGCATACTGGCCGAGATGTCATCATCTAGGCCGAGGTGTGCATCACCTAGGCCGAGATATGCATCATCTAGGCCGAGATGTTGTCATCTAGGTGTCCGTGATCCTTAATCCTTGCACCTAGTGATCTTGTTCTGGGACTGGAACGACCTAGACCGAGGTGTGGCACATCTAAGCCGAGGTGTGGCACAGCTTGGCCAAGTGTTGTCCTTCCTAGCCGAGATCATTGGAACCTTACTTGCCGAAGCCTATGTCCTTAGCCGAGATCATTGCTTGCCGGAGTGCCTTTGCCTTAGCTTGTTGAATACGCTTTGTCATAGTTATGTCTTGTCAATCTATCACCTTTTTGAAGAGAACCAACCCGATAACTCCACGTGTCCGAGCTGAATGTTAAGTCAGCCGGCAGAGAGAGAAACCTATCATTTGCTATATCCTTGTTTTGAAGAAGAGAGAGAAGCTCTAGGAGAGGAAGAAGGAGTTCTTGAGAGAGATAAATTTCCAAGCTTGATCCCTAGAGATCGAATCGTTAGATCTGTGTTCTAAGGTTAGATACTTGATCTGCTCATGTTGTTCTTTATGATCATGTTATTGCATTGCATGATTGAATATGATTTGTAAGCCATGCATTGCTTTGAAGTTCAGTTTTAGAAAGAGAAAATAGTATTCATGTATTCTTCTAGAAAAGTCATGTTTTGATCCAAAAGCTCATGCCAAGATCCATGTTTTTGTGTTTGTTTTCATATGATCTTCAAGTATGGATACCCAGGTCTATGTTTTCGAACTCATAGCATGAAAACCCAGATTTTGAATAAAGGAGTTATGATTTTAGCATTCATGTTCTTCATGTTCTTGTTCTTCATGTTCTTCAAGGAGGAAATCCAGATTTCCAGACCTCATTTCCCTAGGTGTGATCACCGAGACCACTCTTGCCTAGATCACACACCTAGGCCAAGCATCGTATCTCACCTTGGCCTACCTTGCATGATCACTTGCACCTTAGTCTATCTTGTATGTACACCTAGGCTAACCACTGCATCACCTAGGCCGACCATGGTACACCCTTGCCGGCATCTTGTAACACCTCGGCAGAGAGCTGCACACCGAAGCCTAGGTAACCACACCTCGGCCAAGAGGTGTGGGACCTCGGCCAAGACCTCTTGAGTTAGGTCATTTTTGCCTAGATCATTTATGTGCATCCATTCCAAGACCTGGTTGGTACCCAGCATGTTTTCCCTAGATGTTTACCAGCATGTTTTCCCTAGATGTTTTCCAGCATGTTTTCCCTAGATCATTTGCATTCATGTGAAGCTTGTTTTTAAGAGTGCATTCAATAGGCTTTGCCATGTGTTTGTAGGACTTGGACCTTTTGCCTTGATCCCGACGTCCCAAGAACTATGTGAGTGGTATTTTTAATAAAGTTATGTTATAAAGTTTTGATAAAGCCTTGCTTCGTTTTAGAAAAGTATTTGATCAAGCATGAATGATTATCTCTTTTTTGTGTATCAAGTATAAGCTTTGTTTTGATGACATTCTTGGAAAGTCCTCCCATGCTAGGGGACTCTAAGCCCATGTAGCACCATGTTTGAGAGATCTCTGCTATCGACGGTCTATGAACGGATAGCCCCACCTACGGTCTATGAACGGGTGGATTTGTCTAATCGATTCCGGGTCGATTATTCCCTTGTTTTGTCTGGAATGTCATCACAAGTATTATGTAGATGTTATTAACATCCCAAGCAAGATTTGAAAGCCCAAGTTTGATGAACTTGCTTCATCCCATGTTTTGATACAAGTTATGCCAAGTACATGTTTTGAACAAACTATGATATGTATGGTTTTGATAAAGATCTCGGATATCATTCATTTAAACCTTTATTACTTGTACCATTCACTGAGTATCCAAGCTCACCCTCTCCATATATATATGTAGGTAACAAGCAAGAAGTCGGCTATGCCGAGATGTGTGTTTTGTGTGCATGTTATGTCGGCAACCATGAAGATTATGCTTTTGACTTTGTACTTCATGTATTTTATTTATGTCGGCTTGAGAAGCCTTTTGATCAAGATGTAACATGTATTTTACTTATGTTGTAAGACTTTAATTAAGATGTAAGCCATTTCATTTGATCTATGCACGGCTCTTATGGACTATTTAGATTTAAATGTATTGCTTCCGCACATGTTAGCCCCATATGTATACTCTGATTGTGTGTGATCTTTTTAAGTTGGCCTTCGGTAATCTCGGATTACTGGCCATCACGGCACCATTCTACTAGGGGCAGTTTGGGGTAGTGACAGAATGGTATCAGAGCACAAGTTCCTTATAGTACGTTATTCACACACTCTGAGTCCTAAAGAGCTTAGGATTTCCCTTAGAATAATATTAGGATTGCATCATATTGCTTGCTATTTGACAAGGTGTGCACCATCTCGGCATGATCATTTATTTCTTGCATACATGTTTATTTACTCATTTTGTTTTAAGAGTCACATTTTGCATACCTTTAGCATCATGAGGAGGGGTAGACCTCCAGTTGGCCGAGATCATTCCGAGGACAGAAATTAGAAAGATTGGTCGAAGGTTTGGCCCATGAGTTAAGGCAAGCAAGGTAGCAGAATACTGGTACCACCTCCACTCAGGCCGAGCAGACAGATGGCTGACAAACAGTTCCACCTCCACCTCCTCCAGTACCACAAGTGTAGCCGCAGCCAGCTTTGTATGGAGACGACACCTTGACCTTGATCAAAGAATTCAAGAAGATGAAACCGCCGAAGTTCCAAGGAGGTATAGAGCCGATGAAAGCAGAAGCATGGGTTCTTGAGATGGAGAAGTTGTTTGAGGTTTTTCCCAGCACCGACGCCCAGAAGGTGTCATTGGTAGCATTCACATTGGAAGACGATGCTCGTAGGTGGTGGATGATGATCCGAGAAGGTAATCCAGACTTAACTTGGGCCAGATTTTTGGAGTTGTTTTATGACAAACACTTTCCCCTCAGTGTCCGAGATCGCAAGACTACAGAATTCCAGATGTTGACACAGGGTAGCAAAACAGTGGCTGAATATGATCGTGCTTTCACCGAGTTGGCAAGGTATGCACCTCACATGGTCAACAACGAATACATGAAAGCTAGGAAGTTTGAGAGTGGACTTAGGGGACCAATACAAGATCGGGTAAATTTGCTCAACATGCCGACGTATGCCGGAGTACTAGACAAAGCCATCCTAGCAGAAGCCAACTTGAACAGAAGTCAGAGTTTGGGGGAGAATCAGAAAAAGAGGCAGACCTATGACAATCGCCAAGACCAGCATGATGCCAAGAAGAAGACAAATGTGGACAGTTCCAACAATACGAACCAGGAAGGTGGCACCAGGCCAACATGTACAAGTTGCGGGAGGCGACATTTTGGAGTTTGTCATCAGATGTCTGGAGCATGTTTTGAATGCGGTGAGATGGGTCATCGTATTAAGGATTGTCCCAAGGTAAAGGCTAGAGATGATAAGAAGAGATGAGAATCCGACATTCGGAGTTGTTTTGGGAAACATGGTAAGTTAAGTTTGGGGACCAAACTTCTTTAAGGGGGGAAGGATGTAATAACCCACATTTATGTCTTAGTCATGTTCATGTGCATTTTCATGATTTTGTCTTGTTAAGCTTGCATTTGTAGACTTAGACTTGTTTTGCCTAGGTAAAGGTTCTTGTCTTGTCTTGATGCTATCATGTTTTGCCTAAGTGTTGTATGTATGCTTTGTTCCTTCCTTGCTGTCTCAAGCCTAGGTCATGCCAAGCCTAGGTCATGCCAAGCCCAGGTCATGTCAAGCCTAGGTCATGTCAAGCTTAGGTCATGTCAAGCCTAAGTCATGCCAAGCCGAGGTCATCTTAAGCCTAGGACCATCTTGGAACCACCTTGGTTGACCTCCACTATCACCTCGACATACTGGCCGAGATGTCATCATCTAGGCCGAGATGTTGTCATCTAGGCGTCCGAGATCCTTAATCCTTGCACCTAGTGATCTTGTTCTGGGACTGGAATGACCTAGACCGAGGTGTGGCACAGCTTGGCCAAGTGTTATCCTTCCTAGCCGAGATCATTGGAACCCTACTTGCCGAAGCCTATGTCCTTAGCCGAGATCATTGCTTGCCAGAGTGCCTTTGCCTTAGCTTGTTGAATACGCTTTGTCATAGTCATGTCTTGTCAATCTATCACCTTTTTGAAGAGAACCAACCCGGTAACGCCATGTGTCCGAGCTGAGTGTTAAGTCAGCCGGCAGAGAGAGAAACCTATCATTTGTTATATCCTTGTTTTGAAGAAGAGAGAGAAGCTCTAGAGAGGAAGAAGGAGTTCTTGAGAGAGATAAATTTCCAAGCTTTATCCCTAGAGATCGAACCGTTAGATCCGTGTTCTAAGGTTAGATTCTTGATTTGCTCATGTTGTTCTTTATGATCATGTTATTGCATTGCATGATTGAATATGATTTGTAAGCCATGCATTGCTTTGAAGTTCGGTTTTAGAAAGAGAAAATAGTATTCATGTGTTCTTCAAGAAAAGTCATGTTTTGATCCAAAAGCTCATGCCAAGATCCATGTTTTTGTGTTTGTTTTCATATCATCTTCAAGTATGGGTACCCAGGTCTATGTTTTCGAACTCATAGCATGAAAACCCAGATTTTGAATAAAGGAGTTATGATTTTAGCATTCATGTTCTTAATGTTCTTCAAGGAGGAAACCCAGATTTCCAGACCTCATTTCCCTAGGTGTGATCACCGAGAACACTTTTGCCTAGATCACACACCTAGGCCAAGCATCGTATCTCACCTTGGCCTACCTTGCATGATCACTTGCACCTTAGTCTATCTTGTATGTACACCTAGGCTAACCACTGCATCACCTAGGCCGACCATGGTACACCCTTACCGGCATCTTGTAACACCTCGGCAGAGAGCTGCACACCGAAGCCTAGGTAACCACACCTCGGCCAAGAGGTGTGGGACCTCGGCCAAGACCTCCTGAGTTCACTCAGCTAGGTCATTTTTGCCTAGATCATTTCTGTGCATCCATTCCAAGACTTGGTTGGTACCCAGCATGTTTTCCCTAGATGTTTACCAGCATGTTTTCCCTAGATGTTTTCCAGCATGTTTTCCCTAGATGTTTTCCATCATGTTTTCCCTAGATCATTTGCATTCATGTGAAGCTTGTTTTTAAGAGTGCATTCAATAGGCTTTGCCATGTGTTTGTAGGACTTGGACCTTTGCCTTGATCCCGATGTCCCAAGAACTATGTGAGTGGTATTTTTAATAAAGTTATGTTATAAAGTTTTGATAAAGCCTTGCTTCATTTTAGAAAAGTATTTGATCAAGCATGAATGATTATCTCTATTTTGTGTATCAAGTATAAGGTATGTTTTGATGACATTCTTGGAAAGTCCTCCCATGCTAGGGGACTCTAAGCCCATGTAGCACCATGTTTGAGAGATCTCTGCTATCGACGGTCTATGAACGGATAGCCCCACCAACAGTCTATGAACGGGTGGATTTGTCTAATCGATTCCGGGTCGATTATTCCCTTGTTTTGTCCGGAATGTCATCACAAGTATTATGTAGATGTTATTAACATCCCAAGCAAGATTTGAAAGCCCAAGTTTGATGAACTTGCTTCATCCCATGTTTTGATACAAGTTATGCCAAGTACATGTTTTGAACAAGCTATGATATGTATGGTTTTGATAAAGATCTCGGATATCATTCATTTAAACCTTTATCACTTGTACCATTCACTGAGTATCCAAGCTCACCCTCTCCATATATATATGTAGGTAACAAGCAAGAAGTCGGCTACGCCGAGATGTGTGTTTTGTGTGCATGTTATGTCGGCAACCATGAAGATTATGCTTTTGACTTTGTACTTCATGTATTTTATTTATGTCGGCTTGAGAAGCCTTTTGATCAAGATGTAACATGTATTTTACTTATGTTGTAAGACTTTAATTAAGATGTAAGCCATTTCATTTGATATATGCACGGCTCTTATAGACTATTTAGATTTAAATGTATTGCTTCCGCACATGTTAGCCCCATATGTATACTCTGATTGTGTGTGATCTTTGTAAGTTGGCCTTCGGTAATCTCGGATTACTGACCATCACGGCACCATTCTACTAGGGGCAGTTTGGGGTCATGACAAATAGAGTCTTCTTCTCCGATGGTCCTCTGCAGGCATTGAGTAAAATAATTTGGTGAGAAGTCCTTTTGTTTGTTTTGAAAGACGTTTTGTTTTCAATTTTACTCCTTAATTTATCTGTTGAATTTTTTATTTTTTTTCTATATGTTCAAATTTCCATTTAAGTGTTTCATTATTATTTTTTTGTCTATATATTCAAAAAATTTGACTATCAGTTGAATTTTTTTCTCTATCTGTGCAACTTTTTATCTAGATTTTATTATTAGTTCAATTTTAATCTCTTCTCTGTTCAAATATCTATCCCAAATTTCTTATCTGTTCAACAAACCTATCAAAATCTTCAATTTAATTTTATCTGTTCAATTTTATTATCTGTTGAAATACACCAAACCAGGATCTATTGTCATCTTTCTTTCTCTCTCTTGTTCTTTCTCTCTATCTGTAGAAATTCTTTCTCAAAAATAATCCAGTATATATATATTTGTTCATTTTTTTATTATTTTTATCTGCTTAATTTTTAATTTTTTTTTGGTTCATTTACAACTATCTGTTGCAATTTGTTTCATCATACAACAACAACACAGATCAACAACTTAAAAAAAATAAAAAAAAAATAGGAGGAATTAGATCTGTGTCCTTGAAAAGAAAAACTGTCCATAAGGAGCAGGATCAATGGAGTCTTCTCCTCCGATGGTCCTCTGCAGGCATTGAGTAAAATAATTTGGTGAGAAGTCCTTTTGTTTGTTTTGAAAGACGTTTTGTTTTTAATTTTACTCCTTAATTTATCTATTGAATTTTTTATTTTTTTCTCTATGTTCAAATTTACATTTAAGTGTTTAATTATTATTTTTATTCTATATATTCAAAAAAATTGACTATCTGTTCAATTTTTTTCTCTATCTGTGCAACTTTTTGTCTAAATTTTATTATCAGTTCAATTTTAATCTCTTATCTGTTCAAATATCTATCCCAAATTTCTTATCTGTTCAACAAACCAGTCACAATCTTTAATTTCTTTTTATCTGTTCAATTTTGTTATCTGTTGAAATACACCAAACCAGGATCTGTTGCAATCTTTCTTTCTCTCTCTTGTTCTTTCTCTCTATCTGTTGAAATTCTTTCTCAAAAATAATCCAGTATATATATATCTGTTCAATTTTTTTTATTATTTTTATCTGCTTAATTTTTAATTTTTTTGGTTCATTTACAACTATCTGTTGCAATTTGTTTCATCATACAACAATAACACAGATCAACAACTTTAAAAAAATGAAAAAAAAAATAAAAATAGGAGGAATTAGATCTATGTCCTTGAAAAAAAAAACTGTCCATAAGGATCAGGATCAATGGAGTCTTCTCCTCCGATAGTCCTCTGCAGGCATTGAGTAAAATAATTTAGTGAGAAGTCTTTTTGTTTGTTTTGAAAGACGTTTTGTTTTCAATTTTACTCCTTAGTTTATCTGTTGAATTTTTTATTTTATTTTTTCTACATGTTCGAATTTACATTTAAGTGTTTAATTATTATTTTTTTGTCTATATATTCAAAAAATTTGACTATCTGTTCAATTTTTTTCTCTATGTGTGCAACTTTTTGTCCAGATTTTATTATCATTTCAATTTTAATCTCTTATCTGTTCAAATATCTATCCCAAATTTCTTATTTGTTCAACAAACCAGTCACAATCTTCAATTTCTTTTTATCTATTCAATTTTATTATCTATTGAAATACACCAAACCAAGATCTGTTGCAATCTTTCTTTCTCTCTCTTATTCTTTCTCTCTATCTGTTGAAATTTTTTCTCAAAAATAATCCAGTATATATATATCTGTTCAATTTTTTTATTATTTTTATCTGCTTAATTTTTAATTTTTTTGGGTTCATTTACACCTATCTGTTGCAATTTGTTTCATCATACAACAACAACACATATGAACAACTTAAAAAAAAAAAAGAAAAAAATTGGAGGAATTAAATCTGTGTCCTTGAAAAAAAAACTGTCCATAAGGAGTTGGATCAATGGACTTTTCTTCTCCGATGGTCCTCTGCAGGCATTGAGTAAAATAATTTGGTGAGAAGTCCTTTTGTTTGTTTTGAAAGACGTTTTATTTTCAATTTTACTCCTTAATTTATCTGTTAAATTTTTTAATTTTTTTTCTATATGATCAAATTTACATTTAAGTGTTTAATTATTATTTTTTTGTCTATATATTCAAAAATTTTGACTATCTGCTCAATTTTTTTCTCTATATGTGCAACTTTTTGTCTAGATTTAATTATCAGTTCAATTTAAATCTCTTATCTGTTCAAATATCTATCCCAAAATTCTTATCTGTTCAACAAACCAGTCACAATCTTCAATTTCTTTTTATCTGTTCAATTTTATTATCTGTTGAAATATACCAAACCAGGATCTGTTGCCATCTTTCTTTCTCTCTCTTGTTCTTTCTCTCTATCTATTGAAATTCCTTCTAAAAAATAATCCAGTATATATATACATATATATTTGTTCAATTTTTTAATATTTTTATCTGCTTAATTTTAAATATTTTTTGGTTCATTTACAACTATCTGTTGCAATTTGTTTCATCGTACTACAACAACACAAATCAACAACTTAAAAAAAAAGAAAAAAAAAAAAAGAGGAATTAGATCTGTGTCCTTGAAAAAAAAAACTGTCCATAAGGAGCAGGATCAATGGAGTCTTCTCTTCCGATGGTCCTCTGCAGGCACTGAGTAAAATAATTTGGTGAGAAATCCTTTTGTTTGTTTTGAAAGACGTTTGTTTTCAATTTTACTCCTTAATTTATCTGTTGAATTTTTTATTTTTTTCTGTATGTTCAAATTTACATTTAAGTGTTTAATTATTATTTTTTTGTCTATATGTTCAAAAATTTTGACTATCTGTTCAATTTTTTTCTCTATCTGTGCAACTTTTTGTCTAGATTTAATTATCAGTTCAATTTTAATCTTTTATCTCTTCAAATATCTATCCCAAATTTCTTATCTGTTCAACAAACCAGTCACAATCTTCAATTTCTTTTTATCTGTTCAATTTTATTATCTGTTGAAATACACCAAACTAGGATCTGTTGCCATCTTTCTTTCTCTCTCTTGTTCTTTCTCTCTATCTGTAGAAATTCTTTCTCAAAAATAATCCAGTATATATATATCTGTTCAATTTTTTAATTATTTTTATCTGCTTAATTTTTAATTTTTTTGGTTCATTTACAATTATCTGTTGCAATTTGTTTCATCATACAACAACAACACAGATCAACAACTGAAAAAAAAAGAAAAAAAAAATAGGAGGAATTAGATCTGTGTCCTTGAAAAAAAAACTGTCCATAAGGAGCAGGATCATTGGAGTCTTCTCCTCCGATGGCCCTCTGCAGGCATTGAGTAAAATAATTTGGTGGGAGTCCTTTTGTTTGTTTTGAAAGACGTTTTGTTTTCAATTTTACTCCTTAATTTATCTGTTAAATTTTTTTATTTTTTTTCTATATCTTCAAATTTATATTTAAGTGTTTAATTATTATTTTTTCGTCTATATATTAAAAAATTTGACTGTCGGTTCATTTTTTTCTCTATCTGTGCAACTTTTTGTCTAGATTTTATTATCAGTTCAATTTTAATCACTTATCTGTTCAAATATCTATCCCAAATTTCTTATCTGTTCAACAAACTAGTCACAATCTTCAATTTCTTTTTATCTGTTCAATTTTATTATCTGTTGAAATACACCAAACCAGGATCTGTTGCAATCTTTCTTTCTCTCTCTTGTTCTTTCTCTCTATCTGTTGAAATTCTTTCTCAAAAATAATCCAGTATATATATATCTGTTCAACTTTTTTATCATTTTTATCTGATTAATTTTTAATTTTTTTTTTGTTCATTTACAACTATCTGTTGCAATTTGTTTCATCATACCACAACAACACAGATCAACAACTTCAAAAAAAAAAGAAAAATAGGAGGAATTAGATCTGTGTCCTTAAAAAAAAAAACTGTCCATAAAGAGCAGGATCAATGGAGTCTTCTCCTCCGATGGTCCTCTGCTGGCATTGAGTAAAATAATATGGTGAGAAGTCTTTTTATTTGTTTTGAAAGACGTTTTGTTTTCAATTTTACTCCTTAATTTATCTGTTGAATTTTTTTTTATTTTTTTTCTATATGTTCAAATTTACATTTAAGTGTTTAATTATTATTTTTTGTCTATATATTCAAAAAATTTGACTATCTGTTAAATTTTTTTCTCTATCTGTGCAACTTTTTGTCTAAATTTTATTATCAGTTCAATTTTAATCTCTTATCTGTTCAAATATCTATTCCAAATTTCTTATCTGTTCAACAAACCAGTCACAATATTCAGTTTATTTTTATCTGTTCAATTTTATTATCTGTTGAAATACACCAAACCAGGATCTATTGCAATCTTTCTTTCTCTCTCCAGTTCTTTCTCTCTATCTGTTGAAATATTTCTCAAAAATAATCCAGTACATATATATTTGTTCAATTTTTTAATTATTTTTATCTGCTTAATTTTTAAATTTTTTTGGTTCATTTACAACTATCTGCTGCAATTTGTTTCATCATACAACAACAACACAGATCAACAACTTAAAAAGAAAAAAGAAAAATAGGAGGAATTAGATCTGCGTCCTTGAAAAAAAAAACTGTCCATAAGGAGCAGGGTCAATGGAGTCTTCTCCTCATATGGTCCTCGGCAGGCATTGAGTAAAATAATTTGGTAAGAAGTCCTTTTGTTTGTTTTTAAAGACTTTTTGTTTTCAATTTTACTCCTTAATTTATCTGTTGAATTTTTTTATTTTTTTTTCTATATGTTCAAATTTACATTTAAGTGTTTAATTATTATTTTTTTCTCTATATATTCAAAAAATTTGACTATCTGTTCAATTTTTTTCTCTATCTGTGCAACTTTTTGTCAAGATTTTATTATCAGTTCAATTTTAATCTATTATCTGTTAAAATATCTATCCCAAATTTCTTATCTGTTCAACAAACCAGTCACAATCTTCAATTTCTTTTTATTTATTCATTTTTATTATCTGTTGAAATACACCAAACCAGGATCTGTTGCAATCTTTCTTTCTCTCTCTTGTTCTTTCTCTCTATCTGTTGAAATTCTTTCTAAAAAATAATCCAGTATATATATATCTGTTCAACTTTTTTTTATTTTTATCTGCTTAATTTTTAATTTTTTTTGGTTCATTTACAACTATCTGTCGCAATTTGTTTCATCATACAACAACAACATAGATCAACAACTTAAAAAAAAAAAAGAAAAAAGAAAAGAAAAATAGGATGAATTAGATCTATGTCCTTGAAAAAAAAACTGTACATAATGAGCAGGATCAATGGAGTCTTCTCCTCCGATGGTCCTCTGCAGGCATTGAGTAAAATAATTTGGTGAGAAGTCCTTTTGTTTGTTTTGAAAGACGTTTTGTTTTCAATTTTACTGCTTAATTTATCTGTTGAATTTTTTTATTTTTTTTTCTGCGTGTTCAAATTTACATTAAACTGTTTAATTTTTTTTTGCCTATATATTCAAAAATTTTGACTATCTATTCAATTTTTTTCACAATCTGTGCAACTTTTTGTCTTGATTTTATTATCAGTTCAATTTTAATCTCTTATCTGTTCAAATATCTATTCCAAATTTCTTATCTGTTCAACAAACCAGTCACAATATTCAGTTTATTTTTATCTGTTCAATTTTATTATCTGTTGAAATACACAAAACCAGGATCTGTTGCAATCTTTCTTTCTCTCTCCTGTTCTTTCTCTCTATCTGTTGAAATATTTCTCAAAAATAATCCAGTACATATATATTTGTTCAATTTTTTTATTATTTTTATCTGCTTAATTTTTAATTTTTTTTGGTTCATTTACAACTATCTGTTGCAATTTGTTTCATCAGACAACAACAACACAGATCAAAAACTTAAAAAAAAAAAAGAAGAAGGAGGAATTAGATCTGTGTCCTTGAAGAAAAAAAAAAAACTATCCATAAGGAGTAGGATCAATGGAGTCTTCTCCTCCGATGGTCCTCTGCAGGCATTGAGTAAAATAATTTGGTGAGAAGTCCTATTGTTTGTTTTGAAAGACGTTTTCTTTTCAATTTTACTCCTTAATTTATCTCTTGAATTTTTTTATTTTTTTTCTATATGTTCAAATTTACATTTAAGTGTTTAATTATTATTTTTTTGTCTATATATTCAAAAAATTTGACTATCTGTTCAATTTTTTTCACTATCTGTGTAACTTTTTGATCTAGATTTTATTAGCAGTTCAATTTTAATATCTTATCTGTTGAAATATCTATCCAAAATTTCTTATCTGTTCAACAAACCAGTCACAATCTTCAATTTATTTTTATCTGTTCAATTTTATTATCTGTTGAAACACACCAAACCAGGATCAGTTGCAATCTTTCTTTCTCTCTCTTGTTCTTTCTCTCTATCTGTCAAAAAGCTTTCACAAAAATAATCCAGAATATATATATCTGCTCAATTTTTTGATTATTTTTATCTTATTAATTTTTAATTTTTTTTGGTTCATTTACAACAATCTGTTGCAATTTGTTTCATCAGACAACAACAACACTGATCAATAACTTAAAAAAAAAAGAAAAATATGAGGAATTAGATCTGTGTCCTTGAAAAAAAACTGTCCATAAGGAGCAGGATCAATGGAGTCTTCTCCTCCGATGGTCCTCTGCAGGCATTGAGTAAAATAATTTTGTGAGAAGTCCTTTTGTTTGTTTTGAAAGACGTTTTGTTTTCAATTTTACTCCTTAATTTATCTGTTGAATTTTTTTATTTTTTTTTCTATATGTTCAAATTTACATGTAAGTGTTTAATTATTATTTTTTTGTCTATATATTCAAAAAATTTGACTATCTGTTCAATTTTTTTCTCTATCTATGCAACTTTTTGTCTAAATTTTATTATCAGTTCAATTTTAATCTCTTATCTGTTCAAATATCTATTGCAAATTTCTTATTTGTTCAACAAACAAGTCACAATATTCAGTTTATTTTTATCTGTTGAATTTTATTAACTGTTGAAATACACCAAACCCGGATCTGTTGCAATCTTTCTTTCTCTCTCTTGTTCTTTCTCTCTATCTGTTGAAATTCTTTCTCAAAAATAATCCAGTATATATATATCTGTTCAATTTTTTTTATTATTTTTATCTGCTTAATTTTTATTTTTTGTAGTTCATTTACAACTATCTGTTGCAATTTGTTTCATCATACAACAACAACACAGATCAACAACTTAAAAAAAAAAATTGGAGGAATTAGATTTCTGTCCTTGAAAAAAAAAACTGTCCATAAAGAGCAGGATCAATGGAGTTTTCTCCTCATATGGTCCTCTGCAGGCAATGAGTAAAATAATTTGGTAAGAAATCCATTTGTTTGTTTTGAAAAACGTTTTGTTTTCAATTTTACTCCTTAATTTAACTGTTGAATTTTTTTTATTTTTTTTCTATATGTTCAAATTTACATTTAAGTGTTTAATTATTATTTTTTTGTCTATATATTGAAAAAATTTCACTATCTGTTCAATTTTTTTCTCTATCTGTGCAACTTTTTTGTCAAGATTTTATTATCAGTTCAATTTTTATCTCTTATCTGTTCAAATATCTATCCCAAATTTCTTATCTATTCAACAAACCAGACACAATCTTCAATTTCTTTTTATCTGTTCAATTTTCTTACCTGTTGAAATACACCAAACCAGGATCTGTTGCAATCTTTCTTTCTCTCTCTTGTTCTTTCTCTCTATCTGTTGAAATTCTTTCTCCAAAATAATCCAGTATATATATATCTGTTCAACTTTTTTTTATTTTTATCTGCTTAATTTTTAATTTTTTTTGGTTCATTTACAACTATCTGTTGCAATTTGTTTCATCATACAACAACATAGATTAACAACTTAAAAAAAAAAGAAAAAAAAAAGAAAAATATGAGGAATTAGATCTGTGTCCTTGAAAAAAAAATTGTACATAAAGAGCAGGATCAATGGAGTCTTTTCCTCCGATGGTCCTCTGCAGGCATTGAGTAAAATAATTTGGTGAGAAGTCCTTTTGTTTGTTTTGAAAAACGTTTTGTTTTCAATTTTACTCCTTAATTTATCTGTTGAATTTTTTTCTTTTTTTTTCTATATGTTCAAATTTACATTTAAGTGTTTAATTATTATTTTTTTCTCTATATATTCAAAAAATTTGACTATCTGTTCAATTTTTTTCTCTATCTGTGCAACTTTTTGTCTAAATTTTATTATCAATTCAATTTTAATCTCTTATCTGTTCAAATATCTATTCCAAATTTCTTATCTTTTCAACAAACCAGTCATAATGTTCAGTTTATTTTTATCTGTTCAATTTTATTACCTGTTGAAATACACCAAACCAGGATCTGTTGCAATCTTTTTTTCTCTCTCTTGTTCTTTCTCTCTATCTGTTGAAATTCTTTCTCCAAAATAATCCAGTATATATATATCTGTTCAACTTTTTTTTATTTTTATCTGCTTAATTTTTAATTTTTTTTGGTTCATTTACAACTATCTGTTGCAATTTGTTTCATCATACAACAACATAGATTAACAACTTAAAAAAAAAAGAAAAATATGAGGAATTAGATTGTGTCCTTGAAAAAAAAATTGTACATAAAGAGCAGGATCAATGGAGTCTTTTCCTCCGATGGTCCTCTGCAGGCATTGAGTAAAATAATTTGGTGAGAAGTCCTTTTGTTTATTTTGAAAAACGTTTTGTTTTCAATTTTACTCCTTAATTTATCTGTTGAATTTTTTTCTTTTTTTTTTCTATATGTTCAAATTTACATTTAAGTGTTTAATTATTATTTTTTTCTCTATATATTCAAAAAATTTGACTATCTGTTCAATTTTTTTCTCTATCTGTGCAACTTTTTGTCTAAATTTTATTATCAATTCAATTTTAATCTCTTATCTGTTCAAATATCTATTCCAAATTTCTTATCTGTTCAACAAACCAGTCATAATGTTCAGTTTATTTTTATCTGTTCAATTTTATTATCTGTTGAAATACACCAAACCAGGATCTGTTGCAATCTTTCTTTCTCTCTTCTGTTCTTTCTCTCTATCTATTGAAATATTTCTCGAAAATAATCCAGCACATATATATTTGTTCAATTTTTTTATTATTTTTATCTGCTTAATTTTTATTTTTTTTTGGTTCATTTACAACTATCTGTTGCAATTTGTTTCATCATACAACAACAACACAGATCAACAACTTAAAAAAAAAAAAAAAAAAAATAGGAGGAATTAGATCTGTGTCCTTGAAAAAAAAAACTGTCCATAAAGAGCAGGATCAATGGAGTTTTCTCCTCATATGGTCCTCTGCAGGCAATGAGTAAGATAATTTGGTAAGAAGTCCTTTTGTTTGTTTTGAAAGACGTTTTGTTTTCAATTTTACTCCTTAATTTATCTGTTAAATTTTTTTAATTTTTTTTCTATATGTTCAAATTTACATTTAAGTGTTTAATTATTATTTTTTTGTCTATATATTCAAAAAATTTGACTATCTGTTCAATTTTTTTCTCTATCTGTGCAACTTTTTGTCAAGATTTTATTATCTGTTCATTTTTTATCTCTTATCTGTTCAAATAACTATCCCAAATTTCTTATATGTTCAACAAACCAGTCACAATCTTCAATTTCTTTTTATCTGTTAAATTTTATTATCCGTTGAAATACACCAAACCAGGATCTGTTGCAATCTTTCTTTCTCTCTCCTGTTCTTTCTCTCTATCTGTTGAAATTCTTTCTCAAAAATAATCCAATATATATATCTGTTCAATTTTTTTATTATTTTTATCTGCTTAATTTTAAATTTTTTTTGGTTCATTTACAACTATCTGTTGCAATTTGTTTCATCATACAACAACAGCACAGATCAACAACGTAAAAAAAAAAAAGAAAAAAAAAATAGGAGGAATTAGATCTTTGTCCTTGAAAAAAAAAATTGTCCATAAGGAGCAGGATCAGTGGACTCTTCTTCTCCGATGGTCCTCTGCAGGCATTGAGCAAAATAATTTGGTGAGAAGTCCTTTTGTTTGTTTTGAAAGACGTTTTGTTTTCAATTTTACTCTTTAATTTATCTGTTGAATTTTTTTATTTTTTTTTCTATATGTTCAAATTTACATTTAAGTTTTTAATTATTATTTTTTTGTCCATATATTTAAAAAATTTGACTATCTATTCAATTTTTTTCTCTATCTGTGTAACTTTTTGTCTTGATTTTATTATCAGTTCAATTTTAATCTCTTATCTGTTCAAATATCAATTCCAAATTTCTTATCTGTTCAACAAGCCAGTCACAATATTCAGTTTATTTTTATCTGTTCAATTTTATCATCTGTTGAAATACACCAAACCAGGATCTGTTGCAATCTTTCTTTCTCTCTTCTGTTCTTTCTCTCTATCTGTTGAAATATTTCTCAAAAATAATCCAGTACATATATATTTGTTTAATTTTTTTATTATTTTTATCTGCTTAATTTTTAATTTTTTTTGGTTCATTTACAACTGTCTGTAGCAATTTGTTTCATCATACAACAACAACACAGATTAACAACTTTAAAAAAAAAGAAAAAAAAATGGGAGGAATTAGATCTGTGTCCTTGAAAAAAAAAACTGTCCATAAGGATCAGGATCAATGGAGTCTTCTCCTCCGATGGTCCTCTGCAGACATTGAGTAAAATAATTTGGTGAGAAGTCTTTTGTCTGTTTTGAAAGACGTTTTGTTTTCAATTTTACTCCTTAATTTATCTGTTGAATTTTTTTATTTTTTTTTCTATATGTTCAAATTTACATTTAAGTGTTTAATTATTATTTTTTTGTCTATATATTTCAAAAATTTGACTATCTGTTCAATTTTTTTCTCGATCTGTGCAACTTTTTGTCTAGATTTTATTATTAGTTCAATTTTAATCTCTTATCTGTTCAAATATCTATCCCAAATTTCTTATATGTTCAACAAACCAGTCACAATCTTCAGTTTATTTTTATCTGTTCAATTTTATTATCTGTTGAAATACACCAAACCAGGATCTGTTGCAATCTTTCTTTCTCTCTCATCGTTCTTTCTCTCTATCTGTTGAAATTCTTTCACAAAAATAATCCAGGATATATATATCTGTTCAATTTTCTTATTATTTTTATCTGCATAATTTTTAATTTTTTTTGGTTCATTTACCACTATCTGTTGCAATTTCTTTAATCCTACAACAACAACACAGATCAACAACTTAAAGAAAAAAAGAAAAAAAAAAGAAAAATAGGAGGAATTATATCTGTGTCCTTGAAAAAAAAAACTGTCAATAAGGAGCAGGATTAATGGAGTCTTCTCCTCCGATGATCCTCTGCAGGCATTGAGTAAAATAATTTGGTGAGAAGCCCTTTTGTTTGTTTTGAAAGACGTTTTGTTTTCAATTTTACATCTTAATCTATCTGTTGAGTTTTTTTATTTTTTTTCTATATGTTGAAATTTACATTTAAGTGTTTAATTATTATTTTTTTGTCTATATATTCAAAAAATTTGACTATCTGTTCAATTTTTTTCTCTATCTGTGCAACTTTTTGTCTAAATTTTATTATCAATTCAATTTTAATCTCTTATCTGTTCAAATATCTATTCCAAATTTGTTATCTGTTCAACAAACCAGTCACAATATTCAGTTTATTTTTATCTATTCAATTTTATTATCTGTTAAAATACACCAAACCAGGATCTGTTGCAATCTTTCTTTCTCTCTCATGTTCTTTCTCTCGATCTGTTGAAATATTTCTCAAAAATAATCCAGCACATATATATTTGTTTAATTTTTTCTATATGTTCAAATTTACATTTAAGTGTTTAATTGTTATTTTTTTGTCTATATATTCAAAAAATTTCACTATCTGTTCAATTTTTTTCTCTAGCTGTGCAACTTTTTGTATAGATTTTATTATCAGTTCAATTTTAATCTCTTATCTGTTCAAATATCTATCCCAAATTTCTTATCTGTTCAACAAACTAGTGACAATCTTCAGTTTATTTTTATTTGTTCAATTTTATTATGTGTTGAAATACACCAAACCAGGGTCTGTTACAATCTTTCTTACTCTCTCTTGTTCTTTCTCTCTATCTGTTGAAATTCTTTCTCAAAAATAATCCAGTACATATATATTTGTTCAATTTTTTTGTTGTTTTTATCTGCTTAATTTTGAATTTTTTTTGGTTCATTTACAACTATCTGTTGCTATTTGTTTCATCATACAACAAAAACACAGATCAACAACTTAAAAAAAAAAGAAAAAAAAAAAAAAGAAAAATAGGAGGAATTAGATCCGTGTCTTTAAAAAAAAAACTATCCATAAAGAGCAACATCAATGGTTTTTACTATATGTTCAAAGTTACATTTAAGTGTTTAATTATTATTTTTTTGTCTATATATTTAAAAAATTTGACTATCTGTTCAATTTTTTTCTCCATCTTTGCAACTTTTTGTCCATATTTTATTATCAATTCAATTTTAATCTCTTATCTGTTCAAATATCTATCCCAAATTTCTTATCTGTTCTACAAACCAGTCACAATATTCAGTTTATTTTTATCTGTTCAATTTTATTATCTGTTGAAATACACCAAACCAGGATCTGTTGCAATCTTTCTTTCTCTCTCTTGTTCTTTCTCTCTATCTGTTGAAATTCTTTCTAAAAAATAATCCAGTATATATATATCTGTTCAATTTTTTTTATTATTTTTATCTGCTTAATTTTTAATTTTTTTTGGTTCATTTACAACTATATGTTGCAATTTTTTTCATCATACAACAACAACACAGATCAACAACTGAAAAAAATGAAAAATAGGAGGAATTAGATCTGTGTCGTTGAAAAAAAAAAACTGTCCATAAGGAGCAGGATCAATGGAGTCTTCTCCTCCGATGGTCCTCTGCAGGCATTGAGTAAAATAATTTGGTGAGAAGTCTTTTTGTTTGTTTTGAAAGACGTTTTGTTCTCAATTTTACTCCTTAATTTATCTGTTGAATTTTTTAATTTTTTTCTATACTTTCCAATTTACATTTAAGTGTTTAATTATTATTTTTTAGTCTATATATTCAAAAAATTTGACTATCTGTTCAATTTTTTTCTCTATCTATGCAACTTTTTGTCTAGATTTTATTATCAGTTCAATGTTAATCTCTTATCTGTTCAAATATCTATCCCAAATTTCTTACCTGTTCAACAAACCAGTCACAATCTTCAGTTTATTTTTATATGTTCAATTTTATTATCTGTTGAAATACACCAAACGAGGATCTGTTGCAATCTTTCCTTCTCTCTCTTGTTCTTTCTCTCTATCTGTTGAAATTCTTTCTCAAAAATAATCCAACATTTATATATATATATATTTCTGTTTAATTTTTTTTGGTTCATTTACAACTATCTATTGCAATTTGTTTCATCATACAACAACAACACAAATCAACAACTTAAAAAAAAAAAGAAAAAGAAAAAGAAAAATAGGAGGAATTAGACCGGTGTCCTGGAAAAAAAAAACTGTCCATAAAGAGCAGCATCAATGGAGTCTTCTCCTCTGATGGTCCTCTGCAGGCATTGAGTAGAATAATTTAGTGAGAAGTCCTTTTGTTTGTTTTGAAAGACTTTTTTTTTTTTCAATTTTACTCCTTAATTTATCTGTTGATTTTTTTATTTTTTTTCTATATGTTCAAATTTACATTTAAGTTTTTAATTATTATTTTTTTGTCCATATATTTAAAAAATTTGACTATCTGTTCAATTTTTTTCTCTATCTGTGTAACTTTTTGTCTAGATTTTGTTATCAGTTCAATTTTAATCTCTTATCTGTTCAAATATCTATCCCAAATTTCTTATCTGTTCTACAAACCAGTCACAATCTTCAGTTTATTTTTATCTGTTCAATTTTATTTTCTGTTGAAATACACCAAACCAGGATCTGTTGCAATCTTTCTTTCTCTCGCTTGTTCTTTCTCTCTATCTGTTGAAATTCTTTCTCAAAAATAATCCAGTACATATATATATCTATTCAATTTTTTTATTATTTTTATCTGCTTAATTTTTAATTTTTTTTAGTTCATTTATAACTATCTGTTGCAATTTCTTTCATCATACAACAACAACACAGATCAACATCTTAAAATAAAGAAAAATGTGAGGAATTAGATATGTGTCCTTGAAAAAAAAAAAACTGTCCATAAGGAGCAGGATCGATGGAGTCTTCTCCTCCGATGGTCCTCTTCAGGCATTGAGTAAAATAATTTGGTGAGAAGACATTTTGTTTGTTTTGAAAGACATTTTGTTTTCAATTTTACTAGTTAATTTATCTGTTGAATTTTTTATTTTTTTTCTATATGTTCAAATTTACATTTAAGTGTTTAATTATTATTTTTTTGTCTATATATTCAAAAAATTTGACTATCTGTTCAATTTTTTTCTCTATCTGTGCAACTTTTTTTCTAGATTTTATTTTCAGTTCAATTTTAATCTCTTATCTGTTCAAATATCTATCCCAAATTTCTTATCTGTTCAACAAACCAGTCACAATCTTCAATTTATTTTTATCTGTTCAATTTTATTATCTGTTGAAATATACCAAACCAGGATCTGTTGCAATCTTTCTTTCTCTCTCTTGTTCTTTCTCTCTATCTGTTGAAATTCTTTCTCAAAAATAATCTAGTATATATATATCTGTTCAATTTTTTTATTATTTTTATCTGCTTAATTTTTAATTTTTTTTGTTTCATTTACTACTATCTGTTGCAATTTGTTTCATCATACAACAACAACACAGATCAACAACGGAAAAAAAAGAAAAAAAATAAAAATAAGAGGAATTAGATCTGTGTCCTTGAAAAAAAAAACTGTCCATAAGGAGCAGGTTATAGCGATCCCGGTATCCCCTTTACTGTTCAGTTGTATTCCGAACTCGGTTCCGTGGAGTTGGTAGTCGTATCTACTGTGTTGTCATCCTTTAATTCAATTTCTTTGAGTTTTAGGATGTGTTGGGCTTGTTTCGAGTAGGTGGGTTGGGCCTTGGTCAATTTCCTTGTTGCCAGGTTTTTGGTCTTTCCGCTCGAGCGGGTCCTTGAGCGCTCGAGCAGAGATTTCACATCTCCAGTATTTTGGTGCCCTGCGAAACTTTTGCAGGATCGTTTTCTACGCTCGAGCGGGTTTCTTGCGCTCGAGCGGGTAGTGCTCAAGCGGGATTGTTTGCGCTCAAGCGGCTAGTACTTTTTGGTAAGAGTTCTGGGAGGGGGAGATTCACGCTTGAGCGGACTGGTTTTTCACGCTCGAGCGGGTGTGCTTGTGTTTGTGTCTTGGTGCTCGAGCGGGCCTTATTGCGCTCGAGCGGACCCAGTCTTTTTGTTCTTTGCGCTCGAGCGCTGTGTTTTCCGCTCGAGCGGGAATGTCGTATATCAGTGAATTGTTAGGCATTTTCAAATCACTTTCTACACTTCCTTTCTCTCTCTTACTTTCCAAAAAGGCATTTTGAGAGCCTCTCTCTCTAGAAACTCCCTTCTCTCTAGGGTTTGATCTAGTTAGAGTGCTTCCCTTCCCTTCGGCCTTTACAAAAGTTGTGTTGATCGTCGAGGGCTATCTCTTAATCTGAAAATTTCAGAATTTGGAGCACTTTGGTTTAGGTCTCTTCTCCGTTTGGGCTCTAACTTCAAGGTAGGGATATCCTACTCCTCTTTATGGATTTTGTCTTTAAATTTTAGCATTTTGATATGTTGGGGGTAGTTATGTAATTTTGAGAAAGTTTGGGGCTTTATGTAATTTTATAAAAGTTGGGATTTTATTCAAAATAAACCTATATGCATGTTTAGCATAAAGAAATGGGATTAATGTAGAATCATTGATGAAAATGGAACCTTAAGGGTTGTAATGTTAATTATGGAAAATGTCCTAATTACATTGATTAATTAATTGGAATAATTGATTGTGAGAAATGAGGAATTGAAGTGGAAATGTTGAGATTGGGAGTATATGGGATAAAAGGGTGTAGTTGAATTGCTTATCACTCACCGAATTGAAATGTTGATGTATTATCCATTTTGTGCATTTATTTTCTGTATAGGAATAACTGCTTTGGGCTATCGGTGGAGGATAGTCTTGATTGTTATAGACAATGCATGATGATTAGGCAAACGAAAACTAATCAATGGAATGTGTCACGAAATTTGGCGGTTGATAGAATACATTAACTGTATGTATTGATTGATTGTATTTAGAACCAATGTGTTTATATGCATTTTGTGTAGAGGAGGAGATGGGGGATGTACTCCGCGGTTTAGGGAAAGATGAGGGATGTACCTCTAAACCGGATAGTGTTGGGAGGAGATGGGGGATGAACTCCGTAGACACAGCTCATATGCTTGTCTAGAAACGTGTAGATACAGCTTATATGCTTGTCTAGAGAAGTGTAGATAGAGCTCATATGCTTATCTTTGGAAATGTGATATAGTTCTTATACTTATCAGTTGATGTGTTGATATAGCTAGTATGCTTATCTATTATGAAATGGGAAGATGTTTAATATGAGTTATTGTCTCATATGAGTTGTTTGGCCAGGTTCTGAGCCATGGTTGTGAAGTGAGAATTTAAGAAAAACGGAAAATGAAATGTAACATAGACTTGTAAGTCATGTAATTGTAATGTGATGTGAGTGGATGTATCAGTGTTGGCCATCTATCAACTGCTAATATTTTAGTCATTGTTCATAGTTGGTTTAGTGTATTTCTACTGGGTTGTGGCTCACTCTATATGGGAACATCATTTTCAGGTACAAGTAGCATGCCACCTCCAAGGACATAGCTTGGGAGGCTAGAGGCGGATAGACTTTTTGGTGTCTACCTTCTTTGATGTATTACATGTATATTCAGGGCAAGAGCTTAATGTGTAATAGAGCTAGTACTCTTTTTTTGTAACCAAGTGTTAACTTGGAAAGCTGTAAGCCCTTAGGGCATACAGCTTTTGTTGTAAACATGTAATACTTTTGTAATGAACTACCCTGATAAATGGAAGAATGTTGATATTTTATATATCAATGCATGTCAATATCGTGGATTTAATGTAATTTTTTTTGAGGGCGTTACAGGATCAATGGAGTCTTCTCCTCCGATGGTCCTCTGCAGGCATTGAGTAAAATAATTTGGTGAGAAGTCCTTTTGTTTGTTTTGAAAGACGTTTTGTTTTCAATTTTACTCCTTAATTTATCTGTTGAATTTTTTATTTTTTTTTCTATAAGTTCAAATTTACATTTAAGTGTTTAATTATTATTTTTTTGTCTATATATTCAAAAATTTTGACAATTTGTTCAATTTTTTTCTCTATTTGTGCAACTTTTTGTCTAGATTTTATTATCAGTTCAATTTTAATCTCTTATCTGTTCAAATATCTATCCCAAATTTCTTATCTGTTCAACAAACCAGTCACAATCTTCAATTTCTTTTTATCTGTTCAATTTTATTATCCGTTGAAATACACCAAAACAGGATCTGTTGCAATCTTTCTTTCTCTCTCTTGTTCTTTCTCTCTATCTGTTGAAATTCTTTCTCAAAAATAATCCAATACATATATATATATATCTGTTCAGTTTTTTTATTATTTTTATCTGCTTAATTTTTAATTTTTTTGGGTTCATTTACAACTATCTGTTGCAATTTGTTTCATCATACAACAACAACACAGATCAACAACTTAAAAAAAAAAAGGAGGAATTAGATCTGTGTACTTGAAAGAAAAAAAAAATTGTCCATAAGGAGCAGGATCAATGGAGTTTTCTCCTCCGAATGGTCCTCTGCAGGCATGGAGTAAAATAATTTGGTGAGAAGTCCTTTTGTTTGTTTTAAAAGACGTTTTGTTTTCAATTTTACTCCTTAATTTATCTGTTGAATTTATTATTATTTTTCTATATGTTCAAATTTACATTTAAGTGTTTAATTATTATTTTTTTGTCTATATATTCAAAAATTTGACTATCTGTTCAATTTTTTTCTCTATCTGTGTAACTTTTTGTCTAGATTTTATTATCAGTTCAATTTTAATCTCTTATCTGTTCAAATATCTATCCCAAATTTTTTATCTGTTCAACAAACTAGTCACAATCTTCAATTTCTTTTCATCTGATCAATTTTATTATCTGTTGAAATACACCAAATCAGGATCTGTTTCAATCTTTCTTTCTCTCTCTTGTTCTTTCTCTCTATCTGTTGAAATTCTTTCTCAAAAATAACCAGTATATATATCTGTTCAATTTTTTTATTATTTTAATCTGCATGATTTTTAATTTTTTTTGGTTCATTTACAACAATCTGTTGCAATTTGTTTCATCATACAACAACAACACAGATCAACAACTTAAAACACAAAAAGAAAAATAGGAGGAATTAGATCTGTGTCCTTAAAAAAAAAACTGTCCATAAGGAGCAGGATCAATGGAGTCTTCTCCTCCGATGGTCCTCTGCAGGCATTGAGTAAAATAATTTGGTGAGAAGTCCTTTTTTTTGTTTTGAAAGACGTTTTATTTTTAATTTTACTCCTTAACTTATCTGTTGAATTTTTTATTTTTTTTTCTATATGCTCAAATTTACATTTAAGTGTTTAATTATTATTTTTTTTGTCTATATATTCAAAAATTTTAACTATCTGTTCAATTTTTTTCACTATCTCTGTAACTTTTTGTCTAGATTTTATTATCAGTTCAATTTTAATCTCTTATCTATTTAAATATCTATCCTAAATTTCTTATCTGTTCAACAAACCAGTCACTATCTTCAATTTATTTTTATCTGTTCAATTTTATTATCTGTTGAAATACACCAAACCAAGATCTGTTGCAATCTTTCTTTCTCTCTCTTGTTCTTTCTCTCTATCTGTTGAAATTCTTTCTCAAAAATAATCCAGTATATATGTATATTTGTTCAATTTTTTTATTATTTTTATCTGCTTAATTTTTAATTTTTTTTGGATCATTTACAACAATCTATTGCAATTTGTTACATCATACAACAACAACACAAATCAACAACTTAAAAAAAGAGAAAAAAAGAAAAAGAAAAATAGGAGGAATTAGATCTGTGTCCCTAAAAAAAACTGTCCATAAGGAGCAGGATCAATGGAGTCTTCTCCTCTGTTGGTCCTCCGCAGGCAATGAGTAAAATAATTTGGTGAGAAGTCCTTTTTTTTTTGTTTTGGAAGACGTTTTGTTTTCAATTTTACTCCTAAATTTATTTGTTGAATTTTTTATTTTTTCTCTATATGTTCAAATTTACATTTAAGGGTTTAATTATTATTTTTTTGTCTATATATTAAAAAAATTTGACTATCTGTTCAATTTTTTTCTCTATCTGTTCAACTTTTTGTCTAGATTTTATTATCAGTTCAATTTTAATCCCTTATCTGTTCAAATATCTATCCCAAATTTCTTATCTGTTCAACAAGCCAGTCACAATCTTCAATTTTATTATCTGTTGAAAAACACCAAACCAGGATCTATTGCAATCTTTCTTTCTCTCTCTTGTTCTTTCACTCTATCTGTTGAAATTCTTTCTCAAAAATAATCCAGTATATATATCTGTTCAATTTTTTATTATTTTTATTTGTTTAATTTTTAAATTTTTTATGGTTCATTTACAACTATATGTTGCAATTTGTTTCATCATACAACAACAACACAGATCAACAACTGAAAAAAAAAAGAAAAATAGGAGGAATTAGATCTGTGTCCTTGAAAAAAAAAATGTCCATAAGAAACAGGATCAATGGAGTCTTCTCTTCCGATGGTCCTCTGCAGGCATTGAGTAAAATAATTTGGTGAGAAGTCCTTTTGTTTGTTTTGAAAGACGTTTTGCTTTCAATTTTACTCTTTAATTTATCTGTTGAATTTTTTATTTTTTTTTTCTATATGTTCAAATTTACATTTAAGTGTTTAATTATTATTTTTTTGTCTATATATTAAAAAATTTTGACTATCTGTTTAATTTTTTTCTCTATCTGTGCAACTTTTTGTCGAGCTTTTATTATCAGTTCAATTTTAATCTCTTATCTGTTCAAATATCTATCCCAAATTTCTTATCTGTTCAACAAACCAGTCACTATCTTCAATTTCTTTTTACATGTTCAATTTTATTATCTGTTGAAATACACCAAACCAGGATCTGTTGCAATATTTCTTTCTCTCTCTTGTTCTTTCTCTCTATCTGTTGAAATTCTTTCTCAAAAGTAATCCAATATATATATATATCTATTCAATTTTTTTATTATTTTTATCTGCTTAATTTTTAATTTTTTTTGGTTCATTTACAACTATTTGTTGCAATTTGTTTCATCATACAACAACAACACAGATCAACAGATCAATAAGATCTGTGTCCTTGAAAAAAAAACTGTCCATAATGAGCAGGATCAATGGAGTCTTCTCCTCCAATGGTGCTCCGCAGGCATTGAGTAAAATAAGTTGGTGAGAAGTCCCTTTGTTTGTTTTGAAAGACGTTTTGTTTTCAATTTTACTCCTTAATTTATCTGTTGAATTTTTTATTTTTTTTTCTATATGTTCAAATTTACATTTAAGTGTTTAATTATTATTTTTTTGTCTGTATATTCAAAAAATTTGACTTTCTGTTCAATTTTTTTTCTCTATCTGTACAACTTTTGGTCTAGATTTTATTATCTGTTAAATTTTAATCTCTTATCTGTTCAAATATCTATCCCAAATTTCTTATCTGTTCAACAAACTAGTCACAATCTTAAATTTTTTTTATCTGTTCAATTTTATTATCTGTTGAAATACAACAAACCAGGATCTGTTGCAATCTTTCTTTCTCTCTCTTGTTCTTTCTCTCTATCTTCTGAAATTCTTTCTAAAAAGTAATCCAATATATATATCTGTTCAATTTTTTTTATTATTTTTATCTGCTTAATTTTTAATTTTTTTTGGTTCATTTGCAACAATCTGTTGCAATTTGTTACATCATACAACAACAACAAAGGTCAACAACTTAAAAAAAGAGAAAAAAAAGAAAAATAGGAGGAATTAGATCTGTGTCCTTGAAACAAAAAAAAAACTGTCCATAAGGAGCAGGATCAATGGAGTCTTCTCCTCCGATGGACCTCTGCAGGCATTAAGTAAAATAATTTGGTGAGAAGTCCTTTTGTTTGTTTTGAAAGACGTTTTGTTTTCAATTTTACTCCTTAATTTATCTGTTGAATTTTTTTATTTTTTTTCTATATGTTCAAATTTACATTTAAGTGTTTAATTATTATCTTTTTGTCTATATATTCAAAAATTTTGACTATCGGTTCAATTTTTTTCTCTATCTCTGCAACTTTTTGTCTAGATTTTATTATCAGTTCAATTTTAATCTCTTATCTGTTCAAATATCTATTCCAAATTTCTTATCTGTTCAAAAACCAGTCACAATCTTCAATTTCTTTTCATTTGTTCAATTTTATTATCTATTGAAATACACCAAACCAGAATCTGTTGCAATCTTTCTTTCTCTCTCTTGTTCTTTCTCTCTATCTGTTGAAATTCTTTCTCAAAAATAATCCCGTATATATATATCTGTTCAATTTTTTTATTATATTTATCTGCTTAATTTTTAATTTTCTTTGGTTCATTTAAAACTATCTGTTGCAATTTGTTTTATCATACAACAACAACACAGATCAACAACATAAAAAAAAAAACGAAAAATAGGAGGAAATAGAACTGTCTCCTTGAAAAAAAAAAACTGTCCATAAGGAGTAGCATCAATGGAGTCTTCTTCTCAGATGGTCCTCTGCAGGCATTGAGTAAAATAATTTAGTGAGAAGTCCTTTCGTTTGTTTTGAAAGACGTTTTGTTTTCAATTTTACTGCTTAAATTATCTGTTGAATTTTTCATTTTTTTTCTATATGTTCAAATTTACATTAAAGTGTTTAATTATTATTTTTTTGTCTATATATTCAAAAAATTTGACTATCTGTTCCATTTTTTTCTGTATCTGTTTAACTTTTTGTCTAGATTTTCTTATCAGATCAATTTTAATCTCATATCTGTTCAAATATCTATCCCAAATTTCTTATATGTTCAGCAAACCAGTCACAATCTTCAATTTCTTTTTATCTGTTCAATTTCATTATCTGTTGAAATACACCAAACCCGGATCTGTTGCAATCTTTCTTTCTATCTCTCTTCCTTTCTCTCTATCTGTTGAAGTTCTTTCTCAAAAATAATCCAGTATATATATATCTATTCAATTTTTTAATTATTTTTATCTGCTTAATTTTTAATTTTTGTTGGTTCGTTTACAACTATTTGTTGCAATTTGTTTCTTCATACAACAACACAGATGAACGACTTAAAAAAAAGAAAAATAGGTGGAGTTAGATCTGTGTCCTTGAAAAAAAAAACAGTCCATAAGGAGCAAGATCAATGGAGTCTTCTCCTCCGATGGGCCTCTGTAGGCATTGAGTAAAATAATTTGGTGAGAAGTCCTTTTGTTTGTCTTGAAAGACGTTTTGTTTTCAATTTTACTCCTTAATTTATCTGTTGAATTTTTTATTTTTTTTGTCAATATGTTCAACTTTACGTTTAAGTGTTTAATTATTATTTTTTTGTCTATATATTCAAAAATTTTGACTATCTGTTCAATTTTTTTCTCTATCCGTGCAACTTTTTGTCTAGATTTTATTATCAGTTCAATTTTAATCTCTTATCTGTTCAAATATGTATACCAAATTTCTTATCTGTTCAACAAACCAGTCACAATCTTCAATTTCTTTTTATCTGTTCAATTTTATTATCTGTTGAAATACACCAAACCAGGATCTGTTGCAATCTTTCTTTCTCTCTCTTGTTCTTTCTCTCTATCTGCTGAAATTCTTTCTCAAAAATAATCCAATATATATATATATGTGTATGTCTGTTCAATTTTTTTTTATTTTTATCTGCTTAATTTTTAATTTTTTTTGGTTCATTTACAACTATCTGTTGCAATTTGTTTCATTATACAATAACAACACAGATCAACAACTTAAAAAAAAAAAGAAAAAAAAGAGGAATTAGATCTGTGTCCTTGAAAGAAAAAAAAACTGTCCATAAGGAGCAGGATCAATGGAGTCTTCTCCTCCGATGGTCCTCTGCAGGCATTGACTCAAATAATTTGGTGAGAAGTCCTTTTGTTTGTTTTGAAAAACGTTTTGTTTTCAATTTTAGTCCCTAATTTATCTATTGAATTTTTTAATTTTTTTTCTATATGTTCAAATTTACATTTAAGTGTTTAATTATTATTTTTTTGTCTATATATTCAAAAATGTTGACTATCTGTTCAATTTTTTTCTCTATTTGTGTAACTTTTTAACTAGATTTTATTATCAGTTCAATTTTAATCTCTTCTCTGTTTAAATATCTATCCAAAATTTCTTATCTGTTCAACAAACCAGTCACAATCTTCAGTTTATTTTTATCTGTTCAATTTTATTGTCTGTTGAAATACACCAAACTTGGATCTGTTGCAATCTTTCTTTCCCTCTCTTGTTCTTTCTCTCTATCTGTTGAAATTCTTTCTCAAAAATAATCCAATATATATGTATCTATTCAATTTTTTTTATTATTTTTATCTGCTTAATTTTTAATTTTTTTTGGTTCATTTAGAACTATCTGTTGCAATTTGTTTCATCATACAACAACAACACAGATCAAAAACTTTTTTTTTTAAAAATGAGGAATAAGATCTGTGTCCTTAAAAAAAAAAACTGTCCATAAGGAGCAGGATCAATGGAGTCTTCTCCTCTGATGGTCCTCTGCAGGCATTGAGTAAAATAATTTGGTGAGAAGTCCTTTTGTTTGTTTTGAAAGACGTTTTGTTTTAAATTTTAGTCCTTAATTTATCTGTTGAATTTTTTATTTTTTTTCTATATGTTCAAATTTACATTTAAGTGTTTAATTATTATTTTTTTGTCCGTATATTCAAAAAATTTGACTATCTGTTCAATTTTTTCTCTATCTGTGCAACTTTTTGTCTAGATTTTATTATCAGTTCAATTTTTATCTCTTATCTATTCAAATATCTATCCCAAATTTCTTATCTGTTCAACAAACCAGTCACAATCTTCATTTTCTTTTTATCAGTTCAATTTTATTATCTGTTGAAATACACCAAACCAGGATCTGTTGCAATCTTTCTTTCTTTCTCTTGTTCTTTCTCTCTCTCTGTTGAAATTCTTTCTCAAAAATAATCCAATATATATATATTTGTTCAATTTTTTTCTGCTCAATTTTTAGTTTTTTTGGTTTATTTAAAACTACCTGTTGCAATTTGTTTCATCATACAACAACAACACAGATCAACAACTTAAAAAAAAAAATGAAAAATAGGAGGAATTAGAAATGTCTCTTTGAAAAAAAAAAACTGTCCATAAGGAGCAGCATCAATGGAGTCTTCTCCTCCGATGGTCCTCTTCAGGCATTTAGTAAAATAATTTGGTGAGAAATCATTTTGTTTGTTTTGAAAGACGTTTTGTTTTCAATTTCACTGCTTAATTTATCTGTTGAATTTTTTATTTTTTTTCTATATGTTCAAATTTACATTTAAGTGTTTAATTATTATTTTTTCGTCTATATATTCAAAAAATTTGACTATCTGTTCAATTTTTTTCTGTATCTGTTCAACTTTTTGTCTAGATTTTATTATCAGATCAATTTTAATCTCTTATCTGTTCAAATATCTATTCCAAATTTCTTATCTGTTCAACAAACGAGTCACAATCTTCAATTTCTTTTTATCTGTTCAATTTCATTATCTGTTGAAATACACCAAACCCGGATCTGTTGCAATCTTTCTTTCTATCTCTTGTCCTTTCTCCCTATCTGTTGAAATTATTTCTCAAAAATAATCCAGTATATATATATCTGTTCAATTTTTTTCTTATTTTTATCTGCTTAATTTTTAATTTTTTTGGGTTCGTTTACAACTATCTATTGCAATTTGTTTCATCATACAACAACAACACAGATGAACAACTTAAAAAAAAAAAGAAAAAAAATGAAAAATTGGAGGAATTAGATCTGCGTCCTTCAAAAAAAAAAACTGTCCATAAGGAGCAATATCAATGGAGTCTTCTCCTCCGATGGTCCTCTGCAGGCATTAAGTAAAATAATTTGGTGAAAAATCTTTTTGTTTGTTTTGAAAGACGTTTTGTTTTCAATTTTACTCCTTAATTTATCTGTTGAATTTTTTATTTTTTGTCTATATATTCAAATTTAGATTTAACTGTTTAATTACTATTTTTTTGTCTATATATTCAAAAATTTTGACTATCTATTCAATTTTTTTCTCTATCTGTGCAACTTTTTGTCTAGATTTTATTATCAGTTCAATTTTAATCTCTTATTTATTCAAATATCTATCCCAAAATTTCTATCTGTTCAACAAACCAGTCACAATCTTCAATTTCTTTATATCTGTTCAATTTTATTATCTGTTGAAATACACCAAATCAGGATCAGCTGCAATCTTTCTTTCTCCCTCTTGTTCTTTCTCTGTATTTATTGAAATTCTTTCTCAAAAATAATCGAGTATATATATCTGTTTCATTTTTTTATTATTTTAATCTGCTTAATTTTTAATTTTTTTGGGTTCATTTACAACTATCTGTTGAAATTTGTTTCATCAGACAACAACAACACAGATCAAAAACTTAAAAAAAAAAAAAAAGAATGAGGAATTAGATCTGTGTCCTTGAAGAAAAAAAAAAACTATCCATAAGGAGCAGGATCAATGGAGTCTTCTCCTCCGATGGTCCTCTGCAGGCATTGAGTAAAATAATTTGGTGAGAAGTCCTATTGTTTGTTTTGAAAGACGTTTTCTTTTCAATTTTACTCCTTAATTTATCTATTGAATTTTTTTATTTTTTTTCTATATGTTCAAATTTACATTTAAGTGTTTAATTATTATTTTTTTGTCTATATATTCAAAAAATTTGACTATCTGTTCAATTTTTTTCACTATCTTTGTAACTTTTTGATCTAGATTTTATTAGCAGTTCAATTTTAATCTCTTATCTGTTCAAATATCTATCCCAAATTTCTTATCTGTTCAACAACCAGTCACAATCTTAAATTTCTTTCCATCTGTTCAATTTTATAATCTGTTGGAATACACCAAACCAGGATCTGTTGCAATCTTTCTTTCTCTCTCTTGTTCTTTCTCTCTATCTGTTGAAATTCTTTCTAAAAAATAATCCAGTATATATATATCTGTTCAATTTTTTTTATTATTTTTATCTGCTTAATTTTTAATTTTTTTTCGTTCATTTACAACTATCTGTTGCAATTTGTTTCATCATACAACAACAACACAGATCAACAACTTAAAAAAGAAGAAGAAGGAATTAGATCTTTGTCCTTGAAAAAAAAAAAACTGTCCATAAGGAGCAGGATCAATGGAGTCTTTTCCTCCGATGGTCCTCTGCAGGCATTGAGTAAAATAATTTAGTGAGAAGTCCTTTTGTTTGTTTTGAAACACGTTTTGTTTTCAATTTTACTCCTTAATTTATCAGTTGAATTTTTTTTTTTTTTTTTCTATATGTTCAAATTTACATTTAAGTGTTTAATTATTATTTTTTTGTCTATATATTAAAAAATTTTGACTTTCTGTTCAATTTTTTTCTCTATCTGTGTAACTTTTTGTCTAGATTTTATTATCAGTTCAATTTTAATCTCTTATCTGTTCAAATATCTATCCCAAATTTATAATCTGTTCAACAAATCAGTCACAATCTGCAATTTCTTTTTATCTGTTCAATTTTATTATCTGTTGAAATACACCAAACCAGGATCTATTGCAATCTTTCTTTATCTCTCTTGTTCTTTCTCTCTATCTATTGAAATTCTTTCTCAAAAATAATCCAATATATATAGATATATATATCTGTTCAATTTTTTTATTATTTTTATCTGCTTAATTTTTAATTTTTTTTTAGTTCATTTACGACAATCTGTTGCAATTTGTTTCATCATACAACAACAAGACAGATCAACAACTTAAAAAAAAAAAAAAGAGGAATTAGATCTGTGTCCTTGAAAGAAAAAAAAAACTGTCCATAAGGAGCAGGATCAAAGGAGTCTTCTCCTCCGATGGTCCTCTGCAGGCATTGAGTAAAATAATTTGGTGAGAAGTCCTTTTGTTTGTTTTGAAAGACGTTTTCTTTTCTATTTTACTCCTTAATTTATCTATTGAATTTTTTATTTTTTTTATATATGTTCAAATTTACATTTAAGTGCATAATTATTATTTTTTTGTCAATATATTCAAAAAATGTGCCTATCGGTTCAATTTTTTTCTCTATCTATGTAACTTTTTGTCCAGATTTTATTATCAGTTCAATTTTAATCTCTTATCTGTTCAAATATCTATCCCAAATTTCTTATCTGTTCAACAAACCAGTCACAATCTTCAATTTATTTTCATCTGTTCAATTTTATTATCTGTTGAAATACACAAAACCAGGATCTGTTGCAATCTTTCTTTCTCTCTTGTTCTTTCTCTCTATCTGTTGAAATTCTTTCTAAAAAATAATCCAGTATATATATATCTGTTCAATTTTTTTTATTATTTTTATCTGCTTAATTTTTAATTTTTTTTCGTTCATTTACAACTATCTGTTGCAATTTGTTTCATCATACAACAACAACACAGATCAACAACTTAAAAAAAAAAGAAGAAGGAATTAGATCTTTGTCCTTGAAAAAAAAAAATTGTCCATAAGGAGCAGGATCAATGGAGTCTTTTCCTCCGATGGTCCTCTGCAGGCATTGAGTAAAATAATTTAGTGAGAAGTCCTTTTGTTTGTTTTGAAACACGTTTTGTTTTCAATTTTACTCCTTAATTTATCAGTTGAATTTTTTATTTTTTTTTTCTATATGTTCAAATTTACATTTAAGTGTTTAATTATTATTTTTTTGTCTATATATTAAAAAATTTTGACTTTCTGTTCAATTTTTTTCTCTATCTGTGTAACTTTTTGTCTAGATTTTATTATCAGTTCAATTTTAATCTCTTATCTGTTCAAATATCTATCCCAAATTTATTATCTGTTCAACAAATCAGTCACAATCTGCAATTTCTTTTTATCTGTTCAATTTTATTATCTGTTGAAATACACCAAACCAGGATCTATTGCAATCTTTCTTTATCTCTCTTGTTCTTTCTCTCTATCTATTGAAATTCTTTCTCAAAAATAATCCAATATATATATATAGATATATATATATCTGTTCAATTTTTTTATTATTTTTATCTGCTTAATTTTTAATTTTTTTTAGTTCATTTACGACAATCTGTTGCAATTTGTTTCATCATACAACAACAAGACAGATCAACAACTTAAAAAAAAAAAAGAAGAGGAATTAGATCTGTGTCCTTGAAAGAAAAAAAAACTGTCCATAAGGAGCAGGATCAAAGGAGTCTTCTCCTCCGATGGTCCTCTGCAGGCGTTGAGTAAAATAATTTGGTGAGAAGTCCTTTTGTTTGTTTTGAAAGACGTTTTCTTTTCTATTTTACTCCTTAATTTATCTGTTGAATTTTTTATTTTTTTTATATATGTTCAAATTTACATTTAAGTGCATAATTATTATTTTTTTGTCAATATATTCAAAAAATTTGCCTATCGGTTCAATTTTTTTCTCTATCTATGTAACTTTTTGTCTAGATTTTATTATCAGTTCAATTTTAATCTCTTATCTGTTCAAATATCTATCCCAAATTTCTTATCTGTTCAACAAACCAGTCACAATCTTCAATTTATTTTCATCTGTTCAATTTTATTATCTGTTGAAATACACAAAACCAGGATCTGTTGCAATCTTTCTTTCTCTCTTGTTCTTTCTCTCTATTTGTTGAAATTCTTTCTCAAAAATAATCCAGTATATATATATATCTGTTCAATTTTTTTATTACTTTTATCTGCTTAGTTTTTAATTTTTTTTGGTTCATTTACAAATATCTGTTGCAATTTGTTTCATCATACAACAAGAACACTTATCAACAACTTAAAAAAAAAAAAGAAAAAAAAAAAGAAAAATAGGAGGAATTAGATCTGTGTCCTTGAAAAAAAAACTGTCCATAAGGAGCATGATCAATGGAGTCTTCTCCTCCGATGGTCGTCTGCAGGCATTGAGTAAAATAATTTGGTGAGAAGTCATTTTGTTTGTTTTGAAAGACGTTTTGTTTTCAATTTTACTCCTTAATTTATCTGTTGAATTTTTTATTTTTTTTTCTATATGTTCAAATTTACATTTAAGTGTTTAATTATTACTTTTTTGTCTATATATTCAAAAATTTTGACTATCTGTTCAATTTTTTTCTCTATCTCTGTAATTTTTTTCTAGATTTTATTATCAGTTCAATTTTAATCTCTTATCTGTTCAAATATCTATTCCAAATTTCTTATCTGTTCAACAAACCAGTCACAATCTTCAGTTTATTTTTATCTGTTCAATTTTATTATCTGTTGAAATACACCAAACCAAGATTTCTTGCAATCTTTCTTTCTCCCTCTTGTTCTTTCTCTCTATCTATTGAAATTCTTTCTCAAAAATAATCGAGTATATATGTATATTTGTTAAATTTTTTTATTATTTTATCTGTATAATTTTTAATTTTTTTTGAATCATTTACAACAATCTGTTGCAATTTGTTTCATCATACAACAACAACACAGATCAACAACTTAAAAAAAAGAAAAATAGGAGGAATTAGATCTGTGTCCTTGAAAACAAAAAAAAAACTGTCCATAAGGAGCATGATCAATGGAGTCTTCTCCTCCGATGGTCCTCTGTAGGCATTGAGTAAAATCATTTGGTAAGAAGTCTTTTTATTTGTTTTGAAAGACGTTTTGTTTTCAATTTTACTCCTTAATTTATCTGTTCAATTTTTTACTTTTTTTTCTATATGTTAAAATTTACTTTTAAGTGTTTAATTATTATTTTTTTGTCTATATATTCAAAAATTTTGACTACCTGTTCAATTTTTTTCTCTATCTGTATAACTTTTTGTCCAGATTTTATTATCAGTTCAATTTTAATCCCTTATCTGTTCAAATATATATCCCAAATTTCTTATCTGTTCAACAAACCAGTCACAATCTTCAGTTTATTTTTATCTGTTCAATTTTATTATCTGTTGAAATACACCAAACCAGGATCTGTTGCAATCTTTCTTTCTCTCTCTTGTTCTTTCTCTCTATCTGTTGAAATTCTTTATTAAAAATAATCCGGTATATATTTGTATCTGTTCAATTTTTTTATTATTTTTACCTGCTTAATTTTAAATTTTTTTTTGTTCATTTACAACTATCTGTTGCAATTTGTTTCATCATACAACAACAACACTGATCAACAACTTAAAAAAAAAGAAAAAAAAAAAGAAAAACAGGAGGAATTAGATCTGTGTACTTGAAAAAAAAAACTGTCCATAAGGAGCAGGATCAATGGAGTCTTCTCCTCTGATGGTGCTCTGCTGGCATTGAGTAAAATAATTTGGTGAGAAGTCCTTTTGTTTGTTTTGAAAGACGATTTGTTTTCAATTTTACTCCTTAATTTATCTGTTCAATTTTTTATTTTTTTTCTATATGTTCAAATTTACATTTAACTATTTAAATATTATTTTTTTGTCTGTATATTCAAAATTTTTGACTATCTGTTCAATTTTTTTCTCTATCTGTGCAACTTTTTGTCTAGATTTTATTATCAGTTCAATTTTAATCTCTTATCTGTTCAAATATCTATCCCAAATTTCTTATTTGTTCAACAAACCAGTCACAATCTTCAATTTCTTTTTATCTATTCAATTTTCTTATCTGTTGAAATACACAAAACCAGGATCTGTTGCAATCTTTCTTACTCTCTCTTGTTCTTTCTCTCTATCTGTTGAAATTATTTCTCAAAAATAATCTAGTACATATATATTTGTTCAATTTTTTTATTGTTTTTATCTGCTTAATTTTTAATTTTTTTCGTTCATTTAAAACTATATGTTGCAATTTGTTTCATCATACAACAACAACACAGATCAACAACTTAAAAAAAAGAAAAAAAAAAAGAAAAATAGGAGGAATTAGATCTGTGTCCTTGAAAAAAAAAATGTCCATAAGAAGCAGGATCAATGGAGTCTTCTCCTCTGATGGTCCTCTACAGGCATTGAGTAAAATAATTTGGCGAGAAGTCCTTTTGTTTGTTTTGAAAGACGTTTTTTTTTTCAATTTTACTCCTTAATTTATCTATTGAATTTTTTATTTTTTTTATATGTTCAAATTTACATTTAAGTGTTTAATTATTATTTTTTTGTCTATATATTCAAAATTTTTGACTATCTGTTCAATTTTTTTCTCTATCTGTGCAACTTTTTAACTAGATTTTGTTATCAGTTCAATTTTAATCTCTCCTCTGCTTAAATATCTTTCCCAAATTTCTTATCTGTTCAACAAACCAGTCACAATCTTCAGTTTATTTTTATCTGTTCAATTTTATTATCTGTTGAAATACACCAAACCAGGATCTGTTGCAATCTTTCTTTCTCCCTCTTGTTCTTTCTCTCTATCTGTTGAAATTCTTTCTCAAAAATAATCCAATATATATATGTATCTGTTCAATTTTTTTATTATTTTTATCTGCTTAATTTTTAATTTTTTTTGGGTTCATTTACAACTATCTGTTGCAATTTGTTTCATCATACAACAACAACACAGATCAACAACTTAAAAAAAAAAGAAAAAAAGAAAAGAAAAATAGGAGGAATTAGATCTGTGTCCTTGAAAAGAAAAATTGTCCATAACGAGCAAGATCAATGGAGTCTTCTCCTCCGATGGTCCTCTGCAGGCATTGAGTAAAATAATTTGGTGAGAAGTCTTTTTGTTTGTTTTGAAAGACGTTTTGCTTTCAATTTTACTCTTTAATTTATCTGTTGAATTTTTTATTTTTTTCCTATATGTTCAAATTGACATTTAAGAGTTTAATTATTATTTTTTTGTCCATATATTCAAAAAATTTGACTATCTGTTCAATTTTTTTCTCTATCTGTGCAACTTTTTGTCTAGATTTTATTATCAGTTCAATTTTAATCCCTTATCTGTTCAAATATCTATCCCAAATTTCTTATCTGTTTAACAAACCAGTCACAATCTTCAATTTCTTTTTATCTGTTCAATTTTATTATCTGTTGAAAAACACCAAACCAGGATCTATTGCAATCTTTCTTTCTCTCTCTTGTTCTTTCTCTCTATCTGTTGAAATTCTTTCTCAAAAATAATCCGGTATATATATATATCTGTTCAATTTTTTTTTATCTGCTTAATTTTTAATTTTTTTTGGTTCATTTACAACTATATGTTGCAATTTGTTTCATCATACAACAACAACACGGCTCAACAACTTAAAAAAAAAAGAAGAAAAAAAAAAAGAAAGATAGGAGGAATTAGATCTGTGTCCTTCAAAAAAAAAATGTCCATAAGAAGTAGGGTCAATGGAGTCTTCTCCTCCGATGGTCCTCTGCAGGCATTGAGTAAAATAATTTGGTGAAGAAGTCCTTTTGTTCGTTTTGAAAGACGTTTTGTTTTCAATTTTACTCCTTAATTTATCTATTGAATTTTTTATTTTTTTTTTCTATATGTTCAAATTTACATGTAAGCGTTTAATTATTATTTTTTTTGTCTATATATTCAAAAAATTTGACTATCTATTCAATTTCTTTCTCTATCTGTGCAACTTTTTGTCTAGATTTTATTATCAGTTCAACTTTAATCTCTTATCTGTTGAAATATCTATCCCAAATTTCTTATCTGTTCAACAAACCAGTCACAATCTTCAATTTCTTTTTATGTCACGACCCCAACCCGCTCCTAGTAGGTCGGCGCCGAGATGGCCAGTAATCCGAGATTACCAAAGGCCTCTTACAAGAATTCACACACAAATCAGAGTAAACATATGGGGCTTACACATGCGGAAGCAATAAATTAAAATACAAGTAGTCCATAAGAGCAGTGCTTAAGTTAGATGAAATGACATACATCTTCTGATAGCTTCAGTACAACCAAATAGAGTATAAAAATTACATCTTGACCAAAAGGCTTCTCGGCCATCAAATACAAAATACAATGAAATAACTAAGAAGCATGATCTTCAAGATGTTGCAAAATACGAATCCAAAACATATCGGCAAAACACGTCGGCAAACACATCTAGGCGTCGCCGCCCTGCTCATCACCTACATATATATATAGACAGGGTGAGCTTGGATACTCAGTGAATGGCATAAGTAATAAAGGGTTTACATGAATGATATCCGAGATCTTTTAACAAAACAATACATGGAATGAATCAAGTTCGTCTATTAAATCTTTCAAAGCTTCAAAGGATGCTTACTAGCATTAATATAGTACAAGAGATGACAATCTGGACAAACAAACCCACGCGGTAAAACCGTCAGTGGCAAGGCAAGACAAGGCAAGAGAGATCTCTAAACAAGAATGTCGTTGCATTATAGTCCCCGACACTAAGGACTTGTGCTACGAATGCTTATAGTCCCCTAGCATGTACGGACTTCCAAACTTGTGCTACAAATGCTTATAGTCCCCTAGCACGTACGGACTAGTGCCACAAATGCTTAAAGTCCCCTGGCACATACGGACTTCCAGAAATGTCATCAAAACAAGATATAATACTTGGCATACGAAATAGGGATAATCATTCATGCTTACAAATACTTTTCAAAACAAGGCAAAACAAGACTTTCATCAAGACATTGCAACATAGCTTTATTAAGAATGCCACTCACATAGTTCTTCGGACGTCGGGGTCAAGGCGAGTCCAAGTCCTACAAACACATGGCAAGTCTATTGAATGCACTTTTAAACAAGCTTCATATGCATGCAAATGACCTCGGCTTTCGCCCAAAACTAAGTCAAATCATATCAAACACTGCTTCTTACTTTGGGAAAACATGTTGGGCACCAACCAGGTCTTGGCCAAGGTCCCACACCCTCTCGCCGAGGTGTGGTCCCGAGGGCCACATTCAAGGATAAATGAAGTCGGGGAAAATCTGGGTTTCCCTCTGCTCAAGAACATAAAGAACATGAACATGAAGATTATGAAGGAAATGAATGCAAAGATCATAACTTATATTTATAAAATCTGAGATTTCGTGCCATGAGTTGAAAACATGGACCTGGGTACCCATACTAGAAGATCTTGGTGAAACAAACACAAAAGCATGGATTTCAGTGCAAGCTTTCGGATCAAATCAAGGCTTTTCCTCAAGAACACATGAATGTCATATTCTTTTTCTAAAACCAACTTTAAATCGATGCATGTCATGCAAAAATGGGTTCAATCATGCAATGCGGCTAGGTGATCAACAAGAACAACAAAAGGAGGTAAGGAATCTAACCTCAGATCACAAATCCAACGGATCAAACACCAAGGATCAAACTTGCTATCTACTTTCTCACTCTAGAACTCCTCCTAGAGCTTCTCTCTCCTCAAGAACAAGATGTGATACAAAATGGGACATTTCCAAGCTTGCCGGCTGATTTAACACTCAGCTCGGACACGTGGCATTACCGGGTTGGTTCAACTCAAAAAGGTAACTGACTGACAAGACAAGTCTATGACAAGGCGTATCTAACAAGCTACCCAGTAAAACACTCCGGCGAGTAATGACATCGGCTAACAACAAGACCTCGGCAAGCAATAACATCGGCCAAAGGCGGGACTTCGGCAACAGGGTAACAAGGACATCGGCTAGGGAGGACGACACTTGACTAAGCTGTGCCACACCTTGGCCAGGGTATGCCACACCTCGGCCTATGTCATACTAGCCCGGGAACAAAGGTCGCTAGTGTAAAATACCTCGGCTAGGTAGTGACATCTCGGCTAGAACGCCGGGGTGAAGGTAAAGGTCAACCAAGTGGTTACAACATGATTCTAAGCACGAAGGTTCAAAGGTGAACTAGTCTCAAGGCGACCTCGGCTAAACACACACACCAGTAAGGAACATAGCATCAAGCAACACTTATGCAAGACAAGTCAAGGGTGCAAGGCAAGTCAAGATTTAAAATGCAAACTTAACAAAGCAAAATCATATAAAATGCATATGAGTATGGTTAAGGCAGTGTGAGGGTTATTACATTTTATCTGTTCAATTTTATTATCTGTTGAAAAACACCAAACCAGGATCTATTGCAATCTTTCTTTCTCTCCCTTGTTCTTTCTCTCTATCTGCTGAAATTCTTTCTCAAAAATAATCCAGTATATATATATTTGTTCAATTTTTTTATTGTTTTTATCTGCTTAATTTTTAATTTTTTTTCGTTCATTTAAAACTATATGTTGCAATTTGTTTCATCATACAACAACAACACAGATCAACAACTTAAAAAAAAAAAAAAAAAAAAAAGGAAAATAGGAGGAATTAGATCTGTGTCCTTGAAAAAAAAATGTCCATAAGAAGCAGGATCAATGGAGTCTTCTCCTCCGATGGTCCTCTACAGGCATTGAGTAAAATAATTTGGTGAGAAGTCCTTTTGTTTGTTTTGAAAGTCGTTTTGTTTTCAATTTTACTCCTTAATTTATCTATTGAATTTTTTATTTTTTTTATATGTTCAAATTTACATTTAAGTGTTTAATTATTATTTTCTTGTCTATATATTCAAAATTTTTGACTATCTGTTTAATTTTTTTCTCTATTTGTGCAACTTTTTAACTAGATTTTGTTATCAGTTCAATTTTAATCTCTCATCTGCTTAAATATCTATCCCAAATTTCTTATCTGTTCAACAAACCAGTCACAATCTTCAGTTTATTTTTATCTGTTCAATTTTATTATCTGTTGAAATACACCAAACCAGGATCTGTTGCAATCTTTCTTTCTCTCTCTTGTTCTTTCTCTCTATCTGTTGAAATTCTTTCACAAAAATAATCCAATATATATATGTATCTGTTCAATTTTTTTATTATTTTTATCTGCTTAATTTTTAATTTTTTTTGGGTTCATTTACAACTATCTGTTGTAATTTGTTTCATCATACAACAACAACACAGATCAACAACTTAAAAAAAAAAGAAAAAAAGAAAAGAAAAATAGGAGGAATTAGATCTGTGTCCTTGAAAAGAAAAATTGTCCATAACGAGCAAGATCAATGGAGTCTTCTCCTCCGATGGTCCTCTGCAGGCATTGAGTAAAATAATTTGGTGATAAGTCCTTTTGTTTGTTTTGAAAGACGTTTTGCTTTCAATTTTACTCTTTAATTTATCTGTTGAATTTTTTATTTTTTTCCTATATGTTCAAATTGACATTTAAGAGTTTAATTATTATTTTTTGTCCATATATTCAAAAAATTTGACTATCTGTTCAATTTTTTTCTCTATCTGTGCAACTTTTTGTCTAGATTTTATTATCAGTTCAATTTTAATCCCCTATCTGTTCAAATATCTATCCCAAATTTCTTATCTGTTTAACAAACCAGTCACAATCTTCAATTTCGTTTTATCTGTTCAATTTTATTATCTGTTGAAAAACACCAAACCAGGATCTATTGCAATCTTTCTTTCTCTCTCTTGTTCTTTCTCTCTATCTGTTGAAATTCTTTCTCAAAAATAATCCAGTATATATATATCTGTTCAATTTTTTTTTATCTGCTTAATTTTTAATTTTTTTTGGTTCATTTACAACTATATGTTGCAATTTGTTTCATCATACAACAACAACACGGCTCAACTACTTAAAAAAAAAAGAAGAAAAAAAAAAAGAAAGATAGGAGGAATTAGATCTATGTCCTTCAAAAAAAAAATGTCCATAAGAAGTAGGGTCAATGGAGTCTTCTCCTCCGATGGTCCTCTGCAGGCATTGAGTAAAATAATTTGGTGAAGAAGTCCTTTTGTTCGTTTTGAAAGACGTTTTGTTTTCAATTTTACTCCTTAATTTATCTATTGAATTTTTATTTTTTTTCTATATGTTCAAATTTACATTTAAGCGTTTAATTATTATTTTTTTTGTCTATATATTCAAAATATTTGACTATCTATTCAATTTCTTTCTCTATCTGTGCAACTTTTTGTCTAGATTTTATTATCAGTTCAACTTTAATCTCTTATCTGTTCAACAAACTAGTCACAATCTTCAATTTCTTTTTATCTGTTCAATTTTATTATCTGTTGAAAAACACCAAACCAGGATCTATTGCAATCTTTCTTTCTCTCTCTTGTTCTTTCTCTCTATCTGTTGAAATTCTTTCTCAAAAATAATCCAGTATATATATATATTTGTTCAATTTTTTTTATTTTTATCTGCTTAATTTTTAATTTTTTTCGTTCATTTAAAACTATATGTTGCAATTTGTTTCATCATACAACAACAACACAGATCAACAACTCAAAAAAAAAAAGAAAAAAAAAAAGACAAATAGAAGGAATTAGATTTGTGTCCTTGAAAAAAAAAATGTCCATAAGAAGCAGGATCAATGGAGTCTTCTCCTCCGATGGTCCTCTACAGGCATTAAGTAAAATAATTTGGTGAGAAGTCCTTTTGTTTGTTTTGAAAGACGTTTTGTGTTCAATTTTACTCCTTAATTTATCTATTGAATTTTTTATTTTTTTTTATATGTTCAAATTTGCATTTAAGTGTTTAATTATTATTTTTTTGTCTATATATTCAAAATTTTTGACTATCTGTTCAAGTTTTTTCTCTATCTGTGCAACTTTTTAACTAGATTTTGTTATCAGTTCAATTTTAATCTCTCCTCTGCTTAAATATCTTTCCCAAATTTCTTATCTGTTCAACAAACCAGTCACAATCTTCAGTTTATTTTTATCTGTTCAATTTTATTATCTGTTGAAATACACCAAACCAGGATCTGTTGCAATCTTTCTTTCTCTCTCTTGTTCTTTCTCTCTATCTGTTGAAATTCTTTCTCAAAAATAATCCAATATATATATATGTATCTGTTCAATTTTTTTATTATTTTTATCTGCTTAATTTTTAATTTTTTTGGGTTCATTTACAACTATCTGTTGCAATTTGTTTCATCATACAACAACAACACAGATCAACAACTTAAAAAAAAAAGAAAAAAAGAAAAGAAAAATAGGAGGAATTAGATCTGTGTCCTTGAAAAGAAAAATTGTCCATAGGGAGCAGGATCAATAGAGTCTTCTCCTCCGATGGTCCTCTGCAGGCATTGAGTAAAATAATTTGGTGAGAAGTCCTTTTGTTTGTTTTGAAAGACTATTTGTTTTCAATTTTACTCGTTAATTTATCTGTTGAATTTTTTATTTTTTTCTATATGTTCAAATTTACATTTAAGTGTTTAATTATTATTTTTTTTGTCTATATATTCGAAATTTTTGACTATCTGTTCAATTTTTTTCTCTATCTGTGCAACTTTTTAACTAGATTTTGTTATCAGTTCAATTTTAATCTCTCATCTGCTTAAATATCTATCCCAAATTTCTTATCTGTTCAACAAACCAGTCACAATCTTCAATTTCTTTTTATCTGTTCAATTTTATTATCTGTTGAAATATACCAAACCAGGATCTATTGCAATCTTTCTTACTCTCTCTTGTTCTTACTCTCTATCTGTTGAAATTCTTTCTCAAAAATAATCCAGTACATATATATTTGTTCAATTTTTTTATTATTTTTATCTGATTAATTTTGAATTTTTTTTGGTTCATTTACAACTATCTGTAGCAATTTGTTTCATCATACAACAAAAACACAGATCAAAAACTTTAAAAAAAGAAAAGAAAAATAGGAGGAATTAGATTTGTGTCCTTGAAAAAAAAAATTGTCTATAAGGAGCAGGATCAATGGAGTCTTCTCCTCCGATGGTCCTCTGCAGGCATTGAGTAAAATAATTTGGTGAGAAGTCCTTTTGTTTGTTTTGAAAGACGTTTTGTTTTCGATTTTACTCTTTAATTTATCTGTTGAATTTTTTATTTTTTTCCTATATGTTCAAATTTACATTTAAGCGTTTAAATATTATTTTTTTGTCCATATATTCAAAAAATTTGACTATCTGTTCAATTTTTTTCTCTATCTGTGCAACTTTTTCCCTAGATTTTATTATCAGTTCAATTTTAATCCCTTATCTGTTCAAATATCTATCCCAAATTTCTTACCTGTTCAACAAACCAGACATAATCTTCAATATCTTTTTATCTGTTCAATTTTATTATCTGTTGAAAAATACCAAACCAGGATCTATTGCAATCTTTCTTTCTCTCTCTTGTTCTTTCTCTCTATCTGTTGAAATTCTTTCTCAAAAATAATCCAGTATATATATATCTCTGTTCAAAATTTTTTTTTATTTTTATCTGCTTAATTTTTTATTTTTTTTTTGTTCATTTACAACTATATGTCACAATTTGTTTCATCATACAACAACAACACGGCTCAACGACTTAAAAAAAAGAGAAAAAGAAAAAGAAAAATAGGAGGAATTATATCTGTGTCCTTGAAAAAAAAAATGTCCACAAGAAGCAGGGTCAATGGAGTCTTTTCCTCCGATGGTCCTCTGCAGGCATTGAGTAAAATAATTTGGTGAGAAGTCCTTTTGTTCGTTTCGAAAAACGTTTCGTTTTCAATTTTGCTCCTTAATTTATCTGTTCAATTTTTTTATTATTTTTATCTGCTTAATTTTTAATTTTTTTTGGTTCATTTACAACTATCTGTTGCAATTTGTTTCATCATACAACAACATAGATCAACAACTTAAAAAAAAAAAAAGAAAAAAAGAAAAGAAAAATAGGAGGAATTAGAGATGTGTCCTTGAAAGAAAAAAAAAACTGTCCATAAGGAGCAAGATCAATGGAGTCTTCTCCTCCGATGATCCTCTGCAGGCATTGAGTAAAATAATTTGGTGAGAAGTCCTTTTGTTTGTTTTGAAAGACGATTTGTTTTCAATTTTGCTCCTTAATTTATCTGTTGAATTTTTAATTTTTTTTTATACGTTCAAATTTACATTTAAGTGTTTAATTATTATTTTTTTGTCTATATATATTCAAAAATTTCGACTCTCTATTCAAATTTTTTCTCTATCTATGCAACTTTTTGTCTAGATTTTATTATCAGTTCAATTTTAATCTTTTATCTGTTCAAATATCTATCCCAAATTTCTTATCTGTTCAACACACCAGTCACAATCTTAAATTTCTTTTTATCTGTTCAATTTTATTATCTGTTGAAATACACCAAACCAGGATCTGTTGCAATCTTTTTTACTCTCTCTTGTTCTTTCTCTCTATCTGTTGAAATTCTTTCTCAAAAATAATCCAGTACATATATATTTGTTCAATTTTTTTATTGTTTTTATCTGCTTAATTTTTAATTTTTTTTGGTTCATTTACAACTATCTGTTGCAATTTGTTTCATCATACAACAACAACACAGATCAACAACTTAAAAAAAAAAGGAGAAATTAGATCTGTGTCCTTGAAAAAAAAATGTCCATATGGAGCAAGATCAATGGAATCTTCTCCTCTGATAGTCCTCTGCAGGCATTGAGTAAAATAATTTAGTGAGAAGTCCTTTTGTTTGTTTTGAAAGACGTTTTGTTTTCAATTTTACTACTTAATTTATCTGTTGAATTTTTTATTTTTTTTCTATATGTTCAAATTTACATTTAAGGGTTTAATTATTATTGTTTTGTCTATATATTCAAAAATTTTGACTATCTGTTCAAATTTTTTCTCTATCTGTGCAACTTTTTGTCTAGATTTTATTATCAGTTCAATTTTAATCTCTTATCTGTCCAAATATCTATCCCAAATTTCTTATCTGTTCAAAAAACTAGTCACAATCTTCAATTTATTTTTATCTGTTCAATTTTATTATCTGTGAAAATACACCAAGCCAAGATCTGTTGCAATCTTTCTTTCTCTGTCTTGTTCTTTCTCTCTATCTGCTGAAATTCTTTCCCAAAAATAATCCAGTATATATATATATATCTGTTCAGTTTTTTTTATTATTTTTATCTGCTTAATTTTTAATTTTTTTTTGGATCATTTACAACAATCTGTTGCAATTTGTTTCATCATACAACAACAACACAGATCAACAACTTAAAAAAAAAAGAAAAATATGATGAATTTGATCTGTGACCTTAAAAAAAAAACTGTCCATACGGAGCAGGATCAATGGAGTCTTCTCCTCCGATGGTCCTCTGCAAGCATTGAGTAAAATAATTTGGTGAGAAGTCCTATTGTTTGTTTTGAAAGACGTTTTGTTTTCAATTTTACTCCTTAATTTTTCTGTTGAATTTTTTTTTTTTTTTCTATATGTTAAATTTACATTTTAGTGTTTAATTATTATTTTTTTTGTGTATATATTCAAAAAATTTGGACTATCTGTTCAATTTTTTTCTCTATCAGTGTAACTTTTTGTCTAGATTTTATTATCAGTTCAATTTTAATATCTTATCTGTTCAAATATCTATCCCAAATTTCTTATATGTTCAACAAACCAGTCACAATCTTCAGTTTATTTTTATCTGTTCAATTTTATTATCTGTTGAAATACACCAAACCAGGATCTGTTGCAATCTTTCTTCCTCTCTCTCGTTCTTTCTCTCTATCTGTTGAAATTCTTTCTAAAAGTTAATCCATTATATATATATATATATCTATTCAATTTTTTTATTATTTTTATTTGCTAAATTTTTAATTTTTTTTGGTTCATTTACAACTATCTGTTGCAATTTGTTTCATCATACAACAACAACACAGATCAACAACTTTAAAAAAAAAAAAAAATAGGAGAAATTAGACCTGTGTCCTTGAAAAAAAAAAAAACAGTCCATAAGGAGCAGCATCAATGGAATCTTCTCCTCCGATGGTCCTCTGCAGGCATTGAGTAAAATAATTTTTTTCCCTATCTGTGCAACTTTTTGTCTAGATTTTCTTATCAGTTGAATTTTAATCTCTTATCTGTTCAAAATATCTATCCCAAATTTCTTATCTGTTCAACAAACCAGTCACAATCTTCAATTTCTTTTATCTGTTCAATTTCATTATCTGTTGAAATACACCAAACCAAGATCTGTTGCAATCTTTCTTTCTCTCTCTTGTCCTTTCTCTCTATATGTTGAAATTCTTTCTCAAAAATAATCCAGTATATATATATCTGTTCAATTTTTTTTTATTTTTATCTGCATAATTTTTAATTTTTTTTGGTTCGTTTACAACAATCTGTTGCAATTTGTTTCATCATACAACAAAAACACAAATCAACAACTTAAAAAGAAAAAGAAAAATAGGAGGAATTTGAATTGTGTCCTTGAAAGAAAAAAAAAACAGTCCATAAGGAGTAGAATCAATTGAGTCTTCTCCTCCGATGGTCCTCTGCAGGCATTGAGTAAAATAATTTGGTGAGAAGTCATTTTGTTTGTTTTGAAAGACGTTTTGTTTTTAATTTTACTCCTTAATTTATCTGTTGAATTTTTTATTTTTTTTATATGTTCAAATTTACATTTAAGTGTTTAATTATTATTTTTTTGTCTATATATATTAAAAAAATTTGACTATCTGTTCAATTTTTTTCTCTATCTGTGCAACTTTTTGTCTAGATTTTATTATCAGTTCAATTTTAATCTCTTATCTGTTCAAATATCTATCCCAAATTTCTTATCTGTTCAACAAACCAGTCACAATCTTCAATTTCTTTTTATCTGTTCAATTTTATTATCGGCTGAAATACACCAAACCAGGATCTGTTGCAATCTTTCTTTCTCTCTCTTGTTCTTTCTCTGTATTAGTTGAAATTCTTTCTTAAAAATAATCGAGTATCTGTTTCATTTTTTATTATTTCTATCTGCATAATTTTAAATTTTTTTCGGTTCATTTACAACTATCTGTTGCAATTTGTTTCATCAGACAACAACAACACACATCAACAACTTAAAAAAAAAAAGAATGAGGAATTAGAACTGTGTCCTTGAAAAAAAAAATGTCCATAAGGAGCATGATCAATGGAGTCTTCTCCTCCGATGGTCCTCTGCAGACATTGAGTAAAATAATTTGGTGAGAAGTCCTTTTATTTGTTTTGAAAGACGTTTTGTTTTTAATTTTACTCCTTAATTTATCTGTTGAATTTTTTTTCCCCATATGTTCAAATTTACATTTAAGTGTTTAATTATTATTTTTTTGTCTATATATTCAAAAATTTTGAATATCTGTTCAATTTTTCTCTCTGTCTGTGCAACTTTTTGTCTAGATTTTATTACCAGTTCAATTTTAATCTCTTATCTGTTCAAATATCTATCCCAAATTTCTTATATGTTCAACAAACCAGTCACAATCTTCAATTTCTTTTTATCTGTTCAATTTTATTATCTGTTGAAATACACCAAACCAGGACTGTTGCAATCTTTCTTTCTTTCTCTTGTTCTTACTCTCTATCTGTTGAAATTTCTTTCTCAAAAATAATCCAGTATATATATGTGTTCAATTTTTTTATTATTTTTTTCTGTTTAATTTTTAATTTTTTTTGGTTCATTTAAAACTATCTGTTGCAATTTGTTTCATCATACAACAACAACACAGATCAACAACTTTAAAAAAAAGGGAATAAAAAAAAAGAAAAATAGGAGGAATTAGATCTGTGTCCTTGAAAAAAAAACTATCCATAAGGAGCAGGATCAATGGAGTCTTCTCATCCGATGGTTCTCTGCAGGCATTGAGTAAAATAATTTGGTGAGAAGTCCTTTTGTTTGTTTTGAAAGACGTTTTGTTTTCAATTTTACTCCTTAATTTATCTGTTGAATTTTTTATTTTTTTTGTATATGTTCAAATTTACAATTATGTGTTTAATTATTATTTTTTTGTCTATATATTCAAAAATTTTGACTATGTGTTCAATTTTTTTCTCTATATCTGTAACTTTTTGTCTAGATTTTATTATCAGTTCAATTTTAATCTCTTATCTGTTCAAATATCTATCCCAAATTTCTTATCTGTTCAACAAACCAGTCACAATCTTCAATTTATTTTTATCTGTTCAATTTTGTTATCTATTTAATTACACCAAACAAAGAGCTGTTGCAATCTTTCTTTCTCCCTCTTGTTCTTTCTCTCTATCTGTTGAAATTCTTTCTCAAAAATAATCCAGTATATATGTATATTTGTTCAATTTTTTTTATTATTTTTATCTGCTTAATTTTTAATTTTTTTTGGATCATTTACAAGAATCTGTTGCAATTTGTTTCATCATACAAGAACAACACAGATCAACAACTTAAAAAAAAAATAAAAATAGGAGGAATTAGATCTGTGTCCTTAAAAAAAAAACTGTCCATAAGGAGCAGGATCAATGGAGTCTTCTCCTCCGATGGTCCTCTGCAGGCATTGAGTAAAATAATTTGGTGAGAAGTTCTTTTGTTTGTTTTGAATGACGTTTTGTTTTCAATTTTACTCCGTAATTTATCTGTTGAATTTTTTTTTTCTATATGTTAAATTTACATTTAAGTGTTTAATTATTATTTTTCTGTGTATATATTCAAAAAATTTTGACTATCTATTCAATTTTTTTCTCTATCTGTGCAATTTTTTGTCTAGATTTTATTATCAGTTCAATTTTAATAACTTATCTGTTCAAATATCAATCCCAAATTTCTTATATGTTCAACAAACCAGTCACAATCTTCAGTTTATTTTTATCTGTTCAATTTTATTATCTGTTGAATTACGTCAAACCTGGATTTGTTGTAATCTTTCTTTCTCTCTCTCGTTCTTTCTCTCTATCTGTTGAAATTCTTTCTAAAAAATAATCCAGTATAGATATATATCTGTTCAATTTTATTATTATTTTTATCTGCTTAATTTTTAATTTTTTTTGGTTCATTTACAACTATCTGTTGCAATTTGTTTCATCATACAACAACAACACAGATCAACAACTTAAAAAAAAAAAAAGAAAATAGGAGGAATTAGACATGTGTCCTTGAAAAAAAAAAAACCTGTCCATAAGGAGCAGCATCAATGGAGTCTTCTCCTCTGATGGTCCTCTGCAGGCATTGAGTAAAATAATTTTTTTCTCTATCTGGGCAACTTTTTTTCTAGATTTTATTATCAGTTCAATTTTAATCTCTTATCTGTTCAAATATCTATCCCAAATTTCTTATCTGTTCAACAAACTAGTCACAATCTTCAATTTCTTTTTATCTGTTCAATTTCATTATCTGTTGAAATACACCAAATCAGGATCTGTTGCAATCTTTCTTTCTCTCTCTTGTCCTTTCTCTCTATCTGTTGAAATTCTTTCTCAAAAATAATCCAGTATATATACATGTATATCTGTTCAATTTTTTTATTATTTTTATCTGCTTAGTTTTTAAATTTTTTTTGTTCATTTACAACTATCTGTTGCAATTTTTTTCATCATACAACAAAAACACAAATCAACAACTTAAAAAGAAAAAGAAAAATAGGAGGAATTAGAATTGTGTCCTTGAAAAAAAAAACTGTCCATAAGGAGCAGGATTAATGGAGTCTTCTCCTCCGAATGGTCCTCTGTAGGCATTGAGTAAAATAATTTGGTGAGAAGTCATTTCGTTTGTTTTGAAAGACGTTTTGTTTTCAATTTTACTCCTTAATTTATCTGTTGAATTTTTTATTTTTTTTTCTATATGTTCAAATTTACATTTAAGTGTTTAATTATTATTTTTTTGTCTATATATTCAAAAAATTTGACTATCTGTTCAATTTTTTTCTCTATCTGTGCAACTTTTTGTCTAGATTTTATTATCAGTTCAATTTTAATCTCTTATTTGTTCAAATATCTATCCCAAAATTTCTTTTCTGTTCAACAAACTAGTCACAATCTTCAATTTCTTTTTATCTGTTCAATTTTATTATCTGTTGAAATACACCAAACCAGGATCTGTTGCAATCTTTCTTTCTCTCTCCTTTTCTTTCTCTGTATTTATTGAAGTTCTTTCTAAAAAATAATCGAGTATATATATATCTGTTTCATTTTTTTTTATTTTTATCTGCTTAATTTTTAATTTTTTTGGGTTCATTTACAACTATCTGTTGCAATTTGTTTCATCAGACAACAACAACACAGATCAACAACTTTAAAAAAAAGAAGAAGAAGGAGGAATTAGATCTGTGTCCTTGAAGAAAAAAAAAACTGTCCATAAGGAGCAGGATCAATGAAGTCTTCTCCTCCGATGGTCCTCTGTAGGCATTGAGTAAAATAATTTGGTGAGAGGTCCTTTTGTTTGTTTTGAAAGACGTTTTGTTTTCAATTTTACTCCTTAATTTATCTGTTGAATTTTTTTTTCTATATGTTCAAATTTACATTTAAGTGTTTAATTATTATTTTTTTGTCTATATATTCAAAAATTTTGAATATCTGTTCAATTTTTTTCTCTATCTGTGTAACTTTTTGTCTAGATTTTATTATCAGTTCAATTTTAATCTCTTATCTGTTCAAATATCTATCCCAAATTTCTTATCTGTTCAACAAACCAGTCACAATCTTCAATTTCTTTTTATCTGTTCAATTTTATTATCTGTTGAAATACACCAAACCAGGACTGTTGCAATCTTTCTTTCTCTCTCTTGTTCTTTCTCTCTATCTGTTGAAATTTCTTTCTCAAAAATAATCCAATATATATATATCTGTTCAAATTTTTTATTATTTTTATCTGCTTAATTTTTAATTTTTTTTTGGTTCATTTAAAACTATCTGTTGCAATTTGTTTCATCATACAACAACAACATAGATCAACAACTTTAAAAAAAAAGGGAAAAAAAAAAGAAAAATAGGAGGAATTAGATCTGTGTCCTTGAAAAAAAATAACTGTCCATAAAGAGCAGGATCAATGGAGTCTTCTCCTCTGATGGTTCTCTGCAGGCATTGAGTAAAATAATTTGGTGAGAAGTCCTTTTGTTTGTTTTGAAAGACGTTTTGTTTTCAATTTTACTCCTTAATTTATCTATTGAATTTTTTATTTTTTTTTGTATATGTTCAAATTTACATTTATGTGTTTAATTATTATTTTTTTGTCTATATATTCAAAAATTTTGACTATCTGTTCAATTTTTTTCTCTATCTCTGTAACTTTTTGTCTAGATTTTATTATCAGTTCAATTTTAATCTCTTATCTGTTCAAATATCTATCCCAAATTTCTTATCTATTCAACAAACCAGTCACAATCTTCAATTTATTTTTATCTGTTCAATTTTATTATCTGTGAAAATACACCAAACCAAGATCTGTTGCAATCTTTCTTTCTCTGTCTTGTTCTTTCTCTCTATCTGCTGAAATTCTTTCTCAAAAATAATCCAGTATATATATATGTTCAATTTTTTTTATTATTTTTATCTGCTTAATTTTTAATTTTTTTTGTTCATTTACAACTATCTGTTGCAATTTGTTTCATCATACAACAACAACACAGATCAACAACTTAAAAAAAAAGAAAAATAGGAGGAATTAGATCTGTGTCCTTGAAAAAAAATAACTATCCATAAGGAGCAGGATCAATGGAGTCTTCTCATCCGATGGTCCTCTGTAGGCATTGAGTAAAATAATTTGGTGAGAAGTCCTTTTGTTTGTTTTGAAAGACGTTTTGTTTTCAATTTTACTCTTTAATTTATCTGTTGAATTTTTTATTTTTTTTTCTATATGTTCAAATTTACATTTAAGTGTTTAATTATTATTTTTTTGTCTATATATTCATAAAATTTGACTATCTGTTCAATTTTTTTTTCTATCTGTGCAACTTTTTGTCTAGATTTTATTATCAGTTCAATTTTAATCTCTTATCTGTTCAAATATCTATCCCAAATATAGCGATCTCGGGTTTTGACCCTTGTTGTACAGTGATCCGGACTTTTGTCCGTGGAGGTTAGTTGTAGCGATCCCGGTCTTTTCCCATTTGATTATTGTATTCGGACTTATGTTCCGTGGGTTCCGTTGTCATATTATTGTTGTTGTTGTCCCTTGATTCCTTATTCTTGGGTTATAGAATGTTTTGGGCAGGTTGATTGCAGGTTGGTTGGGCTTAGAAACCAAGTGTTGATGTTCAGTTTTTGGCTTGGTCGCTCGAGCGAGCTTCTCTTCGCTCGAGCGAGGTCTTCCTTTTTGGTCCGTCGCTCGAGCGAGCCTTTCTTGGCTCGAGCGAGGATTGCGTCCAGTACTAGACCTGAACGCAGTGTTTGTTGGCTCGAGCGAGCTTTTCTTCCCTCGAGCGAACTGGTTGTCTTTGGCTCGAGCGAGCTTCCTTCGCTCGAGCGAGCGAGGTGTATGTTTTCGATTCCTTCGCTCGAGCGAGCATTCTGTCGCTCGAGCATGCTTCTGGGTTGCAGACCTGAAGCATTACATTCTTCGCTCGAGCGAGATTCTCTTCGCTCGAGCGAGATTTCCTTGTGTCTGGTCGCTCGAGCGACCATGTCTTCGCTCGAGCGAGCCTGTCCAGTATAAATTCGCAGTTTCGGTTTTTAAAACATTTTTTACACATCTTTTGACCCAAAAACCCTAAGTTCCGAGTTCTCTTCTTCTCTAAACACTTTCTCTCCTAGGTTTGATCTAGTTAGAGTGATTTCCTACCCTAGTTGCTTCATTAAAAAGGTAGAGGAGAGCGAGGGCTTCCATTTAATCTGAGCAATTATTGATTTGGAGCACTTTGGAGTTTGGGCTTCATCCCGGTTTTCTTCTTTTGAGTATTTGCTTCGAGGTAGGGATTTCCTACTCCATGTATACGCTTTAATCATAAGTGTTGGTATTTTGGTATATGGGGGTAGTTTGGTAATTTTGGGAGAAACCCTAGGTTTTGACTTAGATTAATTTGTGTAATTAATTTAAGGGAAGTATGTGGAATTGAGTTTAATTCATGAAATTGGGGGATTATGAGATAAATTGATGTAGTTGGATATTTAATTACTCATCTGTGGAATTGGGATTATATGTATTGTATATTTATTTCTGTTTAGAAATAATTGTTTTGGGCTATCGGTGGAGGATAGCCATTGATTGTTGTAGACCTTGCATGTGGCTTAGGTATAACTGGAATTGAGTCATCTATTTGACTGTTGAATTAATACAGAACATTACTTGTATTGATTATGTGTTGTATATGGCAAGTATTGATTATGTTGCATATGCATTTGGTTTTGGAGGAGATAGGGGATGAACTCCCGGTTTAGGGGAAGAAAGGTGATGGACTTCTAAACCGAGTTTGTTGGGGGGGGTTTAGGGGAAGAAAGGGGATGGACCTCTAAACCAGATTTGTTGGGAGGAGAAAGGGGATGGACTCCACTAGCATCACATACATGTGTGCTTATTGTTAATAGAAGTATTTCTATTTATTGTTGATATGATACATTACTACCATGTGTATCAGTTGGGAAGTATGGAAGCGACTGTGGTTATGATTGAAACAATACCAGCATGTGTATTTGTTATGTTATAGAGAGGTTTAACTTAATTTGTTATCCCTGTTAAATTATTGTTAATGAGAGATGAAATTCCCGTTGAGTTATTTGGCCAGGTTCTGAGCCATAAAGGGAAGGTAAGATGTGCCATAGGCAATGTGTCATAGGCAATATAGATATTCGTGTCATGAAAATTGTAATTGGAATATAGTGTGTTAACCATGTATCAGATGCTAATACTTTAGTTAATTCTTATGCTTGGTTTAGTATTTCTCTACTGGGCTGTGGCTCACCCTATATGGGAACTTCATTTTTCAGGTGCAGATGGTTCACTACCTCCAAGGACTTAGCTTGTGAGGAATTGGAACTCGAAGATTTGTTTTTAGTTTATTTGCTTTTATATGTAAACACTCAAGCCCAGGGCTTTATTTGTTTTGAGTTAGAACTCATGGATTTGTGTCCAAGTGTTGGCTTGGCAAGATGTAAGCCCGTAGGGCATTTATTCTGATGTTTTATTTCGTAATACTCTGATGAATGGAATTATATTCTTGTTTTAATATAATGATGCATGTTAATGTTATTTATTATGGGTTTAAATTTTGAGGGCGTGACATTAGTAGTTCTTTAAATCTTATTTACATCCTTTCATTCTTTGTTTCTGAGATTATAGGATGTGTTGGGCAGGTTTGAAACAGGTTGGTTGAGCCTTAGGACCAATAGTAGTTGCCCAAATTTTGACCTGTCCGCTCGAGCGGGAATTTTGACGCTCGAGCGGGTACCTTTTGTTGCTTGTCCGCTCGAGCGGGGGTTTTGGCGCTCGAGCAAGAAAATCACCCATCCAGTATTTTCTTTGCAGGGTTGTCCACTCGAGCGGGAGTTTGTGTGTGACGCTCGAGCGGGGAGTTTGACGCTCGAGCGGGGGACCTGTCTACAAAAGTGCTGGGAGCGTGCATCCGCCGCTCGAGCGGGGAATTGGCCGCTCGAGCGGGAGTCTGTGAGTAACGCTCGAGCGGGGGTTGGGCTGCTCGAGCGGGGCGACTGGGTTAAAGCTCCATGTTTTGACATTTTAAAATCACTTTTTCACTTCTCTTCTCTCTCTTACTTTTCCAAAAACACCATTGTTGAGCTTCTCACTCTACAGCTCTACCTTCTCTCTATGTATTGATCTAGTAGGAGTGAATTCCTCACCTTCGGCCTTTACAAAAAAGTTGTTGATCGTCGAGGGCTATCTTTTGATCCGAGAAATTCGTGGTTTGGAGCATTTTCATTTTCTTCATCTTCTTGGTTGGGTGTCATCTTTTAAGGTAGGGATATCCTGCTCCTCTTTATGAGCTTTGTCTTTAAATCCTAGCATTTTGATATGTTGGGTGTTGTTTGGTAATTTTGAGAAAGTTTGGGTCTTTTGTGTAAATTTTTTTTAAAAGATGGGGTTTTACTTGTATAAACCTAAATGCACGTTTGACATGGAAAAATGAAGTAAAATGTTGGGTTATGGATAGAAATGGAACCTTAGGGTTGTAATGTTAATTATGGAAAATGCCCTAATTACATTGGTTGAATTAATTGATATAATTAATTGTGAGGAATGAGGAATTGAATTGGAAATGTTGGAATTGGGAATGTATGGGACTAAAGGGTGTAGTTGAATCATGCATTGCTCACCTAGTTGAAATGTTGATATATTATCCATTTGTGCATTTATTTCCTGTTTAGAAATAATTGCTTTGGGCTACCGGTGGAGGGTAGTTTTGATTGTTGTAGACAATGTATGACGATTAGGTAAATTGAAACCAATAAATTGGATGTGTCGTAGAGTTTGACGGTTGATAGAATACATTAACTTTATGTATTGATTGATTGCGTATATGACTCTGTGTTTATATGCATTGCTTGTGTATGGGAGGAGATGGGGGATGTACTCCACGGTTTAGGGGAAGATGGGGGATGTACCTCTAAACCGGTTAATGGTTAAGGGAAGATAGGGGATGGACCCAAGGATACAGCTCATATGCTCTCCCATTGCAGTTATGATACAGCTCATATGCTTATCTATTGAAGTGTTGATACAGCTCATATGCTTATCCACTGAAGTGTTTGTTTGTTTGATTTGATATGGCACTAAAATGTATATCATCATCATTTTGTGAAGTACGGAAGTGTTGAATTGATTTGATATAGTACTAAAATGTATATCGTTATCAATTGTGAAGTATAGAAATGTTTCTATGTTAAGTTGATACAGCACCAACATGTGTATCATAAGTAAATTATGGGAGTGGTTTATGTGTTATTGATACAATACCAACATGTGTATCCATAATGAATTTCGAAAGTGTTTTAGTGAGGAACTATAATCTCATCAAATGTTTTGGCCAAAGTACTGAGCATTGTTTTCAAACTCAAAGTTGAATAAGAAATGGTAGATGAATTGTAACATAGACTTGATTGTCATGGAATTGTAATATGATGTAAGTGGATGTGTAAGTGTTGACCTTCTATCAGTTGCTAATCTTTTAGTCATTGTTTATAGTTGGTTTAGTGTATTTCTACTGGGCTGTGGCTCACCCTATATGGGAACATCATTTTTAGGTACAGGTAGCATGCCACCTCCAAGGACATAGCTTGGGAGGCTAGACACGGACATCCTTTTACTGTCTTATCCCTTTTTGATGTATTACATGTAGATTCAAGCCAAGGGCTTAATGTGTAATTGAGCTAGTGCTCTCTTTTTGTAATCAAGTGTTAACTTGGAAAGCTGTAAGCCCATAGGGCAATTACTTTTGTTGTTAACATGTAATATTTTTTGTAAAGAATTACTTTGATGAATAGAATGTTGTTGGTCTCTCATATCAATGCATGTCTAAATATGATGGGTTTAATGTTATTTTTTTTTAGGGCGTTACAACTTGGTATCAGAGCGTACCGGGTTCGAATACTTTGGGTACGTGGGAAGTGATTAGGATCACAATGGGTTTGTCTCGCTTGTTAGAGACTTAGATGTAATGTTATGTGCTTATGTGATGACATGTTTATGTGACTATTTGGGTATGGGATTTAGTTTCTGGGATGTTGATTGGATCCTTAGGTTTCTGGGAGTCCTGTTGGAAAGGGCACCTGATCAATGTTGTTTCTAAGCGGAACTCTAGTAACGCCTCGGGACTATCATTATTCGGAAAGGAAATTCGTAAGTGCTTATGTGATTATGTGCTTACGTGGAATGAATTACGGTTGTCCATGTATCAGGATGCGAGTGTTTAGTTTTGGCACATTTATGAATGTGCTAACGTTCCTTGTTACCTTTATTAGGATGTCAGGACGAGGAAGTTTTGATTTCCCTCATTCCGCTCGGGAAGAGTTGAGGAAATAGTTCGTGGAGTTACGCCAAGGTGTTACACCCTTGGTACAGTTTGAAGCATGGTTTACTAACCTGTCGAGGTTTGCTCCAGAGTTGGTGGAGACGGAGGAATTGCGTTGTTCGGAGTTTGAGAGTAAGTTGTGCGACGACATCCATGTAAGGATTGCGGGGTCTTGGCATAGGAGTTACAGTGTGCTTGTTAAGGCTGCGACTCATGTGGAGGCAGCGGTACTAGCTATGGGGCAGAATAGGGAAGGGGCCACAGTTATGAGTGTTGGTCGGGGTAGGGAGGAGGCCATCTCGGTGACTCCTGTGATTCAGGGTATTGGTAGGCCTTTTAAGAGGCAGAGGGGTTTAACCCCGCAACAGGGAGGTCGGGCTAGAACTACCCTTCCAGTGACGGATTTGGGTTCGGGAGAAAGTAAACAGAGGGGCATCATTTGTTTCAGATGTGGTCTGCTGGGCCACAAGGTTTCGGTTTGCCCACTGAGGAAGGGGACTGGGTTGTCAGTTCGACCAGTAGTAGCACCACCAGAATCTTTTGGTCAGCCAAATTTTGGATCGAACGAACGCACAGTGGGGAGGAAGTTGTTGGGATCCCCACCAGTTCAGACTTTGCACCAGTCGCTTATTCGGGAACCACTTGCTTGCTGGGTGTGTAAGCAACAGGGTCATCTTAAACGTTTCTGTACCCAGCCGGGGGCTTCTGTAGGGGTTTTGCAACCTAGTCAGGCTCAGTTTCATTCGACTGGGGAGGAACAGTATCGTTTCGGGGGACTAGCAGGCCAGATTCCGAGGGCCTCAGAAGAGTCGAGTTCACAAGTCCCACTTGGGGAAGTCCGCAGTTGTTCCAGATGTGGCCGGTTGGGGCACATCAGTAGTTCTTGTCCGTGGCTAGTAAGCTCGTAGGTTATCTTGTGTTTGGGGATGACCAACTTTGGCGGTCCAGCGAGGGATGGCAGTGGTGGTAATACCAAGGGGTTGGTTTTGTTTTGACTAATCCGTTTTGTAACCGATGAATTATTGTTTTGTAATCACTGGGTTCTGTTGTGTAACCAATGTGTTTTGGAAATGTTGGAACATCAAGGTTATTTGTTTCTATATATATGTTTATGTAGTTATGTGTGCAAGTACTTATCTTTTTCCTGCAGTGGGCAAGTTAGAGCATGTAGCGACTCTAAAAGTTCTATGAATATAATAGATTGTTGTGAGACCATAAAATCTTTGGTAATAATGCATTCTTATGCGAGTGACGGGTTTGCGAAAAATGAAGGCTGATGAGCCATGTTTTCAAATTTGAAAGGATTTCTGAGGGATATATATATTAATCAGAATTACTAAGGGGCGAGGACAGTTAAACTTATCGGGTGCTCGAAATTTCATTAGTGCTATCTAATTGATTTTATGTGTGTGAAAGTGATGTTAGTCTACTGTCGCGGGAACTCCTCGAGAGAATGTGAAGTGTGGGATTAATACTAGGTATAGTGCGTAATTAACATGGTATTTTACGAGGGCATAGCGCATAATCTTGTTAGGATTAGACTTGTACCTTCGTGGTAGGTAGTGATGCCGATTTGGCATGTGTGATGATCAATCATTTCTATAGAGGGGACGTTAGTCCCTATATAAGGGTGTGGCTGTTGGCATCGGGAGTGGTGTGTAGTGAGCAGCTGGTGCTATGTCTCAGGTAGTAGCTTATGGACGTTTCCTAAGTTTTTGGACTTCCTTATTTTAATCGAAAGCGATAAGTTTGTACCCTAACACTGGTTAGGTCGGGAGATGTTATCGTGAGGGATGAGTGGGTGTATAACCCGTGGTTTGGGTGTGACCCGTGAGTCGAGTCACTGTGGTAAGACCTTTGCGAAGAAAGGTTTGAGATGATAATGAGAAGGTGGAGGACTTTTACTCTGGGAAGTTAGAATGGTGAGTCTTTGAAAGCCTTGTCGGCGACATGCGACAGTGTCGGGGTTGGTTCATGGTAGTTGTCTAGCGGTAGCATTGGCTAGTGGTTTGGCATAGAGGTTGGGTGTCTTGGTTGTACTCTTGGGGTGAGTGACAAATAAGGGTCGAAATAAAGGATAGACCCTATAAGTCGTTGGTGGATGAAGGTACTATGTTAGCTTGTGTTCGGTACGAACGATTACTTGGAAGTGTTGAATATCACGGTGTAGCAAACCCGGTCAGTTAACTCAGTACGAGGGAAGGGATAGGCAAATTTTGTTACTCCTGGTTCAGTCGAGGTGGTGAGTGAAATCTCTATATGAGAGAGTTTTGCACAGTGCGATGCGTGATTGTATGTGGTTCGTATGTTGTGTTTGGATGATGGATAGAAGGGGATCAGTCTTAGAAAATCCCAGAAGAATTCCTTAGTAAGGCTTTGGTTTAGGTTCTGATTGAAACCGAGAGGTTGAATGTTTGGTAAAGTTAGGTCACTTCGGCATAAGTGTCTGTCGGCCAGTTTGGATAGTGGTAACACAAGTGAGGCAGTATGGATGTGTAAAGTGAGTAAGGCACCTTGTTAGAATCATTTTGACTCGTTTGACCCTTGTTTGTGCGTTGTAAGGCACGAGGGTGTGCAATGTTATCCTTTAGACCGTTGCGTTGTTGGGAATTTCAAGTGTTTGGGAGTTCCTTTTATGAAAGTGTTGTTGCGAGTATCGCGTGATCACCTTGAGTATGGCGGGTGTTGTGGGATGGCTTTGTTGTGATTCACTTGGGGTCATTAAGTACTCTTCGTAAACTAAAATGATTTTTGATCAAGACGTGAATTTACGACCCCTATTTTTGGAAAATAATCTGAGAGGAATCTTTGAGCTTGGCTGTGGCCAGTTGTAAGTGACGTGTTTCAGTGGGTGGCGATATAAACCTGAATATGTTATGGGAAGTTAGACTCGACCTAGCCTGAGTTCTGGTTATATGTGGTGTGTTTTTGGCAGGACCTTGGGACTTATGGGGTAGTAATGTGCCGTAATGTTGTTCCTTACCCTTGCTTCGTCTCACACTTGTTTTGTGAAAGTTGACTAGAAGTCTTGTATACGAATATTTCCGTGTTTCCTTTGTTGGGGTATTAAGTGCTAAACACTAGTTTGAGTATGGTTGGTAGTCGAGGCATAGTGGATGTCTCAGAACGCTGTAGTGATAGTATGTGTCTTACTATTATCATTGTTAACGGGTCTTACGTAATCGGACCTTTCCATTAGTTAAGGTGTGTGAAAACACAATGGGGTTGAAGAAACCACAGGGGTGAGTAAATTTCGAGTCCGAGAGAAGTCTCTGGATCCATTAATGGGTATTTGAGCATACGTTATATCTTTTGATGTATTGATGAACTATATGAACATTGTATATGTTGTGGTTTATGGTAGTACTATGGGTTATGCCTTGAAAATGGGAATTTATTTAGCATTATACATGTTAAATGTGTTTTAGAAATGTAAATGTATCACTAACATTGAATGTGTTATGGAATTGTGGACCATGCATATTAGAAATTATTGAATTTGAAAGAAATGCATGTTGATGATGCATGTTATAGCATAAATTGTAATTGGCCTCTTGAATAGAGATGGGGTGACCAGTAATGAGTCAAGTTGTTGAATATTAAATTATGTTGTTGTTGAGAGATTGATTTAATTCAAATGTTATGAGAAATTCCAATGAGAGGACTTGACCAAATCAAATGAGAATGGCTATGTATTGTGAGTAACACCGTGTTTATGAAAAAATGTTTACAAAACTCTGGGATTTCACATGGGAAATGCAAAATTGATTTCGGAATGTTAACGTTGAAAACTTGATTATTTTTGAGAAAATGCCTTTTGAACCAGAGAAATTTTTTTTTTTCTATATATTTATACAAAAGCTTGCATTGGCTGTTTTATTCGGAATTGTGGTTGTCGAGTAGTGACTTAGCTTGGAGCGCTAGTCGGTTGCTTTGGTGAGTTATCTCGGAGAAGGTTTAGTTTTGTTGAAGTTTCGTATACCGGGGTGTTGTTCTCTTTTGAAACGTGTTTCCTTGTTAAGCCCTTCCCTTGTGTGAGGGTAAGCAGAAAATCAGTTGTGAAATAACCTTTTGCATAGTGAGCTTTGTGATCAGTTGGCCTTGTGTCTTGACGTTTTCCTTAATTTCGGGGACGAAATTCTTTAAGGGGGAGAGGTTATAGCGATCTCGGGTTTTAACCCTTGTTGTACAGTGATCCGGACTTGTGTCCGTGGAGGTCAGTAGTTGTTTAAATCTTGTTTACATCCTTTCATTCTTTGTTTCTGAGATTATAGGATGTGTTGGGCAGGTTTGAAACAGGTTGGTTGAGCCTTAGGACCAATAGTAGTTGCCCAGATTTTGACCTGTCCGCTCGAGCGAGAATTTTGACGCTCGAGCGGGTACCTTTTGTTGCTTGTCCGCTCGAGCGGGGGTTTTGGCGCTCGAGCGGGAAAATCACCCATCCAGTATTTCCTCTACAGGGTTGTCCGCTCGAGCGGGAGTTTGTGTGTGACGCTCGAGCGGGGGACCTGTCTGCAAAAGTGCTGGGAGCATGCATCAGCCGCTCGAGCGGGGAATTGGCCGCTCGAGCGGGAGTCTGTGAGTGACGCTCGAGCGGGGGTTGGGCCGCTCGAGCGGGGCGACTGGGTTAAAGCTCCGTGTTTTGACATTTTAAAATCACTTTTTCACTTCTCTTCTCTCTCTTACTTTTCCAAAAACACCATTGTTGAGCTTCTCACTCTAGAGCTCTACCATCTCTCTAGGTATTGATCTAGTAGGAGTGATTTCCTCACCTTCGACCTTTACAAAAAAGTTGTTGATCGTCGAGGGCTATCTTTTGATCCGAGAAATTCGTGGTTTGGAGCATTTTCATTTTCTGCATCTTCTTGGTTGGGTGTCATCTTTTGAGGTAGGGATATCCTGCTCCTCTTTATGAGCTTTGTCTTTAAATTCTAACATTTTGATATGTTGGGTGTTGTTTGGTAATTTTGAGAAAGTTTGGGTCTTTTGTGTAATTTTTTTTAAAAGATGGGGTTTTACTTGTATAAACCTAAATGCACGTTTGATATGGAAAAATGAAGTAAAATGTTGGGTTATGGATAGAAATGGAACCTTTGGGTTGTAATGTTAATTATGGAAAATGCCCTAATTACATTGGTTGAATTAATTGATATAATTAATTGTGAGGAATGAGGAATTGAATTGGAAATGTTGGAATTGGGAATGTATGGGACTAAAGGGTGTAGTTGAATCATGTATTGCTCACCTAGTTGAAATGTTGATATATTATCTATTTGTGCATTTATTTCCTGTTTAGAAATAATTGCTTTGGGCTACCGGTGGAGGGTAGTTTTGATTGTTGTAGACAATGTATGACGATTAGGCAAATTGAAACCAATAAATTGGATGTGTCGTAGAGTTTGACGGTTGATAGAATACATTAACTTTATGTATTGATTGATTGCGTATATGACTCTGTGTTTATATGCATTGCTTGTGTATGGGAGGAGATGGGGGATGTACTCCACGGTTTAGGGGAAGATGGGGGATGTACCTCTAAACCGGTTAATGGTTAAGGGAAGATATGGGATGGACCCAAGGATGCAGCTCATATGCTCTCCCACTGCAGTTATGATACAGCTCATATGCTTATCTATTGAAGTGTTGATACAGCTCATATGCTTATCTACTGAAGTGTTTGTTTGTTTGATTTGATATGGCACTAAAATGTATATCATCATCATTTTGTGAAGTACGGAAGTGTTGAATTGATTTGATATAGTACTAAAATGTATATCGTTATCAATTGTGAAGTATAGAAATGTTTCTATGTTAAGTTGATACAGCACCAACATGTGTATCATAAGTAAAGTATGGGAGTGGTTTATGTGTTATTGATACAATACCAACATGTGTATCCATAATGAATTTCGAAAGTGTTTTAGTGAGGAACTATAATCTCATCAAATGTTTTGGCCAGAGTACTGAGCCTTGTTTTCAAACTCAAAGTTGAATAAGAAATGAAAGATGAATTGTAACATAGACTTGATTGTCATGGAATTGTAATATGATGTAAGTGGATGTGTAAGTATTGACCTTCTATCAGTTGCTAATCTTTTAGTCATTGTTTATAGTTGGTTTAGTGTATTTCTACTAGGCTGTGGCTCACCCTATATGGGAACATCATTTTCAGGTACAGGTAGCATGCCACCTCCAAGAACATAGCTTGGGAGGCTAGAGACGGACATCCTTTTACTGTCTTATACCTTTTTGATGTATTACATGTAGATTCAAGCCAAGGGCTTAATGTGTAATTGAGCTAGTGCTCTCTTTTTGTAACCAAGTGTTAACTTGGAAAGCTGTAAGTCCATAGGGCAATTACTTTTGCTGTTAACATGTAATATTTTTTGTAAAGAATTACTTTGATGAATAGAATTTTGTTGGTCTCTCATATTAATGCATGTCTAAATATGATGGGTTTAATGTTATTTTTTTTGACGGCGTAACACCAAATTTCTTATCTGTTCAACAAACCAGTCACAATCTTCAATTTCCTTTTATCTGTTCAATTTTATTATCTGTTGAAATACACCAAACCAGGATCTGTTGCAATCTTTCTTTCTCTCCCTTGTTCTTTCTCTCTATCTGTTGAAATTCTTTCTCAAAAATAATCCAGTATATATATATGTTCAATTTTTTTAATTATTTTTATATGTTTAATTTTTAATTTTTTTTTTTGTTCATTTACAACTATCTGTTGCAATTTGTTTCATCATACAACAACACAGATCAACAACTTAAAAAAAAAAAGAAAAAAAAGAAAAAGAAAAATAGGAGGAATTAGATCTGTGTCCTTGAAAAAAAAATTGTCCATAAGGAGCAGGATCAACGGAGTCTTCTCCTCCGATGGTCCTCTGCAGGCATTCAGTAAAATAATTTGGTGAGAAGTCCTTTTGTTTGTTTTGAAAGACGTTTTCTTTTCAATTTTACTCCTTAATTTATATGTTGAATTTTTTATTTTTTTTCTATATGTTCAAATTTACATTTAAGTGTTTAATTATTATTTTTTTGTGTATATATTCAAAAAATTTGACTATCTGTTCAATTTTTTTCTCTATCTGTGTAACTTTTTGTCTAAATTTTATTATCAGTTCAATTTTAATCTCTTATATATTCAAATATCTATCCCAAATTTCTTATATGTTCAACAAACCAGTCACAATTTTAAATTTATTTTTGTCTGTGCAATTTTATTATCTGTTGAAATAAACCAAACCTGGATCTGTTGCAATCTTTCTTTCTCTCTATCTGTTGAAATTCTTTCTAAAAAATAATCCAGTATATATATATGTTCAATTTTTTTTATTATTTTTATCTGTTTAATTTTTAATTTTTTTTTGTTCATTTATAAGTATCTGTTGCAATTTGTTTCATCATACAACAACAACACAGATCAACAACTTAAAAAAAAAGAAAAAAAAAAGAAAAATAGGAGGAATTAGATCTGTGTCCTTTAAAAAAAAATTTGTCCATAAGGAGCAGGATCAATGGAGTCTTCTCCTCCGATGGTCCTCTGCAGGCATTGAGTAAAATAATTTGGTGAGAAGTCCTTTTGTTTGTTTTGAAAGACGTTTTGTTTTCAATTTTACTCCTTAATTTATCTGTTGAATTTTTTATTTTTTTTTCTATATGTTCAAATTTACATAAAAGTGTTTAATTATTATTTTTTTTTTGTGTATATATTCAAAAATTTTGACTATCTGCTCAATTATTTTCTCTATCTGTGTAACTTTTTGTCTAGATTTTATTATCAGTTCAATTTTAATCTCTTATCTGTTCAAATATCTATCCCAAATTTCTTATCTGTTCAACAAACTAGTCACAATCTTCAATTTCTTTTTATCTGTTCAATTTTATTATCTGTTGAAATACACCAAACTAAGATCTGTTGCAATCTTTCTTTCTCTCTATCTGTTGAAATTTTTCAAAAAAAATAATCCAGTATATATATATCTGTTCAATTTTTTATTACTTTTATCTACTTAATTTTTAATTTTTTTTGGATCATTTACAACTATGTGTTGCAATTTGTTTCATCATACAACAACAACACAGATCAACAACTTAAAAAAAAAAAAGAAAAATAGGAGGAATTAGATCCGTGTCCTTGAAAAAAAAAAACTGTCCATAAGGAGCAGGATCAATGGAGTCTTCTCCTCCGATAGTCCTCTGCAGGCATTGAGTAAAATAATTTGGTGAGAAGTCCTTTTGTTTGTTTTGAAAAACGTTTTGTTTTCAATTTTACTCCTTAATTTATCTGTTGAATTTTAAATTTTTTTTCTGTATGTTCAAATTTACGTTTAAGTGTTTAATTATTATTTTTTTGTGTATATATTCAAAAAATTTGACTATCTGTTCAATTTTTTTCTCTATCTGTGCAACCTTTTGTCTAGATTTTATTATCAGTTCGATTTTAATCTCTTATCTGTTCAAATATCTATCCCAAATTTCTTATCTGTTCAACAAACCAGTCACAATCTTCAATTTCCTTTTATCTGTTCAATTTTATTATCTGTTGAAATACACCAAACCAGGATCTGTTGCAATATTTCTTTTTCTCTCTTGTTCTTTATCTCTATCTGTTGAAATTCTTTCTCAAAAATAATCCAGTATATCTATATATATATCTGTTCAATATTTTTTATTATTTTTATTTGCTTAATTTTTAATTTTTTTTTGTTCATTTACAATTATCTGTTGCAATTTGTTTCATCATACAACAACAACACAGAAAAACAACTTTAAAAAAAAGAAAAGAAAAAGAAAAAGATCTGTGTCCTTGAAAAAAAAAACTGTCCATAAGGAGCAGGATCAACGGAGTCTTCTCCTCCGATGGTCCTCTGCAGGCATTAAGTAAAGTAATTTGGTGAGAAGTCCTTTTGTTTGTTTTGAAAGACGTTTTGTTTTCAATTTTACTCCTTAATTTATATGTTGAATTTTTTATTTTTTTTCTATATGTTCAAATTTACATTTAAGTGTTTAATTATTATTTTTTTGTGTATATATTCAAAAAATTTGACTATCTGTTCAATTTTTTTCTCTATCTGTGCAACTTTTTGTCTAGATTTTTTTATCAGTTCAATTTTAATCTCTTATCTGCTTGAATATCTATCCCAAATTTCTTATATGTTCAACAAACCAGTCACAATCTTCAATTTATTTTTGTCTGTGCAATTTTATTATCTGTTGAAATAAACCAAACCTGGATCTGTTGCAATCTTTCTTTCTCTCTATCTGTTGAAATTCTTTCTAAAAAATAATCCAGTATATATATATCTGTTCAATTTTTTTAATTATTTTCATCTGTTTAATTTTTAATTTTTTTTTTCATTTACAAGTATCTGTTGCAATTTGTTTCATCATACAACAACAACACAGATCAACAACTTAAAAAAAAAAGAAAAAAAAAAAGAACAATAGGAAGAATTAGATCTGTGTCCTTTAAAGAAAAAAAATGTCCATAAGGAGCAGGATCAATGGAGTCTTCTCCTCCGATGGTCCTCTGCAGGCATTGAGTAAAATAATTTGGTGAGATGTCCTTTTGTTTGTTTTGACAGACGTTTTGTTTTCAATTTTACTCCTTAATTTATCTGTTGAATTTTTTATTTTTTTTCTATATGTTCAAATTTACATTAAAGTGTTTAATTATTATTTTTTTGTGTATATATACAAAAATTTTGACTATCTGTTCAATTTTTTTCTCTATCTGTGTAACCTTTTGTCTAGATTTTGTTATCAGTTCAATTTTAATCTCTTATCTGTTCAAATATCTATCCTAAATTTCTTATCTGTTCAACAAACTAGTCACAATCTTCAATTTCTTTTTATCTGTTCAATTTTATTATCTGTTGAAATACACCGAACCAGGATCTGTTTCAATCTTTCTTTCTCTCTTGTTCTTTCTCTCTATCTGCTGAAATTCTTTCAAAAAAATAATCCAATATATATATCTGTTCAATTTTTTTATTACTTTTATCTACTTAATTTTTAATTTTTTTTGGATAATTTACAACTATCTGTTGCAATTTGTTTCATCATACAACAACAACATAGATCAACAACTTAAAAAAAAAAAAGAAAAATAGGAGGAATTAGATCTGTGTCCTTGAAAAAAAAAAACTGTCCATAAGGAGCAGGATCAAGGGAGTCTTCTCCTCCGATGGTCCTCTGCAGGCATTGAGTAAAATAATTTGATGAGAAATCCTTTTGTTTGTTTTGAAAAACGTTTTGTTTTCAATTTTACTCCTTAATTTATCTGTTGAATTTTTTATTTTTTTTTCTATAAGTTCAAATTTACATTTAAGTGTTTTATTATTATTTTTTTTTGTATATATTCAAAAAATTTGACTATTTGTTCAATTTTTTTCTCTATCCGTGTAACTTTTTGTCTAGATTTTATTATCAGTTCAATTTTAATCTCTTATCTGTTCAAATATCTATCCCAAATTTCTTATCTGTTCAACAAACAAGCCACAATCTTCAATTTCCTTTTATCTGTTCAATTTTATTATCTGTTGAAATACACCAAACCAGGATCTGTTGCAATCTTTCTTTCTCTCTCTTGTTCTTTCTCTCTATCTGTTGAAATTCTTTTCTCAAAAATAATCCAGTATATATATATCTGTTCAATTTTTTTTATTATTTTTATCTGCTTAATTTTTAAATTTTATTTTGTTCATTTACAACTATCTGTTGCAATTTGTTTCATCATACAACAACAACACAGATCAACAACTTTAAATATATATATATATATATATATGAGGAATCAGATCTGTGTCCTTGAAAAAAAAAAACTGTCCATAAGGAGCAGGATCAACGGAGTCTTCTCCTCCGATGGTCCTCTGCAGGCATTCAGTAAAATAATTTGGTGAGAAGTCCTTTTGTTTGTTTTGAAAGACGTTTTGTTTTCAATTTTACTCCTTAATTTATATGTTGAATTTTTTATTTTTTTTATATATGTTCAAATTTACATTTAAGTGTTTAATTATTATTTTTTTTGTGTATATATTAAAAAAATTTGACTATCTGTTCAATTTTTTTCTCTATCTGTGCAACTTTTTGTCTAGATTTTATTATCAGTTCAATTTTAATCTCTTATATGTTCAAATATCTATCCCAAATTTCTTACATGTTCAACAAACCAGTCACAATCTTCAATTTATTTTTGTCTGTGCAATTTTATTATCTGTTGAAATAAACCAAACCTGGATCTGTTGCAATCTTTCTTTCTCTCTATCTGTTGAAATTCTTTGTAAAAAATAATCCAGTATATATATATGTTCAATTTTTTTTATTATTTTTATCTGTTTAATTTTTAATTTTTTTTGTTTATTTACAAGTATCTGTTGCAATTTGTTTCATCATACGACAACAACACAGATCAACAACTTTAAAAAAAAGAAAAAAAAAAAAGAAAAATAGGAGGAATTAGATCTGTGTCCTTTAAAAAAAACTGTCCATAAAGAACAGAATCAATGGAGTCTTCTCCTCCGATGGTCCTCTGCAGGCATTGAGTAAAATAATTCGGTGCGAAGTCCTTTTGTTTGTTTTGAAAGATGTTTTGTTTTCAATTTTACTCCTCAATTTATCTGTTGAATTTTTTATTTTTTTTTCTATATGTTCAAATTTACATAAAAGTGTTTAATTATTATTTTTTTGTGTATATATTCAAAAATTTTGACTATCTGTTCAATTTTTTTCTCTATCTGTGTAATTTTTTGTCTAGATTTTATTATCAGTTCAATTTTAATCTCTTATCTATTCAAATATCTATACCAAATTTCTTATCTGTTCAACAAACTAGTCACAATCTTCAATTTCTTTTTATCTGTTCAATTTTATTATCTGTTGAAATACACCAAACCAGGATCTGTTGCAATCTTTCTTTCTCTCTCTTGTACTTTCTCTCTATCTGCTGAAATTCTTTCAAAAAAATAATCCAGTATATATAGATATATATATATATCTGTTCAATTTTTTTATTATTTTTTATCTACTTAATTTTTAATTTTTTTTGGATCATTTACAGCTATCTGTTGCAATTTGTTTCATCATACAACAACATAGATCAACATCTTAAAAAAAAAAAAAAAAAAAATAGGGGGAATTAGATCTGTGTCCTTGGAAAAAACAAACTGTCCATAAGGAGCATGATCAATGGAGTCTTCTCCTCCGATGGTCCTCTGCAGGCATTGAGTAAAATAATTTGGTGAGAAGTCCTTTTGTTTGTTTTGAAAAACGTTTTGTTTTCAATTTTACTCCTTAATTTATCTGTTGAATTTTTTATTTTTTTTCTATATGTTCAAATTTACATAAAAGTGTTTAATTATTATTTTTTTGTGTATATATTCAAAAATTTTGACTATCTGTTCAATTTTTTTCTCTATCTGTGTAATTTTTTGTCTAGATTTTATTATCAGTTCAATTTTAATCTCTTATCTATTCAAATATCTATCCCAAATTTCTTATCTGTTCAACAAACTAGTCACAATCTTCAATTTCTTTTTATCTGTTAAATTTTATTATCTGTTGAAATACACCAAACCAGGATCTGTTGCAATCTTTCTTTCTCTCTCTTGTACTTTCTCTCTATCTGCTGAAATTCTTTCAAAAAAATAATCCAGTATATATAGATATATATATATCTGTTCAATTTTTTTATTATTTTTTATCTACTTAATTTTTAATTTTTTTTGGATCATTTACAGCTATCTGTTGCAATTTGTTTCATCATACAACAACATAGATCAACATCTTAAAAAAAGAAAAAGAAAAATAGGGGGAATTAGATCTGTGTCCTTGGAAAAAACAAACTGTCCATAAGGAGCATGATCAATGGAGTCTTCTCCTCCGATGGTCCTCTGCAGGCAATGAGTAAAATAATTTGGTGAGAAGTCCTTTTGTTTGTTTTGAAAAACGTTTTGTTTTCAATTTTACTCCTTAATTTATCTGTTGAATTTTTTATTTTTTTTCTATATGTTCAAATTTACATTTAAGTGTTTTATTATTATTTTTTTGTGTATATAGTTAAAAAATTTGACTATCTGTTCAATTTTTTTCTCTATCTGTGCAACTTTTTGTCAAGATTTTATTATCAGTTCAATTTTAATCTCTTATTTGTTCAAATATCTATCCCAAATTTCTTATCGGTTCAACAAACCAGTCACAATCTTCAATTTCCTTTTATCTGTTCAATTTTATTATCTGTTGAAATACACCAAACCGGGATCTGTTGCAATCTTTCTTTCTCTCTCTTGTTCTTTCTCTCTATCTGTTGAAATTCTTTCTCAAAAATAATCCAGTATATATGTATATATATCTGTTCAATTTTGTTTATTATTTTTATCTGTTTAATTTTTAATTTTTTTTTGTTCATTTACAGCTATCTGTTGCAATTTGTTTCATCATAAAACAACAACACGGATCAACAACTTAAAAAAAAAAAAAAGAAAAGAAAAATAGGTGGAATTAGATCTGTGTCCTTGAAAAAAAAAATGTCCATAAGGAGCAGGATCAACGGAGTCTTCTCCTCCGATGGTCCTCTGCAGGCATTCTGTAAAATAATTTGGTGAGAAGTCCTTTTGTTTGTTTTCAATTTTACTCCTTAATTTATCTGTTGAATTTTTTACTTGTTTTTCTATATGTTCAAATTTCCATTTAAGTGTTTAATTATTATTTTTTTGTCTATATATTCAAAAAATTTGACTATCTGTTCAATTTTTTTCTCTATCTGTGCAACATTTTGTCTAGATTTTATTATCAGTTCAATTTTAATCTCTTATCTGTTCAAATATCTATCCCAAATTTCTTATCTGTTCAATAAATCAGTCACAATCTTCAATTTAATTTTGTCTGTGCAATTTAATTATCTGTTGAAATAAACCAAACCTGGATCTGTTGCAATCTTTCTTTCTCTCTATCTGTTTAAATTCTTTCTAAAAAATAATCCAGCATATATATCTGTTCAATTTTTTTAATTATTTTTATCTGTTTAATTTTTAATTTGTTTTTGTTCATTTACAAGTATCTGTTGCAATTTGTTTCATCATACAACAACAACACATATCAACAACTTAAAAAAAAAAAAGAAAAATAGAAGAAATTAGATCTATGTCCTTTAAAAAAAAAAACTGTCCATAAGGGGCAGGATCAATGGAGTCTTCTTCTCCGATGGTCCTCTGCAGGCATTGAGTAAAATAATTTGGTGAGATGTCCTTTTGTTTGTTTTGAAATACGTTTTGTTTTCAATTTTACTCCTTAATTTATCTGTTGAATTTTTTATTTTTTTTTCTATATGTTCAAATTTACATTAAAATGTTTAATTATTATTTTTTTGTATATATATTCAAAAAATTTGACTATCTGTTCAATTTTTTCTCTATATGTGCAACTTTTTGTCTAGATTTTATTATCAGTTCAATTTTAATCTCTTATCTGTTGAAATATCTATCCCAAATTTCTTATCTGTTCAACAAAATAGTCACAATCTTCAATTTCTTTTTATCTGTTCAATTTTATTATCTGTTGAAATACACCAAACCAAGATCTGTTGCAATCTTTTTTTCTCTCTCTTGTTCTATCTCTCTATCTGTTGAAATTCTTTCTAAAAAATAATCCAATATATATATCTGTTCAATTTTTTTATTATTTTTTTCTACTTAATTTTTAATTTTTTTTGGTTTATTTACAACTATCTGTTGCAATTTGTTTCATCATACAACAACAACATAGATCAACAACTTAAAAAAAAAAGAAAAATATGAGAAATTAGATCTGTATCCTTGAAAAAAAAACTGTGCATAAGGAGCAGGATCAATGGAGTCTTCTCCTCCGATGGCCCTTTACAGGCATTGAGTAAAATATTTGGTGAGAAGTCCTTTTGTTTGTTTTGAAAAACGTTTTGTTTTCAATTTTACTCCTTAATTTATCTGTTGAATGTTTTATTTTTTTTTCTATATGTTCAAATTTACATTTAAGTGTTTAATTATTATTTTTTGGGTAAGTTACATTTACCTCCCCTGAGGTTTCTGACAAATACAGGGACCTCCCCTGTAGTTTGAATAATTACAGTAACACCCCCTAATTTACCTGACATTGTCAAGATGCCCCAATTTCGTCTTTTTTTCACAAACGACGTTAGTATCGAATAGAAAATGACCATGTGACCCTTGCTTTTGCTTGCAAGAAGACCGAAAAGCCCTTTGTTCACAAAATCCCTAATCAATACATTCACAATACAAATCGATTTCTTTAGAGAAAGAAGAGAGAGAGGGAGGCGATCGTCGTGAACCGATCGTCGATTGTGAAGAACACGAAAAAGCTTGAGGTTTTGAATCGATCGTCGTTGCCAGTACACAATGTAAAAGAGTTTAATCGGTGAGAAGTTGCTGTTACGGCTTCCAGGTAAGATTTCGAACTGTTTAAGCTTCGAATAGTGTTTTAAAATGTGTGTTGATGATTTTTGATTTTTTTTCCATCTTTTTTCTTACAAATTTGTTTCTATTCTGTGTTTGATTTGATGAAATGTATGTGAAAATGGTTTTCTTCGTTTAGGGCTTTTTAGGGCTTTTAGGGCTTTTATGAGATTTGCAATGTTTATGGGTTTTTATTTGATTTGCAATGTAGGGATTTAATATGTTTAGGGCTTTTAATATAAATTTCTGATTTTATTTGAAATTTCTGATTTTTAGGGCTTTTATTTGAGATGTATGTTTAGGGCTTTTATTTGATTTGCAATGTTTAGGGTTTTTATTTGATTTGCAAAATTTCTGATTGGAAAAAAAGGAATTTGTTGAAAATTTACGAATTTATGATTTTTTGGGTGTTATTCATGAGATGTATACTTAGGATGAATTTCTGGTTTGTTGGGTTTTACTTATGATTGTTTAATATTAGTATAATTATAGTTTAATTTAGGGATTTCTTCATGTCTTCATATTTTCTTCAGTTAATTGTTGAGTACTGAGTTGATTTTTACATGATTTTTCTTCTTTTTCTTGCCAATTTGTCATTGTCATCATTATGATCACAGTATGGCTGCATTTTCTTATTTTGATTTAATCATGAACTACAAAGGGAAAGTGGGAAGAGTGTTTGATGTGGACCCAAATATGTATTGCTACATTGATGCCTTGAAGGATGTAACTGCAACAGTCCTGTCTCACATTTCTTGTAGTGAAGCAATAGCAATCACATTGCATTGTGATATGCCTGGTACTGACACAAGAAGATTAGTAGAAAATGATCTTGATGTGCTAGACATGTTTTATGTGCAAGGTAGGAGTAAAACAATTAACTTGTATGTAGACATAGAATATTCTATTGGAATGAGTGGTGGTGGACATAAAAGTGATGTTAGAAATGAAAATCATGGAGTAGATGCTGTTGATGTAGAGCAAGACTACCATACTGTAGATGTAGATGAAGAGTACCATGAGGACAATGTTTTTGGGTTTAGTGATGAGGATAGGGACTGGCATGGAACTGGTGAGGATGAAAACCAATCAGATGACAATGAGATTTTGAGTGATGATGATAATGAGTGGTCAAGTGAAGATGATGATGCTGAACTGAGTGATTACCAATCTGGTGATGATGAAGTGCCATACTCTACTACTGATGATGATTATGATGATGAAGCAGACTGTCTAGATGATGAAGAGATAAGGTTTCCAGGCACGAAGTATGATGGTACCTACAATGGGAAAGAGCCATATATGAATGAACATGGAGAAGTTGTATTGGAAGAAGGGATGATTTTTCTAGAAGTGAATAGTTTCAAGGCTACATTAAGGGACTATACAGTGCAAACTGGTTTCAAGATAGTAAGAGACAAAAATGAGAAGTCTAGAGTAACAGCCCATTGTGCTGCTGAGGGCTGCCCTTGGAGAATTCATGCATCTCCACTTCCAGATGGGATCACCTACAAGATTAAAACCTTAGTACCTACTCACACATGTAGCAGGATGAACACAAACACTGAAGCTACATCAGCTTGGATTGCTAAAAAAATGGTTGAAAGTTTTAAGGACAATCCACACATGGGCTTAGATACCATGCAAATGAAACTGAAAAAAATGTTTGGGATTGAGGCATCAAGAATGCAACTGTATAGAGCCAAAAGGAGGTGCAAGGAGGAGCTGGAGGGTGATCATGGGAGCCAATATGTGTTGTTGCCAACATATGCTAAGGAAATCAACAAAACAAACCCTGGATCTGTTCAATAAATGTTTGTGTATATATTCAAAAAATTTGACTATCTATTCAATTTTTTACTCTATCTGTGCAACTTTTTGTCTAGATTTTATTATCAGTTCAATTTTAATCTCTTATCTGTTCAAATATCTATCCCAAATTTCTTATCTGTTCAACAAACCAGTCACAATCTTCAATTTCCTTTTATCTGTTCAATTTTCTTATCTGTTGAAATAGACCAAACCAGGATCTGTTGCAATCTTTCTTTCTCTCCCATGTTCTTTCTCTCTATCTGTTGAAATTCTTTCTCAAAAATAATCCAGTATATATATATCTGTTCAATTTTTTTATTATTTTTATCTGCTTAATTTTTAATTTTTTTGGTTCATTTACAACTATCTGTTGCAATTTGTTTCATCATACAACAACACAGATCAACAACTTAAAAAAAAAAAAGAAAAATAGGAGGAATTAGATCTGTGTCCTTGAAAAAAAAAACTGTCCATAAGGAGCAGAATCAATGGAGTCTTCTCCTCTGATAGTCCTCTGCAGGCATTGAGTAAAATAATTTGGTGAGAAGTCCTTTTGTTGGTTTTGAAAGACGTTTTGTTTTCAATTTTACTCCTTAATTTATCTGTTGAATTTTTTTTTTCTATATGTTCAAATTTAAATTTATGTGTTTAATTATTATTTTTTTGTCTATATATTCAAAAAATTTGACTATCTGTTCAATTTTTTCTCTATCTGTGCAACTTTTTTGTCTAGATTTTATTATCAGTTCAATTTTAATCCCTTATCTGTTCAAATATCTATCCCAAATTTCTTATTTGTTCAACAAACCAGTCACAATCTTCAATTTCTTTTAATCTGTTCAATTTTATTATCTGTTGAAATACACCAAACCAGGATCTGTTGCAATCTTTCTTTCTCTCTATCTGTTGAAATTCTTTCTCAAAAATAATACAGCATATATATCTGTTCGATTTTTTTGTTATTTTTATCTGCTTAATTTTTAATTTTTTTTGGTTCATTTACAACTATCTGTTGCAATTTGTTTCATCGAGCAACAACAACACAAATCAACAAAGAAAATAAAAAGAAAAATAGAAGGAATTAGATCTGTGTCCTTGAAAAAAAAAAACTGTCCATAAGGAGCAGGATCAATGGAGTCTTCTCCTCCGATGGTCCTCTGCAGGCATTAAGTAAAATAATTTGGTGAGAAGTCCTTTTGTTTGTTTTGAAAGACGTTTTGTTTTCAATTTTACTCCTTAATCTATCTGTTGAATTTTTTTATTTTTTTTCTATATGTTCGAATTTACATGTAAGTGTTTAATTATTATTTTTGTCAATATATTCAAAAAATTTGACTATCTGTTCAATTTTTGTGTCTATCTGTGCAACTTTTTGTCAAGATTTTATTATCAGTTCAATTTTAATCTTTTATCTGTTCAAATATCTATCCCAAATTTCTTATATGTTCAACAAACCAATCACAATCTTCAATTTCTTTTTATCTGTTCAATTTTATTATCTGTTTGAATACACCAAACTAGGATCTGTTGCAATCTTTCTTTCTCTCTCTTGTTCTTTCTCTCTATCTGTTGAAATTATATCTCAAAAATAATCCAGTATATATATATCTGTTCAATTTTTTTTTCTTTTTATCTGCTTGATTTTTAATTTTTTTTGGTTCATTTACAACTATCTGTTGTAATTTGTTTCATCATACAACAACAACACAGATCAAGAACTTAAAAAAAAAATAGGAGGAATTAGATTTGTGTCCTTGAAAAAAAAAACTGTCCATAAGGAGCAGGATCAATGGAGTATTCTCCTCCGATGGTCCTCTGCAGGCATTGTGTAAAATAATTTGGTGAGAAGTCCTTTTGTTGGTTTTGAAAGACGTTTTCTTTTCAATTTTACTCCTTAATTTATCGGTTGAATTTTTTATTTTTTTTTTTCTATATGTTCAAATTTACATTTAAGTGTTTAATTATTATTTTTTTGTTTATATAGTCAAAAAATTTGACTATCTGTTCAATTTTTTCTCTATCTATGCAACTTTTTCTCTAGATTTTATTTTCAGTTAAATTTTAATCTCTTATCTGTTCAAATATCTATCCCAAATTTCTTATCTGTTCAACAAACCAGACACAATCTTCAATTTCTTTTTATCCGTTCAATTTTATTATCTGTTGAAATACACCAAACCAGGATCTATTGCAATCTTTCTTTCTCTCTCTTGTTCTTTCTCTCTATCTGTTGAAATTCTTTCTCAAAAATATTCCAGTATATATATATCTGTTCAATGTTTTTTATTATTTTTATCTGATTAATTTTCAATTTTTCTGGTTCATTTACAACTATCTGTTGCAATTTGTTTCATCATACAACAACAACATAGATCAACAACTTAACAAAAAAAAGAAAAGAAAAATAGGAGGAATTAGATCTGTGTCCTTGAAAAAAAAAATTGTCCATAAGGAGCAGGATCAATGGAGTCTTCTCCTCCGATGGTCCTCTGCAGGCATTGAGTAAAATAATTTGGTGAGAAGTGCTTTTGTTGGTTTTGAAAGACGTTTTGTTTTCAATTTTACTCCTTAATTTATCTGTTGAATTTTTTATTTTTTTTTTCTATATGTTCAAATTTACATTTAAGTGTTTAATTATTATCTTTTTGTCTATATATTCAAAAAATTTGACTATCTGTTCAATTTTTTCTCTATCTGTGTAACTTTTTGTTTAGATTTTATTATCAGTTCAATTTTAATCTTTTATCTGTTCAAATATCTATCCCAAATTTCTTATCTGTTCAACAAACCAGTCACAATCTTCAATTTCTTTTTATCTGTTCAATTTTATTATCTGTTGAAATACACCAAACCAGGATCTATTGCAATCTTTCTTTCTCTCTCTTGTTCTTTCTCTCTATTTGTTGAAATTCTTTCTCAAAAATAATCCCGTATATATATATCAGTTACATTTTTTTATTATTTTTATCCACTCAATTTTTAATTTTTTTTGGTTCATTTACAATTATCTGTTGCAATTTGTTTCATAAAACAACAACAACACAGATCAACAACTTAAAAAAAAATAAAATAAAAAGAAAAATATGGAGAATTAGATCTGTGTCCTTGAAAAAAAAACTGTCCATAAGGAGCAGGATCAATGAAGTCTTCTCCTCCGATGGTCCTCTGCAGGCATTGAGTAAAATAATTCGGTCAGAAGTCCTTTTGTTTGTTTTGAAAGACGTTTTGTTTTCAATTTTACTCCTTAATTTATCTGTTGAATTTTTTATTTTTTTCTATATGTTCAAATTTACATTTAAGTGTTTAATTTTTATATTGGGCCATTTGAAATTCTTGACAAGGTTAACTCCGTTGCCTACAGACTTGCTTTGCCACCAGAATTAAGCCAAGTTCATAATGTGTTTCATGTTTCGATGTTGAGAAAGTATATTCGGGATCCACTTTCATGTGATTGATTATTCTGGGATTGAAGTTAATGAGAATTTAGGCTACGAAGAGAAGCCGATGTGTATTATCGACAGACAAGTTAGGCAGTTGAGAAACAAGTCGATACCAATGGTAAAGATTGAATGGAAAGAGCATTACGGCAAGGATGCCACATGGGAAATGGAAGAGGAAATGAGAATTCGATATCCAGAATTGTTCTTGGACCAAGGTAACTCAAGTTTGGGGACCAAACTTCTTTAAGGGGGGTTAGGATGTAACGACCCTCACTTTGACTTAGTCATGCTTGCATGCATTCACATATGATCTTATCTTGTTATGTTTGAAAATCTTGTTTTGCCTTGCTTTGTTTAAGTGTTGCTTGCTTGAATTTGATCCTTGCTTGGTGAGTAGCCGAGGTCAGCTTAGCCTAGTTCGCCTTTGAACCTTTGTACTTAGAACCATTTTGAAACCATTTGGTTGACCTCCATCTTCACCTCGGCATGTTAGCCGAGATGTCACTATCTAGGCCGAGACGTCTTACACTTAGTGATTTTGATCCTCGGGCAGGTATGGCCTAGACCAAGGTGTGGCACATCCAGGCCAAGGTGTGGCACAGCTTAGTCTAGTGTCGTCCTCCCTAGCCGATGTTTTGTTACCCTATTGTTGAAGCTTCGTCTTTAGCCGATGTCATTGATTGCCGATGTGTTTTGCCTTAGCTTGTTGCATACGCTTTGTCATAGGCTTGTCTTATCAATCAGTCACTTTTTGAGTTAAGCCAACCCGGTGGCGCCACGTGTTCGAGCTTAAGGCTAAGTCAGCCGACAGATCTAAAACATATCATTTTGTATCATTTGGTATCATTTTGTTGTAAGTCCTTGTCCTTGAAGAGAGAGAAACTCTAGAAGAGGGAGAAGGAATTTTAGAGTGAGAGAGTAGATTTCCAAGTGTGATCTTTAGAGCTTAAGCCGTTAGATTTGAGCTTTGAGGTAAGAATCTTAATCTATTCTGGTTGTTCTTATTGATTACCAAGCTGCATTGCATGATCGAAATCGTTTTGCATGCCATGCATTGATTTGAAGTTGGTTTTGGAAGAGAAAATAATGCTTCTATGTTCTTGAAGGAAAGTCTTGTTTTGATCCGAAAGTTTACAACAAGAACTATGTTTTTATGTTTGTTTTCACATGATTTCCTTGTGTGGGTACCCAGGTCCATGTTTTTGAATTCTTAGCATGAAATCTCAGATTTTGAATAAACAAGTTGTGATTTGAGCATGCATGTTCTTGATGTTCTTGATGATCTTGTTCTTTGCATTCTTCAAAGGGAAACCCAGGCTTTTCCGACTTCGTTTTTGAATGTGGCCATCGGGACCACACCTCGGCAAGACCTGGATGGTACCCAGTGTGTTTTCATGAGATGAAAAACAGTAATTTGACTCCCAGCATGTCTTGCTTTGTTATAGACTTGGATTCGGTGAGAGTGCCGAGATCATTTGCATGTATGTAAAGCTCGTTTTGAGAATGTATTTGCCATGTGATTGTAGGTCCTTGATCTTTGCTTTGAGCCTACACCCGAGAAGATCTAGGTGAGTGGTATTTTTAATAAAGCTATGTTATAAAGTTTTGATAAATCTTGCCTTGCTTCGTTTTGATGAAAGTATTTGTTAAGCATGAATGATTAGCCTATTTTGATGTATCAAGTATAAGCTTTGTTTTGATGTTATCTTTGGAAAGTCCCTCGTGCTGGAGGACTCTAAACTTTCGCAGCACTAGGTATGAAAGTCCCTTGTACTGGAGGACTCTAAACTTGTGCAGTACCCTTGTGTTAAAAAGGATACGGTCCTTTCTTGAATAGACTATCGTGTTAAAGCGGGCTACGGGCCTAAGTAACACAAGACTATCGTGTTAAAGCGGGCTACGGGCCTAAGTAACACAAGACCATCGTGTTAAAAAGGACTACGGGCCTAAGTAACACAAGTCCCTTGTGCTGGAGGACTATAAACTTTCGCAGTACCTTGACCAATCGATTACGGATCGTGCAGTCCTTTGTTCTGCCACTGACGGATTATCGCGTGGTTTTGTTTGTTCGGAAAGCTATTGATCTGTGTTTTGCCGATGCCAGTAAGCATCCCTTGAGACTTGTAAGACTTGTTAGATGAATACAGTTCATCCCTTGATTTGTAAAGTTTTGGTGTGTTTTGCTTGAAAGGACCTCGGCTACTGCTCGTATAGTTTTGACATGTTTTGCTTTGAAAAGACTCCGGCTATTATTCATGCAAAACCTTTATTACTAGTACCATTCACTGAGTATCCAAGCTCACCCTCTCTATATATATGTAGGTGATGAGCAGGACGGCGGCGACGCCTAGATGTGTTTTGCAAAGCTTGTTTGTATTCATGTTATGCTGGCTTGACTTGCTTTGGTGTCAGCACATTTGTATTTACATCGGCAAATCTTGAAGATTATGCTTCTTTGGCTTGTAATCATTGTATTTGCACATGTCGGCCTTAGAAACCTTTTGATCAGGATTGTAATATGTATTTTGTTATCAACTGAAATGTAAAACTAAGTCATGTATGCCATTACATTTGATCTATGCACAGCTCTTATGGACCACTTGTATTTGATTTATTGCTTCCGCATTTGAGAGCCCCTATATTATACTCTGATTGTGTTCGATCTTTGTAAGTTGGCCTCTGGTAATCATGGATTACTGGCCATCACGGCACCATCCTACTAGGGGCGGGTTGGGGTCGTGACAGATCTGTTGCAATCTTTCTTTCTCTCTCTTGTTCTTTCTCTCTATCTGTTGAAATTCTTTCTCAAAAATAATCCAGTATATATATATCTGTTTGATTTTTTTTATTATTTTTATCTGCTTAATTTTTAATTTTTTTAGTTCATTTACAACTATATGTTGCAATTTGTTTCATCATCCAACAACAACACAGATCAACAACTTTAAAAAAAAAAAAAAAAAGAGGAAGAATTAGATTTGTGTGCTTGAAAAAAAAAAAACTTTCCATACGGAGCAGGATCACTAGAGTATTCTCATCTGATGGTCCTCTGCAGGCATTGAGTAAAATAATTGGGTGAGAAATCCTTTTGTTTGCTTTGAAAGACGTTTTGTTTTCAATTTTACTCCTTAATTTATTTGTTGAATTTTTTTATTTTTTTTTCTCTATGTTCAAATTTACATTTAAGTGTTTAATTATTATTATTTTTTCTATATATTCAAAAGATTTGACGATCTGTTCAATTTTTTTCTCTATCTGTGCAACTTGTTGTTTATCAGTTCAATTTTAATCTCTTATCTGTTCAAATATCTTTCCCAAATTTCTTATCTGTTCAACAAACCAGTCACAATCTTCAATTTATTTTTATCTGTTCAATTTTCTTATCTGTTGAAATACACCAAACCAGGATCTGTTGCAAAATTTCTCTCTCTCTCTCTTGTTCTTTCTCTCTATCTGTTGAAATTCTTTCTCAAAAATAATCCAGTATATATATATATCTGTTCAATTTTTTTATTATTTTTATCTGCTTAATTTTTAATTTTTGTTGGTTCATTTACAACTATATGTCGCAATTTGTTTCATCATACAACAACAACACAGATCAACAACTTAAAAAAGAAAAAGAAAAATAGGAGGAATTAGATCGGTGCCATTGAAAAAAAAAAAAAAAAACTGTTCAACAGGAGCAGGATCAATAGAGTCTTCTCCTCCAATGGTCCTCTGTAGGCATTGTGTAAAATATTTTGGTGAGAAGTCCTTTTGTTTGTTTTGAAAGACGTTTTGTTTTCAATTTTACTCCTTAATTTATCTGTTGAATTTTTTATTTTTTTTCTATATGTTCAAATTTACATTTAAGTGTTTAATTATTATTTTTTTGTCTATATATTCAAAAATTTTGACTATCTATTCAATTTGTTTCTCTATCTGTGCAACTTTTTTGTCTAGATTTTATTATCAGTTCAATTTTAATCTCTTATCCGTTCAAATATCCATCCCAAATTTCTTATCTGTTCAACAAACCAGTCACAATCTTCAATTTCTTTTTACCTATTCAATTTTATTATCTGTTGAAATACACCAAACTAGGATCTATTGCAATCTTTCATTCTCTCTCTTGTTCTTTCTCTCTATCTTTTGAAATTCTTTCTCAAAAATAACCCAGTATATATATATCTGTTCAATTTTTTTATTCTTTTTATCTGCTTAATTTTTAATTTTTTTTCGTTAATTTAAAACTATCTGTTGCAATTTGTTTCATCATACAACAACAACACAGATCAACAACTTAAAAAAAAAAAAAGAAAAAAAAAAGAAAAATATGAGGAATTAGATCTGTGTCCTCGAAAAAAAAACTGTCCATAAGGAGCAAGATCAATGGAGTCTTCTCCTTCGATGGTCCTCTGCAGGCATTGAGTAAAATAATTTGGTGAGAAGTCCTTTTGCTTGTTTTGAAAGACATTTTGTATTCAATTTTACTCCTTAATTTATCTGTTGAATTTTTTATTTTTTTTTCTATACGTTCAAATTTACATTTAAGTGTTTAATTAATTTTTTTTATCTATATATTCACAAATTTTAACTATCTGTTCAATTTTTTTCTCTATCTGTACAACTTTTTGTCTAGATTTTATTATCAGTTCAATTTTAATCTCTTATCTGTTCAAATATGTATCCCAAATTTCTTTATTATTCGACAAACCAGTCACAATCTTCAATTTATTTTTATATGTTCAATTTTATTATCTGTTGAAATACACCAAACCAGGATCTGTTGTAATCTTTCTTTCTCTCTCTTGTTCTTTCTCTCTATCTGTTGAAATTCTTTCTCAAAAATAATCCAATATATATATATATCTGTTCGATTTGTTTATTATTTTTATCTGCTTAATTTTTAATATTTTTAGTTCATTTACAACTATCTGTTGCAATTTATTTCATCATACAACAACAACACAGATCAACAACTTGAAAAAAAAAGAGAGGAAGAATTCGATCTGTATGCTTGAAAAAAAAAAAACTTTCCATAAGGAGCAGGATTAATAGAGTATTCTCCTCCGATGGTCCTCTGCAGGCATTGAGTAAAATAATTTGGTGAAAAGTCCTTTTGTTTGTTTTGAAAGACGTTTTGTTTTCAATTTTACTCCTTAATTTATCTGTTGAATTTTTCTTTTCTATATGTTTAAATTTACATTTAAGTGTTTAATTATTATTTTTTTGTCTATATATTCAAAAAATTTGACTATCTGTTCAATTTTTTTCTCTATCTGTGCAACTTGTTGTCTAGATTTTATTATCAGTTCAATTTTAATCTCTTATCTGTTCAAATATCTATCCAAAATTTCTTATCTGTTCAACAAACCAATCACAATCTTCAATTTATTTTTATCTGTTCAATTTTATTATCTGTTGAAATACACCAACCAGGATCTGTTGCAATCTTTCTCTCTCTCTCTTGTTCTTTCTCTCTATCTGATGAAATTCTTTCTCAAAAATAATCCAGTATATATATATCTGTTCAATTTTTTTATTATTTTTATTTGCTTAATTTTTAATTTTTTTTGGATCATTTACAAATATCTGTTGCAATTTGTTTCATCATACGACAACAACACAAATCAACAACTTAAAAAACAAAAAAGAAAAATAGAAGGAATTAGATCTGTGTCCTTGAAAAAAAAAAACTGTCCATAAGGAGCAGGATCAATGGAGTCTTCTCCTCTGATGGTCCTCTGCAGGCATTGAGTAAAATAATTTGGTTAGAAGTCCTTTTGTTTGTTTTGAAATACGTTTTGTTTCCAATTTTACTCCTTAATTTATCTGTTGAATTTTTTTTTTCTATACGTTCAAATTGACGACTAAGTGTTTAATTTTTATTTTTTTGTCTATATATTCAAAAATTTTGACTATCTATTCAATTTTTATTCTCTATCTGTGTAACTTTTTGTCTAGATTTTATTATCAGTTCAATTTTAATCTCTTATCTGTTCAAATATGTATCCCAAATTTCTTTATTGTTCAACAAACCAGTCACAATCTTCAGTTTATTTTTATATGTTCAATTTTATTATATGTTGAAATACACCAAACCAGGATCTGTTGCAATCTTTCTTTCTCTCTCTTGTTCTTTCTCTCTTTCTGTTGAAATTCTTTCTCAAAAATAATCCAGTATATATATATTTGTTCGATTTTTTTTTTATTTTTATCTGTTGAATTTTTAATTTTTTTAGTTCATTTACAACTATCTGTTGCAATTTGTTTCATCATACAACAACAACACAGATCAACAACTTAAAAAAGAAAAAAAAAAGTGGAAGAATTAGATCCATGTGATTAAAAAAAAAAAAATTTCCATAAGGAGCAGGATCAATAGAGTATTTTCCTCCGATGGTCCTCTGCAGGCATTGAGTAAAATAATTTGGTGAAAAGTCCTTTTGTTTGTTTTGAAAGACGTTTTGTTTTCAATTTTACTCCTCAATTTATATGTTGAATTTTTTATTTTTTTTTTCTATATGTCCAAATTTACATTTAAGTATTTAATTATTATTTTTTTGTCTATATATTCAAAAAATTTAACTATCTGTTCAATTTTTTTCTCTATCTGTGTAACTTTTTGTCTAGATTTTATTATCAGTTCAATTTTAATCTCTTCTCTGTTCAAATATCTATCCCAAATTTCTTATCTGTTCAACAAACCAGTCACAATCTTCTGTTTATTTTTATCTGTTCAATTTTATTATCTATTGAAATACACAAAACAAGGATCTGTTGCAATCTTTCTTTCTCTCTCTTGTTCTTTCTCTCTATCTATTGAAATTCTATCACAAAAATAATCCAGTATATATATCTGTTTTATTTTTTTATTATTTTTATCTACTTAATTTTTAATTTTTTTTGTTCATTTACAACTATCAGTTGCAATTTGTTTCATCGTACAACAACAACATAGATCGACAACATAAAAAAAAAAATAGAAAGAATTAGATCTGTGTGCTTCAAAAAAAAAACTTTCCATAAGGAGCAGGATCAATAGAGTATTCTCCTCCGATGGTCCTCTGTAGGCATTTTGTAAAATAATTTGGTGAGAAGTCCTTTTGTTTGTTTTTGAAAGGCGTTTTGTTTTAAATTTTACTCCTTAATTTATCTGTTGAATTTTTTTATTTTTTTTCTATATGTTCAAATTTACGTTTAAGTGTTTAATTATTATTTTTTTGTCTATATATTCAAAAAATTTGACTATCTGTTCAATTTTTTTCTCTATCTGTGCAACTTTTTGTCTAGATTTTATTAGCAGTTCAATTTTAATCTCTTATCTGTTCAAATATTTATCCCAAATTTCTTATATCTTCAACAAACCAGTCACAATCTTCAATTTATTTTTATCTGTTCAATTTTATTATATGTTGAAATTCACCAAACCAAGATCTGTTGCAATCGTTCTCTCTCTCTTGTTCTTTCTCTCTATCTGTTGAAATTCTTTCTCAAAAATAATCCAGTATATTTATATCTGTTAAATTTTTTTATTATTTTTATCTTCTTAATTTTTAATTTTTTTTGGTTAATTTACGTCTATCAGTTGCAATTTGTTTCATCATACAACAACAATACAGATTAACAACTTAGAAAAAAAGAAAAAGAAAAAGAAAAATAGGAGGAATTAGATCTGTGTCCTTGAAAAAAAAAATTGTCCATAAGGAGCAGGATCAATGGAGTCTTCTCCTCCGATGGTCCTCTGCAGGTATTGAGTAAAATAATTTGGTGAGAAGTCCTTTTGTTTGTTTTGAAAGACGTTTTGTTTTCAATTTTACTCCTTAATTTATCTGTTGAATTTTTTATTTTTTTTCTATATGTTCAAATTTATATTTTAGTGTTTAATTATTATTTTTTTGTCTATATATTCAAACTTTTTGACTATCTGTTCAATTTTTTTCTCTATCTGTGCAACTTTTTGTGTAGATTTTATTATCAGTTCGATTTTAATCTCTTATCTGTTCAAATATCTATCCCAAATTTCTTATCTGTTCAACAAACCAGTCACAATCTTCAGTTTATTTTTATCTTTTCAATTTTATTATCTATTGAAATACACCAAACCAAAATCTGTTGCAATCTTTTTTTCTCTCTCTTGTTCTTTCTCTCTATCTGTTGAAATTCTTTCTCAAAAATAATCCAGTATATATATATCTGTTCGATTTTTTTATTATTTTTATCTACTTAATTTTTAATTTTTTTTGTTCATTTACAACTATCTGTTGCAATTTGTTTCATCATACAACAACACAGATCAACAACTTAAAAAAAAGGGGGAAAGAATTAGATCTGTGTGCTTGGAAAAAAAAAAAAACTTTCCATAAGGACCAGGATGAATATAGTATTCTCCTCCGATGGTCCTCTGCAAGCATTGAGTAAAATAATTTGGTAAGAAGTCCTTTTATTTGTTTTGAAGACGTTTTGTTTTCAATTTTACCCCTTAACTTTATTGTTGAATTTTTTAATTTTTTTCTATATGTTCAAATTTACATTTAAGTGTTTAATTATTATTTTTTTGTCTATATATTCAAAAAATTTGACTATCTGTTCAATTTTTTTCTCTATCTGTGCAACTTTTTGTCGAGATTTTATTATCAGTTCAATTTTAATCTCTTATCTGTTCAAATATCTATCCAATTTTTTTATCTGTTCAACAAACCAGTCACAATATTCAATTTATTTTTATCTGTTCAATTTTATTATCTGTTGAAATACACCAAACTAGGATCTGTTGCAATCTTTCTTTCTCTCTTGTTCTTTCTCTCTATCTGTTGAAATTCTTTCTCAAAAATAATCCAGTATATATATCTGTTTAATTTTTTTATTATTTTTATCTGCTTCATTTTTAATTTTTTTTCGCTCATTTACAACTATCTGTTGCAATTTGTTTCATCATATATCAACAACGAAGATCAACAACTTAAAAAAAGAAAAGAAAAATAGGGAGAATTAGATCTGTGTCCTTGAAAAAAAAAACTGTCCATAAGAAGCAGGATCAATGGAGTCTTCTCCTCCGATGGTCCTCTGCAGGCATTGAGTAAAATAATTTGGTAAGAAGTCCTGTTGTTTGTTTTGAAAAACGTTTTGTTTTCAATTTTACTTCTTAATTTATCTGTTGAATTTTTTATTTTTTTTTCTATATGTTCAAATTTATATTTAAGTGTTTAATCATTATTTTTTTGTCTATATATTCAAAAATTTTGACTATCTTTTCAATTTTTTTCTCTATATGTGCAACTTTTTGTCTAGATTTTATTATCAGTTCAATTTTAATCTCTTATCTGTTCAAATATCTATGCCAAATTTCTTATTTGTTCAACAAACCAGTCACAATATTCAGTTTATTTTTATCTGTTCAATTTTATTATCTGCTGAAATACCCCAAACCAGGATCTGTTGCAATCTTTCTTTCTCTCTCTTGTTCTTTCTCTCTATCTGTTGAAATTCTTTCTCAAAAATAATCCAGTATATATATATGTATATCTGTTCAATTTTTTTCTTATTTTTATTTGCTTAATTTTTAATTTTTTTTGGTTCATTTACAACTATCTGTTGCAATTTGTTTCATCATACAACAACAACACAGATCAAAAAAAAAAAAAAAAGGAATTAGATCTGTGTGTTTGAAAAAAAAACTTTCCATAAGAAGCAGGATCAATAGAGTATTCTCCTCCGATGGTCCTCTGCAGGCATTGAGTAAAATAATTTGGTGAGAAATCCTTTTTTTTGTTTTGAAAGACGTTTTGTTTTCAATTTTACTCCTTAATTTAACTATTGGGTTTTCTATTTTTTTTTCTATATGTTCAAATTTACATTTAAGTGTTTAATTATTATTTTTTTGTCTATATATTCAAAAAATTTGACTATCTGTTCAATTTTCTTCTCTATCTGTGCAACTTTTTGTCTAGATTTTATTATCAGTTCAATTTTAATCTCTTATCTGTTCAAAAATCTATCCCAAATTTCTTATTTGTTAAACAAACCAGGCACAATCTTCAATTTATTTTTATCTGTTCAATTTTATTATCTGTTGAAATACACCAAACCAGGATCTGTTGCAATCTTTTTTTCTCTCTCTTGTTCTTTCTCTCTATCTGTTCAAATTCTTTTTCCAAAATAATCCAGTGTATATATATCTGTTCAATTTTTTTATTATTTTTATCTGCTTAATTTTTAATTTTTTTTGGTTCATTTACAACTATCTGTTGCAATTTGTTTCATCATACAACAACAACAAAGATCAGCAACTTAAAAAAAAGAAAAAAGAAAAAGAAAAATAGGAGGAATTAGATCTGTGTCCTTAAAAAAAAAACTGTCCATAAGGAGCGGGATCAATGGAGTCTTCTCCTCCGATGGTCCTCTGCAGGCAATGAGTAAAATAATTTGGTGAGATGTCTTTTTGTTTGTTTTGAAAGACGTTTTGTTTTCAATTTTACTCCTCAATTTATCTGTTGAATTTTTTATTTTTTTTCTATATGTTCAAATTTACATTTAAGTGTTTAATTGTTATTTTTTTGTCTATATATTAAAAATTTTACTATCTGTTCAATTTTTTTCTTTATCTGTTCAACTTTTTGTCTAGATTTTATTATCAGTTCAATTTTAATCTGTTATCTGTTCAAATATCTATCCCAAATTTCATATATGTTCAACAAACCAGTCACAATCTTCAATTTATTTTTATCTATTCAATTTTATTATCTATTGAAACACACCAAACCAGGATCTGTTGCAATCTTTCTTTCTCTCTCTTGGTCTTTCTCTCTATCTGTTGAAAAGCTTTCTAAAAAATAATCCAGAATATATATATAAATATGTTCAATTTTATTATTAGTTTTATCTGCTTAATTTTTAATTTTTTTGGGTTCATTTACAACTATCTATTGCAATTTGTTTCATTATACAACAACAACACAGATCAACAACTTAAAAAAAAGAAAAAAAAAGGAGGAATTAGATCTGTGTCCTTGAAGAAAAAAAAAAACTGTCGCAGGATCAATGGAGTCTTCTCCTCCGATGGTCCTCTGCAAGCATTGAGTAAAATAATTTGGTGAGAAGTCCTTCTGTTTGTTTTGAAAGACGTTTTGTTTTCAATTTTACTCCTTAATTTATCTGTAGAATTTTTTATTTTTTTTCTATATGTTCAAATTTACATTTAAATGTTTAATTTTTATTTTTCTGTATATATTCAAAAATTTTGACTATCTGTTCAATTTTTTTCTCTATATGTGCAACTTTTTGTCTAGATTTTATTATCAGTTCAATTTTAATCTGTTATCTGTTCAAATATCTATGCCCAATTTCTTATCTGTTTAACAAACCAGTCACAATATTCAGTTTATTTTTATCTGTTCAACTTTATTATCTGTTGAAATACACCAAACCAGGATCTGTTGCAATCTTCATTTCTCTCTCTTGTTTTTTCTCTCTATCTGTTGAAATTCTATATCAAAAATAATCCGGTATATATATATATCAGTTCGATTTTTTTATTATTTTTATCTGCTTAATTTTTAATTTTTTTCGGTTCATTTACAACTATCTGTTGCAATTTGTTTCATCATACAACAACAACACAGATCAACAACTTAAAAAAAAAAAGAAAAAAAAAAAGAAAAATCGGAGGAATTAGATCTGTGCCCTTGAAAAAAAAAAAAAAGATCAACAACTTTAAAAAAAAAAAGAGGAGGAATTAGATCTGTGTGCTTGAAAAAAAAAAAACTTTTCATAAGGAGCAGGATCAATAGAGTATTCTTCTCCGATGGTCCTCTGTAGGCATTGAGTAAAATAATTTGGTGAGAAGTCCTTTTGTTTGTTTTTAAGGGCGTTTTGTTTTCAATTTTACTCCTTAATTTATCTGTTGAGTTTTTTATTTTTTTTTTCTATATGTTCAAATTTACATTTAAGTGTTTATTATTATTTTTTTGTCTATATATTCAAAAACATTTGACAATCTGTTCAATTTTTTTCTCAATCTGTGCAACTTTTTGTCTAGATTTTATTATCAGTTCAATTTTATTCTCTTATCTGTTCAAATATCTATCCCAAATTTCTTATCTGTTCAACAAACCAGTCACAATTTTCAATTTATTTTTATCTGTTCAATTTTATTATCTGTTGAAATACACCAAACCAGGATCTGTTGCAATTTTTCTTTCTCTCTTGTTCTTTCTCCTATCTGTGGAAATTCTTTCTTAAAAATAATCTAGTATATATATATATCTGTTCAATTTTATTATTATTTTTATCTGCTTAATTTTTAATTTTTTTTGTTCATTTACAACTATCTGTTGCAATTTGTTTCGTCATACAACAATAACACAGATCAAAAACTTAAAAAAAAAGAAAAAAAAAAGAAAAATAGGAGGAATTAGATCTGTGCCCTTGAAAAAAAAAAACTGTCCATAAGGAGCAGGATCAGTGGAGTCTTCTCCTCCGATGGTACTCTGTAGGGATTGAGTAAAATAATTTGGTGAGAAGTCTTTTTGTTTGTTTTGAATGACGTTTTGTTTTCAATTTCACTCCTTAATTTATCTGTTGAATTTTTTTATTTTTTTCTCATTGTTTAAATTTACATTTAAGTGTTTAATTATTATTTTTTTGTCTATATATTTAAAAAATTTGACTATCTGTTCAATTTTTTTCTCTATCTGCGTAACTTTTTGTCTAAATTTTATTATCAGTTCAATTTTAATCTCTTATCTGTTCAAATATCTATCCTAAATTTCTTATCTGTTCAGCAAACCAGTCACAATTTTCAATTTATTTTTATATGTTCAATTTTATTATCTGTTGGAATACACCAAACCAGGATCTGTTGCAATCTTTCTTTCTCTCTCTTGTTTTTTCTCTCTATCTGTTGAAATTCTTTCTCAAAAATAATCTAGTATATATATCTGTTCAATTTTTTTATTATTTTTTTCAGATTAATTTTTAATTTTTTTTTGTTCATTTACAACTATCTGTTGCAAATTTGTTTCATCATACAACAACAACAACAGATCAACAACTTAAAAAAAAAAAAAAAAAAAAAGTAAAATTGGAGGAATTAGATCTGTGTCCTTGAAAAAAAGAAAAACGGTCCATAAGAAGCAGGATCAATGAAGTCTTCTCCTCCGATGGTCGTCTGCAGGCATTGAGTAAAATAATTTGGTGAGAAGTCTTTTTGTTTGTTTTGAAAGACGTTTTGTTTTCAATTTTACTCCTTAATTTATCTGTTGAATTTTTTATTTTTTTCTATATGTTCAAATTTATATTTAAGTGTTTAATTATTATTTTTTTGACTATATATTCAAAAATTTTGACTATCTGTCCATTTTTTTTCTCTATCTATGTAACTTTTTGTCTAGATTTTATTATCAGTTCAATTTTAATCTCTTATCTGTTCAAATATCTATCCCAAATTTCTTATCTGTTCAGCAAACTAGTCACAATTTTCAATTTATTTTTATCTGTTCAATTTTATTATCTGTTGAAATACATCAAATTAGGATCTGTTGCAATTTTTCTTTCTATCTCTTGTTCTTTCTCTCTATCTGTTGAAATTCTTTCTCAAAAATAATCCAGTATATATATCAGTTCAATTTTTTTTATTATTTTTATCTGCTTAATTTTTAATTTTTTTGGTTCATTTACAACTATCTGTTGCAATTTGTTTCATCATACAACAACAACACAGATCAACAACTTAAAAAAAAGAAAAAGAAAAATAAGAGGAATTAGATCTGTGTCCTTGAAAGAAAAAAAAACTGTCCATAAGGAGCAGGATCAATGGAGTCTTCTCCTCCGATGGTCCTCTGCAGGCATTGAGTAAAATAATTTGGTGAGAAGTCCTTTTGTTTGTTTTGAAAGACAATTTGTTTTCAATTTTACTCCTTAATTTATCTGTTGAATTTTTTATTTTTTTTCTATATGTTCAAATTTACATTGAAGTGTTTAATTTTTATTTTTTTGTCTATATATTCAAAAATTTTGACTATATGTTCAATTTTTTTCTCTATATGTGTAACTTTTTTTCTAGATTTTATTATCAGTTCAATTTTAATCTCTTATTTGTTCAAATATTTATCCCAAATTTCTAATCTGTTCAAGAAACCAGTCACAATATTTTGTTTATTTTTATCTGTTCAATTTTATTATCTATTGAAATACACCAAACCAGGATCTGTTGCAAACTTTCTTTCTCCATCTTGTTTTTTCTCTCTACCTGTTGAAATTCTTTCTAAAAAATAATCCAGTATATATATATCTCTGTTTGATTTTTTTCTTATTTTTATCTGCTTAATTTTTAATTTTTTTGGGTTCATTTAAAACTATCTGTTGCAATTTGTTTCATCATACAACAACAACACAAATCAACAACTTTAAAAAAAAAAAAAGAGAGGAGGAATTAGATCTGTGTGCTTGAAAAAAAAAATTCCATAAGGAGCAGGATCAATAGAGTATTCTCCTCCGATGGTCCTCTGCAGGCATTGTGTAAAATAATTTGGTGAGAAGTCCTTTTGTTTGTTTTGAAAGACGTTTTGTTTTCAATTTAACTTCTTAATTTATCTGTTGAATTTTTTTATGTTTTTCTATATGTTCAAATTTACATTTAAGTGTTTAATTTTTTTTTTTTTGGTCTATATATTCAAAACTTTTGACTATCTATTTAATTTTTGTCTCTATCTGCGCAACTTTTTGTCTAGATTTTATTATCAGTTCAATTTTAATCGCTTATCTGTTCAAATATCTATCCCAAATTTCTTATCTGTTCAACAAACTAGTCACAATTTTCAATTTCTTTTTATCTGTTCAATTTTATTATCTGTTGAAATAAACCAAACCAGGATCTGTTACAATCTTTCTTTCTCTCAATCTGTTGAAATTCTCTCTAAAAAATAATCTAGTATATATATATCTGTTCATTTTTTTATTATTTTTATCTGCTTAATTTTTAATTTTTTTTGGTTCATTTACAACTATCTGTTGCAATTTGTTTCATCATACAACAATAACACAGATCAACAACTTAAAAAAAAAATATGAGAAATTAGATCTGTGCCCTTGAAAAAAAAACTGTCCATAAGGAGCAGGATCAATGAAGTCTTCTCCTCCGATGGTCCTCTCCGGGCATTCAGTAAAATAATTTGGTGAGAAGTCTTTTTGTTTGTTTTGAAAGACGTTTTGTTTTCAACTTTACTCCTAAATTTATCTGTTGAATTTTTTATTTTTTTTTCTATATGTTCAAATTTACATTTAAGTGTTTAATTATTATTTTTTTGTCTATATATTCAAAAAATTTGACTATCTGTTCAATTTATTTTTCTATCTGTGCAACTTTTTGTCTAGATTTTATTATCAGTTCAATTTTATTCTCTTATCTATTCAAATATATATCCCAAATTTCTTATCTGTTCAACAAACCAGTCACAAAATTCAATTTAGTTTTATCTGTTCAATTTTATTATCTGTTGAAATACACCAAACCAGGATCTGTTGCAATCTTTCTTTCTCTCTCTTGTTCTTTCTCTCTATCTGTGGAAATTCTTTCTCAAAAATAATCTAGTATATATATATCTGTTCAATATTATTATTATTTTTATCTGCTTAATTTTTAATTTTTTTTTGTTCATTTACAACTATCTGTTGCAATTTGTTTCATCATACAACAATAACACAGATCAACAACTTAAAAAAAAAGAAAAAAAAAAGAAAAATAGGAGAAATTAGATCTGTGCCCTTGAAAAAAAAAACTGTCCATAAGGAGCAGGATCAATGGAGTCTTCTCCTCCGATGGTCCTCTACGGGCATTCAGTAAAATAATTTGGTGAGAAGTCTTTTTGTTTGTTTTGAAAGGCGTTTTGTTTTCAACTTTACTCCTAAATTTATCTATTGAATTTTTTTTTTTCTATATGTTCAAATTTACATTTAAGTGTTTAATTATTATTTTTTTGTCTATATATTCAAAAAAATTTGACTATCTGTTCAATTTTTTTCTCTATCTGTGCAACTTTTTGTCTAGATTTTATTATCAGTTCAATTTTATTCTCTTATCTGTTCAAATATATATCTCAAATTTCTTATATGTTCAACAAACCAGTCACAAAATTCAATTTATTTTTATCTGTTCAATTTTATTATCTGTTGAAATACACCAAACCAAGATCTATTGCAATCTTTCTTTCTCTCTTGTTCTTTCTCTCTTTTTGTGGAAATTCTTTCTCAAAAATAATCTAGTATATATATATATCTGTTCAATTTTATTATTATTTTTATCTGCTTAATTTTTATTTATTTTTGGTTCATTTACAACTATCTGTTGCAATTTGTTTCATCATACAACAATAACACAGATCAAAAACTTAAAAAAGAAAAAGAAAAATAGGAGGAATTAGATCTGTGCCCTTGAAAAAAAAAACTGTCCATAAGGAGCAGGATCAATGCAGTCTTCTCTTCCGATGGTCCTCTGCAGGCATTGCGTAAAATAATTATGTGAGAATTCTTTTTGTTTGTTTTGAATGACGTTTTGTTTTCAATTTTACTCCTTAATTTATCTGTTGAATTTTTTATTTTTTTTCAATATGTTCAAATTTATTTTTAAGTTTTTAATTATTATTTTTTTGTTTATATATTCAAAAAATTTGACTATCTGTTCAATTTTATACTCTATCTGTGCAACTTTTTGTCCAGATTTTATTATCAGTTCAATTTTAATCTCTTATCTGTTCAAATATCTATCCCAAATTTCTTATCTGTTCAACAAACCAGTCAAAATCTTCAATTTATTTTTATCTGTTCAATTATATTATCTGTTGAAATACACCAAACCAGGATCTGTTGCAATCTTTCTCTCTCTCTCTCTTGTTCTTTCTCTCTATCTATTGAAAAGCTTTCTCAAAAATAATCCAGAGTATATATATATCTGTTCAATTTTTTATTATTTTTATCTGCTTAATTTTTAATTTTTTTTTGTTCATTTACAACTATCTGTTGCAATTTGTTTCACCGTACAAGAACAACACAGATCAACAACTTAAAAAAAAAAAAGAAAAAAAAAAAGAGAAATAGGAGGAATTACATCTGTCCTTAACCTGTCCATAAGGAGCAGGATCAATGGAGTCTTCTCCTCCAATGGTCATCTGCAGGCATTGAGTAAAATAATTTTGTGAGAAGTCCTTTTGTTTGTTTTGAAAGACTTTTTGTTTTCAATTTTACTCCTTAATTTATCCGTTGAATTTTTTATTTTTTTTCTATATGTTCAAATTTACATTTAAGTGTTTAATTATTATTTTTTTGTCTATATATTCAAAAATTTTGACTATTTGTTCAATTTTTTTCTCTATCTGTGCAACTTTTTGTCTAGATTTTATTATCAGTTCAATTTTAATCTCGTATTTGTTCGAATATCTATCCCAAATTTCTTATCTGTTTAACAAACCAGTCACAATATTCAGTTTATTTTTATCTGTTCAATTTTATTATCTGTTGAAATGCACCAAACCAGGATCTGTTGCAATCTTTCTTTCTCTCTCTTGCTTTTTCTCTCTATCTGTTGAAATTCTATATCAAAAATAATCCAGTATGTATATCTGTTTAATTTTTTTATTATTTTTATCTGATTAATTTTTAATTTTTTTGGGTTCATTTACAACTATCTGTTGCAATTTGTTTCATCATACAACAACAACACAGATCAACAAGTTAAAAAAAAAAAAGAGGAGGAATTAGATTTTGTTGGCTTTTTGGCTTTTCGAAGGGTATTTTTGTAAATGCGAGCGTGGCAGCAAGGATCAATCAGTCCTTACAGAAATTATAATTGCCAACCAATTTATCAGACGATTGTGTTTTAGTTCTTTCAGCCTCAATGAAGAGGACTTTTACTGGTGGCTTGACTTAGGAGAAATTAAGAAAAATAACAAGTAATATGAAGAACAATCGAAGTATTTCATTAAAAATGAACACTTACAATAGTCCAAACTCAGCCTCGAAGAGGTTTACAGCAACAGTCTACTTGAATCTACTTGAAACTACTCCTATGAATCGAAGTGCAGTGCGGGTATTTAAAGTACAAGTATTTAAAGTGCAGGTATTTAAAGTGCAGGAAATGTAAAAACTGGGAAAGAAAATATAAAGTAAATGACTGGTTTGTATGATCTGAGTCTGGGGGCTTTTTCTGGGGGCTTCCTTGCTATTTATACTCGCCAAGGATGACCTTCGAACTGCACTTCAAACCGTCGAACTGCTCCTCCATGATCGCTGATCATGCTGCCTTAGAAGTAGTTCCACTACGCCATCACTTGCAGTTAAGCTTCCCTCTTATATTTGAATTTGAATATGAGTAACCGTTGAGGCCACGTCATCTTTCGTCTATTTACTGATCTGGTGCTACTCGGATCACGTGAGAACCAATTGTCATCGCCACGTGTACGATCAGGATTGAAGACGTGAATCATCTTCCCATAATACCCTTATTCTGCCACGTGTCGAATTGTTACTGGCTTTTACAAAATATATAGCCAACAGATTTGTATGCTTGAAAAAAAAAAAAAACTTTCCATAAGGAGCAGAATCAATAGAGTATTCTCCTCCGATGGTCCTCTGTAGGTATTGAGTAAAATAATTTGGTGAGAAGTCCTTTTGTTTGTTTTGAAATACGTTCTGTTTTCAATTTTGCTCCTTAATTTATCTGTTGAATTTTTTATTTTTTTTTTCTATATGTTCAAATTTACATTTAAGTGTTTAATTATTATTTTTTTGTCTATATATTGAAAAATTTTGACTATCAGTTCAATTTTTTTCTCTATCTGTGCAACTTTTTGTCAAGATTTTATTATCAGTTCACTTTTAATCTCTTATCTGTTCAAATATCTATCCCAAATTTCTTATCTGTTCAACAAACCTGTCACAATTTTCAATTTATTTTTATCTGTTCAATTTTATTATCTGTTAAAAAACACCAAACCAGGATCTGTTGCAATCTTTCTTTCTCTCTCTTGTTCTTTCTCTCAATCTGTTGAAATTCTTTCTCAAAAATAATCTAGTATATATATATCTGTTCAATTTTTTTTATTATTTTTATCTGCTTAATTTTTAATTTTTTTTGGTTCATTTAAAACTGTCTGTTGCAATTTGTTTCATCATAGAACAATAACACAGATCAACAACTTTAAAAAAAAATAGTAGGAATTAGATCTGTGCCCTTGAAAAAAAAAATTGTCCATAAGGAGCAGAATCAATGGAGTCTTTTCCTCCGATGGTCCTCTGCAGGCATTGAGTAAAATAATTTGGTGAGAAGTCTTTTTGTTTGTTTTAAAAGACGTTTTGTTTTCAATTTTACTCCTTAATTTATCTGTTGAATTTTTTATTTTTTTTCTATATGTTCAAATTTACATTTAAGTGTTTAGTTATTATTTTTTTGTCTATATATTCAAAAAATTTGACTATCTGTTCAATTTTTTTCTCTATATGTGCAACTTTTTGTCATCATTTTATTATCAGTTCAATTTTAATCTCTTATCTGTTTAAATATCTATCCCAAATTTCTTATTTGTTCAACAAACCAGTCACAATCTACAATTTATTTTTATCTGTTCAATTATATTATCTGTTGAAATACACCAATCCAGGATCTGTTGCAATCTTTCTCTCTCTCTCTCTCTCTCTCTCTCTCTCTCTCTTGTTTTTTCTCTCTATCTGTTGAATTGCTTTCTCAAAAAAAATCCAGAATATATATTTATATCGGTTCAATTTTTTTTATTATTTTTATCTGCTTAATTTTTATTTTTTTTGTTGTTCATGTACAACTATCTCTTGCAATTTGTTTCATCGTACAACAACAACACAGATCAACAACTTAAAAAAAAGAGAAATAGGAGGAATTAGATCTGTGTCCTTGAAAAAAAAAATTGTCCATAAGGAGCAGGATCAATGGAGTCTTCTCCTCCGATGGTCCTCTGCAGGCATTGAGTAAAATAATTTGGTGAGAAACCCTTTTGTTTGTTTTGAAAGACGTCTTGTTTTCAATTTTACTCCTTAATTTATCAGTTGAATTTTTTTATTTTTTTTCTATATGTTCAAATTTACATTTAAGTGTTTCATTATTATTTTTTTGTCTATATATTCATAAATTTTGACTATCTGTTTAATTTTTTTCTCTATCTGTGCAACTTTTTGTCTAGATTTTATGATCAGTTCAATTTTAATCTCTTATCTGTTCAAATATCTATCCCAAATTTCTTATCTGTTCAATAAACCAGTCACAAACTTCAATTTATTTTTATCTGTTCAATTTTATTATCTGTTGAAATACACAAAACCAGGATCTGTTGCCATCTTTCTTTCTCTCTCTTGTTCTTTCTCTCAATCTGTTGAAATTCTTTCTCAAAAATAATCCAGTACATATATATATCTGTTCAATTTTTTTATTATCTTTATCTGCTTAATTTTTAATTTTTTTTGTTCATTTACAATTATCTGTTGCAATTTGTTTTATCATATAACAACGACACAGATAAAAAAAAAACAAAAAAAGAGGAGGAATTAGATTTGTGTGCTTGAAAAAAAAAACTTTCCATAAGGAGCAGGATCAATGGAGTATTCTCCTCCAATGGTCCTCTGTAGGCATTGAGTAAAATAATTTGATGAGAAGTCCTTTGTTTGTTTTGAAAGACGTTCTGCTTTCAATTTTACTCCTTAATTTATCTGTTGAATTTTTTGTTTTTTTTCTATATGTTCAAATTTACATTTAAGTGTTTAATTATTATTTTTTTGTCTATATATTCAAAAAATTTGACTATCTGTTCAATTTTTTTCTCTATCTGTGCAACTTTTTGTCTAAATTTTATTATCAGTTCGATTTTAATCTCTTATCTGTTCAAATATCTATCCCAAATTTCTTATCTGTTCAACAAACCAGTCACAATTTTCAATTTATTTTTATCTGGTCAATTATATTATCTGTTGAAATACACCAAACCAGGATCTGTTGCAATCTTTCTTTCTCTCTCTTGTTCTTTGTCTCTATCTGTTGAAATTCTTTCTCATAAATAATCCAGTATATATATATCTGTTCAATTTTTTTATTATTTTTATCTGCTTAATTTTTAATTTTTTTTGGTCATTTACAACTATCTGTTGCAATTTGTTTCATCATACAACAATAACACAGATCAACAACTTTAAAAAAAAAGAAAAAAAAAAGAAAAATAGAAGGAATTAGATCTGTGTCCTTGAAAAAAAAAACTGTCCATAAGGAGCAAGATCAATAGATTCTTTTCCTCCGATGGTCCTCTGCAGGCATTGAGTAAAATAATTTGGTGATAAGTCCTTTTGTTTGTTTTGAAAGTCGTTTTGTTTTCAATTTTACTCCTTAATTTATCTGTTGAATTTTTTATTTTTTTTCTATATGTTTAAATTTACATTTAAGTGTTTAATTATTATTCATTTGTCTATATATTCAAAAAATTTGACTAACCGTTCAATTTTTTTCTCTATCTATGCAACTTTTTGTCTAGATTTTATTATCAGTTCAATTTTAATCTCTTATATGTTCAAATATCTATCCCAAATTTCTTATCTGTTCAACAAACCAGTCACAATCTTAAATTTATTTTTATCTGTTCAATTATTTATCTGTTGAAATACACCAAACCAAGATCTGTTGCAATCTTTCTCTCTCTTTCTCTCTTGTTCCTTCTCTCTATCTGTTGAAAAACTTTCTCAAAAACAATCCAGAATATATATATCTGTTCAATTTTTTTATTATTATTATCTGCTTAATTTTTAATTTTTTTTTGTTCATTTACAACTATCTGTTGCAATTTTTTACATCGTACAATAACAACACAGATCAACAACTTAAAAAAAAAAGAAAAAAAAAAGAGAGAAATAGGAGGAATTAGATCTGTGTCCTTCAAAAAAAAACTGTCCATAAGGAGCAGGATCAATGGAGTCTTCTCCTCCGATGGTCCTCTGCAGGCATTGTGTAAAATAATTTGGTTAGAAGTCCTTTTATTTGTTTTGAAAGACGTTTTGTTTACAATTTTACTCCTTAATTTATTGTTGAATTTTTTATTATTTTTCCATATGCTCAAATTTACATTTAAGTGTTTAATTATTATTTTTTTGTCTACATATTCAAAAATTTTGACAATCTGTTCAATTTTTTTCTCTATCTGTGCAACTTTTTGTCTAGATTTTATTATCAGTGCAATTTTAATCTCTTATCTGTTCAAATATATATCCCAAATTTCTTATCTGTTCAACAAACCAGTCACAATCTTCAATTTATTTTTATATGTTCAATTTTATTATCTGTTGAAATACACCAAATCAGGATCAGTTGCAATCTTTCTTTCTCTCTCTTGTTCTTTCTCTCTATCTGTTGAAAAGCTTTCTCAAAAATTATCCAATATATATATATATCTGTTCAATTTTTTTATTATTTTTATCTGCTTAATTTTTAATTTTTTTTGTTCATTTACAACTATCTGTTGCAATTTGTTTCATCATACAACAACAACACAGAGCAACAACATAAAAAACAAAAGAAAAAAAAATAGGAGGAATTAGATCTGTGTCCTTGAAAAAAAAAACTGTCCATAAGGAGCAAGATCAATGGAGTCTTCTCCTCCGATAGTCCTCTGCAGGCATTGAGTCAAATAATTTGGTGAGAAGTCTTTTTGTTTGTTTTGAAAGACGTTTTGCTTTCAATTTTACTCCTTAATTTATCTGTTGAATTTTTTATTTTTTTTCTATATGTTCAAATTTACATTTAAGTGTTTAATTATTATTTTTTTGTCTATATATTCAAAAATTTTGACTATATGTTAAATTTTTTTCTCTATCTGTGCAACTTTTTGTCTAGATTTTGTTATCAGTTCAATTTTATTCTCTTATCTTTTCAAATATCTATCCCAAATTTCTTATATGTTCAACAAACCAGTCACAATATTCAGTTTATTTTTATCTATTCAATTTTATTATCCGTTGAAATACACCAAACTAGGATCTGTTGCAATCTTTCCCTCTCTCTCTTGTTCTTTCTCTCTATCTGTGCAAATTCTTTCCCAAAAATAATCCAGTATATATACATATATATCTGTTCAATTTTTTTATTATTTTTATCTGCTTAATTTTAATTTTTTTGATTCATTTACAACTATCTGTTGCAATTTGTTTCATCATACAACAACACAGATAAAAAAAAAAAGGGGAAGAATTAGATCCGTGTGCCTGAAAAAAAAAAAAAAACTTTCCATAAGGAGCAGGATCAATAGAGTATTCTCCTCCGATGGTCCTCTGCAGACATTGAGTAAAATAATTTGGAGAGAAGTCCTTTTGCTTGTTTTGAAAGGTGTTTTGTTTTCAATTTTACTTTTTAATTTATCTGTTGAATTTTTTATTTTTTTCTATATGTTCAAATTTACATTTAAGTGTTAAATTATTATTCTTTTGTCTATATATTAAAAAAATTTGACTATCTGTTCAATTTTTTTCTCTATCTGTGCAACTTTTTGTCTAGATTTTATTATCAGTTCAATTTTAATCTCTTATCTGTTCAAATATCTATCCCAAATTTCTTATATGTTCAACAAACCAGTCACAATATTCAGTTTATTTTTATCTATTCAATTTTATTATCCGTTGAAATACACCAAACCAGGATCTGTTGCAATCTCTCTCTCTCTCTCTCTCTTGTTCTTTCTCTCTATCTGTTGAAATTCTTTCCCAAAAATAATCCAATATATATATATCTGTTCAATTTTTTTTATTATTTTTATCTGCTTAATTTTTAATTTTTTTGGTTCATTTACAACTATCTGTTGCAATTTGTTTCATCATACAACAACACAGATAAAAAAAATATAAAAAAATGGAAGAATTAGATCCGTGTGCTTGAAAAAAAAAAAACTTTCCATAAGGAGCAGGATCAATAGAGTATTCTCCTCTGATGGTCCTCTGCAGGCATTGAGTAAAATAATTTGGAGAGAAGTCGTTTTGTTTGTTTTGAAAGGTGTTTTGTTTTCAATTTTACTTCTTAATTTATCTGTTGAATTTTTTACTTTTTTCTATATGTTGAAATTTACATTTAAGTGTTTAATTATTATTTTTTTGTCTATATATTCAAAAAATTTGACTATCTGTTCAATTTTTTTCTCTATCTGTGCAACGTTTTGTCTAGATTTTATTATCAGTTCAATTTTAATCTCTTATCTGTTCAAATATCTATCCCAAATTTCTTATCTGTTCAACAAACCAGTCACAATTTTCAATTTATTTTTATCTGTTCAATTTTATTATCTGTTGAAATACACCAAACCAGGATCTGTTGCAATCTTTCTTTCTCTCTCTTGTTCTTTCTCTCTATCTGTTGAAATTCTTTCTAAAAAATAATCTAATATATATATATCTGTTCAATTTTTTTATTATTTTTATCTGCTTAATTTTTAATTTTTTTGGTTCGTTTACAACTATCTGTTGCAATTTGTTTCATCATACAACAATAACACAGATCAACATATTAAAAAATAGAAAAAAAAAAAAGAAAAATAGGAGGAATTTGATTTGTGCCCTTGAAAAAAAAAAACAAGCCAGAAGGAGCAGGCTCAATGTAGTCTTCTCCTCCGATGTTCCTCTGCAGGCATTGATTAAAATAATTTGGTGAGAAGTCTTTTTGTTTGTTTTGAAAGACGTTTTGTTTTCAATTTTACTCCTTAATTTATCTGTTAGATTTTGTATTTTTTTTTGTATATGTTCAAGTTTACATTTAAGTGTTTAATTGTTATTTTTTTGTTTATATATTCGAAAAATTTGTCTATCTGTTCAATTTTTTTTTCTATCTGTGCAACTTTTTTTCTAGATGTTATTATCAGTACAATTTTAATCTCATATCTGTTCAACAAACCAGTCACAATTTTTAATTTCTTTTTATCTGTTCAATTTTATTATGTGTTGAAATACACCAAACCATGATCTGTTGCAATCTTTCTTTCTCCCTCTTGTTCTTTCTCTCTATCTGTTGAAATTTTTTCTCAAAAATAATCTAGTATATATATATATATCTGTTCAATTTTTTTATTATTTTTATCTGCTTAATTTTTAATGTTTTTTTGGTTCATTTACAACTATCTGTTGCAATTTGTTTCATCATACAACAATAACACAGATCAACAACTTAAAAAAAAAGAAAAATATGAAGAATTAGATCTGTGCCCTTGAAAAAAAAAAATTTCCATAAAGAGCAGGATCAATAGAGTCTTCTCCTCCGATGGTCCTCTGCTAGCATTGAGTAAAATAATTTGGTGAGAAGTCTTTTTGTTTGTTTTGAAAGACGTTTTGTTTTCAATTTTACTCCTTAATTTATCTGTTGAATTTTTTTTTTTTTTCTATATGTTCAAATTTACATTTAAGTGTTTAATTATTATTTTTTTGTCTATATATTCAAAAAATTTGACTATCTGTTCACTTTTTTCTCTATCTGTGCAGCTTTTTGTCTAGATTTTATTATCAATTCGATTTTAATCTCTTATCTGTTCAAATATCTATCCCAAATTTCTTATCTGTTCAACAAATCAGTCACAATTTTTAATTTATTTTTATCTGTTCAATTTTATTATCTGTTGAAATACACCATACAGGATCTGTTGCAATCTTTCTGTCTCTCTCTTGTTCTTTCTCTCTATTTGTTGAAATTCTTTCTCAAAAATAATCTAGTATATATATATATATATATCTGTTCAATTTTTTATTATTTTTATCTGCTTAATTTTTAATTTTTTTTGGTTCATTTACAACTATCTGTTGCAATTTGTTTCATCATACAACAATAACACAGGTCAACAACTTTAAAAAAAAAAAGAAAAAAAAAGGAGGAATTAGATCTGTGCCCTTGAAAAAAAAACTGTCCATAAGGAGCAGGATCAATGGAGTCTTCTCCTCCGATGGTCCTCTGCAGGCATTGAGTTAAATAATTTCGTGAGAAGTCTTTTTGTTTGTTTTGAAAGACGTTTTGTTTTAAATTTTACTCCTTAATTTATCTGTTGAATTTTTTTATTTTTTTTCTATATGTTCAAATTTACATTTAATTGTTTAATTATTATTTTTTTGTCTATATATTCAAAAAATTTGACTATCTGTTCAATTTTTTTCTCTATCTGTGCAACTTTTTGTCTAGATTTTATTATCAGTTCAATTTTAATCTCTTATCTGTTCAAATATCTATCCCAAATTTTTTATCTGTTCAATAAACCAGTCACAATCTTCAATTTATTTTTATCTGTTTAATTATATTATCTGTTGAAATACAACAAATCAGGATCTGTTGCAATCTTTCGCTCTCTCTCTCTCTTGTTCTTTATCTCTATCTCTTGAAAAGCTTTCTCAAAAATAATCCAGAATATATATATTTATTCAAATTTTTTATTATTTTTATCTGCTTAATTTTTAATTTTTTTTGTTCATTTATAACTATCTGTTCCCATTTTTTTCATCGTAGAACAACAACACAGATCAACAACTTAAAAAAAAAAAAAGAGAAATAGGAGGAATTACATCCGTGTCCTTGAAAAAAAAAACTATCCATAAGGAGCAGGATCAATGAAGTCTTCTCCTCCGATGGTCCTCTGCCGGTATTGAGTAAAATAATTTTGTGAGAAGTCCTTTTGTTTGTTTTGAAAGACGTTTTGTTTTCAATTTTACTCTTTAATTTATCTGTTGAATTTTTTTATTTTTTTTCTATATGTTCAAATTTACATTTAAGTGTTTAATTATTATTTTTTTGTCTATATATTCAAAAAATTTGACAATCTGTTCAATTTTTTTCTCTATCTGTGCAACTTTTTGTCTAGATTTTATTATCAGTTCAATTTTAATGTCTTATCTGTTCAAATATCTATCCCAAATTTCTTATATGTTCAACAAACCAGTCACAATTTTTAATTTATTTTTATCTGTTCAATTTTATTATCGTTGAAATACACCAAACTAGGATCTGTTGCAATCTTTCTTTCTGTCTCTTGTTCTTTCTCTCTATCTGTTGAAATTCTTTCTCAAAAATAATCTAGTATATATATATCTGTTAAATTTTTTTTATTATTTTTATCTGCTTAATTTTTAATTTTTTTTGGGTCATTTACAACTATCTGTTACAATTTGTTTCATCATACAACAACAACGACAATCAACAACTTAAAAAAAAAGAAAAAAAAAAGAAAAATAGGAGGAACTAGATCGGTGTCCTTAAAAAAAAAAACTGTCCATAAGGAGCAGGATCAATAGAGTCTTCTCCTCCGATGGTCCTCTGCAGGCATTGAGTAAAATAATTTGGTGAGAAGTCTTTTTGTTTGTTTTAAAAGACATTTTGTTTTCAATTTTTCTCCTCAATTTATCTGTTGAGTTTTTTATTTTTTTTATATATGTTCAAATTTACATTTAAGTGTTTAATTATTATTTTTTTGTCTATATATTCAAAAAATTTGACTATCTGTTGAATTTTTTTCTCTATCTGTGCAACTTTTTGTCTAGAATTTATTATCAGTTCAATTTTTATCTCTTATCTGTTCAAATATCTATCCCAAATTTCTTATCTGTTCAACAAACCAGTCACAATCTTCAATTTTTTTTTATTTGTTCAATTTTATTATCTGTTGAAATACACCAAACCAGGATCTGTTGCAAACTTTCTTTTTCTCTCTTGTTCTTTCTCTCTATCTGTTGAAAAGCTTTCTAAAAAATAATCTAGAATATATATATATATCTGTTCAATTTTTTTTTATTTTTATCTGCTTAATTTTTAATTTTTTTTGGTTCATTTACAACTATTTGTTGCAATTTGTTTCATCATACAATAACAACACTGTCCCAACCCCATCCCGCCCCTAGTAGGATGGTGCCGTGATGGCCAGTAATCCGTAATTACCGAAGGCCAACTTACAAAGATCAAGCACAAACAGAGTACAATATATGGGGCTCACAAATGCGGAAGCAATAAATCAAAATACAAGTGGTCCATAAGAGTCGTGCATAGATCAAATGGAATGACATACATGCTATAACTTCATAAGCAACCACTGATAACAAAATACATTTTACAATCTTGATCAAAAGGCTTCTAAAGCCGACATGTGCAAAAACAGCAATTATAAGCCAAAGAAGCATAATCTTCAAGATTCGCCGACGTAAATATAACAATGCCGACATGAATACAAAATAAGCCGACGTAAAACAAGTCAAGCCGGTATAACGAGAATCCAAAACAAGCTGACAAATCACATCTAGGCGTCGCCGCCGTCCTGCTCATCACCTACATATATATAGAGAGGGTGAGCTTGGAAACTCAGTGAATGGTACTGGTAATAAAGGTTTTGCATGAACAATAGCCGAAGTCTTTTCAAAACAAAACATGTCAAAACCATACAAATATTAGCTGAGATCCTTTCAAAGCAAAACACATCAAAACTTTATCGAATCAAGGGATGAACCGTATTCATCTATCAAGTCTTACAAATCTCAAGGGATGCTTACTGACATCGGCAAAACACCAATCAAGCTTTCCGAACAAATATATATCTACGCGGTAAACCGTCAGTGGCAAAACAAAGAGCTGTTCGATCCGTAATCGATTAGTCAAAGGTACTGCGAAAGTTTATAGTCCTCCAGCACAAGGGACTTGTGTTACTAAGGCCCGTAGCCCTTTTTAACAAAAGTGGTGCTGCGAAAGTTTATAGTCCTCCAGCACAAGGGACTTGTGTCACTTAGGCCCGTAGCCCTTTTTAACACCATAGTTTTTCCAAGAAAGGACCGTATCCTTTTTAATACAAGGGTACTGCGAAAGTTTAGAGTCCTCCAGTACAAGGGACTTTTATACTTAGTGCTGCAAAAGTTTAGAGTCCTCCAGCATAAGGGACTTTCCAAAGATATCATCAAAACAAAGCTTATACTTGGTACATCAAAATATGGCTAATCATTCATGCTGGTCAAATACTTTTATCAAGACGAAGCAAAGCAAGATTTATCCAAAACATTGTAACATAGCTTTATTAAAAGCACCACTCACCTCGGTCTTCAGGTGTAGGCTCAAAGCAAAGATCAAAGTCCTACAATCACATGGCAAATCACATTCTCAAAACAAGCTTTACATGCGCACAATGATCTCGGCACTCTCACCGAATTCAGGTCAATAACAAAGCAAAACATGCTGGGAGTTTAAACACAGCTTCCCATCTCATGAAAACACACTGGGTACCAACCAGGTCTTGCCGAGGTCCCACACCTCCTCGCCAAGGTGTGGTCCCGATGGCCACATCAAAACGAAATCGGGGAAAACCTGTGTTTCCCCTTGAAGAATGCGAAGAACAAGATCATCAAGAACATCAAGGACATGCATGCTGAAATTATAACTCATTTATTGTCAAATCTGATATTTCATGCCATGAATACAAAACATGGACCTGGGTACCCATACAAGAAGAACATGCAAGAACAAACACAAAAACATGGTTCTTGTCATAAACTTTTGGATCAAAGCACAACTTTTCTTCAATAACTTATAAACATTCTTTCTCTTCCAAAAATCAATCTTTAAATCAATGCATGGCATGCAAAACAAATCCAATCATGCAATGCAGCTTGATAATCAATAAGAATAACCAAAGTAGATCAAGATTCTAACCTCAAAGCTCGAATCTAACGGTTCAATCCTCAAACATCAAGCCCGGAACTCTACTTCTCTCTCTAAAACTCTTTCCTTCTTCCTCTAGAGTTTCTCTCTCTAAAAACAAAGATTTGAGACAAAATGATTTGGTTCTAGGTCTGCCGGCTGTCTTAATACACAGCTCGGACACGTGGCACTACCGGGTTGGTGCAGCTCAAAAGTGACTGATTGATAAGACAAGTCTCTGACAAAGCGTATGCAACAAGCTAAGGCAAAACACATCGGCAATCAATGACATCGGCTAAAGTCAAAACTTCGGCAATGGGGTAACAAAGACATCGGCTAGGGAGGACGACACTTGACTAAGCTGTGCCACACCTTGGCCTGGGTGTGCCACACCTCGGTCTAAGTCATACCTGCCCTGGGACAAAATCACTAAGTGCGAAACATCTTGGCTAACATGCCGAGGTGAAGATGGAGGTCAACCAGGCGGTTCCAGAATGGTTCTAAGTACAAAGGTTCAAAAACGAACTAGGCTGAACTAACCTCGACTACACTCCAAGCAAGAATCAGAATCAAACAAGCAGCACTTAATCAAAGCAAGACAAAACAAGGTTTACAAACATATCAAGACAAGATCATATATGAATGTATGCAAGCATGGCTAAGTCAAACTGAGGGTTGTTACAAACACAGATCAACAACTTAAAAAAAAAAGAAAAAAAAATAGAAGGAATTAGATCTGTGTCCTTGAAAAAAAAAACTGTTCATAAGGAGCAGGATCAATGGAGTCTTCTCCTCCGATGGTCCTCTGCAGACATTGAGGAAAATAATTTGGTGAGAACTCCTTCTGTTTGTTTTGAAAGACGTTTTGTTTTCAATTTTACTCCTTAATTTATCTGTTGAATTTTTTATTTTTTTTCTACATGTTCAAATTTACATTTAAGTGTTTAATTATTATTTTTTTGTCTATATATTCAAAAATTTTGACTAACTGTTCAATTTTTTTCTCTATCTGTGCAACGTTTTGTCTAGATTTTATTATCAGTTCAATTTTAATCTCTTATCTGTCCAAATATCTTTTCCAAATTTTTTATCTGTTCAACAAACCTGTCACAATATTCAGTTTATTTTTATCTGTTCAATTTTATTATCTGTTGAAATACACCAAACCAGGATCTGTTGCAATCTTTCTCTCTATCTCTTGTTCTTTCTCTCTATCTGTTGAAATTCATTCCCAAAAATAATCCAGTATATATATATCTGTTCAATTTTTTTATTATTTTTATCTGCTTAATTTTTAATTTTTTTGATTCATTTACAACTATCTTTTGCAATTTGTTTCATCATAGAACAACAACACAGATAAAAAAAAATAAAAAAAGGGAAGAATTAGATCTGTGTGCTTGGAAAAAAAAAACTTTCCATAAGGAGCAGGATCAATAGAGTCTTCTCCTCCGATGGTCCTCTGCAGGCATTGAGTAAAATAATTTGGTGAGAAGTCCTTTTGTTTGTTTTGAAAGGTGTTTTGTTTTTAATTTTACTCCTTAATTTATCTGTTATATTTTTTATTTTTTTCTATATGTTCAAATTTACATTTAAGTGTTTAATTATTATTTTTTTGTCTGTATATTCAAAAAATTTGACTATCTGTTCAATTTTTTACTCTATCTATTTATCTTTTTGTCAAGATTTTATTATCAGTTCAATTTTAATCTCTTATCTGTTCAAATATCTATCCCAAATTTCTTATCTATTCAACAAACCAGTCACAATATTCAATTTAATTTTATCTGTTCAATTTTATTATCTGTTGAAATACAACAAACCAGGATCTGTTGCAATCTTTCTTTCTCTCTCTTGTTCTTTATCTCTATCTGTTGAAATTCTTTCTCAAAAATAATCCAGTATATATATATCTGTTCAATTTTTTTATTATTTTTATCTACTTAATTTTTAATTTTTTTTGGTTCATTTACAATTATTTGTTGCAATTTGTTTCATCATACAACAACAACAAAGATCAACAACTTAAAGAAAAAAGAAAAAAAAAAAGAAAAATATGAAGAATTAGATCTGTGTCCTTGAAAAAAAAAACTGTCCATAAGGAGCAGGATCAATGGAGTCTTCCCCTCCGATGGTCCTCTGCAGGCATTGAGTAAAATAATTTGGTGAGAAGTCATTTTGTTTGTTTTGAAAGACATTTTGTTTTCAATTTTGCTCCTTAATTTATCTGTTGAATTTTTTATTTTTTTTCTATATGTTAAAATTTACATTTAAGAGTTTAATTATTATTTTTTTGTCTATATATTGAAAATTTTTGAATATCTGTTCAACTTTTTTCTCTATCTGTGTAACTTTTTGTCTAGATTTTATTATCAGTTCAATTTTAATCTCTTATCTATTCAAATACCTATCCCAAATTTCTTATCTGTTCAACAAACCAGTCTCAATCTTCGGTTTATTTTTATCTGTTCAATTTTATTATCTGTTGAAATACACCAAACCAGGATCTGTTGCCATCTTTCTTTCTCTCTCTTGTTCTTTCTCTCTATCTGTTGAAATTCTTTCTCAAAAATAATCCAGTATATATATATCTGTTCAATTTTTTTATTATTTTTATCTGCTTAATTTTTAATTTTTTTTGTTCATTTACAACTATCTGTTGCAATTTGTTTCATAATACAACAATAACACAGATTAACAACTTAAAAAAAGAAAAAAGAAAAATAGGAGGAGTTAGATATTTGCCCTTGAAAAAAAAAAACTGTCCATAAGGAGCAGGATCAATGGAGTCTTCTCCTCCGATGGTCCTCTGCAGGCATTGAGTAAAATAATTTGGTGAGAAGTCTTTTTGTTTGTTTTGAAAGACGTTTTGTTTTCAATTTTACTCCTTAATTTATCTGTTGAATTTTTTATTTTTTTCTCTATACGTTCAAATTTACATTTGAGTGTTTAATTATTATTTTTTTGTCTATATATTCAAAAAATTTGACTATTTGTTCATTTTTTTTCTCTATGTGTGCAACTTTTTGTCTAGATTTTATTATCAGTTCAATTTTAATCTCTTATCTGTTCAAATATCTATCCCAAATTTCTTATATGTTCAACAAACCAGTCACAATCTTCAATTTATTTTTAACTGTTCAATTTTATTATCTGTTGAAATACACCAAATCAGGATCTGTTGCAATCTTTCTCTCTTTCTCTCTTGTTCTTTCTCTCTATCTGTTTAAAAGCTTTCTCAAAAATAATCCAGAATATATATATATATCTGTTCAATTTTTTTTATTTTTTTTATCTGCTTAATTTTTAATTTTTTTGATTCAATTGCAACTATCTGTTGCAATTTGTTTTATCGTACAACAACAACACAGATCAACAACTTAAAAAAAAAAAAAAAAAGAGAGAAATAGGAGGAATTAGATCTGTGCCGTTGAAAAAAAAATGTCCATAAGGAGTAGGATCAATGGAGTCTATCCCTCCGATGGTCCTCTGCCGGCATTGAGTAAAATAATTTGGTGAGAAGTCCTTTTGTTTGTTTTGAAAGACGTTTTGTTTTCAATTTTACTCCTTAATTTATCTGTTGAATTTTTTATTTTTTTTCTATATGTTGAAATTTACATTTAAGTGTTTAATTATTATTTTTTTGTCTATATATTCAAAAATTTTGAATATCTATTCAATTTTTTTCTCTATCTGTGCAACTTTTTGTCTAGATTTTATTATCAGTTCAATTTTAATCTCTTATCTATTCAAATATCTATCCCAAATTTCTTATCTGTTCAACAAACCAGTCTCAATCTTCGGCTTATTTTTATCTGTTCAATTTTATTATCTGTTGAAATACACCAAACCAGGATCTGTTGCCATCTTTCTTTCTCTCTCTTGTTCTTTCTCTCTATCTGTTGAAATTCTTTCTCAAAAATAATCCAGTATATATATATCTGTTCAATTTTTTTATTATTTTTATCTGCTTAATTTTTAATTTTTTTGGGTTCATTTACAACTATCTGTTGCAATTTGTTTCATAATACAACAATAACACAGATTAACAACTTAAAAAAAAAGAAAAATAGGAGGAATTAGATATTTGCCCTTGAAAAAAAAAACTGTCCATAAGGAGCAGGATCAATGGAGTCTCCTCCTCCGATGGTCCTCTGCAGGCATTGAGTAAAATAATTTGGTGAGAAGTCTTTTTGTTTGTTTTGAAAGACGTTTTGTTTTCAATTTTACTCCTTAATTTATCTGTTGAATTTTTTATTTTTTTCTCTATACGTTCAAATTTACATTTGAGTGTTTAATCATTATTTTTTTGTCTATATATTCAAAAAATTTGACTATCTGTTCATTTTTTTTCTCTATCTGTGCAACTTTTTGTCTAGATTTTATTATCAGTTCAATTTTAATCTCTTATCTGTTCAAATATCTATCCCAAATTTCTTATATGTTCAACAAACCAGTCACAATCTTCAATTTATTTTTATCTGTTCAATTTTATTATCTGTTGAAATACACCAAATCAGGATCTGTTGCAATCTTTCTCTCTTTCTTTCTTGTTCTTTCTCTCTATCTGTTTAAAAGCTTTCTCAAAAATAATCCAGAATATATATATATCTGTTCAATTTTTTTATTTTTCTTATCTGCTTAATTTTTAATTTTTTTGATTCAATTACAACTATCTGTTGCAATTTGTTTCATCGTACAACAATAACACAGATCAAGAACTTAAAAAAAAAAAGAGAAATAGGAGGAATTAGATCTGTGCCCTTGAAAAAAAAATGTCCATAAGGAGTAGGATCAATGGAGTCTATCCCTCCGATGGTCCTCTGCAGGCATTGAGTAAAATAATTTGATGAGAAGTCCTTTTGTTTGTTTTGAAAGACGTTTTGTTTTCAATTTTACTCCTTAATTTATCTGTTGAATTTTTTATTTTTTTTCTATATGTTGAAATTTACATTTAAGTGTTTAATTATTATTTTTTTGTCTATATATTCAAAAATTTTGAATATTTGTTCAATTTTTTTTTCTATCTGTGCAAATTTTTGTCTAGATTTTATTATCAATTCAATTTTAATCTCTTATCCGTTCAATAATCTATCCCAAATTTCTTCTCTGTTCAACAAACCAGTCACAATCTTCAATTTATTTTTATCTGTTTAATTTTATTATCTGTTGAAACACACCAAACCAGGATCTGTTGCAATCTTTCCTTCTCTCTCTTGTTCTTTCTCTCTATCTGTCGAAAAGCTTTCACAAAAATAATCCAGAATACATATATAACTGTTCAATTTTTTGATTATTTTTATCTTATTAATTTTTAATTTTTTTGGTTCATTTACAACTATCTGTTGCAATTTGTTTCATCATACAAAAAAACAACTTAAAAAAAAAGAAAAGAAAAAGAAAAAATTGGAGGAATTAGATCTGTGTCCTTAAAAAAAAAACTGTCCATAAAGAGCACGATCAATGGAGTCTTCTCCTCTGATGGTCCTCTGCAGGCATTGAGTAAAATAATTTGGAGAGAAGTCCTTTTGTTTGTTTTGAAAAACGTTTTGTTTTCAATTTTACTCCTTAATTTATCTGTTGAATTTTTTATTTTTTTTCTATATGTTCAAATTTACATTTAAGTGTTTAATTTTTATTTTTTTTGTCTATATATTCAAAAAATTTGACTATCTGTTCAATTTTTTTCTCTGTCTGTGCAACTTTTTGTCTAGATTTTATTATCAGTTCAATTTTAATCTCTTATCTGTTCAAATATCTATCCCAAATTTCTTATCTGTTCAACAAACCAGTCACAATTTTCAATTTATTTTTATCTGTTCAATTTTATTATATGTTGAAATACACCAAACCAGGATCTGTTGCAATCTTTCTTTCTCTCTCTTGTTCTTTCTCTCTATCTGTTGAAATACTTTCTCAAAAATAATCTAGTATATATTTATATAGATTTGTTCAATTTTTTTTATTATTTTTATTTGCTTAATTTTTAATTTTTTTTTTGTTCATTTATAACTATCCGTTCCAATTTGTTTCATCATACAACAACAACACAGATCAACAACTTAAAAAAAAAAAAAGAAAATAAAAAGAAAAATAGAAGGAATTAGATCTGTGTCCTTAAAAAAAAAAAATTTCCATGAGGTGCAGGATCAATGGAGTCTTCTCCTCCGATGGTCCTCTGCAGGCATTGAGTAAAATAATTTGGTGAGAAGTCCTTTTGTTTGTTTTGAAAAACATTGTGTTTCAATTTTACTCCTTAATTTATCTGTTGAATTTTTTATTTTTTTCTCTATGTTCAAATTTACATTTAAGTGTTTAATTATTATTTTTTTGTCTATATATTCAAAAAATTTGACTATCTGTACAATTTTTTTCTCTATCTGTGCAACTTTTTGTCTAGATTTTATTATCAGTTCAATTTTAATCTCTTATCTGTTCAAATATCTATCCCAAATTTCTTATCTGTTCAACAAACCAGTCACAATATTCAGTTTATTTTTATCTGCTCAATTTTATTATCTTTTGAAATACACCAAACCAGGATCTGTTGCAATCTTTCTTTCTCTCTCTTATTTTTTCTCTCTGTCTGTTGAAATTCTTTCTCAAAAATAATCCAGTATATAAATATATATCTGTTCAATTTTTTTTATTTTTATCTGCTTAATTTTTAATTTTTTTGGGTTCATTTACAACTATATGTTGCAATTTGTTTCATCATATAACAAAAACACAGACCAACAACTTAAAAAAAGAAAAAGAAAAAGAAAAAGAGGAGGAATTAGATCTGTGTGCTTGAAAAAAAAAAAACTTTTCATAAGGAGCAGGATCAATAGAGTATTCTCCTCCGATGGTCCTCTGTAGGCATTGAGTAAAATAATTTGGTGAGAAGTCCTTTTGTTTGTTTTGAAAGACGTTTTGTTTTCAATTTTACTCCTTAATTTATCTGCTGAATTTTTTATTTTTTTTCTATATGTTCAAATTTACATTTAAGTGTTTAATTTTTATTTTTTTGTCTATATATTCAAAAAAATTTGACTATCTGTTCAATTTTTTTCTCTATCTGTGCAACTTTTTGTCTAGATTTTATTATCAGTTCAATTTTAATCTCTTATTTGTTCAAATATCTATCCCAAATTTCTTATCTGTTCAACAAACCAATCACAATATTCAGTTTATTTTTATCTGTTCAATTTTATTATCTGTTGAAATACACCAAACCAGGATCTGTTGCAATCTTTCTTTCTCTCTCTTGTTCTTTCTCTCTATCTGTTGAAATTCTTTCTCAAAAATAATCCAGTATATATATGTATATATATCTGTTCAATTTTTTTATTTTTTTTATCTACTTAATTTTTAATTTTTTTGGGTTCATTTACAACTATCTGTTGCAATTTGTTTCATCATACAACAACAACACAAATCAAAAAAAAAAAAAAAAGAGGAGGAATTAGATCTGTGTGCTTGAAAAATTTTTTTCCATAAGGAGCAGGATCAATAGAGTATTCTCCTCCGATGGTCCTCTGTAGGCATTGAGTAAAATAATTTGGTGAGAAATCCTTTTGTTTGTTTTGAAAGATGTTTTGTTTTCAATTTTACTCCTTAATTTATCTGTTGAATTTTTTATTTTTTTTCTATATGTTCAAATTTATATTTAAGTGTTTAATTATTATTTTTTTTGTCTGTATATTCAAAAAATTTGACTATCTGTTCAATTTTTTTCTCTATCTATGCAACTTTTTGTCTAGATTTTATTATCAGTTCAATTTTAATCTCTTATCTATTCAAATATCTATCCCAAATTTCTTATCTGTTCAACAAATCAGTCACAATCTTCAATTTATTTTTATCTGTTCAATTTTATTATCTGTTGAAATACACCAAACCAGGATCTGTTGCAATCTTTCTTTCTCTCTCTTGTTCTTTCTCTCTATCTGTTGAAATTCTTTCTCAAAAATAATCCAGTATATATATTGTACGGGGAGCAAATATTCCAGCGAGCCCGCATTCCTTTCTTCCAAGTTTCGTTTCTGTCTGATCACCTGCGAGCACAACGGCGGTGAGCTACCCGGCGGTGTGTGGCCGGAAAATCCCTCCGACGATCAAGTTAGCACACATCTTGTGATAGAGAGAGAGGAGAGTGTTGAGTGTAAGCTATTCTCTTACCAAATGTTCATCTGTCGCGTATGGGGGGCGCAGACATGCTTATATACCCTCTGCGTCCCAAATCCACTCCCAGTGATCTCTCGACACGTAGCTCTGCTATCACATCTGTCAGCACAAATCTTGCTGAACATCACCTAACCCAACTGCCTTCCCACTCTACTGGGAGCTCGGCGGCTGAGCTGCACCATCTCGGCTATCAACGGCCATGCTATGCTTTACGCCTGAGTATTCCAATAGCTAAGCCCAATGAGGACCGGGCTCGGCTGCATCTCGGCATAGCCGAGCTCGGGACAGCACATGATGGTTCGTCGTCGGCCTTCCTACTGAGCAAACACAGGTAGCTCGATCCATCTCGCCTTTCCTGGCGCCGGACAATTCAGTTGACCGGCTTCGACCCCGTGAAGCCATGTAGCTCGGTCCAACCACCCCTTGCCTTAACCGAGCGGATTCTTTAAAGACAGGGCCACAGTACCTCGGCCCAAATCTGAGCAATCCCAAATCCGGGCAAATCCAAAGTTATTCTGGCCCAACGCACCATTGAGCCCCCAACTTGCTCGGCCTCTACCTCGGCCCATATCCGGCTCATAATTCTCCCTCTCAATTGCCCCTTAATTCCATTCGTTGAAGCGTGACTGGGATTACTCACTCTGACTGGGGTAAACACCTTCTCGGTCCTTGGTTTACTAATCTGCGGCCGGGCTAGTTGACATGCCTGTCTTCGAAACCAGCCCGGTTGACTCCTCGATCCACCATCCTAACTTTTGACTTGCTCAGTCGACGCCTCATCTGACCTTCCTGTCTCTTCAACTCTGACGCTGCCATAAATGGGGACACGTGTCACTCTCAGTCCGTTAGCATTCAAATTTTTGGCGGTCTAGGGGGCTATATACATGCCCCATCTTCCTTCATTTCATGCTTACTGATCCTCTCCCATTCTAAGCATCACAGAGCTCTTGCCCCTTGTTCATTGCCATTGTTGAGCTTGTATTCGAAGAAGCAGCCACTGCATTTCAAAGGTATGTCCTCCAACTCCCCTTTTGCTGTTACTTCCTTTGATATTTCACACATTAGGACACTAAAAACGCAGCTTTTAGGACGTAGGCACTAAAAATCGTCCCAAACCCTTAACTGTTCATGGTGTTCTTCAGTTTCCCTTATGAACATTGAAGATCTGGGGATGACCGGGCTCCAGGTCCTCCTTTGATCCAAAAAACCACTCAGACCGAGCAAATAACCTGTTTTGTCCCAACCTTAATAGAAACCGGGATAGCCAAAGGACTTGGCCGCTCGACCGGGCTAACATCTGGTCCGCTTGGGCGACCGAGCTCCTTGGTTAGCCTTTACGACCGAGGTGGTTTGGCACTCTTCACGACCGAGCTAAAGTCAAGCTCGCTTTGCGCGACCGCGCTCCCTCTTACACTTGCCATCCTTTTCCTACAGAGTCCAAGGGGACCACTGACCATTACCGAGGTTCTCAAAGACCGAGCAGCTACCAATCACCACAGTGCCAAACCTCCTCAGCCGAGCTAACCTAGGCCGGCCATACATGGGGAAATTTCGCTTCCTTGTCGATACTCCGGCTGCTCTGGCCACGTTCAGGGAGGAGTACGGTATCCTGGCCGACGTCCACCTTGAGCTTGCCAAAATTGAGACAACGCCTTGGGATAGGCTAGAGCAGTGCCCCTTCACCGTGCTGTCTATCATCGAAGAAGGCCTCCGCTTCCCGCTCAACCCACTGATCACCGAGTTTCTGCGCCGCACCGGGCTAGCACCCACACAAGTGTCAACCAACACCTATCGAATAATAAACGACGTGCATGAGCTAAACAACCGGCTAGGCACAAACTTAGGTTTAGCCGAGATACTGCGGCAATACACCCTTGGGCACACCGGCGATGGCCTCGCCTATTACCTTAAGATTAGGCCGGGCAAAGAAAAAATAGTGACTGGCACACCAGACAAGGACTTACATGATGACGATTTCTTCTGGGTGTCTGGCAATTATGAAATAGTCGAGGTACCAGGCTGGTTCATAAGCAAGAACTTCGGTTCCACATGTAAGTCGTGCTACCTTGCTCGGTCAATTGGCTTTCTTCATTATTCTGTACTTAACCATTTTTCTTGTTTCTTTTGCAGCAATTCAAGCCTTACAAGCCAACTACCAATATCCCAACGTTGAAGCCATCCATACCGTGCTTCGTTACAGCCACCGGGATTGCAACGAGTTGCTCGGCTACACGCCAACCTACAGATACTCAGCTCCACGCCGGAGCAAAGTTACAGACTTTCTCCGTGCTCCATCACCTCCTCCAGACCCAACTCTACCGGACGTGCCGTTAATCCGGTTGATCGAAGAACAAGAGATGGCAAAACGAAGCCGCATCAAGAACCTCCTTACAGCAACCTCAACCGAGATCCCGAGCATCATCACCCAATCTCCAGCTGCCGGTCAATCCAGCGGTGCCGTGGTAGCGCTGGCGTCTCTAGCCGCCGATCAAGCCAGACAAGAAGCTCGTCGGGCTGGCAAAAGGCCTCGCACAGACCCATCTGCCGAGCTGGTTGCCGAGCTAACCACCGAGTAGTCCACCGACACTGTTGACCCAACTACACCATGGCGACCGCAGCTAAAGCACCGGGGCAAAGACATCCCGGCAACCGCTTCCATCAAAGGCGATAAAGAGCATCTGCTCGCCTTCGACCTTTCCAAAGCTCTTCTCCTACCGAGCGACGTGGTCGGCAGCGACCACGTTCCTGACACCCGGTTGGTGAAGTCGTCAGTGAAGTCCATGGCCAGGGTAAGTCTCAACCTTTCACTGAAATTTTCACAAGTGTTTGCACGGTTTCCACTCTGATCCAGCTTTCTTGCAAGCAATCCAGAAGCAACACTTGGTCATGGAGAGAATCCATCGACTGTGGCAGAGGGCCAACGACACTGCCAGCCAAGTGCAAAGTCTCCAAATCGAGCTAGGCCGAGCAAAGGCTTCACTTGAAGTGGCTAGTGCTGACAACAACAGGTTGCTCGGCCAACTTGACGAAGCCGAGAAAAAGAGGGACGAGCTCTAGGCCGAGTTGGATGTAATGAAGAAGTCGAGGGAGAAAGAACTGGAGGATGCCAATAACGCCGGCTTCAATGAGGCAGAAGACAGCTACAAAAAGCAAGTCTTTGCCACCCAAGACATCTACTTTAAAGCTGGTTGGAAGTCTGCCTGTGCTCAGCTCGGTCAAGGCCCCGACACCGACGTATTTACCTCTCCGCCAGCTGCCTTCCTGCCGGTGTACCTCGTGCCCTATGCCAACGACATCTTCAGTGCGTTGCAGGCTGAGGCCGAGGAAGAACTCGCCAAAGAAGCCGAGGCCAATGCCGAGGAAGAAAGCAGCCCAGAGCAGCCGGAGAAACCGAGACCGGGGTCCAAGAGCAAACAACGGCCAACCTGGAGGCAACGGATGACGAATTCACTAATCTTTCCCCCCTTGTGTAGTTTTGCGTTCTTTCATTTTGCTTTGCACATGTAACCGGGCTATTTGCCCCACCTTTTGTGCTTATTTTTTATCAATGAAAAGGCTCAATTTTCTTCAAGTGATCATCTCGGTAGTTCACTTAGAGTTAAGCAAAACATCAAGTCTTTCAACCGGAGTAGACATCTCGATTGAGAATACCTAAGTTGAATAAAACATCAACACTTTCAACCGGAATAAACCATCTCGGCTGAGAATAACTATTTTGAACAAAACATCAACACTTCCAACCAGAGTACATCATCTCGGTTGGGAATAACTATGTTGAACAAAACATCAACACTTCCAACCGGAGTACATCATCTCGGTTGGGAATAACTAAGTTGAACAAAACATCAACACCTGCAACCGGAATACATCATCTCGGTTGGGAATAACTAAGTTGAACAAAACATCAACTTCATTAACCGGAGTAAATCATCTCGGTTTTAATCTCAGAGTTGAGCAAATCATCAACTTCATTAACCGGAGTAAATCATCTCGGTTTTAATCTCAGAGTTGAGCAAATCATCAACTTCATTAACCAGAGTAAATCATCTCGGTTTTAAAAGAAATAATCAAAATGCTAAGGCAAAGATAAGACACTTCTATATATTGACAAAAAGAATTACATTCTGAAGTGTAAGGCAAAAAATTCCTTTGCACAAAAAGAAAGCAAAAGCTAGAAATAATACAGTTTGAGGTTGGCCGCATTCCATGGCCGGGGTATTGCTCTACCATCCAAGTCTTCCAAGTGGTATGCCCCCTTGCTCGCCAGACCGGTTATCTTGTAGGGTCCTTCCCAATTTGCCTCCAGCTTACCTTCACCCGGCACCAAGGTATTGCCCATGACTTTCCTCAAGACCCAATCACCTACTTTGAACGGTCTAGGGTGCACCGTTTTGTTGTACTTCCTTGAAAGCTCTTGTTGGTAGGCGGCCACGTGGATGAGAGCCTTTTCCCGACGCTCTTCCACTAGATCCAGTTCCAGGGCAATGGCCTCGGCGTTCAGCTCGGGCTCAAAACTTTCGCTTCTGAGGGTAGGCATGCCAACTTCCAAAGGTATGACCATCTCCATGCCATAAGCCAAAGCAAATGGAGTTTCCCTGGTAGACCGCCGAGGGGTTGTTCGGTATGCCCAAAGGACGCTAGGGAGTTCCTCAGCCCACTTTTCCTTTGCCTTGTCCAGCCACTTCTTCAACCCATCAAGTATGGTCTTGTTTGACGCCTCGGCTTGACCATTAGACTGTGGGTAAGCCGTAGTAGAGTTGTAGAATTCAATCTTTAAATCTTCACAAAACCCCCTAAATAGGCGACCGTCAAACTGGGTGCCGTTATCAGAGATCAGAATTTTGGGGACGCCAAAACGTGTGACGACATTCTGCCAGACGAACCGCTTCACATCTTTCTCCTTGATTGTTGCCAAAGGCTCAGCTTCAACCCATTTGGTGAAGTAGTCAGTGGCTACGATGAAGAACTTTCGGTTGCTTGGTGCTGTTGGGAGCGGCCCCACTATATACAGCCCCCATATCGCGAAGGGCCAAGGGCTGGTGAGGGGAAGGAGTTTCCTGGCTGGCTGGTGGATCTGGTGGGCAAACTTCTGGCACTTCTCACACTTGCGAACATACTTCTATGCGTCGGCTTGCATGCACGACCACCAGTAACCTTGCGAAATAGCTCGATAGGCCAAAGACCTGCCCCCTATATGACTGCCACAGATGCCTTCGTGAATTTCGTATAGGAAGGCTTCCACGCTGCTCGGGTGCACACACTTCAGGTAGGGACCGGTGAAAGACTTCTTGTACAAAGCGCCTGAAGGAGAGAGCCAAAACCGCTCTGACTTCACCCGCACTTTGTGTGCTTCCTTCTTGTCGGCTAGAAGGGTCCGTTCTCTGAGAAAGATGATGATAGAGTCCATCCATAAAGGACCTAGCTCGGCGCAGAGTACTTCTGTCTGCCCGGTTTCCTCAATGCTGGGCCTCGGAAGGAATTCTATCAAAAAAGGGTTGGGAAATGTACTGTCGATCATCGAAGCAAGGCCGGCCAACTCATCTGCTCGGCCGTTTTCTTCTCAGCCAATCTGTTGGACCCTGATCGCCTAAAATCGCTTGATGTGGTCCCTAACCAGAGCTTGGTACTTTACCATTCTGTCATCCTTAGCTTCGTATACCCCAGAAACTTGGTTAACCACAAGCTGGGAATCACTGTAAACCATCAACTCGGATGCTTGCATCTGAAGCGCGCTCTTGAGCCTGGCCAAAAGCGCCTCGTACTCGGCCTCGTTGTTGGATGCTGGGAAGCCAAGGGTGATTGAATGTTCAATAGTCAGCCCGTCTGGCGATATCAAAACTATACCTAGCCCGGCACCGTGACGGTTCGAGGCTCCATCAACAAAAAGTTTCCACATCTCCTCCACAAAGAGCTTCCAACATTCTGAGGGGTCCTGAGAAGCTTGAAGGTCATTGGGATCACGACTGCTCGGCTGTTTGGCTTCAAGTTCAGTGATGATTGGATCCACTCCAGCCCCCCTTGGTGATTCGGCGCCGGACTCAGCAAGTTGATCTGTAATGCCCAAGTCCATAGGTGAATCACCAGGTTGCGGTATTATACCGGCCGCAGGTTCTGCGCTGAGTGGTTCTATTTCTTCTCCTCTAGGTGATGCGGTACCGGACAGAGCGGGTTGATCGGTGATACCCAACTTCGTCGTCGCATCACCCGGTGGTAGAATCGTACTAACTGAAGGTGCGCCGGCGGGGCACGCAAGTTCCGCGTCGCCAACTCCGCCATGTTGTTGTATCTCGATCAGGCCTGCATTTACCTCCTCATCTGCCGCGGCAATATCGACCGGGCATACCGTATGAATTCCAGGTGAGAATTCAGCGACGAAATCGGCCAAGGTCTGGGCCTTTATGGCAGTGCGCGGCTGGAACTTCACATCAAATTGTCCCAATTCGACTGCCCACTTGAGAATGCGACCGGAGAAGTCCGCCCGTTCGAACAAAGCCTTGATGGGGAACTCAGTCAGAACGATAATTATATGTGCATGGAAATAGTGCGCCAACTTTCTTGAAGCCATCATCAATGCCAACGCAAGCTTTTCCAGCGGCAAGTATCTTGACTCTGCCGGTAGCAAGGTTTTGCTGACGTAGAAGATGGGGAGGTGCTTGATTCCTTCAGCCCGGACGAGCACCGCACTGACTGCATGTTGTGAAACGGCCAGATAAAGATAGAGTTCTTCTCCGGGCTCCGGTGTGACCAACAGTGGCGCTGAAGACAGATACTCCTTGAGTTCGGCCAAAGCTCGGTCACACTCTTCATCCCAAGAGAACTTTGATTTCAAGGCTTGAAAGAAAGGGCGGCAGCGATCTGATGACCGGCTTATAAATCGATTAAGCGCGGCGGCCATTCCAGCCAGATGTTGCACGTCCTTAGCCGAACTAGGCTGTTTTAACTCTTGCACGGCTCGGATTTGTGTAGGGTCTGCTTCGATACCTCGGTTCGTGACTAGGAAACCCAAAAATTTTCCGGATCCCACGCCTAAGGCACACTTAGACGCATTCAGGCGTAGCTTGTGCTTTTTTAGAATGGCGAACATCTCGGCCAAATCGGACAAATGGTCTGTTTGATGCCGGCTCTTAACCACCATATCATCAATATAAGCCTCCATTGTCCGTCCTAGCAGAGAAGCGAACATCTTGGTCACCATCCTTTGAAAAGTTACCCCGGCGTTCTTCAAACCAAAAGGCATGACTCGGTAGCAGAAGAGTCCCCTTGGTGTAGTGAACAAGGTGATCTCTCGGTCGGGTCCATGCATGGCAATCTGATTGTAGCCGCGGTAGGCGTCCAAGAAACTGAGCCTGTTATGTCCAGCCGTTAAGTCCACAAGCTGGTCTATTCTAGGCAGAGGGAAGCTGTCTTTCGGACAAGCGCGGTTGACGGTCTTGTAATCGACGCAAACTCGCCACTTCTCATTTTTCTTGGGCACCACAACTGTATTTGAAATCCACCGAGGGTAGTGCACTTCTTGAATTGCTCGTGCCTCAAGAAAATTCTTAACTTCCTCCGCAACTACCTCGGCGTGATGCAGCGCCGATCTCCTTGTTCGCTGAATGACCGGTTTGGCTCCGGGGAAGACATTGAGATGATGACAAATAAAACTCGGATCGAGGTCGGGCATGTCGTAAGGCGACCATGCAAAAACTTCGATGTTGGCCATCAGAAACTCAACCATCTCGGTCCTTTCTTGGGCTGTAAGGCTTAAGCCGAGCAAGAAGAACTTGTCCGGATGCTCTGTATCTATTCGCACCTCCACCAATTCCTCGACAGTTTTGTCCTCGGCCTTGGTGCCCACATCGTCAAGGACTCCCCGGTCCTCCGGTCCCTTAATCATTTGAACGAATCCTTTGGCAGCTCGGCTCCCGTTGACTGCCACGAAGCATTGCTTTGACATGACTTGATCGCCCCAAATCTCCTCGATTGCCCCCATAACCGAGGGGAATCTCATCACCTGGTGAAAGGTCGACGCTACGACTTGTATAGCGTGAAGCCACCCCCTTCCAAGGATTAAATTATAAGTAGATGGCACCTACAACACCCAAAACTCCACTTGTTTGACCACGGATCCCACTTTGACCGGCAGGATAATCTTTCCCAAAGGCCACTCCGATTGTGAGTTGAAACCAACCAATGGCGAAGTCGCCGGGGCCAAATCTGTATCCCGGACCTTGAGCTGTTTGAAAGCATCATAGTACATGATCTCGACCGAGCTTTCCTGATCGATCAAGATTCGTTTGACATCAAATTCTTTGACGCGGAGTGTAACTACTAGGGCGTCGTTGTGCGGCGTTTGAATGCGCTTTAAGTCCCTCGAAGAGAAACTGATCACATCTTTCACTTCTGTCTTCCCCCTCTTGAGCGCAGTCTGAATCGACAAAACTTCCCTCATGTGTTCTGCCTTCTTGCTCATACCACGGAGCTCGCATACACGCGCCGGTTCCACTATGCCGTGGATGACATTAACAACCCCTTGTGGAGGCGCATCTCGGTCATCCGGTCCCCGTATGTCAACCGGAGCTTGATTGGCCTTCACGCCCCCATCAATGTAAAGGTCCAGGTGTCCGGCTGCGACTAGCTCTTCCAAGTGTTGCCTCAAAGGCAAACAGTCCTCTGTCCGGTGGCCTTGCCCCCGGTGAAACGTGCAACGGTACTGCGGATTGAAGCCCTTCTGTCCGTCTCCTAACTTAGCAGGAAACCGGACATACTCCTCGTCACGGATTTCACTAAGTATGCGATAGATTGGAATCTTAAAGACCGTGGTAATGCCTGTCCTTGCTTTCAACCTTCTCTTTGCATCGGCAACGTCATCCCGGGGGTAGTCATCCCGGTCATTCCGACGTCCCCTTCCCCGATTTTTACGATTTGAGCCACGGTCCGATTCCTCAATGCGGTCACTTGATCGGCTTGACTCTTGTCCGACCGTGTGCACTTTTCCAGCCGACCTCTTGTCTGTTGCTACCGGAGTTGCCTTCGCAGTAGATGCTGACGCATCATCCTCTACTCGGATGTGCTCATTGATGCGCTGCATGAGCTGGCCCATAGATGTCGGCTAGTGCATGGTAAGCGAGTCCCGCAGTCTATGTCCGACTGGGAGACCACGCTTGTATTGTGTGATTGCAAGGTTGACCGGGCAATCCAAGATCTCGTTGAAGGTCTCCCAATATCTGGAGTTGTATGCCTTCAACGTGTCGCTCGGTTCCATCTTGACACTCAGTAGGTGGTCAACTTCCTTTGGTGTTTTGGTGTTGGTTTTGAAGCGCGTCACAGAGGCTTCGGCCAACTGATGCCACCTTTCTATGCTCCCCTCCGGCAACCTCTCGAACCATTTCAAGCCCAGTTCGCCTAAACTTGACGGGAAAATAAGGCACATAAGCGCGTCATTCCGCCTATGTCCAGCCATGACCTGCCAGAAGTGGCTTACATGCATGTAGGGATCGATTTTTCGTCGTAGAGTGTGAACTTAGGCTGGTGGAAGCCTGCCGGAAGCGGTGTTGTTTCTATCTCCAAGGAAAAAGGGGTGGCGCTCAGCCTCGCCAAGTCTGAATCTAGAAGGAGTGGCGCCGCTAGGCGGGGTGGAGGCATTCTGACCTCCTCGTTGGCGTGAACCCCATAGGATAACCGCTGGAACGCCGGCACCCTCTGAGCCTCCCCCCGGCGAGCCCGTTCCTTCAAGACTGTCCACAAATCCTCTGAATGAGCGGAATAGGGGTACCTCGACGTCATCACCGGATGTGAGGGCTGGTAAGTACTATCTTGCGCGCTGGACTTCTCTGCGCGCACATCGGAATCACCAACCTTGTAACTTCTGGTAATAGAAATGGACGGAGTGTGTCGCTGACTCTAACTGCCTGAACGGCGAGATTAGGTGCGCTCGCTGTGGTCTCCCACTCCAGCTACACCCTTCCATTTGACATGCCGCTTCAGCTCCTCCATCTCCGCCGCCATTCGCCGGATGACGGCGTCTTGGTCCCTTAACTTGTGTTCCAGACATCGGGCATGTGATTCTCTCCGCCGCCGATGACCGTCTGGACTCCGTGAATGACCATAACTTCTACCGCGCTTATCTCGCGCGTCTCCCGACTGTCCTCCGGGGAATGTCTCCAAGTCCGCCATTGGAAGGATGGCAGGATGTCCTTCTCTCCGTCAGGTAAACTCCGGGGTGGCTCCATCGATGGTGGACAACGGAACCTCGTCGTTGTTCGTTATGGACGGCGATCAGATGAGCCTGGAAGACAAGGTTTTGTCTGTCAATTTCCCACAGACGGCGCCAATTGTACGGGGAGCAAATATTCCAGCGAGCTCGCACTCCTTTCTTCCAAGCTCCGTTTCTGTCTGATCACCTGCGATCACAATGGCGGTGAGCTACCCAGCAGTGTGTGGTCGGAAAACCCCTCCGACGATCAAGTTAGCACACACCTTGGGATAGAGAGAGAGGAGAGTGTTAAGTATAAGTAATTCTCTTACCAAATGTTCATCTATTGCGTATGGAGGGCGCAGACATGCTTATATACCCTCTGCGTCCCAAATCCACTCCCAGTGATCTCTCGACACGTGGCTCTGCTATCCCATCTGTCAGCACAAATCTTGCTGAACATCACCTAACCCAACTGCCTGCCCACTCTACTGGGAGCTCGGCGACCGAGCTGCACCATCTCGGCTATCAACGGCCATGCTGTGCTTTACGCCTGAGTATTCCAATAGCTAAGCCCAATGAGGATCGGGCTCGGTTGCATCCCGGCATAGCCGAGCTCAGGACAGCACATGCTGGTTCGTCGTCGGCCTTCCTGCCGAGCAAACACAGGTAGCTCAATCCATCTCGCCTTTCCTGGCGCCGGACAATTCAGTTGACCGGCTTCGACCCCGTGAAGCCATATAGCTCGGTCCAACCACCCCTTGCCTTAACCGAGCGGATTCTTTAAAGACAGGGCCACACTACCTCGGCCCAAATCTGAGCAACCCCAAATCCGGGCAAATCCAAAGTTATTCCGGCCCAACGCACCATTGGGCGCCCAACTTGCTCGGCCTCTACCTCGGCCCATATCCGGCTCATAATTCTCCCTCTCATATATATATATATCTGTTCAATTTTTTTATTATTTTTATCTGCTTAATTTTCAATTTGTTTTGGTTCAGTTACAACTATCTGTTGCAATTTGTTTCACCATACAACAACAACACAGATCAACAACTTAAAAAAAAGAAGAAGGAAGAATTAGATCTGTGTGCTTGAAAAAAAAAAACTTTCCATAAGGAGCAGGATCAATAGAGTATTCTCCTCCAATAGTCCTCTGCAGGCATTGAGTAAAAGAATTTGGTGAGAAGTCCTTTTGTTTGTTTTGAAAGACGTTTTGTTTTCAATTTTACTCCTTAATTTATTTGTTGAATTTTTTATTTTTTTTTCTATATGTTCAAATTTACATTTAAGTGTTTAATTATTTTTTTCTGTATATTCAAAAAATTTGACTATCTGTTCAATTTTTTTCTCTATCTGTGCAACTTTTTGTCGAGATTTTATTATCAGTTCAATTTTAATCTCTTATCTGTTCAAATATCTATCCCAGATTTCTTATCTGTTCAACAAACCAGTCAAAATCTTCAATTTATTTTTATTTGTTCAATTTTATTATCTGTTGAAAATACACCAAACCAAGATCTGCTGCAATCTTTCTTTCTCTCTCTTGTTCTTTCTCTCTATCTGTTGAAATTCTTTCTAAAAAATAATCTAGTATATATATATCTGTTCAATTTTTATATTATTTTTATCTGCTTAATTTTTAATTTTTTTTGGTTCATTTACAACTATCTGTTGCAATTTGTTTCATCAAACAACAACAACACAGATCAACAACTTAAAAAAAAAGAGAAAGAATTAGATCTGTGTGCTTGAAAAAAAAAAAAACTTTCCATAAGTAGCAGGATCGATAGAGTATTCTCCTTCGATGGTCCTCTGCAGGCACTGAGTAAAATAATTTTGTGAGAAGTCATTTTGTTTGTTTTGAAAGACGTTTTTTTTTTCAATTTTACTCCTTAATTTATCTGTTGAATTTTTTATTTTTTTTTCTATATGTTCAAATTTACATTTAAGTATTTAATTATTATTTTTTTGTCTACATATTCAAAAAATTTGACTATCTGTTTAATTTTTTTCTCTATATGTGCAACTTTTTGTCTAGATTTTATTATCGGTTCAATTTTAATCTCCTATTTGTTCAAATATCTATCCCAAATTTCTTATTTGTTCAAGAAACCAGTCATAATCTTCAATTTATTTTTATCTGTTCAATTTTATTATTAGTTGAAATACACCAAACCAGGATCTGTTGAAATCTTTCTTTCTCTCTCTTGTTCTTTCTCTCTATCTGTTGAAATTCTTTCTCAAAAATAATTCAGTATATATATAGGTTCAATTTTTATATTATTTTTATCTGCTTAATTTTTAATTTTTTTTGGTTCATTTACAACTATCTGTTGCAATTTGTTTCATCATACAATAACAACACAGATCAACAACTTAAAAAAAAGGGAAAAAAAAGAAAAATAGGAGGAATTAGATCTGTGTTCATGAAAAAAAAATTTGTCCATAAAGAGCATGATCAATGGAGTCTTCTCCTCCGATGGTCCTCTGCAGGCATTGAGTAAAATAATTTGGTGAGAAGTCCTTTTGTTTGTTTTGAAAGACGTTTTGTTTTCAATTTTACTCCTCAATTTATCTGTTGAATTTTTTAATTTTTTTTTCTATATCTTCAAATTTACATTTATGTGTTTAATTATTATTATTTTGTCTATATATTCAACTAATTTGACTATCTGTTTAATTTTTTTCTCTATCTGTGCAACTTTTTGTCTCAATTTTATTATCAGTTCAATTTTAATCTCTTATCTGTTCAAATATCTATCCCAAATTTCTTATATGTTTAACAAACCAGTCACAATCTTCAATTTATTTTTATCTGTTCAATTTTATTATCTGTTGAAATACACCAAACCAAGATTTGTTGCAATCTTTCTTTCTCTCTTTTGTTCTTTCTCTCTATCTGTTGAAATTCTTTCTCAAAAATAATCCAGTATATATATATATACCTATTCAATTTTTATATTATTTTTATCTGCTTAATTTTTAATTTTTTTTTGTTCAGTTACAACTATCTGTTGCAATTTGTTTCATCATACAACAACAACACAGATCAACAACTTAAAAAAAAAAGAAGGAAGAATTAGATCTGTGTGCTTGAAAAGAAAAAAAAAAAAATTTTCATAAGGAGCAGGATCAATAGAGTATTCTCCTCCAATGGTCCTCTGCAGGCATTGAGTAAAAGAATTTGGTGAGAAGTCATTTTGTTTGTTTTGAAAGACGTTTTGTTTTCAATTTTACTCCTTAATTTATCTGTTGAATTTTTTATTTATTTTTTCTATATGTTCAAATTTACATTTAAGTGTTTAATTATTTTTTTGTCTGTATATTCAAAAAATTTGACTATCTGTTCAATTTTTTTCTCTATATGTGCAACTTTTTGTCTAGATTTTATTATCAGTTCAATTTTAATCTCTTATCTATTCAAATATCTATCCCAAATTTCTTATTTGTTAAACAAACCAGTCACAATCTTCAATTTATTTTTATCTGTTCAATTTTATTATCTGTTGAAATACACCAAACCAGGATCTGTAGCAATCTTTCTTTCTCTCTCTTGTTCTTTCTCTCTATCTGTTGAAATTCTCTCTAAAAAATAATCCAGTATATATATATCTGTTCAATTTTTTTTATTATTTTTATCTACTTAATTTTTAATTTTTTTGGTTCATTTACAACTATCTGTTGCAATTTGGTTCATCATACAACAACAACACAGATCAACAACTTTAAAAAAAAGGAAAAAAAAAAAGAAAAATTGGAGGAATTAGATCTGTGTCCTTGAAAAAAAAAACTGTCCATAAAGATCAGGATCAATGGAGTCTTCTCCTCCGATGGTCCTCTGCAGGCATTGAGTAAAATAATTTGGTGAGAAATCCTTTTATTTATTTTGAAAGATGTTTTGTTTTCAATTTTACTCCTTAATTTATCTGTTGATTTTTTTTTTCTATATGTTCAAATTTACATTTAAGTATTTAATTATTATTTTTTTGTCTATATATTCAAAAAATTTGTCTACCTGTTTAATTTTTTTCTCTATCTGTGCAACTTTTTGTCTAGATTTTATTATCAGTTCAATTTTAATCTCTTATCTATTCAAATATCTATCCCAAATTTCTTATCTGTTCAACAAACCAGTCACAATCTTCAATTTATTTTTATCTGTTCAATTTTATTATTTGTTGAAATACACCAAACCAAGATCTGTTGCAATGTTTATTTCTCTCTCTTGTTCTTTTTCTCTATCTGTTGAATTTCTTTTTCAAAAATAATCCACTATATATATATATATCTGTTCAATTTTTATATTATTTTTATCTGCTTAATTTTTAATTTTTTTTGGTTCAGTTACAACTATCTGTTGCAATTTGTTTCATCATACAACAACAACACAGATCAACAACTTAAAAAAAAAGAAGGAAGAATAAGATCTGTGTGCTTGAAAAGAAAAAAAAAAAAAACTTTTCATAAGGAGCAGGATCAATAGAGTATTCTCCTTCAATGGTCCTCTGCAGGCATTGAGTAAAAGAATTTGGTGAGAAGTCATTTTGTTTGTTTTGAAAGACGTTTTGTTTTCAATTTTACTCCTTAATTTATCTGCTGAATTTTTTATTTTTTATTTTCTAGATTTTCAAATTTACATTTAAGTGTTTAATTATTTTTTTGTCTATATATTCAAAAAATTTGACTATCCGTTCAATTTTTTTTCTCTATATGTGCAACTTTTTGTCTAGATTTTATTATCAGTTCAATTTTAATCTCTTATCTGTTCAAATATCTATCCCAAATTTCTTATTTGTTAAACAAACCAGTCACAATCTTCAATTTATTTTTATCTGTTCAATTTTATTATCTGTTGAAATACACCAAACCAGGATCTGTAGCAATCTTTCTTTCTCTCTCTTGTTCTTTCTCTCTATCTGTTGAAATTCTTTCGAAAAAATAATCCAGTATATATATATATCTGTTCAATTTTTTTTATTATTTTTATCTGCTTAATTTTTAATTTTTTTGGTTCATTTACAACTATCTGTTGCAATTTGGTTCATCATACAACAACAACACAGATCAACAACTTTAAAAAAAGGAAAAAAAAAGAAAAATTGGAGGAATTAGATCTGTGTCCTTGAAAAAAAAAACTGTCCATAAAGATCATGATCAATGGAGTCTTCTCCTCCGATGGTCCTCTGCAGGCATTGAGTAAAATAATTTGGTGAGAAATCCTTTAATTTATTTTGAAACACGTTTTGTTTTCAATTTTACTCCTAATTTATCTGTTGATTTTTTTTTCTATATGTTCAAATTTACATTTAAGTATTTAATTATTATTTTTTTGTCTATATATTCAAAAAATTTGTCTACCAGTTTAATTTTTTTCTCTATCTGTGCAACTTTTTGTCTAGATTTTATTATCAGTTCAATTTTAATCTCTTATCTGTTCAAATATCTATCCCAAATTTCTTATCTGTTCAACAAACCAGTCACAATCTTCAATTTATTTTTATCTGTTCAATTTTATTATTTGTTGAAATACACCAAACCAAGATCTGTTGCAATGTTTATTTCTCTCTCTTGTTTTTTTTCTCTATCTGTTGAATTTCTTTTTCAAAAATTATCCAGTATATATATCTGTTCAATTTTTATATTATTTTTATCTGCTTAATTTTTAATTTTTTTTGGTTCATTTACAACTATCTGTTGCAATTTGTTTCATCATACAACAACAACACAGATCAACAACTTTAAAAAAGAAAAAAGAAAAAAAAAGGAAGAATTAGATCTGTGTGCTTGAAAAAAAAAACTGTCCATAAGAAGCAGGATCAATAGAGTATTCTCCTCCAATAGTCCTCTGCAGGCATTGAGTAAAAGAATTTGGTGAGAAGTCCTTTTGTTTGTTTTGAAAGACGTTTTGTTTTCAATTTTACTCATTAATATATCTGTTGAATTTTTTATTTTTTTCTATATGTTCAAATTTACATTTAAGTTTTTAATTATTTTTTTGTCTCTATATTCAAAAAGTTTGACTATCTATTCAATTTTTTTTCTCTATCTGTGCAACTTTTTGTCTAGATTTTATTATCAGTTCAATTTTAATCTCTTATCTGTTCAAATATACCAAACCAGGATCTGTTGCAATCTTTCTTTCTCTCTTTTGTTCTTTCTCTCTATCTGTTGAAATTCTTTCTAAAAAATAATCCAGTATATATATATATCTGTTCAATTTTTTTATTATTTTTATCTGCTTAATTTTTAATTTTTTTGGTACATTTACAACTATCTGTTGCAATTTGTTTCATCATACAACAACAACGCAGATCTACAACTTAAAAAAAAAGAAAAATAGGAGGAATTAGATCCGTGTCCTTCAAAAAAAAACTGTCCATAAGGAGCAAGATCAATGGAGTCTTCTCCTCTGATGGTCCTCTGCAGGCATTAAGTAAAATAATTTGGTGAGAAGTCCTTTTGTTTATTTTGAAAGAAATTTTGTTTTCAATTTTTACTCCTTAATTTATCTGTTGAATTTTTTATTTTTTCTTCTATATGTTCAAATTTACATTTAAGTGTTTAATTATTATTTTTTTGTCTTTATATTAAAAAAATTTGACTATATATTCAAATTTTCTCTCTATCTGTTCAACTTTTTGTCTAAATTTTATTATCAGTTCAATTTTAATCCCTTATCTGTTTAAATATCTATCCCAAATTTCTTATCTGTTCAACAAACCAGTCACAATCTTCAATTTATTTTTATCTGTTCAATTTTATTATCTGTTGAAATACACCAAACCAGGATCTGTTGCAATCTTTCTTCGTCTCTCTTGTTCTTTCTCTCTATCTGTTGAAATTCTTTCTCAAAAATAATCCAGTATATATTTATACCTATTCAATTTTTATATTATTTTTATCTGCTTATTTTTTAATTTTTTTTTGTTCATTTACAACTATCTGTTGCAATTTGTTTCATCATACAACAACAACACAGATCAACAACTTCTAAAAAAAAAAAAAAGACGAAGAATTAGATCTGTGTGCTTGAAAAAAAAAAAACTTTCCATAAGGAGCATGATCAATTGAGTATTCTCCTTCGATGGTCCTCTGCAGGCATTGAGTAAAATAATTTGGTGAAAAGTCCTTTTGTTTGTTTTGAAAGACGTTTTGTTTTCAATTTTACTCCTTAATTTATCTGTTGAATTTTTTTTTCTATATGTTCAAAATTACATTTAAGTGTTTAATTATTATTATTTTGTCTATATATTCATATAATTTGACTATCTGTTCAATTTTTTTCTCTATCTGTACAACTTTTTGTCTAGATTTTATTATCAGTTCAATTTTAATCTCTTATCTGTTCAAATATCTATCCCAAATTTCTTATCTGTTCAACAAACCAGTCACAATCTTCAATTTATTTTTATCTGTTCAATTTTACTATCTGTTGAAATACACAAAACGAGATCTGTTGCAATCTTTCTTTCTCTTTCTTGTTCTTTCTCTCTATCTGTTGAAATTCTTTTTCAAAAATAATCCAGTATATATATATCTGTTAAATTTTTATATTATTCTTATCTGCTTAATTTTTAATTTTTTTTGGTTTATTTACAACTATCTGTTGCAATTTGTTTCATCATACAACAACAACACAGATCAACAACTTTAAAAAAAAAAGAAAAATAGGAGGAATTAGATCTGTGTGCTTGAAAAAAAAACTGTCCATAAAGAGCAAGATCAATGTAGTCTTCTCCTCCGATGGTCCTCTGCAGGCATTGAGTAAAATAATTTGGTGAGAAGTCCTCTTGTTTATTTTGAAAGACGTTTTGTTTTCAATTTTACTCCTTAATTTATCTGTTGAATTTTTTTTTTTCTATATGTTCAAATTTACATTTAAGTGTTTAATTATTATTTTTTTGTCTATATATTCAAAAAATTTGACTATTTGTTCAATTTTTTTCTCTATCTGTGCAAGTTTTTGTCTAGATTTTATTATCAGTTCAATTTTAATCCCATATCTGTTCAAATATCTATCCAAAATTTCTTATCTGTTCAACAAAACAGTCACAATCTTCAATTTATTTTTATCTATTCAATTTTATTATCTGTTGAAATACACCAAACCAGGATGTGTTGCAATCTTTCTTTCTCTCTCTTGTTCTTTCTCTCTATCTGTTGAAATTCTTTCTCAAAAATAATCCAGTATATATATATATCTGTTCAATTTTTTTATTATTTTTATCTGCTTAATTTTTAATTTTTTTTGGTTCATTTAAAACTATCTGTTACAATTTGTTTCATCATGCAACAACAACACAGATCAACAACTTTAAAAAAAAAAAAAAGGCAAAGAATTAGATCTGTATGTTTGAAAAAAAAAACTTTCCATAAGGAGCAGGATCAATAGAGTATTCTCCTCCGATGGTCCTCTGCAGGCATTGAGTAAAATAAATTGGTGAGAAGTCCTTTTGTTTGTTTTGAAAGACGTTTTGTTTTCAATTTTACTCCTTAATTTATCTGTTGATTTTTTTTTTCTATATTTTCAAAATTACATTTAAGTGTTAAATTATTATTTTTTTTCTGTATATTCAAAAAATTTGACAATCTGTTCAACTTTTTTCTCTATCTGTGCAACTTTTTGTGTAGATTTTATTATCAGTTCAATTTTAATCTCTTATCTGTTGAAATATCTATCTCAGAATTCTTATATATTCAACAAACCATTCACAATCTTCAATTTATTTTTATCTATTGAAATACACCAAACCAGGATCTGTTGCAATCTTTCTTTCTCTCTCTTGTTCTCTCTCTCTATCTGTTGAAATTCATTCTCAAAAATAATCCAGTATACATACATATATATATATCTGTTCAATTTTTTTTATTATTTTTATCTGCTTAACTTTTAATTTTTTTGGGTTCATTTACAACTATCTGTTGCAATTTGTTTCATTATACATCAACCACACAGATCTACAACTTAAAAAAAAAAGAAAAATAGAAGGAATTAGATCTGTGTCCTTGAAAAAAAAAACCTGTCCATAAGGAGCAGGATCAATGTAGTCTTCTCCTCCGATGGTCCTTTGCAGGCATTGAGTAAAATAATTTGGTGAGAAGTCCTTTTGTTTGTTTTGAAAGACGTTTTGTTTTCAATTTTACTCTTAATTTATCTGTTGAATTTTTTTTTCTATATTTTCAAAATTACATTTAAGTGTTTAATTATTATTTTTTTTCTGTATATTCAAAAAATTTGACAATCTGTTCAATTTTTTTTCTCTGTCTGTGTAACTTTTTGTCTAGATTTTATTATCAGTTCAATTTTAATCTCCTATCTGTTCAGATATCTATCCCAAATTTCTTATCTGTTCAATAAACCAGTCACAATCTTCAATTTATTTTTATCTGTTCAATTTTATTATCTGTTGAAATACACCAAACTAGGATCTGTTGCAATCTTTCTTTCTCTCTCTTGTTCTTTCTCTCTATCTGTTGAAATTCTTTCTCAAAAATAATCCAGTATATATATATCTGTTCAATTTTTTTATTACTTTTATCTGCTTAATTTTTAAATTTTTTGGGTTAATTTACAACTATCTGTTGCAATTTGTTTCATCATACAACAACACAGATCAACAACTTAAAAAAAAAAAGAGAGGAAGAATTAGATCTGTGTGCTTGAAAAAAAAAAACTTTCCATAAGGAGCAGGATCAATAGAGTATTCTCCTCCGATGGTCCTCTGCAGGCACTGAGTAAAATAATTTGGTGAGTAGTCCTCTTGTTTGTTTTGAAAGACGTTTTGTTTTCAATTTTACTCCCTAATTTATCTGTTGAATTTTTTTATTTTTTTTTCTATATGTTTAAATTTACATTTAAGTATTTAATTATTATTTTTTTGTCTGTATATTAAAAAAATTTGACTATCTGTTCAATTTTTTTCTCTATCTGTGCTACTTTTTGTCTAGATTTTATTATCAGTTCAATTTTAATCTCTTATCTGTTCAAATATCAATCCCAAATTTCTTATCTGTTCAACAAACCAATCACAATCTTTAATTTATTTTTATCTGTTCAATTTTATTATCTGTTGAAATACACCAAACTAGGATCTGTTGCAATCTTTCTTTCTCTCTATCTGTTGAAATTCTTTCTCAAAAATAATCCAGTATATATATCGGTTCAATTTTTATATTATTTTTATACGCTTAATTTTTAATTTTTTTTGGTTCATTTACAACTATCTGTTGCAATTTGTTTCATCATACAACAACAACACAGATCAACAACTTAAAAAAAAAAGAGGAAGAATTAGATTTGTGTGCTTGAAAAAAAAAAAACTTTCCATAAGGAGCACGATCAATAGAGTATTCTCCTCCGATTGTCCTCTGCAGGCACTGAGTAAAATATTTTGGTGAGAAGTCCTTTTGTTTGTTTTGAAAGACGTTTTGTTTTCAATTTTACTCCTTAATTTATTTGTTGAATTTTTTTATTTTTTGTCCTATATGTTCAAATTTACATTTAAGTGTTTAATTATTATTTTTGTGTCTGTATATTCAAAAAATTTGACTATCTGTTCACTTTTTTTCTCTATCTGTGTAACTTTTTGTGTAGATTTTATTATCAGTTCAATTTTAATCTCTTATTTGTTCAAATATCTATCCCAGATTTCTTAGCTGTTCAACAAACCAGCCACAATCTTCAGCTTATTTTTATCTGTTCAATTTTATTATCTGTTGAAATACACCAAACAGGATCTGTTGCAATCTTTCTTTCTCTGTATCTGTTGAAATTCTTTCTCAAAAATAATCGAGTATATATATGTTCAATTTTTATATTATTTTTATCTGCTTAATTTTTAATTTTTTTTCGTTGATTTACAACTATCTGTTGCAATTTATTTCATGATACAACAACAACACAGATCAACAACTTAAAAAAAAAAAGACGAAGAATTAGATCTATGTGCTTAAAAAAAAAAACTTTCCATAAGGAACAAGATTAATAGAGTATCCTCCTCCGATGGTCTTCTGCAGGCATTGAGTAAAATAATTTAGTGAGAAGTGCTTTTGTTTGTTTTGAAAGACGTTTTCTTTTCAATTTTACTCCTTAATTTATCTGTTGAATTTTTTTTCTATATGTTCAAATTTACATTTAAGTGTTTAATTATTATTTTTTTGTCTGTATATTCAAAAAATTGGATTATCTGTTCAATTTTTTTCTTTATCTGTGCAACTTTTTGTCTAGATTTTATTATCACTTCAATTTTAATCTCTTATTTGTTCAAATATCTATCCCAAATTTCTTATCTGTTCAACAAACCCGTCACAATCTTCAATTTATTTTTATCTGTTCAATTTTATTATCTGTTGAAATACACCAAACCAGGATCTGTTGCAATCTTTCTTTCTCTCTCTTGTTCTTTCTCTCTATCTGTTGAAATTCTTTCTCAAAAATAATCCAGTTTATATATATCTGTTCAATTTTTTTTATTATTTTTATCTGCTTAATTTTTAATTTTTTTTGGTTCATTTACAACTATCTGTTGCAATTTGTTTCATCATACAACAACAACACAGATCAACAGCTTAAAAAAAATAGAAAAAAAAATAGAAAAATTGGAGTAATTAGATCTGTGCCCTTGAAAAAAAAAAACTGTCCACAAGGAGCAGGATCAACGGACTCTTCTCCTCCGATGGTCCTCTGCGTGCATTGAGTAAAATAATTTGGTGAGAAGTCCTTTTGTTTGTTGTGAAAGACGTTTTGTTTTCAATTTTACCAGTAACAATCTTTAATTTATTTTTATCTGTTCAATTTTATTATCTGTTGAAATACACCAAACCAGGATCTGTTGCAATCTTTCTTTCTCTCTCTTGTTCTTTCTCTCTATCTGTTGAAATTCTTTCTCAAAAATAATCCGGTATATATATATCTGTTCAATTTTTTTTATTATTTTTATCTGCTTAATTTTTTTTTTTTGGTTCATTTACAACTATCTGTTGCAATTTGTTTCATCATACAACAACAACAACAACACAGATCAACAACTTTAACAGAAAAAAAGAAAAAAAAAAAAGAAAAATAGGAGGCATTAGATCTGTCCTTGAAAAAAAAACTGTCCATAAAGAGCAAGATCAATGGAGTCTTGTCCTCCGATGGTCCTCTGCAGGCATCGAGTAAAATAATTTGGTAAGAAGTCCTTTTGTTTGTTTAGAAAGACGTTTTGTTTTCAATTTTACTCTTTAATTTATCTGTTGAATTTTATATTTTTTTTCTATATCTTCAAATTTACATTTAAGTGTTTAATTATTATTTTTTTGTCTATATATAGAAATAATTTGACTATCTGTTCAATTTTTTTCTCTATCTGTGCTACTTTTTGTCTAGATTTTATTATCAGTTAAATTTTAATATCTTATCTGTTCAAATATCTATCCCAAATTTCTTATCTGTTCAACAAACCAGTCACAATCTTCAATCTATTTTTATATGTTTAATTTTATTATCTGTTGAAATACACCAAACTAGGATCTGTTGCAATCTTTCTTTCTCTATCTTGTTCTTTCTCTCTATCTGTTGAAATTCTTTCTCAAAAATAATAGAGTATATATATCGGTTCAATTTTTATATTATTTTTATCTGGTTAATTTTTAATTTTTTTTGGTTTATTTACAACTATCTGTTGCAATTTGTTTCATCATACAACAACAACACAGATCAACAACTTAAAAAAAAAAAAAGAGGAAGAATTAGATCTGTGTGCTTGAAAAAAAAAAACTTTCCATAAGGAGCCGGATCAATAGAGTATTCTCCTCCGATGGTCCTTTGCAGGCACTGAGTAAAATAATTTGGTGAGAAGTCCTTTTGTTTGTTTTGAAAAACGTTTTGTTTTCAATTTTACTCTTTAATTTATCTGTTGAATTTTTTTATTTTTTTTCTATATGTTCAAATTTACATTTAAGTGTTTAATTATTATTTTTTTGTATGTATATTTAAAAAATTTGACTATCTGTTCAATTTTTTTTCTCTATCTGTGTAACTTTTTGTCTAGATTTTATTATCAATTCAATTTTAATCTCTTATCTGTTCAAATATCTATCCCAAATTTCTTATCTGTTCAACAAACCAGTCACAATCTTCAATTTATTTTTATCTGTTCAATTTTATTATCTGTTGAAATACACCAAACAGGATCTGTTGCAATCTTTCTTTCTCTGTATCTGTTGAAATTCTTTCTCAAAAATAATCGAGTATATATATGTTCAATTTTTATATTATTTTTATCTGCTTAATTTTTAATTTTTTTTAGTTGATTTACAACTATCTGTTGCAATTTATTTCATGATACAACAACAACACAGATCAGCAACTTAAAAAAAAAAAAGACGAAGAATTAGATCTATGTGCTTAAAAAAAAAAACTTTCCATAAGGAACAAGATTAATAGAGTATCCTCCTCCGATGGTTTTCTGCAGGCATTGAGTAAAATAATTTAGTGAGAAGTGCTTTTGTTTGTTTTGAAAGACGTTTTCTTTTCAATTTTACTCCTTAATTTATCTGTTGAATTTTTTTTCTATATGTTCAAATTTACATTTAAGTGTTTAATTATTATTTTTTTGTCTGTATATTCAAAAAATTGGATTATCTGTTCAATTTTTTTCTTTATCTGTGCAACTTTTTGTCTGGATTTTATTATCAGTTCAATTTTAATCTCTTATTTGTTCAAATATCTATCCCAGATTTCTTATCTGTTCAACAAACCAGTCACAATCTTCAATTTATTTTTATCTGTTCAATTTTATTATCTGTTGAAATACACCAAACCAGGATCTGTTGCAATCTTTCTTTCTCTCTCTTGTTCTTTCTCTCTATCTGTTGAAATTCTTTCTCAAAAATAATCCAGTTTATATATATCTGTTCAATTTTTTTTATTATTTTTATCTGCTTAATTTTTAATTTTTTTTGGTTCATTTACAACTATCTGTTGCAATTTGTTTCATCATACAACAACAACACAGATCAACAGCTTAAAAAAAATAGAAAAAAAATAGAAAAATGGGAGTAATTAGATCTGTGCCCTTGAAAAAAAAAACTGTCCACAAGGAGCAGGATCAACGGACTCTTCTCCTCCGATGGTCCTCTGCGTGCATTGAGTAAAATAATTTGGTGAGAAGTCCTTTTGTTTGTTGTGAAAGACGTTTTGTTTTCAATTTTACCAGTCACAATCTTTAATTTATTTTTATCTGTTCAATTTTATTATCTGTTGAAATACACCAAACCAGGATCTGTTGCAATCTTTCTTTCTCTCTCTTGTTCTTTCTCTCTATCTGTTGAAATTCTTTCTCAAAAACAATCCGGTATATATATATCTGTTCAATTTTTTTTATTATTTTTATTTGCTTAATTTTTTTTTTGGTTCATTTACAACTATCTGTTGCAATTTGTTTCATCATACAACAACAACAACACAAATCAACAACTTTAACAGAAAAAAAGAAAAAAAAAGAAAAACAGGAGGCATTAGATCTGTCCTTGAAAAAAAAAACTGTCCATAAAGAGCAAGATCAATGGAGTCTTGTCCTCCGATGGTCCTCTGCAGGCATCGAGTAAAATAATTTGGTGAGAAGTCCTTTTGTTTGTTTAGAAAGACGTTTTGTTTTCAATTTTACTCTTTAATTTATCTGTTGAATTTTATATTTTTTTTCTATATCTTCAAATTTACATTTAAGTGTTTAATTATTATTTTTTTGTCTATATATAGAAATAATTTGACTATCTGTTCAATTTTTTTCTCTATCTGTGCTACTTTTTCCCTAGATTTTATTATCAGTTAAATTTTAATATCTTATCTGTTCAAATATCTATCCCAAATTTCTTATCTGTTCAGCAAACCAGTCACAATCTTCAATCTATTTTTATATGTTTAATTTTATTATCTGTTGAAATACACCAAACCAGGATCTGTTGCAATCTTTCTTTCTCTATCTTGTTCTTTCTCTCTATCTGTTGAAATTCTTTCTCAAAAATAATAGAGTATATATATATCGGTTCAATTTTTATATTATTTTTATCTGGTTAATTTTTAATTTTTTTTGGTTTATTTACAACTATCTGTTGCAATTTGTTTCATCATACAACAACAACACAGATCAACAACTTAAAAAAAAAAAAAAGAGGAAGAATTAGATCTGTGTGCTTGAAAAAAAAAACTTTCCATAAGGAGCCGGATCAATAGAGTATTCTCCTCCGATGGTCTTTTGCAGGCACTGAGTAAAATAATTTGGTGAGAAGTCCTTTTGTTTGTTTTGAAAAACGTTTTGTTTTCAATTTTACTCTTTAATTTATCTGTTGAATTTTTTTATTTTTTTTTCTATATGTTCAAATTTACATTTAAGTGTTTAATTATTATTTTTTTGTATGTATATTCAAAAAATTTGACTATCTGTTCAATTTTTTTTCTCTATCTGTGTAACTTTTTGTCTAGATTTTATTATCAATTCAATTTTAATCTCTTATCTGTTCAAATATCTATCCCAAATTTCTTATCTGTTCAACAAACCAGTCACAATCTTCAATTTATTTTTATCTGTTCAATTTTATTATCTGTTGAAATACACCAAACAGGATCTGTTGTAATCTTTCTTTCTCTGTATCTGTTGAAATTATTTCTCAAAAATAATCGAGTATATATATTTTCAATTTTTATATTATTTTTATCTGCTTAATTTTTAATTTTTTTTCGTTGATTTACAACTATCTGTTGCAATTTATTTCATGATACAACAACAACACAGATCAACAACTTAAAAAAAAAAAGACGAAGAATTAGATCTATGTGCTTAAAAAAAAAAACTTTCCATAAGGAACAAGATTAATAGAGTATCCTCCTCCGATGGTCTTCTGCAGGCATTGAGTAAAATAATTTAGTGAGAAGTGCTTTTGTTTGTTTTGAAAGACGTTTTCTTTTCAATTTTACTCCTTAATTTATCTGTTGAATTTTTTTTTCTATATGTTCAAATTTACATTTAAGTGTTTAATTATTATTTTTTTGTCTGTATATTCAAAAAATTGGATTATCTGTTCAATTTTTTTCTTTATCTGTGCAACTTTTTGTCTGGATTTTATTATCAGTTCAATTTTAATCTCTTATTTGTTCAAATATCTATCCTAGATTTCTTATCTGTTCAACAAACCAGTCACAATCTTCAATTTATTTTTATCTGTTCAATTTTATTATCTGTTGAAATACACCAAACCAGGATCTGTTGCAATCTTTCTTTCTCTCTCTTGTTCTTTCTCTCTATCTGTTGAAATTCTTTCTCAAAAATAATCCAGTTTATATATATCTGTTCAATTTTTTTTATTATTTTTATCTGCTTAATTTTTAATTTTTTTTGGTTCATTTACAACTATCTGTTGCAATTTGTTTCATCATACAACAACAACACAGATCAACAGCTTAAAAAAAATAGAAAAAAAATAGAAAAATGGGAGTAATTAGATCTGTGCCCTTGAAAAAAAAAACTGTCCACAAGGAGCAGGATCAACGGACTCTTCTCCTCCGATGGTCCTCTGCGTGCATTGAGTAAAATAATTTGGTGAGAAGTCCTTTTGTTTGTTGTGAAAGACGTTTTGTTTTCAATTTTACCAGTCACAATCTTTAATTTATTTTTATCTGTTCAATTTTATTATCTGTTGAAATACACCAAACCAGGATCTGTTGCAATCTTTCTTTCTCTCTCTTGTTCTTTCTCTCTATCTGTTGAAATTCTTTCTCAAAAACAATCCGGTATATATATATATCTGTTCAATTTTTTTTATTATTTTTATTTGCTTAATTTTTTTTTTTGGTTCATTTACAACTATCTGTTGCAATTTGTTTCATCATACAACAACAACAACACAGATCAACAACTTTAACAGAAAAAAAGAAAAAAAAAAGAAAAAAAGGAGGCATTAGATCTGTCCTTGAAAAAAAAACTGTCCATAAAGAGCAAGATCAATGGAGTCTTGTCCTCCGATGGTCCTCTGCAGGCATCGAGTAAAATAATTTGGTGAGAAGTCCTTTTGTTTGTTTAGAAAGACGTTTTGTTTTCAATTTTACGCTTTAATTTATCTGTTGAATTTTATATTTTTTTTCTATATCTTCAAATTTACATTTAAGTGTTTAATTATTATTTTTTTGTCTATATATAGAAATAATTTGACTATCTGTTCAATTTTTTTCTCTATCTGTGCTACTTTTTGTCTAGATTTTATTATCAGTTAAATTTTAATATCTTATCTGTTCAAATATCTATCCCAAATTTCTTATCTGTTCAACAAACTAGTCACAATCTTCAATCTATTTTTATATGTTTAATTTTATTACCTGTTGAAATACACCAAACCAGGATCTGTTGCAATCTTTCTTTCTCTATCTTGTTCTTTCTCTCTATCTGTTGAAATTCTTTCTCAAAAATAATAGAGTATATATATATCGGTTCAATTTTTATATTATTTTTATCTGGTTAATTTTTAATATTTTTTGGTTTATTTACAACTATCTGTTGCAATTTGTTTCATCATACAACAACAACACAGATCAACAACTTAAAAAAAAAAAAAAAAAAAGAGGAAGAATTAGATCTGTGTGCTTGAAAAAAAAAACTTTCCATAAGGAGCCGGATCAATAGAGTATTCTCCTCCGATGGTCCTTTGCAGGCACTGAGTAAAATAATTTGGTGAGAAGTCCTTTTGTTTGTTTTGAAAAACGTTTTGTTTTCAATTTTACTCTTTAATTTATCTGTTGAATTTTTTTATTTTTTTTTCTATATGTTCAAATTTACATTTAAGTGTTTAATTATTATTTTTTTGTATGTATATTCAAAAAATTTGACTATCTGTTCAATTTTTTTTCTCTATCTGTGTAACTTTTTGTCTAGATTTTATTATCAATTCAATTTTAATCTCTTATCTGTTCAAATATCTATCCCAAATTTCTTATCTGTTCAACAAACCAGTCACAATCTTCAATTTATTTTTATCTGTTCAATTTTATTATCTGTTGAAATACACCAAACCAGGATCTGTTGCAATCTTTCTTTCTCTCTCTCTGTTTTTTCTCTTTATCTGTTGAAATTCTTTCTCAAAAATAATCCAGTATATATATATCTGTTCAATTTTTATATTATTTTTATCTGCTTAATTTTTAATTTTTTTTGGTTCATTTACAACTATCTGTTGCAATTTGTTTCATCATACAACAACACAGATCAACACCTTAAAAAAAAAGAAGGAAGAATTAGATCTGTGTGCTTGAAAAAAAAAAAAAAAACTTTCCATAAGGAGCAGGATCAATAGGGTATTCTGCTCCGATGGTCCTCTGCAGCCACAGAGTAAAATAATTTGGTGAGAAGTCCTCTTGTTTGCTTTGAAAGACGTTTTGTTTTCAATTTTACTCCTTAATTTATCTGTTTAATTTTTTATTTTTTTTCTATATGTTTAAATTTACATTTAAGTGTTTAATTATTATTTTTTTGTCTGTATATCAAAAAAATTTGACTATCTGTTCAATTTTTTTCTCTATCTGTGCTAGTTTTTTTCCAGATTTTATTATCAGTTCAATTTTAATCTCATATCTGTTCAAATATCAATCCCAAATTTCTTATCTGTTCAACAAACCAGTCACAATCTTTAATTTATTTTTATCTGTTCAATTTTATTATCTGTTGAAATACACCAAACTAGGATCTGTTGCAATCTTTCTTTCTCTCTCTTGTTCTTTCTCTCTATCTATTGAAATTCTTTCTAAAAAATAATCCAGTATATATATCGGTTCAATTTTAATATTATTTTTATATGCTTAATTTTTATTTATTTTTGGTTCATTTACAACTATCTGTTGCAATTTGTTTCATCATACAACAACAACACAGATCAACAACTTAAAAAAAAAGAGGAAGAATTAGATCTGTGTGCTTGAAAAAAAAAACTTTCCATAAGGAGCACGATCAATGGAGTATTCTCCTCCGATGGTCCTCTGCAGGCACTGAGTAAAATATTTTGGTGAGAAGTCCTTTTGTTTGTTTTGAAAGACGTTTTGTTTTCAATTTTACTCCTGAATTTATCTGTTGAATTTTTTATTTTTTTTCCTATATGTTCAAATTTACGTTTAACTGTTTAATTATTATTTTTTTGTCTGTATATTCAAAAAATTTGACTATCTGTTCACTTTTTTTCTCTATTTGTGTAACTTTTTGTCTAGATTTTATTATCAGTTCAATTTTAATCTCTTATCTGTTCAAATATATATCCCAGATTTCTTAGCTGTTCAACAAACCAGCCACAATCTTCAATTTATTTTTATCTGTTCAATTTTATTATCTGTTGAAATACACCAAACAGGATCTGTTGCAATCTTTCTTTCTCTCTATCTGTTGAAATTCTTTCTCAAAAATAATCGCATATATATATGTTCAATTTTTATATTATTTTTATCTGCTTAATTTTTAATTTTTTTTTTTGTTGATTTACAACTATCTGTTGCAATTTATTTCATCATACAACAACAACACAGATCAACAACTTAAAAAAAAAAAAGACGAAGAATTAGATCGGTCTGCTTAAAAAAAAAACTTTCCATAAGGAGCAGGATCAATAGAGTATTCTGCTTCGATGGTCCTTTGCAGGCACTGAGTAAAATAATTTGGTGAGAAGTCCTATTGTTTGTTTTGAAAGACGTTTTGTTTTCAATTTTACTCCCTAATTTATCTGTTTAATTTTTTATTTTTTTTTCTATATGTTCACATTTATATTTAAGTGTTTAATTATTATTTTTTTGTCTGTATATTCAAAAAATTGGATTATCTGTTCAATTTTTTTCTTTATCTGTGCAATTTTTTGTCTAGATTTTATTTTCAGTTCAATTCTAATCTCTTATTTGTTCAAATATCTATCCCAGATTTCTAATCTGTTCAACAAACCAGTCACAATCTTAAGTTTATTTTTATCTGTTCAATTTTATTATCTGTTGAAATACACCAAACTAGGATCTGTTGCAATCTTTCTTTCTCTCTCTTGTTCTTTCTCTCTATCTGTTGAAATTCTTTCTCAAAAATAATCCAGTATATATATCTGTTCAATTTTTTTTTATTATTTTAATCTGCTTAATTTTTAATTTTTTTTGGTTCATTTACAACTATCTGTTGCAATTTCTTTCATCATACAACAACAACACAGATCAACAACTTAAAAAAAATAGAAAAATAGGAGTAATTCGATCTGTGCCCTTGAAATAAAAAACTCTCCATAAGGAGCAGGATCAATGGACTCTTCTCCTCCGATGGTCGTCTGCAGGCATTAAGTAAAATAATTTGGTGAGAAGTCCTTTTGTTTGTTGTGAAAGACGTTTTGTTTTCAATTTTACCAGTCACAATCTTTAATTTATTTTTATCTGTTCAATTTTATTATCTGTTGAAATACACCAAACCAGGATCTGTTGCAATCTTTCTTTCTCTCGCTTATTTTTTTGTCTCTATCTGTTGAAATTCTTTCTCAAAAATAATCCAGTATATATATATATCTGTTCAATTTTTTTATTATTTTTATCTACTTAATTTTTTATTTTTTTGGTTCATTTATAACTATCTGTTGCAATTTGTTTCATCATACAACAACAACACAGATCAACAACTTACAAAAAATAGATTAAAAATAGAAAAATAGGAGTAATTAGATCTATGCCCTTGAAAAAAAAAAACTGTCCATAAGGAGCAGGATCAATGGACTCTTTTCCTCCGATGGTCCTCTGCAGGCATTGAGTAAAATAAGTTGGTGAGAAGTCCTTTTGTTTGTTGTGAAAGGCGTTTTTTTTTCAATTTTACTCCTTAATTTATTTTTTGAATTTTTTATTTTTTTTTCTATATGTTCAAATTTACATTTAAGAGTTTAATTATTATTTTTTTCCGTATATTCAAAAAATTGGACTATCTGTTCAATTTTTTCCCCTATCTGTGCAACTTTTTGTCTAGATTTTATTATCAGTTCAATTTTAATTTCTTATCTGTACAAATATCTATCCAAATTTCTTATCTGTTCAACAAACCAGTCATAATCTTCAATTTATTTTTATCTGTTCAATTTTATTATTTGTTGAAATACACCAAACCAGGATCTGTTGCAATCTTTCTCTCTCTCTCTTGTTCTTTCTCTCTATCTGTTGAAATTCTTTCTCAAAAATAATCCAGTATATATATATTTGTTCAATTTTTTTATTATTTTTATCTGCTTAATTTTTAATTTTTTTTTGTTAATTTACAACTCTCTATTGCAATTTGTTTCATCATACAACAACAACACAGATCAACAATTTAAAAAAAAAAAGAAAAATATGAGGAATTAGATCTGTGTCCTTGAAAAAAAAACTGTCCATAAAGAGCAGGATCAATGGAGTCTTCTCCTCCGATGGTCCTCTGCAGGCATTGAGTAAAATAATCTAGTAAGAAGTCCTTTTGTTTGTTTTCAAAGACGTTTTGTTTTCAATTTTACTCCTTAATTTATATGTTGAAATTTTTTTTTATTTTTTCGGCTATATATTCAAAAAATTTGACTATCTGTTCAATTTTTTTCTCTATCTGTGTAACTTTTTGTCTAGATTTTATTATCAGTTCAATTTTAATCTCCAATCTGTTCAAATATCTATCCCAGATTTCTTATCTGTTCAACAAACCAGACACAATCTTCAATTTATTTTTATCTGTTCAATTTTATTATCTGTTGAAATACACCAAACCAGGATCTATTGCAATCTTTCTTTCTCTCTATCTATTGAAATTCTTTCTCAAAAATAATCCAGTATATATATATATGTTCAATTTTTATATTATTTTTATCTGCTTAATTTTTAATTTTTTTTGGTTCATTTAACACTATCTGTTGCAATTTGTTTCATCATACAACAACACAGATCAACAACTTAAAAAAAAAAAAAAAAAAAAAAAAGCGGAAGAATTAGATCTGTGTGCTTGAAAAAAAAAAAAAAAAAACTTTCCATAAGGAGCAGGATCAATAGAGTATTCTCCTCCGATGGTCCTCTGCAGGCACTGAGTAAAATAATTTGGTGAGAAGTCCTCTTGTTTGTTTTGAAAGACGTTTTGTTTTCAATTTTATTTCCTAATTTATCTGTTGAATTTTTTATTTTTTTTTCTATATGTTCAAATTTACATTTAAGTGTTTAATTATTATTTTTTTGTCTGTATATTAAAAAAATTTGACTATCTGTTCAATTTTTTTCTCTATCTGTGCAACTTTTTGTCTAAATTTTCTTATCAGTTCAATTTTAATCTCTTATCCGTTCAAATATCAATCCCAAATTTCTTATCTGTTCAACAAACCAGTCACAATCTTTAATTTATTTTTATCTGTTCAATTTTATTATCTGTTGAAATACACCAAACTAGGATCTGTTGCAATCTTTCTTTCTCTCTCTTGTTCTTTCCCTCTATCTGTTGAAATTCTTTCTAAAAAATAATCCAGTATATATATATCGGTTCAATTTTTATATTATTTTTATATGCTTAATATTTAATTTTTTTTGGTTCATTTAAAACTATCTGTTGCAATTTGTTTCATCATACAACAACAACACAGATCAACAACTTTAAAAAAAAAAAGTGGAAGAATTAGCTCTGTGTGCTGGAAAAAAAAAAACTTTCCATAAGGAGCAGGATCAATAGAGTATTCTCCTCCGATGGTCCTGTGCAGGCATTGTGTAAAATAGTTTGGTAAGAAGTCCTTTTGTTTGTTTTGAAAAACGTTTTGTTTTCAATTTTACTCCTTAATTTATCTGTTGAATTTTTTATTTTTTTTTCTATATGCTCAAATTTACATTTAAGTGTTTAATTATTATTTTTTTCTGTATATTCAAAAAATTTGACTATCTGTTCAATTTTGTTCTCTATCTGTGCAATTTTTTGTCTAGATTTTATTATCAGATCAATTTTAATCTCTTATCTGTTCAAATTGTTTTTATTTGTTCAATTTTATTATCTGTTGAAATACACCAAATCAGGATCTGTTGCAATCTTTCTTTCTATCTCATGTTCTTTCTCTCTATCTGTTGAAATTCTTTCTAAAAAATAATCCAGTATATATATATCTGTTCAGTTTTTTTATTATTTTTATTGGCTTAATTTTTAATTTTTTTGGGTTCATTTACAACTATCTGTTGCAATTTGTTTCATCAGACAACAACAACACAGATCAATAACTTAACAAAAAAATAAGAGAGGAAGAATTAGATCCGTGCGCATGGAAAAAAAATAAAAAAAAAACTTTCCATAAGGAGCAGGATCAATAGAGTATTCTTTTTCAATGATCCTCCGCAGGCATTGAGTAAAATAATTTGGTGAGAAGTCTTTTTTTTTGTTTTGAAAAACGTTTTGTTTTCAATTTTACTCCTTAATTTATCTGTTGAATTTTTTATTTTTTTTGTATATGCTCAAATTTATATTTAAGTGTTGAATTATTATTTTTTTCTGTATATTAAAAAAATTTGAATATCTGTTCAATTTTGTTCTCTATCTGTGCAACTTTTTGTCTAGATTTTATTATCAGTTCAATTTTAATCTCTTATCTGTTCAAATATCTATCCCAAATTTCTTATCTGTACAACAAACTAGTCACAATCTTCAATTCATTATTATCTGTTCAATTTTATTATCTGTTCAAATACACCAAACCAGGATCTGTTGCAATCTTTCTTTCTCTCTATCTGTTGAAATTATTTCTCAAAAATAATCCAATATATATATCTATTCAATTTTTATATTATTTTTATCTGCTAAATTTTTAATTTTTTTTGGTTCATTTACAACTATCTGTTGCAATTTGTTTCATCATACAACAACAACACCGATTAACAACTTAAAAAAAAAAAAAGGAAGAATTGGATTTGTGTGCTTGAAAAAAAAAAACTTTCCATAAGGAGCAGGATCAATAGAGTATTCTCCTCCGATGGTCCTCTGCAGGTACTGAGTAAAATAATTTGGTGAGAAGTCATTTTGTTTGTTTTGAAAGACGTTTTGTTTTCAATTTTACTCCTTAATTTATCTGTTGATTTTTTTATTTTTTTTTCTACATGTTCAAATTTACATTTAGGTGTTTAATTATTATTTTTTTGTCTGTATATTCAAAAAATTTGACTATCTGTTCAATTTTGTTCTCTATCTGTGCAACTTTTTGTCTAGATTTTCTGATCAGTTCAATTTTAATCTCTTATCTGTTGAAATATCAATCCCAGATTTCTTATCTGTTCAACAAACCAGTCACAATCTTCAATTTATTTTTATCCGTTCAATTTTATTATCTGTTGAAATACACCAAACCAAGATCTGTTGCAATCTTTCTTTCTCTCTCTTGTTCTTTCTCTCTATCTGTTGAAATTCTTTCTCAAAAATAATCCAGTATATATATATCTGTTCAATTTTCTTATTATTTTTATCCACTTAGTTTTTAATTTTTTTTTTGGTTCATTTACAACTATCTGTTGCAATTTGTTTCATCACACAAGAACAACACTGATCAACAACTTAAAAAAAAAAGAAAAAAAAAGAAAAATAGGAGGAATTAGATCTGTGTCCTTTAAAAAAAAACTGTCCATAAAGAGCAGGATCAATGGAGTCTTCCCCTCCAATGGTCCTCTGCAGGCATTGAGTAAAATAATTTTGTGAGAAATCCTTTTTTTTTTTTTTGTTTTGAAAGTCATTTGTTTTCAATTTTACTCCATAATTTATCTGTTGAATTTTTTATTTTTTTTCCATATCTTCAAATTTACATTTAAGTGTTTAATTATTATTTTTTTGTCTATATATTCAAATAATTTGACTATCTGTTCAATTTTTTTCTCTATCTGTGCAACTTTTCGTCTATAGTTTATTATTAGTTCAATTTTAATATCTTATCTGTTCAAATATCTATCCCAAATTTCTTATCTGTTCAACAAATCAGTCACAATTTTCAATTTATTTTTATCTGTTCAATTTTATTATCTGTTGAAATACACCGAACCAGGATCTGTTGCAATCTTTCTTTCTCTCTCTTGTTCTTTCTCTCTATCTGTTGAAATTCTTTCTCAAAAATAATCCAGTATATATATCTGTTCAATTTTTCTATTATTTTTGTCTGCTTAATTTTTAATTTTTTTTTGGTTCATTTGCAATTTGTTTCATCATACAACAACAACACAGATCAATAACTTTAAAAAAAAAAAAGGAGGAATTAGATCTGTGTCCTCGAAAAAAAAAAACTGTCCATAAAGAGCCGGATCAATGGAGTCTTCTCCTCCGATGGTCCTCTGGAGGCATTGAGTAAAATAATTTTGTGAGAAATCCTTTTTTTTTGTTTTGAAAGTCGTTTTGTTTGCAATTTTACTTCTTAATTTATCTGTTGAATTTTTTATTTTTTTTCTATATGTTCAAATTTATATTTAAGTGTTTAATTATTATTTTTTGTCTATATATTCAAAAAAATTGACTATCTGTTCAATTTTTTTCTCTATCTGTTCAACTTTTTGGATAGATTTTATTATCAGAACAATTTTAATCTCTTATCTGTGAAAATATCTATCCCAAATTTCTTATCTGTTCAACAAACCAGACACAATCTTCAATTTATTTTTATCTGTTCAATTTTATTATCTGTTGAAATACACCAAACCAGGATCTGTTGCAATCTTTCTTTCCCTCTCTTGTTCTTTCTCTCTATCTGTTGAAATTTTTTCTCAAAACTAATCCAGTATATATATATATCTGTTCAATTTTTATATTATTTTTATCTGCTTAATTTTTAATTTTTTTTGTTTCATCATACAACAACACCGATCAACAACTTAAAAAAAAATATAGGAGGAATTAGATTTGTGTGCTTGAAAAAAAAACTTTCCATAAGGAGCAGGGTCAATAGAGTATTCTCCTCCGATGGTCCTCTGCAGGCACTGAGTAAAATAATTTGTTGAGAAGTCCTTTTGTTTGTTTTGAAAGAAGTTTTGTTTTCAATTTTAGTCCTTAATTTATCTGTTGAATTTTTTATTTTTTTTCTATATGTTCAAATTTACATTTAAGTGTTTAATTATTATTTTTTTGTCTGTATATTCAAAAAATTTAACTATCTGTTCAATTTTGTTCTCTATCTATGCAACTTTTTGCCTAGATTTTATTATCAGTTCAATTTTAATCTCTTATCTGTTCAAATATCTATCCCAGATTTCTTATCTCTTCAACAAACCAGTCACAATCTTCAATTTATTTTTATCTGTTCAATTTTATTATCTGTTGAAATACACCAAACCAAGATCTGTTGCAATCTTTATTTCTCTCTCTTGTTCTTTCTCTCTATCTGTTGAAATTCTTTCTCAAAAATAATCCAGTATATATATATCAGTTCAATTTTCTTATTATTTTTATCTGCTTAATTTTTAATTTTTTTTGGTTCATTTAGAACTATCTGTTGCAATTTGTTTCATCATACAACTACAACACCGATCAACAACTTAAAAAAAAAAGAAAAAAAAAGAAAAATATGAGGAATTAGATCTGTGTCCTTAAAAAAAAACTGCCCATAAAGAGCCGGATCAATGGAGTCTTCTCCTCCGATGGTCCTCTGCAGGCGTTGAGTAAATTATTTGGTGAGAAGTCCTTTTGTTTGTTTTGAAAGACGTTATGTTTTCAATTTTACTCTTAATTATCTGTTGAATTTTTTATTTTTTTTCTATATCTTCAAATTTACATTTAAGTGTTTAATTATTATTTTTTTGTCTATATATTCAAATAATTTGACTATCTGTTCAATTTTTTTCTCTATCTGTGTAACTTTTTGTCAATAGTTTATTATTAGTTCAATTTTAATATCTTATCTGTTCAAATATCTATCCCAACTTTCTTATCTGTTCTACAAACCAGTCACAATCTTCAATTTATTTTTATCTGTTCAATTTTATTATCTGTTGAAATACACCAAACCAGGATCTGTTGCAATCTTTCTTTCTCTCTTTTGTTCTTTCTCCCTATCTGTTGAAATTCTTTCTCAAAAATAATCCAGTATATATATATATATCTGTTCAATTTTTTTATTATTTTTATCTGCTTAATTTTTAATTTTTTTTGGTTCATTTACAACTATCTGTTGCAATTTGTTTCATCATACAACAACAACACAGATCAACAACTTAAAAAAAAAGAAAATAGGAGGAATTAGATCTGTGTCCTTGAAAAAAAAAACTGTCCATAAAGAGCCGGATCAATGGAGTCTTCTCCTCCGATGGTCCTCTGCGGGCATTGAGTAAAATAATTTTGTGAGAAATCTTTTTTTTTTTGTTTTGAAAGTCGTTTTGTTTTCAATTTTACTCCTTAATTTATCTATTGAAATTTTTTTTTTCTATATATTCAATTTACATTTAAGTGTTTAATTATTTTTTTTTGTCTATATATTCAAAAAAATTGACTATCTGTTCAATTTTTTTCTTTATCTGTGCAACTTTTTGTCTAGATTTTAATATCAGTTCAATTTTAATCTCTTGTCTGTTCAAATATCTATCCCAATTTTCTTATCTGTTCAATAAACCAGACACTATCTTCAATTTATTTTTATCTGTTCAATTTTATTATCTGCTGAAATACACCAAACCAGGATCTGTTGCAATCTTTCTTTCTCTCTCTTGTTCTTTCTCTCTATCTGTTGAAATTTTTTCTCAAAAATAATCCAGTATACATATATATATATATATATCTGTTCAGTTTTTATGTTATTTTTATCTGCTTAATTTTTAATTTTTTTTGGTTCATTTACAACTATTTGTTGCAATTTGTTTCATCATACAACAACAACACCGATGAACAACTTTAAAAAAAAAAAAAAAAAATAGGAAGAATTAGATTTGTGTGCTTGAAAAAAAAAAAAACTTTCCATAAGGAGCAGGATCAATAGAGTATTCTCCTCCGATGGTCCTCTGCAGGCACTGAGTAAAATAATTTGGTGAGAAGTCCTTTTGTTTGTTTTGAAAGACGTTTTGTTTTCAATTTTACTCCTTAATTTATCTGTTGAATTTTTTATTTTTTTTTCTATATGTTCAAATTTACATTTAAGTGTTTAATTATTATTTTTTTGTCTGTATATTCAAAAAAATTGACTATCTGTTCAATTTTGTTCTCTATCTGTGCAACCTTTTGTCTAGATTTTATTATCTGTTCAAATATCTATCCCAGATTTCTTATCTGTTCAACAAACCATCACAATCTTCAGTTTATTTTTATCTATTAAATTTTATTATCTGTAGAAATACACCAAACCAAGATCTGTTGCAATCTTTCTTTCTCTCTCTTGTTCTTTCCCTCTATCTGTTGAAATTCTTTCTCAAAAATAATCCAGTATATATATATATCTGTGCAATTTTCTTATTATTTTTATCTGCTTAATCTTTAATTTTTTTTGGTTCATTTACAACTATCTGTTGCAATTTGTTTCATCATACAACAACAACACTGATCAACAACTTAAAAAAAAGGAAAAAAAAAGAAGGAATTAGATCTGTGTCCTTTAAAAAAAAAAACTGTCCATAAAGAGCAGGATCAACGGAGTTTTCTCCACCGATTGTCCTCTACAGGCATCGAGTAAAATAATTTGGTGAGAAGTCCTTTTGTTTATTTTGAAAGACGTTCTATTTTCAGTTTTACTCCTTAATTTATCTGTTAAATTTTTTATTTTTTTTTCTATATCTTCAAATTTACATTTAAGTGTTTAATTATTATTTTTTTGTCTATATATTCAAATAATTTGTCTATCTGTTCAATTTTTTTCTCTATCTGTGCAACTTTTTGTCTAGATTTTATTATCAGTTCAATTTTTATCCCTTATCTGTTCAAATATCTATCCCAAATTTCTTATCTGTTCAACAAACCAGTCACAATCTTCAATTTATTTTTATCTGTTCAATTTTATTATCTGTTCAAATACACCAAACCAGGATCTATTGCAATCTTTCTTTCTCTCTATCTGTTGAAATTTTTTATCAAAAATAATCCACAATATATATATCTGTTCAATTTTTATATTATTTTGATCTGCTTAAATTTTAATTTTTTTTGGTTCATTTACAACTATCCGTTACAATTTGTTTCATCATACAACAACAACACAAATCAACAACTAAAAAAAAAGAGAGGAAGAATTAGATCTGTGTGCTTGAAAAAAAAAAAACCTTCCATAAGGAGAAGGATCAATAGAGTATTCTCCTCCGATGGTCCTCTGCAGGCACTGAGTAAAATAATTTGGAGAGAAATCCTTTTTTTTTTTGTTTTGAAAGCCGTTTTGTTTTCAATTTTACTCCTTAATTTATCTGTTGAATTTTTTTATTCTTTTTCTATATGTTCAAATTTTGTGAGAAATCTTTTTTTTTTTGTTTTGAAAGTCGTTTTGTTTTCAATTTTACTCCTTAATTTATCTATTGAATTTTTTTTTTCTATATATTCAAATTTACATTTAAGTGTTTAATTATTTTTTTTTGTCTATATATTCAAAAAAATTGACTATCTGTTCAATTTTTTTCTTTATTTGTGCAACTTTTTGTCTAGATTTTAATATCAGTTCAATTTTAATCTCTTGTCTGTTCAAATATCTATCCCAATTTTCTTATCTGTTCAATAAACTAGACACTATCTTCAATTTATTTTTATCTGTTCAATTTTATTATCTGCTGAAATACACCAAACCAGGATCTGTTGCAATCTTTCTTTCTCTCTCTTGTTCTTTCTCTCTATCTGTTGAAATTTTTTCTCAAAAATAATCCAGTATACACACATATATATATATATCTGTTCAGTTTTTATGTTATTTTTATCTGCTTAATTTTTAATTTTTTTTGGTTCATTTACAACTATTTGTTGCAATTTGTTTCATCATACAACAACAACACCGATGAACAACTTTAAAAAAAAAAAAAAAAATAGGAAGAATTAGATTTGTGTGCTTGAAAAAAAAAAAAACTTTCCATAAGGAGCAGGATCAACAGAGTATTCTCCTCCGATGGTCCTCTGCAGGCACTGAGTAAAATAATTTGGTGAGAAGTCCTTTTGTTTGTTTTGAAAGACGTTTTGTTTTCAATTTTACTCCTTAATTTATCTGTTGAATTTTTTATTTTTTTTTCTATATGTTCAAATTTACATTTAAGTGTTTAATTATTATTTTTTTGTCTGTATATTCAAAAAAATTGACTATCTGTTCAATTTTGTTCTCTATCTGTGCAACCTTTTGTCTAGATTTTATTATCTGTTCAAATATCTATCCCAGATTTCTTATCTGTTCAACAAACCAGTCACAATCTTCAGTTTATTTTTATCTATTAAATTTTATTATCTGTAGAAATACACCAAACCAAGATCTGTTGCAATCTTTCTTTCTCTCTCTTGTTCTTTCTCTCTATCTGTTGAAATTCTTTCTCAAAAATAATCCAGTATATATATCTGTTCAATTTTCTTATTATTTTTATCTGCTTAATCTTTAATTTTTTTTGGTTCATTTACAACTATCTGTTGCAATTTGTTTCATCATACAACAACAACACTGATCAACAACTTAAAAAAAAAGGAAAAAAAAAAAGAAGGAATTAGATCTGTGTCCTTTAAAAAAAAAACTGTCCATAAAGAGCAGGATCAACGGAGTTTTCTCTTCCGATTGTCCTCTACAGGCATCGAGTAAAATAATTTGGTGAGAAGTCGTTTTGTTTATTTTGAAAGACGTTCTGTTTTCAGTTTTACTCCTTAATTTATCTGTTAAATTTTTTATTTTTTTTTTCTATATCTTCAAATTTACATTTAAGTGTTTAATTATTATTTTTTTGTCTATATATTCAAATAATTTGTCTATCTGTTCAATTTTTTTCTCTATCTGTGCAACTTTTTGTCTAGATTTTATTATCAGTTCAATTTTAATCCCTTATCTGTTCAAATATCTATCCCAAATTTCTTATCTGTTCAACAAACCAGTCACAATCTTCAATTTATTTTTATCTGTTCAATTTTATTATCTGTTCAAATACACCAAACCAGGATCTATTGCAATCTTTCTTTCTCTCTATCTGTTGAAATTTTTTATCAAAAATAATCCACAATATATATATCTGTTCAATTTTTATATTATTTTTATCTGCTTAAATTTTAATTTTTTTTGGTTCATTTACAACTATCCGTTACAATTTGTTTCATCATACAACAACAACACAGATCAACAACTGAAAAAAAAAGAGAGGAAGAATTAGATCTGTGTGCTTGAAAAAAAAAAAACCTTCCATAAGGAGAAGGATCAATAGAGTATTCTCCTCTGATGGTCCTCTGCAGGCACTGAGTAAAATAATTTGGAGAGAAATCCTTTTTTTTTTTGTTTTGAAAGCTGTTTTGTTTTCAATTTTACTCCTTAATTTTACTCCTTATTATTTTTTTGTCTGTATATTCAAAAAATTTGACTATCTGTTCAATTTTTTTCTTTATCTGTGCAACTTTTTGTCTAGATTTTATTATCAGTTCAATTTTAATCTCTCATCTGTTAAAATATCTATCCCAGATTTCTTATTTGTTCAACAAACCAGTCACAATCTTCAATTTATTTTTATCTGTTCAATTTTATTACCTGTAGGAATACACCAAACCAAGATCTGTTGCAATCTTTCATTCTCTCTCTATTTCGTTCTTTTTATCTGTTGAAATTCTTTCTCAAAAATAATCTAGTATATATATATCTGTTCAATTTTTTTATTATTTTTATCTGCATAATTTTTAATTTTTTTTGGTTCATTTACAACTATCTATTACAATTTGTTTCATCATACAACAACAACACAGATCAACAACTTTAAAAAAAAAAGAAGGAAAAATTAGATCTGTGTGCTTGAAAAAGAAAACGTTCCATAAGGAGCGGGATCAATTGAGTATTCTCCTCCGATGGTCCTCTGCAGGCATTGAGTAAAATAATTTGTTGAGAAGTCCTTTGTTTGTTTTGAAAAACGTTTTGTTTTCAATTTTACTCCTTAATTTATCTGTTGAATTTTTTTTTTTTCTATGTGCGCAAATTTACATTTAAGTGTTTAATTATTATTTTTTCTGTATATTAAAAAAATTTGACTACCTGTTCAATTTTGTTCTCTATCTGTGCAACTTTTTGTCTAGATTTTATTATCAGTTCAATTTTAATCTCTTATCTGTTCAAATATCTATCCCAAATTTCTTATCTGTTCAACAAACTAGTCACTATTTTCAATTTATTATTATCTGTTCAATATTATTATCTGTTGAAATACACCAAACTAGGATCTGTTGCAATCTTTCTTCCTCTCTCTTTTTCTTTCTCTCTATCTATTGAAATTCTTTCTAAAAAATAATCCAGTATATATATCTGTTCAATTTTTTTATTATTTTTATCTGCTTAATTTTTAATTTTTTTTGGTTCATTTATAACTATCTGTTGCAATTTGTTTCATCATACATCAACAACACAGATCAACAACTTAAAAAAGAAAAGAAAAATAGGAGGAATTAGATCTGTGTCCCTGAAAAAAAAAAAATTTTGTCCATAAAGAGTAGGATCAATGGAGTCTTCTCCTCCGATGGTCCTCTTCAGGCATTGAGTAAAATTATTTTGTGAGAAATCCTTTTTTTTTTTTGTTTTGAAAGTCGTTTTGTTTTCAATTTTACTCCTTAATTTATCTGTTGAATTTTTTATTTTTTTCTATATGTTCAAATATACATTTAAGTGTCTAATTATTATTTTTTTGTCTAGATATTCAAAAAAATTGACTATCTGTTCAATTTTTTTCTCTATCTGTGCAACTTTTTCATAAAATTTATTATCAGTTCAATTTCAATCTCTTATCTGTTCAAATATCTATCCCAATTTTCTTATCTGTTCAACAAACCAGACACAATCTTCAATTTATTTTTATCTGTTCAATATTATTATCTGTTGAAATACACCAAACCAGGATCTGTTGCAATCTTTATTTCTTTCTCTTGTTCTTTCTCTCTATCTATTGAAATTCTTTCTCAAAAATAATCCAGTATATATATCTGTTCAATTTTTATATTATTTTTAGCTGCTTAATTTTTAATTTTTTTTGGTTCTTTCACAACTATCTATTGCAATTTGCTTCATCATACAACAACAACACATATCAACAACTTAAAAAAAAAAAAAAAAAAAAAAAAAAGAGGAAGAATTAGATCTGTGTGCTTGAAAAAAAAAACATTTCCATAAGCAGCAGGATCAACAGAGTATTCTCCTCCGATGGTCCTCTGCAGGCACTGAGTAAAATAATTTGGTGAGAAGTCCTTTTATTTGTTTTGAAAGACGTTTTGTTTTCAATTTTACTCCTTAATTTATCTGTTGAATTTTTTATTTTTTTTCTATATATTCAAATTTACATTTAAGTGTTTAATTATTATTTTTTGTCTGTATATTCAAAAAATTTGACTATCTGTTCAATTTTTTTCTCTATCTGTGCAACGGTTTGTCTAGATTTTATTATCAGTTCAATTTTAATCTCGTATCGGTTCAAATATCTATCCCAGATTTCTTATTTGTTCATCAAACCAGTCACAATCTTCAATTTTTTTTATTTGTTCAATTTTATTATCTGTTGAAATACACCAAACCAAGATCTGTTACAATCTTTCTTTCTCTCTCTTGTTCTTTCTCTCTATCTGTTGAAATTCCTTCTAAAAAATAATCCAGTATATATATAAATCTGTTCAATTTTTTATTATTTTTATCTGCTTAATTTTAAAAAAAATTTGGTTCATTTACAACTATCTGTTGCAATTTGTTTCATCATACAACAACAACGCAGATCAACAACCTAAAAAAAAAAAGAAAAAAAAAAAGAAAAATAGGAGGACTTAGATCTGTGTCCTTGAAAAAAGATATAAAAAATAGGAGGATTTAGTATAGCTAAATCTCAACAGATTTAAAATAAAAAGCAGTACTAAATCTCAACTCGGCTCCAAAATAGGAGGACTTAGATCTGTGTAACAACCCTCATTCTCGACTTAGCTATACTTGCATACATCTATGTATGATCTTGTCTTGATGTATTATGAATCTTATTGATCTTGTTTCGACTTGCCATGTTTAAGTATTGCTTGCTTGATTTTGATCCTTGCTCGGTTGTGGCCGAGATCACCTTGAGCATTAGTTCACTTTTGAACTTTTATACTTAGAATCGTTTTGGAACCTTGGTTGATCATCACCTTCACCTCGGCATGCTTGCCGAGATGTCACCCTTTGGGCCGGAGTGCTTAGAGCCTAGGCCGAGATGTTTTGCATTAGTACTCCTTACCTGGGGCAGGTATGACCTAGGCCGAGATGTGGCACACCCAGGCCAAGGTATGGTACAGCTTAGTCAAGTGTCGTCCTCCCTAGCCGACGTCTTTGTTATCCAGTTTGCCGAGGATTTGACCTTGGCCGATGTCCTTGTTTGCCGATGTGTTTTGCTAGCAAGCGTGCTGAATACGCTTTGTCAGAGACTTGTCTTATCAATCAGTCACCTTTTGGGCTGAGCCAACTCGGTGACGACACGTGTCCGAGCTGAAGCTTTAAGCAGCCGACAGCCTTAGAGACAAATCATTTTGTCTCAATCTTTGTTTTGTTTTAGAGAGAGAAGCTCTCAAGATTGAAGGAAGAACTCTAGAGAGAGAAGTGGAGTTCGAGCTTGATCTTGGAAGATCAAACCGTTAGATTTGAGCCTTGAGGTGAGATCCTTGCTCTACTTGATTTGTTCTTATTGGTTATCAAGCTGCATTGCATGATTGAGTTTGTTTTGCATGCCATGCGACGATTTGAAGTTGGTTTTGAATGAAAAAGATGATATTCATGTGTTCTTGAATAAAGTCTTGTTTTGATCCGAAAGTTTGGAACAAGAACTATGTTTTTGTGTTCGTTCTTGCATGCTTTTGTACGGGAACCCAGGTCCATGTTTTGAGCTCTTTGCATGGGACCTCAGATTTTGAATGCATATAAGTTATGATTTCCAGCATGCATGTTCTTGATGTTTTGATGATCTTGCTCTTGCATTCTTCAAGGGGAAACTCAGGTTTACCCCGACTTCGTTTTGTGGTGGTCGTCGGGACCACACCTCGGCGAGTAGGTGTGAGACCTCGGCTGGACCTAAATGATACTTAGAGTGTCTCCATGAGATGGAGAACAACATCTTAACTACTAGACATACTTTGCTTTGCTTTTGACTTGGATCCGGCGAGAGTGCCGAGATCATTATGTGCATATGAAGCTTGTTTTAAGGATGTGATTTGCCTTGTGACTTGTCAGGACCTTGATCTTTGCTTTGAGCCTTCACCCAAGAAGACTGAGGTGAGTGGTGCTTTTAATAAAGCTATGTTATAAAGCTTTTGATAAATCTTGCTTGTTTCGCTTGATAAAAGTATTTGCTACGCATGAATGACTAGCCTGTTTTGATGTGATGAATATGAGCTTGTTTGATGGTATTCTTGAAAGTCCCTTGTGCTGGAGGACGTTAAACTTTCGCAGCACTAAGAGTTAAAAAGGGTAAGTATGAGCTTGTCTTGATGATGTCCTTGTAATGAGTTTGAGCCTTGTTTTGATATCCTTAGAAAGTCCCTTGTACTGGAGGACTCTAAACTTTCACAGTACCATCTTGTTAAAAAGGATACGGTCCTTTCTTGAAAAGATAAGTGTTAAAGCGGGCTACGGGCCTAAGTAACACCAGTCCCTTGTGCTAGAGGACTTTAAACTTTCGTAGCACCGCTTGGTGAAAAAGGGCTGCGGGCCTGAGTCACATAAGATGGTCAAAAAGGGCTACGGGCCTAAGTGACATGAGATAGTGAAAAAGGGCTACGGGCCTAAGTCACATAAGCAACAGGTTTGGTGAGATTGTGCTTGAGGAATATGGTTCCCCCCCCCCTTGATTTGATACAGCTTGTTATGAATTGCCTGGATGGGACCTCGGCTACTACTTGTATGATCTCGGAGATGCTTTGACTTGTAAGACTTGCTAGATGAATACGGTTCATCTCTTGATTTGATATAACTTGCTATGTTTTGCTTTGGATGGAACCTCGGCTAACGCTTGAATGGTTTGGTATGCTTTGTTTGAAAAGACTTCGGCTATTATTCATGCAAACCTTTATTTCTAGTACCATTCACTGAGTTCCCAAGCTCACCCCTCTTTATATATATGTAGGTGATGAGCAGGACGGCGGCGACGCCTAGAAGTACTTGTAAAGCTTGTTTTGGGATTTTTGCATATATCGGCCTTGTTTTGTGATTACCTCGGCATTGTGTATTTACGTCGGTAGATCTTGAAAATTATGCTTCTTTGCTTGTAATCGTTGTATTTTGTATATGTCGGCTGAGAAGCCTTTTGATCAGGATGTAACTTGAAGTTTGTTTTGTTGGCTGCCGAAGTGTAGTCATGTTCTGTATGTCATCACATTTGATCTATGCACAGCTCTCAAGGACCACGTGTATTTTGTTTTATCGCTTCCGCATGTGTGAGCCCCCTATATATATATACTCTGTTGTGTGTGAACTTTTGTAAGAGGCCTTTGGTGAATCTCGGATTTACTGGCCATCTCGGCACCAAACTACTAGGGGCGGTTTGGGGTCGTGACAGAGTGGTATCAGAGCACAAGTTCCTCATAGTGCGTTATTCACACACCTTGAGTCCTGAAGAGCATAGGATTCCCCTTAGAAAGATGTTAAGATTGCATCATAGTGCTTGCTATTTGAACAAGGTGTGCATTGTCTTGACATGTTTGTTTGTTACTTGCCTATGTGATTATTTGCTTGTTTTGCTTAAAAGTCACACTTTGTAAACTCATAGCATCATGAGGAGAGGTAGACCTCCACTTGGCCGAGATAGGCCCGAAGACAGATTGGACCGATTGGAAAGGTTATTTGAAGGTTTGGCCCGCGAGATGAGACAAACCAGGCAGCCGTATGCTAGTGCTACTTCGACTCAGGCCGAGCAGACAAACGGCCGAAATGTAGTTCCGCCTCCACCTCCCCCAGTGCCACAAGTCGCCCCACAGCCAGCCTTATATGGGGATGGCACAATAGCTTTGATCAGGGAGTTTAAGAAGATGAGACCACCGAGATTCTTTGGAGGTATAGAGCCGATGAAGGCTGAGGCATGGGCTTTGGAAATGGAAAAGCTGTTCGAGATCTTCCCTAGCACTGACACTCAGAAGGTGACATTGGCAACCTTCACATTGGATGATGACGCTCGCAGGTGGTGGTTGATGGTTCGAGAAAGGAATCCAGACTTAACCTGGACCAGATTTTTGGAGTTGTTCTACAAGAAACACTTTCCATTAAGTGTACGGAACCGTAAGGCTACGGAATTTCAGACCTTGTCTCAGGGCAACCGAACAGTAGCAGAATATGATCGTGCCTTTACTGAATTAGTAAGGTTTATACCTCACATGGCTAACGATGAGTATATGAAGGCAAGGAAGTTTGAAAGTGGACTCCGAGTACCGATTCAAGATCGGGTTAACTTGCACGACCTACCGACCTACGCCGAAGTATTGGACAAAGCCATTTTGGCCAAGGCTAACTTGGACAGATACCAGGGCTCGGGAGAGAACCAGAGGAAGAGACAGAATTATGACAGTAGCCGAGCACAGTTGGGCGCCAAGAAGAGACCGAACATGGGCAGTACTAGTTATCGAAGGCAGGAAGGTAATGCTAAGCCGATGTGCCCCGATTGTGGGAAGCAGCATTCCGGAGTTTGTCGTCGGACGTCTGGAGCCTGTTATGAATGTGGTGAAATGGGGCATTACGTGAGAGATTGTCCTAAGGGAAAGACTGACAACAGCAAGAAAGGTGAGAACACCTCGGGCACCGTCCAGAAGGGTAATGCTGAAAAAGGGCCGATGAGACAGGGCAGAGTGTTTGCACTAGTGCCAGGAGATACTCAGAATACTGAAACTGTGGTGTCAGGTATACTTCTAATTTGCTCCCGAGATGCTTATGTGTTAGTTGATTCGGGTTCTACGCACTCGTTTGTTTCTACTAAGTTTGCCGAGAAGATTAATAGGAAACTAGAACCTCTTGATTATGTGCTATCTGTGTCTACTCCGTCTGGGAGATCCGTAATTGTTGCATCCATTTATAGAGCATGTGTTGTTGTTATTGAGAATGTTGAACTGCTAGTTGATTTAATGCCTTTGGATATAGATCATTTTGATGTTATATTGGGAATGGATTGGTTAATAGCAAATCATGCATTCATTGATTGTGTTTCGAAGAGTGTTACATTGAAACCCCCAAACTTGGCCGAGGTTATTTTCCATGGTGAAGGGGTAGTGCCCCCACCTTATTTGATCTCATCCGTTAGAGCCTATAAGTTAATTCAAAAAGGGTGCCGAGGTTATTTGTGTAGTATATTGAAGGATCAGGATGGAAATGTTAGTTTAGCCGACATCCCAGTTGTTAGTGAATTCACCGATGTCTTTCCTAATGATTTACCTGGCCACTTGGTCGATAGGGAAATAGAGTTTACTATTGATATTATGTCGGGAACGCAGCCGATCTCTAAAACACCGTATAGAATGGCTCCAGCTGAACTTAGAGAATTGAAACTGCAGTTACAGGAGCTATTAGATAAAGGGTTTATTAGGCCGAGCACTTCACCTTGGGGAGCACCCGTTTTATTTGTTAAGAAAAAGGATGGCTCACTTCGCCTTTGCATCGACTACAGAGAACTTAACAAGGTTACCATTAAGAACAAATACCCACTACCTAGGATTGATGATTTGCTTGATCAGCTACACGGAGCACGTGTCTTTTCTAAGATAGACCTTAGGTCGGGCTACCATCAGCTTAAAGTTAAAGCCGAGGATGTTGAGAAGACTGCTTTTCGGACAAGATATGGCCACTATGAATTTCTAGTGATGCCTTTTGGAGTAACCAATGCCCCTGCTGCATTTATGGATTTAATGAACAGAGTCTTCAAGCCACACTTAGATGAGTTTGTAGTTGTCTTCATTGATGATATATTAATCTATTCCAAGAGTGAAACTGAACATGAGAATCATTTGAGACTTGCTCTACAGATTTTGAGAGATCGGAAATTGTATGCTAAGTTTAGCAAGTGTGAGTTTTGGCTTTCTACTATCTCATTCTTGGGTCATGTGATTAATGAAGAGGGTATCTCAGTTGATCCTAGCAAAATTGAGGCCGTAGTGAATTGGCCGAGGCCGACTAATGTTTCCGAGGTTCGCAGTTTTCTGGGTTTGGCAGGTTACTACAGGAAGTTTGTGAAGGATTTCTCAAGGGTTGCAGTCCCATTGACACAACTAACCAAGAAGGGAGCACCGTACGAATGGACTGAAGATCGGGAGTCAGCTTTCCAGGAATTGAAGACGAGGTTGGTTACAGCACCAGTACTTGTACTTCCATCAGGTAATGAAGAGTTTCATGTCTATAGTGATGCATCACACAGGGGTTTGGGTTGTGTATTAATGCAAAAGGGTAAGGTCATAGCCTATGCATCCCGTCAGTTGAAGCCACATGAAAAGAATTATCCTACCCATGATTTGGAGTTAGCAACTGTTGTATTTGCTTTAAAAATTTGGCGTCACTACTTGTATGGAGCTTCTTGTCAGGTTTTTACAGATCACAAGAGTTTGAAGTACCTGTTCACGCAGAAAGAATTGAATTTGAGGCAGAGAAGATGGCTCGAGTTGTTGAAAGACTACGATATGCAAATTCAATATCACCCAGGAAAAGCTAACAGCGTAGCCGACGCGTTGAGCAGAAAGTCAGTTGGGAATTTGGCGTGTCTAACCGTTGTTTCAGCGGAACCAACTATTATTGAGGAAGTAAAGGCGAGGCAAATGGAGGATGAATTCTTCAGGAAGGTAGCCGAAGAGATTGATACAAGGCCGAGATCAGGGTACACTGTTGAGAACCAAGTGCTTAAGTTTGAAGGAAGACTGTGTGTGGCCGACGTTCCAAAACTAAAGAGGAGAATTTTGCAGGAGGCTCATGGTTCTAAATTTGCTGTTCATCCAGGGAATACCAAGATGTATCAAGATGTGAAACAAACCTTTTGGTGGCCAAATATGAAAAGAGAGATAGCCGAGTTCGTGTCTCAGTGTTTTCATTGTCAACGAGTAAAAGCAGAACATCAAAGACCAGCAGGACTTCTACAACCTTTGCCGATTCCTGAGTGGAAATGGGAGCACATCTCCATGGATTTTGTGGTTGCTTTGCCAAAAACACCGAAAGGAATGGATTCAATTTGGGTTATAGTTGATAGATTAACTAAATCAGCACACTTTTTGCCTGTTAAGACCACCTTCAGTGCCGATCAGCTTGCCTTGTTATATGTGAACGAGATAGTTAGACTTCATGGAGTGCCGATGTCAATTGTGTCGGACCGAGATCCGAAGTTTGTTTCCCGATTTTGGCAGAGTCTACAGAAGGCTTTTGGAGCCGAGTTGAGATTTAGTACTGCTTTTCATCCTCAAACAGATGGGCAAACAGAGAGAACAATTCAGACACTCGAAGATATGCTGAGACTTTGTGTATTGGACTTCCAAGGAAGTTGGGGAATGCATTTGCCTTTAGTAGAATTTGCTTACAACAACAGCTATCAAGCTAGCATTGGCATGGCGCCATATGAAGCTTTGTACGGAAGAAAGTGTAGATCGCCGATATGTTGGACCGAAGTTGGGGACAAAGCTCTGCTTGGTCCCGAGGTAATTCAAGTAACAACAGAGAAGATCAAACTTATTCAACAAAGGATTAGAACTGCACAGAGCAGACAGAAGAGCTACGCCGACCAGAGAAGGAATGAGTTAGAATTTGAAGTGGGAGATCATGTATTCCTAAAAGTTTCGCCAATGAAAGGAGTTTCCAGATTTGGCAAGAAAGGTAAATTAGCACCTCGTTATATTGGGCCATTCGAAATTCTTGACAAGGTCAACTTAGTTGCATACAGACTTGCTTTGCCACCAGAATTGAGCCAAGTTCATAATGTGTTTCATGTTTCGATGTTAAGGAAGTACATTCGAGATCCACAGCATGTGATTGATTATTCTGGGATTGAAGTTAATGAGAATTTGGGCTATGAAGGGAAGCCGATGTGTATTATTGACAGACGAGTTAGACAGTTGAGAAACAAGTTGATACCAATGGTGAAGATCGAATGGAAAGAACATTACGGCAAGGATGCCACATGGGAAATGGAAGAAGAAATGAGAATTCGACATCCAGAACTGTTCTTGGAACAAGGTAACTTAAGTTTGGGGACCAAACTTCTTTAAGGAGGGTAGGATGTAACAACCCTCATTCTCGACTTAGCTATACTTGCATACATCTATGTATGATCTTGTCTTGATGTATTATGAATCTTATTGATCTTGTTTCGACTTGCCATGTTTAAGTATTGCTTGCTTGATTTTGATCCTTGCTCGGTTGTGGCCGAGATCACCTTGAGCATTAGTTCACTTTTGAACTTTTATACTTAGAATCGTTTTGGAACCTTGGTTGATCATCACCTTCACCTCGGCATGCTTGCCGAGATGTCACCCTTTGGGCCGGAGTGCTTAGAGCCTAGGCCGAGATGTTTTGCATTAGTACTCCTTACCTGGGGCAGGTATGACCTAGGCCGAGATGTGGCACACCCAGGCCAAGGTGTGGTACAGCTTAGTCAAGTGTCGTCCTCCCTAGCCGACGTCTTTGTTATCCAGTTTGCTAAGGATTTGACCTTGGCCGATGTCCTTGTTTGCCGATGTGTTTTGCTAGCAAGCGTGCTAAATACGCTTTGTCAGAGACTTGTCTTATCAATCAGTCACCTTTTGGGCTGAGCCAACCCGGTGACGACACGTGTCCGAGCTGAAGCTTTAAGTAGCCGACAGCCTTAGAGACAAATCATTTTGTCTCAATCTTTGTTTTGTTTTAGAGAGAGAAGCTCTCAAGATTGAAGGAAGAACTCTAGAGAGAGAAGTGGAGTTCGAGCTTGATCTTGGAAGATCAAACCGTTAGATTTGAGCCTTGAGGTGAGATCCTTGCTCTACTTGATTTGTTCTTATTGGTTATCAAGCTGCATTGCATGATTGAGTTTGTTTTGCATGCCATGCGACGATTTGAAGTTGGTTTTGAATGAAAAAGATGATATTCATGTGTTCTTGAATAAAGTCTTGTTTTGATCCAAAAGTTTGGAACAAGAACTATGTTTTTGTGTTCGTTCTTGCATGCTTTTGTACGGGAACCCAGGTCCATGTTTTGAGCTCTTTGCATGGGACCTCAGATTTTGAATGCATATAAGTTATGATTTCCAGCATGCATGTTCTTGATGTTTTGATGATCTTGCTCTTGCATTCTTCAAGGGGAAACTCAGGTTTACCCCGACTTCGTTTTGTGGTGGTCGTCGGGACCACACCTCGGCGAGTAGGTGTGAGACCTCGGCTGGACCTAAATGATACTTAGAGTGTCTCCATGAGATGGAGAACAACATCTTGACTACTAGACATACTTTGCTTTGCTTTTGACTTGGATCCGGCGAGAGTGCCGAGATCATTATGTGCATATGAAGCTTGTTTTAAGGATGTGATTTGCCTTGTGACTTGTCAGGACCTTGATCTTTGCTTTGAGCCTTCACCCAAGAAGACTGAGGTGAGTGGTGCTTTTAATAAAGCTATGTTATAAAGCTTTTGATAAATCTTGCTTGTTTCGCTTGATAAAAGTATTTGCTACGCATGAATGACTAGCCTGTTTTGATGTGATGAATATGAGCTTGTTTGATGGTATTCTTGAAAGTCCCTTGTGCTGGAGGACGTTAAACTTTCGCAGCACTAAGAGTTAAAAAGGGTAAGTATGAGCTTGTCTTGATGATGTCCTTGTAATGAGTTTGAGCCTTGTTTTGATATCCTTAGAAAGTCCCTTGTACTGGAGGACTCTAAACTTTCGCAGTACCATCTTGTTAAAAAGGATACGGTCCTTTCTTGAAAAGATAAGTGTTAAAGCGGGCTACGGGCCTAAGTAACACCAGTCCCTTGTGCTAGAGGACTTTAAACTTTCGTAGCACCGCTTGGTGAAAAAGGGCTGCGGGCCTGAGTCACATAAGATGGTCAAAAAGGGCTACGGGCCTAAGTGACATGAGATAGTGAAAAAGGGCTACGGGCCTAAGTCACATAAGCAACAGGTTTGGTGAGATTGTGCTTGAGGAATATGGTTCCCCCCCCCTTGATTTGATACAGCTTGTTATGAATTGCCTGGATGGGACCTCGGCTACTACTTGTATGATCTCGGAGATGCTTTGACTTGTAAGACTTGCTAGATGAATACGGTTCATCTCTTGATTTGATATAACTTGCTATGTTTTGCTTTGGATGGAACCTCGGCTAACGCTTGAATGGTTTGGTATGCTTTGTTTGAAAAGACTTCGGCTATTATTCATGCAAACCTTTATTTCTAGTACCATTCACTGAGTTCCCAAGCTCACCCCTCTTTATATATATGTAGGTGATGAGCAGGACGGCGGCGACGCCTAGAAGTACTTGTAAAGCTTGTTTTGGGATTTTTGCATATATCGGCCTTGTTTTGTGATTACCTCGGCATTGTGTATTTACGTCGGCAGATCTTGAAAATTATGCTTCTTTGCTTGTAATCGTTGTATTTTGTATATGTCGGCTGAGAAGCCTTTTGATCAGGATGTAACTTGAAGTTTGTTTTGTTGGCTGCCGAAGTGTAGTCATGTTCTGTATGTCATCACATTTGATCTATGCACAGCTCTCAAGGACCACGTGTATTTTGTTTTATCGCTTCCGCATGTGTGAGCCCCCTATATATATATATACTCTGTTGTGTGTGAACTTTTGTAAGAGGCCTTTGGTGAATCTCGGATTTACTGGCCATCTCGGCACCAAACTACTAGGGGCGGTTTGGGGTCGTGACATATTGAGTAAAATAATTTGGTGAGAAGTCCTTTTGTTTGTTTTGAAAGACGTTTTGTTTTCAATTTTACTCCTTAATTTATCTGTTGAACTTTTTTTTCTTTATGTTCAAATTTACATTGAAGTGTTTATTTATTATTTTTTTGTCTGTATATTCAAAAAATTTGACTATCTGTTCAATTTTTTTCTCTATCTGTGTAACTTTTTGTCTAGATTTTATTATCAGTACAATTTTAATCTCTTATCTGTTCAAATATCTATCCTACATTTCTTATCTGTTCAACAAACCAGTCACAATCTTCAATTTATTTTTATCTGTTCAATTTTATTATCTGTTGAAATAAACCAAACCAGGATCTGTTGCAATCTTTCTTTCTGTCTTTTGTTCTTTCTCTCTATCTGTTGAAATTCTTTCTCAAAAATAATCCAGTATATATATATCTGTTCAATTTTTTTAGGTTCATTTACAACTATCTGTTGCAATTTGTTTCATCATACAAGAACAACACAGATCAACAACTTTAAAAAAAAAAAAGAAAAAAAGAAAAGAAAAATAGGAGGAATCAGATTTGTGTCCTTGAAATAAAAAAAAAAAAACTGTCCATAAAGAGCAGGATCAATGGAGTCTTCTCCTCCGATGGTCCTCTGCAGGCATTGGGTAAAATAATTTGGTGAGAAGTCATTTTTTTTTTGTTTTGAAAAAAGTTTTGTTTTCAATTTTACTCCTCAATTTATCTGTTGATATTTTTATTTTTTTTCTATATCTTCAAATTTACATTTAAGTGTTTAATTATTATTTTTTTGTCTATATATTCAAATAATTTGACTATCTGTTCAATTTTTTCCTCTATCTGTGCAACTTTTTGTCTAGATTTTATTATCAGTTCAATTTTAATCTCTTATCTGTTCAAATATCTATCCCAAATTTCTTATCTGTTCAACAAACCAGTCACAATCTATAATTTATTTTTATCTGTTCAATTTTATTATCTGTTGAAATATACCAAACCAGGATCTGTTGCAATCTTTCTTTCTCTCTCTTGTTCTTTCTCTCTATCTGTTGAAATTTTTTCTCAAAAATAATCCAGTATCTACAAATCGCTTGTAGCGTTGAATGAAACGGTTGTTTTCTAGAAAAGTTCATACACATATATACTTTGTATAAACTGTCACATTACTATTCTAGTATGAGAAGGGGTGTTCATGATCATAGCTATCTGTAAGTTGTTATTGTTGAGGATCATGTTGAGTTCCCTACTGGACTTTATGTTCATCCCACATTGTTGAATCTTTTTCAGGTGTTAAACAAGGTGAGCTGCAAGTTTTGGATCTACTTATTTACTGGCCACGGGGCCTCTGTTATGTTGGCGGAATGCCACTGTTGTGAAAGGGTTACACCCTTCTTCTTGTACCTTAAATGATGTAAGCCCAAGGGCAATTTATTAAGTATGTCCATGTAAAATTTACCTTGCATACGAATGAGAGTATTGTTAATCACTTCTACGGATTGAATGTATGAGTTTATTTCCGCAGGTTATCTCTGAAATTGAATTAAGTTAATGAATTTGGTAATGACTTTGAGTAATAAAAAGTGGGGCGTGACAATCTATATATATATATCTGTTCAATTTTTATATTATTTTTATCTACTTAATTTTTAATTTTTTTTTTTGTTCATTTACAACTATCTGTTGCAATTTGTTACATCATACAACAACAACAACAGATTAACAACTTAAAAAAAAAAGAGGAAGAATTAGATCTGTGTGCATGAAAAAAAAAAAAATTTCCATCAGGAGCAGGATCAATAGAGTATTCTCCTCCGATGGTCCTCTGCAGGCATTGAGTAAAATAATTTGGTGAGAAGTCCTTTTGTTTGTTTTGAAAGACGTTTTGTTTTCAATTTTACTCCTTAATTTAGCTGTTGAATTTTTTATTTTATTTTTTCTATATGTTCAAATTTACATTTAAGTGTTTAATTATTATTTTTTTGTCTGTATATTCAAAAAATTTAACTATTTGTTCAATTTTTTTCTCTATCCGTGCAACTTTTTGTCTAGATTTTATTAACAGTTCAATTTTAATCTCTTATCTGTTCAAATATCTATCCCAAATTTCTTATCTGTTCAAAAAACCAGTCATAATCTTCAATTTATTTTTATCTATTCAATTTTATTATCTGTTGAAATACACCAAACCAGGATATGTTGCAATCTTTCTTTCTCTCTTGTTCTTTCTCTTTATCTGTTGAAATTCTTTCTAAAAAATAATCCAGTATATATAAATCTGTTCAATTTTTTTATTATTTTTATCTGCTTAATTTTTATTTTTTTTTTTTCATTTACAACTATCTGTTGCAATTTGTTTTATCATACAACAACAACACAGATCAACAACTTTAAAAAAAAAGAAAAAAGAAAAAGAAAAATAGGAGGAATCAGATCTGTGTCCTTGAAAAAAAAACTGTCCATAAAGAACAGGATCAATAGAGTCTTCTCCTCCGATGGTCCTCTGCAGACATTGAGTAAAAATAATTTGGTGAGAAGCCCTTTTGTTTGTTTTGAAAGACGTTTTGTTTTCAATTTTACTCCTTAATTTATCTAGTGAATTTTTTTTTCCTATATGTTCAAATTTACATTTAAGTGTTTAATTATTATTTTTTTGTCTATATATTGAAAAAATTTGACGATTTGTTCAATTTTTTTCTCTATTTGTGCAACTTTTTGTCTAGATTTTATTATCTGTTCAGTTTTAATCTTTTATCTGTTCAAATATCTATCCCAAATTTGTTATCTGTTCAACAAACCAGTCACAATCTATAATTTATTTTTATTTGTTCAATTTTATTATCTGTTGAAATATACCAAACTAGGATCTGTCGCAATCTTTCTTTCTCTCTCTTGTTCTTTCTCTCTATCTGTTGAAATTCTTTCTAAAAAATAATCTAGTATATATATATCTGTTTAATTTTTTTATTATTTTTATCTGCTTAATTTTTAATTTTTTTGGTTCATTTACAACTATCTGTTGCAATTTGTTTCATCATACAACAACAACACAGATCAACAACATAAAAAAATAAAGAAAAAGAAAAAAATAGGAGGAATTAGATCTGTGTCCTTGAAAAAAAAAAACTGTCCATAAAGAACAGGATCAATGGAGACTTCTCCTCCGATGGTCCTCTGCAGGCATTGAGTCAAATAATTTGGTGAGAAGCCCTTTTGTTTGTTTTGAAAAACGTTTTGTTTTCAATTTTACTACTTAATTTATCTAGTGAATTTTTTATTTTTTTTTTCTATATGTTCAAATTTACATTTAAGTGTTTAATTATTATTTTTTTGTTTATATATTCAAAAAATTTGACGATCTGTTCAATTTTTTTCTCTATCTGTGCAACTTTTTGTCCAGATTTTATTATCTGTTCAGTTTTAATCTTTTATCTGTTCAAATATCTATCCCAAATTTGTTATCTGTTCAACAAGCCAGTCACAATCTATAATTTATTTTTATTTGTTCAATTTTATTATCTGTTAAAATACAACAAATCAGGATCTGTTGCAATCTTTCTTTCTCTCTCTTGTTCTTTCTCTCTATCTGTTGAAATTCTTTCTCAGAATTAATCTAGTATATATATATTTGTTCAATTTTTTTATTATTTTTATCTGCTTAATTTTTAATTTTTTTGGTTCGTTTACAACTATCTGTTGCAATTTGTTACATCACACAACAACAACACAGCTGAACAACATAAAAAAAAATACGAGGAATTAGATCTGTGTGCATGAAAAGAAAAACTGTCCACAAAGAGCAGGATCAATGGAGACTTTTCCTCCGATGGTCCTCTGCAGGCATTAAGTAAAATAATTTGGTGAAAAGTCCTTTTGTTTGTTTTGAAATACGTTTTGTTTTCAATTTTACTCCTTAATTTATCTGTTGAATTTTTTTTTTTCTATGTGTTCAAATTTACATTTAAGTGTTTAATTATTATTTTTTCGTCTATATATTCAAAAAATTTGACGATCTGTTCAATTTTTTTCTCTATCTGTGCAACTTTTCGTCTTCATTTTATTATCTGTTCAATTTTAATCTTTTATCTGTTCAAATATCTATCCCAAATTTGTTATCTGTTCAACAAACCAGTCACAATCTATAATTTATTTTTATTTGTTCAATTTTATTATCTGTTGAAATACAACAAATCAGGATCTGTTGCAATCTTTCTTTCTCTCTCTTGTTCTTTATCTCTATCTGTTAAAATTATTTCTCAAAAATAATCTAGTATATATATATTTGTTCAATTTTTTATTATTTTTATCTGCTTAATTTTTAATTTTTTTTGTTCATTTACAACTAGCTGTTGCAATTTGTTTCATCATACAACAACAACACAGTTCAACAACATAAAAAAATAGGAGGAATTAGATCTGTGTCCTTGAAAAAAAAAACTGTCCATAAAGAGCAGGATCAATGGAGACTTCTCCTCCGATGGTCCTCTGCAGGCATTGAGTCAAATAATTTGGAGAGAAGTCCTTTTGTTTGTTTTGAAAGGCGTTTTGTTTTCAATTTTACTCCTTAATTTATCTTTTGAATTTTTTATTTTTTCTTCTATATGTTCAAATTTACATTTAAGTGTTTAATTATTATTTTTTTGTCTATATATTCAAAAAAATTTGACGATCTGTTCAATTTTTTTCTCTATCTGTACAACTTTTTGTCCAGATTTTATTATCTGTTCAGTTTTAATCTTTTATCTGTTCAAATATCTGTCCCAAATTTGTTATCTGTTCAACAAACCAGTCACAATCTATAATTTATTTTTATATGTTCAATTTTATTATCTGTTGAAATACACCAAACCAGGATCTGTTGCAATCTTTCTTTCTCTCTCTTGTTCTTTCTCTCTATCTGTTGAAATTCTTTCTCAAAAATAATCTAGTATATATATATTTGTTGAATTTTTTTATTATTTTTATCTGCTTAATTTTTAATTTTTTTTGTTCATTTACAAGTATCTGTTGCAATTTGTTTCACTATACAACAACAACACAGATCAACAACATAAAAAAAAAGAAAATGAAAAAAATAGAAGGAATTAGATCTGTGCCCTCGAAAAAAAAACTGTCCATAAAGAGCAGGATCAATGGAGACTTTTCCTCCGATGGTCTTCTACAGGCATTGAGTCAAATAATTTGGTGAGAAGTCCTTTTGTTTGTTTTGAAAGACATTTTGTTTTCAATTTTACTCCTTAATTTATCTTTTGAATTTTTTATTTTTTTTCTATATGTTCAAATTTACATTTAAGTGTTTAATTATTATTTTTTTGCCTATGTATTCAAAAAATTTGACGATCTGTTTAATTTTTTTCTCTATCTGTGCAACTTTTTGTCTAGATTTTATTATCTGTTCAGTTTTAATCTTTTATCGGTTCAAATACCTATCCCAAATTTGTTATCTGTTCAACAAACCAGTCACAATCTATAATTTATTTTTATTTGTTCAATTTTATTATCTGTTGAAATATACCAAACCAGGATCTGTTGCAATCTTTTTTCTCTCTCTTGTTCTTTCTCTCTATCTGTTGAAATTCTTTCTCAAAAATAATCTAGTACATATATATATCTGTTCAATTTTTTTATTATTTTTATCTGCTTAATTTTTAATTTTTTTGGTTCATTTACAACTATCTGTTGCAATTTGTTTCATCATACAACAACAACACAGATCAACAACATAAAAAAAGGAGGAATTAGATCTGTGTCCTCGAAAAAAAAAACTGTCCATAAAGAGCAGGATCAATGGAGACTTCTCTTCCGATGGTCCTTTGCAGGCATTAAGTCAAATAATTTGGTGAGAAGTCCTTTTGTTTGTTTTGAAAGACGTTTTGTTTTCAATTTTACTCCTTAATTTGTCATTTGAATTTTTTATTTTTTTTTCTATATGTTCAAATTTACATTTAAGTGTTTAATTATTATTTTTTTGTCTATATATTCAAAAAATTTGATGATCTGTTCAATTTTTTTCTCTATCTGTGCAACTTTTTGTCTAGATTTTATTATCTGTTCAGTTTTAATCTTTTATCTGTTCAAATATCTATCCCAAATTTGTTATCTGTTCAACAAACCAGTCACAATCTATAATTTATTTTTATTTGTTCAATTTTATTATCTGTTGAAATATACCAAACCAGGATCTGTTGCAATCTTTCTTTCTCTCTCTTGTTCTTTCTCTCTATCTGTTGAAATTCTTTCTCAAAATTAATCTAGTATATATATATATTTGTCCAAATTTTTTTATTATTTTTATTCTGAATTTTTAATTTTTTTGGTACATTTACAACTATCTGTTGCAATTTGTTTCATCATACAACAACAACACAGATCAACAAGATAAAAAAAAATAGGAGGAATTAGATCTGTGTCCTTGAAAAAAAAAACTGTCCATAAAGAGCAGGATCAATGGAGACTTCTCCTCCGATGGTCCTCTGCAGGCATTAAGTCAAATAATTTGGGGAGAAGTCCTTTTGTTTGTTGTGAAAGACGTTTTGTTTTCAATTTTACTCCTTAATTTGTCATTTGAATTTTTTATTTTTTTTCTATATGTTCAAATTTACATTTAAGTGTTTAATTATTATTTTTTTGTCTATATATTCAAAAAATTTGACGATCTGATCAATTTTTTTCTCTATCTGTGTAACTTTTTGTCTAGATTTTATTAGCTGTTCAGTTTTAATCTTTTATCTGTTCAAATATCTATCCCAAATTTGTTATCTGTTCAACAAACCAGTCACAATCTATAATTTATTTTTCTTTGTTCAATTTTATTATCTGTTGAAATACAACAAATCAGGATCTGTTGCAATCTTTCTTTCTCTCTCTTGTTCTTTCTCTCTATCTGTTAAAATTCTTTCTCAAAAATAATCTAGTATATATATATATTTGATCAATTTTTTTTATGATTTTTATCTGCTTAATTTTTAATTTTTTTTGTTCATTTACAACTATTTGTTGCAATTTGTTTCATCATACAACAACAACACAGATCAACAACATAAAAAAAAAAAGAAAGAAAAAAATAGGAGGAATTAGATCTGTGTCCTTGAAAAAAAAAACTGTCCATAAAGAGCAGGATCAATGGAGACTTCTCCTCCGATGGTCCTCTGCAGGCATTGAGTCAAATAATTTGGTGAGAAGTCCTTTTGTTTGTTTTGAAAGACGTTTTGTTTTCAATTTTACTCCTTAATTTATCTTTTGAATTTTTTATTTTTTCTTCTATATGTTCAAATTTACATTTAAGTGTTTAATTATTATTTTTTTGTTTATATATTCAAAAAATTTGACGATCTGTTCAATTTTTTTCTCTATCTGTGGAACTTTTTGTCTAGATTTTATTATCTGTTCAGTTTTAATCTTTTATCTGTTCAAATATCTATCCCAAATTTGTTATCTGTTCAACAAACCAGTCACAATCTATAATTTATTTTTATGTGTTCAATTTTATTATCTGTTCAAATACACCAAACCAGGATTTGTTGCAATCTTTCTTTCTCTCTCTTGTTCTTTCTCTCTATCTGTTGAAATTCTTTCTCAAAAATAATCTAGTATATATATATTTGTTCAATTTTTTTATTATTTTTATCTGCTTAATTTTTAATTTTTTTGGTTCATTTACAACTATCTGTTGCAATTTGTTTCATCATACAACAACAACACAGATCAACAACATAAAAAAAAAATGAAAAAAATAGAAGGAATTAGATCTGTGTCCTTGAAAAAAAAAACTATCCATAAAGAACAGGATCAATGGAGACTTCTCCTCCGATGGTCCTCTACAGGCATTGAGTCAAATAATTTGGTGAGAAGTCCTTTTGTTTGTTTTGAAAGAAGTGTTGTTTTCAATTTTACTCCTTAATTTATCTTTTGAATTTTTTATTTTTTTTCTATATGTTCAAATTTACATTTAAGTGTTTAATTATTGTTTTTTTGCCTATGTATTCAAAAAATTTGACGATCTATTCAATTTTTTTCTCTATCCGTGCAATTTTTTGTCTAGATTTTATTATCTGTTCAGTTTTAATCTTTTATCTGCTCAAATATCTATCCCAAATTTGTTATCTGTTCAACAAACCAGTCACAATCTATAATTTATTTTTATTTGATCAATTTTATTAACTGTTGAAATATACCAAACCAGGAACTGTTGCAATCTTTCTTTCTCTCTCTTGTTCTTTCTCTCTATCTGTTGAAATTCTTTCTCAAAAATAATCTAGTATATATATATCTGTTTATTTTTTTTTATCTGCTTAGTTTTTAATTTTTTTGGTTCATTTACAACTATCTGTTGCAATTTGTTTCATCATACAACAACAACACAGATCAACAACATAAAATAAAAAAAATAAAAAAATAGGAGGAATTAGATCGGTGTCCTTGAAAAAAAAACTGTCCATAAAGAGCAAGATCAATGGAGACTTCTCCTCCGATGGTTCTCTGCAGGCATTGAGTCAAATAATTTGGTGAGAAGCCCTTTTGTTTGTTTTGAAAGACGTTTTGTTTTCAATTTTACTCCTTAATTTATCTTTTGAATTTTTTTATTTTTTTTCTATATGTTCAAATTTACATCTAAGTGTTTAAATATTATTTTTTTGTCTATATATTCAAAAAATTTGACGATCTGTTCAATTTTTTTCTCTATCTGTGCAACTTCTTGTCTAGATTTTATTATCTGTTCAGTTTTAATCTTTTATCTGTTCAAATATCTATCCCAAATTTGTTATCTGTTAACAAATCAGTCACAATCTATAATTTATTTTTATTTGTTCAATTTTATTAACTGTTGAAATATACCAAACCAGGATCTATTGCAATCTTTCTTTCTCTCTCTTGTTCTTTCTCTCTATCTGTTGAAATTCTTTCTCAAAAATAATCTAGTATATATATATATTTGTTCAATTTTTTTATTATTTTTATCTACTTAATTTTTAAGTTTTTTGGTTCATTTACAACTATCTGTTGCAATTTGTTTCATCATACAACAACAATACAGATCAACAACATAAAAAAAAATAAAAAAATAGGAGGAATTAGATCTGTGTCCTGGAAAAAAAAAACTGTCCATAAAGAGCAAGATCAATGGAGACTTCTCCTCCGATGGTCCTCTGCAGGCATTGAGTCAAATAATTTGGTGAGAAGTCCTTTTGTTTGTCTTGAAAGACGTTTTGTTTTCAATTTTACTCCTTCATTTATCTTTTGAATTTTTTTTCTATATGTTCAAATTTACATTGAAGTGTTTAATTATTATTTTTTTATCTATATATTCAAAAAATTTGACGATCTGTTCAATTTTTTTCTCTATCTGTGCAACTTTTTGTCCAGATTTTATTATCTGTTCAGTTTTAATCTTTTATCTGTTCAAATATCTATCCCAAATTTGTTATCTGTTCAACAAACCAGTCACAATCTATAATTTATTTTTATTTGTACAATTTTATTATCTGTTGAAATACACCAAACCAGGATCTGTTGCAATCTTTCTTTTCTCTCTTGTTCTTTCTCTCTATCTGTCGAAATTCTTTCTCAAAAATAATCTAGTCTATATATATATATATTTGTTCAATTTTTTTTATTATTTTTATCTGCTTTATTTTTAATTTTTTTTGGTTCATTTACAACTATCTGTTGCAATTTGTTTCATCATACAACAACAACATATATCAACAAAAAAAAAAAGAAAAAAAAAAAAGAATTAGATCTGTGTGCTAGAAAAAAAAACTTTCCATAAGGGGCAGGATGAATAGAGTACTCTCCTCCGATGGTCCTCTGCAGGCAGTGAGTAAAATAATTTGGTGAGAAGTCCTTTTGTTTGTTTTGAAAGATGTTTTGTTTTCAATTTTACTCCTTAATTTATCTGTTGAATTTTTTTGTTTTTTTTCTATATGTTCAAATTTACATTTAAATGTTTAATTATTATTTTTTTGTCTACATATTGAAAAAATTTGACTATCTTTTCAATTTTTTTCTCTATCTGTGCAACTTTTATCTAGATTTTATTATCAGTTCAACTTTAATCTCTTATCTGTTCAAATATCTATCTCAAAATTTGTTATCTGTTCAACAAACCAGTCACAATCTTCAATTTATTTTTATCTGTTCAATTTTATTATCTGTTGAAATACACCAAACCAGGATCTGTTGCAAACTTTCTTTCTCTCTCTTGTTTTTTCTCTCTATCTGTTGAAATTCTTTCTCAAAAATAATCCAGTATATATATATCTGTTCAATTTTTTTATTATTTTTATCTGCTTAATTTTTAATTTTTTTGGTTCATTTCTGTTGCAATTTGTTTCATCATACAACAACACATATCAACAACTTAAAAAAAAAAGAAAAATAGGAGGAATTAGATCTGTGTCCTTGAAGAAAAAAAAAACTGTCCATAAGGAGCAGGATCAATGGAGTCTTCTCCTCCGATGGTCCTCTGCAGACATTGAGTAAAATAATTTGGTGAGAAGTCCTTTTGTTTGTTTTGAAAGACGTTTTGTTTTCAATTTTACTCCTTAATTTATCTGTTGAATTTTTTATTTTTTATTTCCTACATATTCAAATTTACATTTGAGTGTTTAATTATTATTTTATTGTGTATATATTCAAAAAATTTGACTATCTGTTATATTTTTTTCTCTATCTGTGCAACTTTTTGTTTAGATTTTATTATCAGTTCAATTTTAATCTCTTATCTGTTCAAATATCTATCCCAATTTCTTATCTGTTCAACAAACCAGCTACAATCTTCAATTTATTTTTACCTGTTGAAATACACCAAACCAGGATCTGTTGCAATCTTTCTTTCTCTCTCTTGTTCTTTCTCTATATCTGTTGAAATTCTTTCTCAAAAATAATCCAGTATATATATATCTGTTCAATTTTTTTATTATTTTTATCTGCTTAATTTTTAATTTTTTTGGGTTCATTTACAACTATCTGTTGCAATTTGTTTCATCATACAACAACAACAGAGATCAACAACTTAAAAAAAAAATGAAATAAAAATGACAAATAGGAGTAATTAGATCTGTGTCCTTAAAAAAAAAACTGTCCACAAACAGCAGGTTCAATGGAGTCTTCTCCTCCGATGGTCCTCTGCAGGCATTGAGTAAAATAATTTGGTGAAAACTCCTTTTGTTTGTTTTGAAAGACGTTTTGTTTTCAATTTTACTCCTTAATTTATCTGTTGAATTTTTTATTTTTTTTCTATGTGTTCAAATTTACATTTAAGTGTTTAATTATTATTTTTTCGTCTATATATTCAAAAAATTTGGCGATATGTTCAATTTTTTTCTCTATCTGTGCAACTTTTTATTTAGATTTTATTATCAGTTCAATTTTAATCTGTTATTTGTTCAAATATCTATCCCAAATTTCTTATCTGTTCAACAAACCAGTCACAATCTTCAATTTTTTTATTTGTTCAATTTTATTATCTGTTCAAATACACCAAACCAGGATCTGTTGCAATCTTTCTTTCTCTCTCTTGTTCTTTCTCTCTATCTGTTGAAATTTTTTCTCAAAAATAATCCAGTATATATATGTTTGTTCAATTTTTTATTATTTTTATCTGCTTAATTTTTAATTCTTTTTGGTTCATTTATAACTATTTATTGCAATTTGTTTCATCATACAACAACAACACAGATCAACAACATTAAAAAAAAAGAGAAAGAATTATATCTGTGTGCTTGAAAAAAAAAACTTTCCATAAGGAGCAGGATCAATAGAGTATTCTTCTCCGATCGTCCTCTGCAGGCATTGAGTACAATAATTTGGTGAGAAGTCCTTTTGTTTGTTTTGAAAGACGTTTTGTTTTCAATTTTACTCCTTAATTTATCTGTTGAATTTTTTTATTTTTTTTTCTATATCTTCAAATTTACATTTAAGTGTTTAATTATTATTTTTTTTGTCTATATATTCAAATAATTTGCCTATCTGTTCAATTTTTTTCTCTATCTGTGCAACTTTTTGTCTAGATTTTATTATCTGTTCAATTTAAATATCTTATTTGTTCAAATATCTATCCCAAATTTCTTATTTGTTCAACAAACCAGTCACAATCTTTAATTTATTTTTATCTATTCAAATTTATTATCTGTTGAAATACACCAAACCAGGATCTGTTGCAATCTTTCTTTCTCTCTCTTGTTCTTTCTCTCTATCTGTTGAAATTCTTTCTCAAAAATAATCCAGTATATATATATCTGTTCAATTTTTTTCTTATTTTTTATCTGCTTAATTTTTAATTTTTTTTGGTTCATTTACAACTATCTGTTGCAATTTGTTTCATTGTACAACAACAACACAGATTAATAACTTAAAAAAGAAAAAGAAAAAAAGAGGAAGAATTAGATCTATGTGCTTGAAAAAAAAAAACTTTCCATAAGGAGTAGGATCAATAAAGTAGGATCAATAGAGTATTTTCCTCCAATGGTCCTCTGCAGGCATTGAGTAAAATAATTTGGTGAGAAGTCCTTTTGTTTGTTTTGAAAGACGTTTTGTTTTCAATTTTACTCCTTAATTTATCTGTTGAATTTTTTTTTCTATATGTTCAAATTTACATTTAAGTGTTTATTTATTATTTTTTTATCTGTATATTCAAAAAATTTGACTATCTGTTCAATTTTTTTCTCTATCTGTGCAACTTTTTGTCTAGATTTTATTATCAGTACAATTTTAATCTCTTATCTGTTCAAATATCTATCCCACATTTCTTATCTGTTCAACAAACCAGTCACAATCTTCAATTTATTTTTATCTGTTCAATTTTATTATCTGTTGAAATAAACCAAACCAGGATCTGTTGCAATCTTTCTTTCTCTCTCTTGTTCTTTCTCTCTATCTGTTGAAATTCTTTCTCAAAAATAATCCAGTATATATATCTGTTCAATTTTTTTATTATTTTTATCTGCTTAATTTTTATTATTTTTGGTTCATTTACAACTATCTGTTGCAATTTGTTTCATCATACAAGAACAGCACAGATCAACAACTTTAAAAAAAAAGAAAAAAAGGAGGAATCAGATTTGTGTCCTTGAAATAAATAAAAAAAAAACTATCCATAAAGAGCAGGATCAATGGAGTCTTCTCCTCCGATGGTCCTCTGCAGGCATTGAGTAAAATAATTTGGTGAGAAGCCCTTTTGTTTGTTTTGAAAGACGTTTTGTTTTCAATTTTACTCCTTAATTTGTCTGGTGAATTTTTTATTTTTATTTTCTATATGTTCAAATTTACATTTAAGTGTTTAATTATTATTTTTTTGCCTATATATTCAAAAAATTTGACTATCTGTTCAATTTTTTTCTCTATCTGTGCAACTTTTTGTCCAGATTTTATTATCAGTTCAATTTTAATCTCTTATCAGTTCAAATATCTATCCCAAATTTCTTATCTGTTCAACAAACCAGTCACAATCTATAATTTATTTTTATTTGTTCAATTTTATTATCTGTTGAAATACACCAAACCAGGATCTGTTGCAATCTTTCTTTCTCTCTCTTGTTCTTTCTCTCTATCTGTTGAAATTTTTTCCCAAAAATAATCCAGTATCTACAAATCGCTTGTAGCGTTGAATGACACGGTTGTTTTCGAGAAAAGTTCATACACATATATACTTTGTATAAACTGTCACATTACTATTCTAGTATGAGAAGGGGTGTTCATGATCATAGCTATCTGTAAGTTGTTATTGTTGAGGATCATGTTGAGTTCCCTACTGGACTTTATGTTCATCCCACGTTGTTGAATCTTTTTCAGGTGTTAAGCAAGTTGAGCTACAAGTTTTGGATCTACTTATTTACTGGCCACGGGGCCTCTGTTATGTTGGCGGAATGCCACTGTTGTGAAAGGGTTACACCCTTCTTCTTGTACCTTAAATGATGTAAGCCCAAGGGCAATTTATTAAGTATGTCCATGTAAAATTTACCTTGCATACGAATGAGAGTATTGTTAATCACTTCTACAGATTGAATGTATGAGTTTATTACCGCATGTTATCTCTGAAATTGAATTCAGTTAATGAATTTGGTAATGACTTCGAGTAATAAAAAGTGGGGCGTGACAATCTATATATATATCTGTTCAATTTTTATATTATTTTTATCTGCTTAATTTTTAATTTTTTTTGTTCATTTACAACTATCTGTTGTAATTTGTTACATCATACAACAACAACACAGCTCAACAACTTTAAAAAAAAAAAAGAGAGGAAGAATTAGATCTGTGTGCATGAAAAAAAAAAAACTTTCCATCTGGAGCAGGATCAATAGAGTATTCTCCTCCGATGGTCCTCTGCAGGCATTGAGTAAAATAATTTGGTGAGAAGTTCTTTTATTTGTTTTGAAAGACGTTTTGTTTTCAATTTTACTCCTTAATTTAGCTGTTGAATTTTTTATTTTATTTTTTCTATATGTTCAAATTTACATTTAAGTATTTAATTATTATTTTTTTGTCTGTATATTCAAAAAATTTAACTATCTGTTCAATTTTTTTCTCTATCTGTGCAACTTTTTGTCTAGATTTTATTAACAGTTCAATTTTAATCTCTTATTTGTTCAAATATCTATCCCAAATTTCTTATCTGTTCAAAAAACCAGTCATAATCTTCAATTTATTTTTATCTGTTCAATTTTATTATCTGTTAAAATACACCAAACCAGGATCTGTTGCAATCTTTCTTTCTCTCTTGTTCTTTCCCTCTATCTGTTGAAATTCTTTCTAAAAAATAATCCAGTATATATAAATCTGTTCAATTTTTTTTTTATTTTTATCTGCTTAATTTTTAATTTTTTTTGTTTCATTTACAACTATCTGTTGCAATTTGTTTCATCATACAACAACAACACAGATCAACAACTTTAAAAAAGAAAAAGAAAAATAGGAGGAATCAGATCTGTGTCCTTGAAAAAAAAAACTGTCCATAAAGAGGAGGATCAATGGAGTCTTCTCCTCCGATGGTCCTCTGCAGGCATTGAGTAAAATAATTTGGTGAGAAGCCCTTTTGTTTGTTTTGAAAGATGTTTTGTTTTCAATTTTACTCCTTAATTTATCTAGTGAATTTTTTATTTTTTTTTCTATATGTTCAAATTTACATTTAAGTGTTTAATTATTTTTTTTTTGCTTATGTATTCAAAAAATTTGACTATCTGTTCAATTTTTTTGTCTATCTGTGCAACTTTTTGTCTAGATTTTATTATCAGTTCAATTTTAATCTCTTATCTGTTCAAATATCTATCCCAAATTTCTTATCTGTTCAACAAACCAGTCACAATCTTCAATTTATTTTTATCTGTTCAATCTTATTATCTGTTGAAATACACCAAACCAGGATCTGTTGCAATCTTTCTTTCTCTCTCTTGTTCTTTCTCTCTATCTGTTGAAATTCTTTCTCAAAAATAATCCAGTATATATATATATCTGTTCAATTTTTTATTATTTTTATCTGCTTAATTTTTAATTTTTTTGGTTCATTTACCACTATCTGTTGCAATTTGTTTCATCACAGATCAACAACATAAAAAAAAAGAAAAAAGAAAAAAATAGGAGGAATTAGATCTGTGTCCTTGAAAAAAAAAAACTGTCCATAAAGAACAGGATCAATGGAGACTTCTCCTCCGATGGTCCTCTGCAGGCATTGAGTTAAATAATTTGGTGGGAAGTCCTTTTGTTTGTTTTGAAAGACGTTTTGTTTTCAATTTTACTCCTTAATTTATTTTTTGAATTTTTTATTTTTTTTTCTATATGTTCAAATTTACATTTAAGTGTTTAATTATTATTTTTTTGTCTATATATTCAAAAAATTTGACGAACTGTTCAATTTTTTTCTCTATCTGTGCAACTTTTTTTCTAGATTTTATTATCTGTTCAGTTTTAATCTTTTATCTGCTCAAATATCTATCCCAAATTTGTTATCTGTTCAACAAACCAGTCACAATCTATAATTTATTTTTATTTGTTCAATTTTATTATCTGTTGAAATACACCAAACCAGGATCTGTTGCAATCTTTCTTTCTCTCTCTTGTTCTTTCTCTCTATCTGTTGAAATTCTTTCTCAAAAATAATCTAGTATATATATATATTTGTTCAATTTTTTTATTATTTTTCTCTGCTTAATTTTTAATTTTTTTTGGTTCATTTACAACTATCTGTTGCAATTTGTTTCATCATACAACAACAACATATATCAACCAAAAAAAAGAAAAAAAAAGAAAGAATTAGATCTGTGTGCTAGAAAAAAAAAAACTTTCCATAAGGAGCAGGATCAATAGAGTACTCTCCTCCGATGGTCCTCTGCAGGCATTGTGTAAAATAATTTGGTGAGAAGTCCTTTTTTTTGTTTTGAAAGATGTTTTGTTTTCAATTTTACTCCTTAATTTATCTGTTGAATTTTTTATTTTTTTTCTATATGTTCAAATTTACATTTAAATATTTAATTATTATTTTTTTGTCTACATATTGAAAAAATTTGACTATCTGTTCAATTTTTTTCTCTATCTGTGCAACTTTTATCTAGATTTTATTATCAGTTCAACTTTAATCTCTTATCTGTTCAAATATCTATCTGAAATTTTGTCACGACCCCAACCCGCCCCTAGTAGGATGGTGCCATGATGGCCAGTAATCCCTAATTACCGAAGGCCAACTTACAAAGTCCAAACACAATCAGAGTATAATATAGGGGCTCTCAAATGCGGAAGCAATAAATCAAATACAAGTGGTCCATAAGAGCTGTGCATAGATCAAATGTAATGGCATACATGACTTAGTTTTACATTTCGGTTGATAACAAACTACATATTACAATCCTGATCAAAAGGCTTCTAAGGCCGACATGTGCAAATACAATGATCATAAGTCAAAGAAGCATAATCTTCAAGATTTGCCGATGTAAATACAAATTTGCCGACATCAAACAAGTTAAGCCGACATGACAAGAATCCAAAACAAACTTTGCAAAACACATCTAGGCGTCGCCGCCGTCCTGCTCATCACCTACATATATATAGAGAGGGTGAGCTTGGATACTCAGTGAATGGTACTAGTAATAAAGGTTTTGCATGAATAATAGCCGGAGTCTTTTCAAAGCAAAACATGTCAAAACTATACGAGCAGTAGCCGAGGTCCTTTCAAGCAAAACACATCAAAACTTTACAAATCAAAGGATGAACTGTATTCATCTAACAAGTCTTACAAGTCTCAAGGGATGCTTACTGGCATCGGCAAAACACAAATCAATAGCTTTCCGAACAAACAATTCCACGCGATAATCCGTCAGTGGCAAAACAAAGGACTGCACGATCCGTAATCGATTAGTTAAGGGTACTGCAAAAGTTTATAGTCCTCCAGCACAAGGGACTTATGTTGCTTAGGCCCGTAGCCCTTTTTAACACGATGGTGCTATGAAAGTTTAGAGTCCTCTAGCACAAGGGACTTGTGTTACTTAGGCCCGCAGCCCTTTTTAACACGATAGTCTATTCAAGAAAGGACCGTATCCTTTTTAACACAAGGGTACTGCACAAGTTTAGAGTCCTCCAGTACAAGGGACTTTCATACCTAGTGCTGCGAAAGTTTAGAGTCCTCCAGCACGAGGGACTTCCCAAAGATAACATCAAAACAAAGCTTATACTTGATACATCAAAATAGGCTAATCATTCATGCTTAACAAATACTTTCATCAAAACGAAGCAAAGCAAGATTTATCAAAACTTTATAACATAGCTTTATTAAAAATACCACTCACCTAGATCTTCTCGGGTGTAGGCTCAAAGCAGAGATCAAGGACCTACAATCACATGGCAAATACATTCTCAAAACGAGCTTTACATACATGCAAATGATCTCGGCACTCTCACCGAATCCAAGTCTATAACAAAGCAAGACATGCTGGGAGTCAAATCACTGTTTTTCATATCATGAAAACACACTGGGTACCACCCAGGTCTTGCCGAGGTCCCACACCTCCTTGCCGAGGTGTGGTCCCGATGGCCACATTCAAAAACGAAGTCGGAAAAGCCTGGGTTTCCCTTTGAAGAATGCAAAGAACAAGATCATCAAGAACATCAAGAACATGCATGCTTAAATCACAACTTGTTTATTCAAAATCTGAGATTTCATGCTAAGAATTCAAAAACATGGACCTGGGTACCCACACAAGGAAATCATGTGAAAACAAACACAAAAACATAGTTCTTGTTGTAAACTTTCGGATCAAAACAAGACTTTCCTTCAAGAACATAGAAGCATTATTTTCTCTTTCAAAACCAACTTCAAATCGATGCATGGCATGCAAAATAGTTTCGATCGTGCAATGCAGCTTGATAATCAATAAGAACAACCAGAGTAGATTAAGATTCTTACCTCAAAGCTCGAATCTAACGGCTCAAACTCCAAAGATCAAACTTGGAAATCTACTCTCTCACTCTAAAACTCCTCTCCCTCTTCTAGAGTTTCTCTCTCTCTCTTCAAGAACAAGACTTACAACAAAATGATACAAAATGATATGTTTTTAGGCCTGTCGGCTGGCTAAACCTTCAGCTCGGACACGTGGCGCTACCGGGTTGGTTTAACTCAAAAATGTGACTGATTGATAAGACAAGTCTATGACAAAGCGTATGCAACAAGCTAAGGCAAGACACATCGGCAATCAATGACATCGGCTAAAGACAAAGCTTCGTCAACAGGGTAACAAAGACATCAGCTAGGGAGGACGACACTTGACTAAGCTGTGCCACACCTTGGCCTGGGTGTGCCACACCTCGGTCTAGGCCATACCTGCCCATGAACAAAATCACTAAGTGCAAAACATCTCGGCCTAGATGATACACTCCTCGGCCTTGGTTCTGAACACCTCGGCCCAGATAGCGACATCTCGGCTAACATGCCGGGGTGAAGACGGAGGTCAACCAAGTGGTTCCAAAATGGTTCTAAGTACAAAGGTTCAATGGTGAACTAGGCTCAAGATAACCTCGGCTATACGCCAAGCAAGGAACAAAATCAAGCAGCAACACTTAAACAAAGCAAGACAAAACAAGATTTGCAAACATAACAAGACAAGATCATACATGAATGTATGCAAGCATGGCTAAGTCAAAGTGAGGGTCGTTACATCCTGCCCCCTTAAAGAAGTTTGGTCCCCAAACTTGGGTTACCTTGGTCCAAGAACAATTCTGGATGTCGAATTCTCATTTCCTCTTCCATTTCCCATGTGGCATCCTTGCCATAATGCTCTTCCCATTCAATCTTTACCATTGGTATCGACTTGTTTCTCAATTGCCTTACTTGTCTGTCGATAATACACATCGGCTTCTCTTCATAGCCTAAATTCTCATTAACTTCAATCCCAGAATAGTCAATCACATGCAGTGGATCTCGGATATACTTTCTCAACATCGAAACATGAAACACATTATGAACTTGGCTTAATTCTGGTGGCAAAGTAAGTCTGTAGGCAACGGAGTTAACCTTGTCAAGAATTTCAAATGGCCCAATATAACGAGGTGCTAACTTACCTTTCTTTTCAAACCTGGAAACTCCTTTCATCGGCGAAACCTTCAGGAATACATGATCCCCTACTTCAAATTGTAACTCATTCCTTCTCTGGTCGGCGTAGCTTTTTTGTCGGCTCTGAGCAGTTTTAATTCTCTGTTGAATAAGTTTAATCTTCTCCGTTGTTACCTGAATCAACTCGGGACCAAGCAGAGCTTTGTCTCCAACTTCGGTCCAACATATCGGCGACCTACACTTTCTTCCATATAATGCTTCATATGGCGCCATGCCAATACTAGCCTGATAACTGTTGTTGTAAGCAAATTCCACTAAGGGCAAATGCACTCCCCAACTTCCTTGGAAGTCCAATACACAAAGTCTAAGCATATCTTCAAGCGTCTGAATTGTTCTCTCTGTTTGCCCATCCGTCTGGGGATGAAAGGCTGTACTAAATCTCAACTCGGCTCCAAAAGCCCTCTGTAGACTTTGCCAAAATCTGGAAACAAACTTCAGATCTCGGTCTAACACAATTGACATCGGCACTCCATGAAGTCTAACAATCTCATTTACATATAACAAGGCAAGTTGATCGGCGTTGAAGGTAGTCTTAACAGGCAAAAAGTGTGCTGACTTAGTTAATCTATCAACAACAACCCAAATCGAATCCATACCTTTCTGTGTCTTCGGTAACCCAATCACAAAATCCATGGAGATGTGTTCCTATTTCCACTCAGGAATCGGCAAAGGTTGAAGAAGTCCGGCTGGTCTCTGATGTTCTGCTTTTACTTGTTGACAATGCAAACACTGGGACACGAATTTGGCTATTTCTCTCTTTATATTTGGCCAGCAAAACGTCTGTTTCACATCCTGATACATCTTGGTATTTCCTGGATGAACAGCAAACTTGAAAGCATGAGCTTCCTGCAAAATTTTTCTTTTCAACTCTGGAACGTCGGCCACACACAATCTCCCTTCAAACTTGAGCACTTGGTTCTCAATAGTGTACCTTGATCTCGGCTTTGTAACAATCTCATCGGCTACCTTTCTGAAGAATTCATCCTCCATTTGTCTTGTCTTTACTTCCTCGACAATAGTTGGTTCTACTGAAATCATGGTTAGACATGCCAAGTTTCCAACTGTCTTTCTGCTCAAAGCGTCGGCTACGCTGTTAGCTTTGCCTGGGTGATATTGAATCTGCATATCATAGTCTTTCAATAACTCAAGCCATCTTCTCTGTCTCAAATTCAATTCTTTCTGAGTGAACAGGTACTTTAAACTCTTATGATCTGTAAAAACCTGACAAGAAGCTCCATACAAGTAGTGACGCCAAATCTTTAAAGCAAATACAACGGCTGCTAGCTCCAAATCGTGGGTAGGATAGTTCTTTTCATGTGGCTTCAACTGACGAGATGCGTATGCTATGACCTTACCCTTTTGCATTAATACACAACCCAAACCCTTATGCGATGCATCACTATAGATATGAAACTCTTCATTACCTGATGGAAGTACAAGCACTGGTGCTGTAATTAACCTCGTCTTCAGTTCCTGGAAAGTTGACTCCCGATCTTCAGTCCATTCATACGGTGCTCCCTTCTTAGTCAATTGCGTCAATGGAATTGCAATCCTTGAGAAATCCTTCACAAACTTCCTGTAATAACCTGCCAAACCCAGAAAACTACGAACCTCGGACACATTAGTCGGCCTCGGCCAATTTACTACGGCTTCAATTTTGCTAGGATCAACCGAGATACCCTCTTGATTAATTACGTGACCCAAGAATGAGATAGTAGAAAGCCAAAACTCACACTTGTTAAACTTAGCATACAGTTTACGGTCTCTCAAAATCTGTAAGGCAAGTCTCAAATGGTTTTCATGTTCAGTTTTACTCTTGGAATAGATCAATATATCATCAATGAAGACGACCACAAACTCATCCAAATATGGGTTGAAGACTCTGTTCATTAAATCCATAAATGCAGCAGGGGCATTGGTTACTCCAAAAGGCATTACTAAAAATTCGTAGTGGCCATATCTCGTCCGAAAAGCAGTCTTCTCAACGTCCTCGGCTTTAACTTTAAGTTGATGGTAACCCGACCTAAGGTCAATCTTAGAAAAGACTCGTGCTCCTTGTAGTTGATCAAGCAAATCATCAATCCTAGGTAATGGGTACTTGTTCTTAATGGTGACCTTATTAAGTTCTCTATAATCAATGCAAAGACGAAGTGTGCCATCCTTTTTCTTAACAAATAAAACAGGCGCTCCCCATGGTGAAGTGCTCGGCCTAATAAATCCATTATCCAACAATTCCTGTAATTGCAGTTTCAATTCCCTAAGTTCAGCTGGGGCCATTCTATAGGGTGATTTGGAGATCGGCTGTGTTCCCGACATGATATCAACAATAAACTCTATTTCCCTATCGACCAAGTGGCCAGGCAATTCGTTTGGGAAGACGTCAGGGAATTCATTAACAATTGGGAGGTCGGCTAAATTAACATTTCCATTCTGGTCATTCAGTATACTACACAAGTAGCCCCGACACCCTTTCTGAATTAACTTATAGGCCTTAATGGACGAAATCAAGTAAGGTGGGGACACTACCCCTTTACCCTGGAAAATAACCTCGGCTTGGTTTGGGGGTTTCAGTGTGACGCTCTTTGAAACACAATTAATAGATGCATGATTTGTTACTAACCAATCCATTCCCAAGATAACATCAAAATGAGTTATGTCCAGAGGCATTAAATCAACTAACAATTCAACATTCTCAGTCACAATAACACAGGCTCTATAAATGGATGCAACAATCATGGATCCCCCAGATGGAGTAGACACAGATAGCACATAATCAAGGGGTTCTAGGTTCCTATTAATCTTCTCAGCAAACTTAGCAGATACAAACGAATGAGTAGATCCCGAATCAATTAACACGTAAGCATCTTGAGAGAAAATTGAGAGTATACCTGACACCACTGCCTCAGCATTCTGCGTATCTCCTGGTACTAGTGCAAACACTCTGCCTTGCCGCATCTGTCCTTTTCCAACATTACCTTTCTGAACGGAACCCGAGGTATTCTCACCTTTCTTACTGTTATCAGCCTTTGTCTTAGGGCAGTCTCTCACATAATGACCCATTTCACCACATTCATAACAAGCTCCAGACGCCCGACGACAGACCCCGAAATGCTGCTTTCCACAATCCGAACACGTCGGTTTAGTATTACCTTCCTGCCTTAGGTTTCCAGCGCTGCCATTGTTCGTCTTCTTCTTAGTGCCCAACTGTGCTCGGCGACTATCATAATTCTGTCTCTTTCGCTGGTCCTCTCCCGAGCTCTGGTATCTGTTCAAGTTAGCTTCGGCCAAAATGGCTTTGTTCAACACTTCGGCGTAGGTCGGCATATTGTGCAGGTTAACCCGGTCTTGAATCGGTCCGCGAAGCCCACTCTCAAACTTCCTAGCCTTCATATACTCATCGTTGGCCATGTGGGGTGCAAACCTCGCCAATTCAGTAAAAGCGCGGTCGTATTCTGCTACTGTTCGGTTGCCCTGTGTCAAAGTCTGAAATTCGGTAGCATTGCGGTTTCGAACACTTAGGGAAAAGTGTTTGTTGTAGAACAACTCCAGGAATCGGGTCCAGGTCAAGTCTGAATTGCTTTCTCGAACCATCATCCACCATCTGCGAGCGTCATCATCTAAGGTGAATGCTGCCAATGTTACCTTTTGAGAGTCAGTGCTGGGGAAAATCTCGAACAACTTCTCCATTTCCAAAACCCACGCCTCGGCCTTCATCGGCTCTATACCCCCAGAAAATCTCGGTGGTTTCATCTTCTTAAATTCCCTGATCAAGGCGATCGTGCCGTCCCCATACAAGGCTGGCGGTGGAGGAACTTGCGGCACTGGAGGGGGCGGAGGCGGGACTACATTCTGGCCGTTTGTCTGCTCGGCTTGAGTCGAAGTAGCACTAGCGTACTACTGTCTTGTTTGCCTCAATTCACGGGCCAAACCTTCCGCTAACCTTTCCAGTCTGTCTAATCTGTCTTCGGGCCGATCTCGGCCAATTGGAGGTCTACCTCTCCTCATGATGCTATGAGTATGCAAAGTGTGACTTTTAAGCAAAACAAGCAACTAACCACGTAGGCAAGTAACAAATAGGCATGTCAAGATAATGCACACCTTGTTCAAATAGCAAGCATTATGATGCAATCCTAACATCTTTCTAAGGAAAATCCTATGCTCTTTAGGACTCAAGGTGTGTGAATAACGTATACCAAAGAACTTGTGCTCTGATACCATTCTGTCACGATCCCAACCCGCCCCTAGTAGGATGGTGCCATGATGGCCAGTAATCCCTGATTACCGAAGGCCAACTTACAAAGTGCAAACACAATCAGAGTATAATATAGGGGCTCTCAAATGCGGAAGCAATAAATCAAATACAAGTGGTCCATAAGAGCTGTGCATAGATCAAATGTAATGGCATACATGACTTAGTTTTACATTTCGGTTGATAACAAACTACATATTACAATCCTGATCAAAAGGCTTCTAAGGCCGACATGTGCAAATACAATGATCATAAGTCAAAGAAGCATAATCTTCAAGATTTGCCGATGTAAATACAAATTTGCCGACATCAAACAAGTCAAGCCGACATGACAAGAATCCAAAACAAGCTTTGCAAAACACATCTAGGCGTCGCCGCCGTCCTGCTCATCACCTACATATATATAGAGAGGGTGAGCTTGGATACTCAGTGAATGGTACTAGTAATAAAGGTTTTGCATGAATAATAGCCGGAATCTTTTCAAAGCAAAACATGTCAAAACTATACGAGCAGTAGCCGAGGTCCTTTCAAGCAAAACACATCAAAACTTTACAAATCAAGGGATGAACTGTATTCATCTAACAAGTCTTACAAGTCTCAAGGGATGCTTACTGGCATCGGCAAAACACAAATCAATAGCTTTCCGAACAAACAATTCCACGCGATAATCCGTCAGTGGCAAAACAAAGGACTGCACGATCCGTAATCGATTAGTTAAGGGTACTGCAAAAGTTTATAGTCCTCCAGCACAAGGGACTTATGTTACTTAGGCCCGTAGCCCTTTTTAACACGATGGTGCTACGAAAGTTTAGAGTCCTCTAGCACAAGGGACTTGTGTTACTTAGGCCCGTAGCCCTTTTTAACACGATAGTCTATTCAAGGAATGACCGTATCCTTTTTAACACAAGGGTACTGCACAAGTTTAGAGTCCTCCAGTACAAGGGACTTTCATACCTAGTGCTACGAAAGTTTAGAGTCCTCCAGCACGAGGGACTTTCCAAAGATAACATCAAAACAAAGCTTATACTTGATACATCAAAATAGGCTAATCATTCATGCTTAACAAATACTTTCATCAAAATGAAGCAAAGCAAGATTTATCAAAACTTTATAACATAGCTTTATTAAAAATACCACTCACCTAGATCTTCTCGGGTGTAGGCTCAAAGCAAAGATCAAGGACCTACAATCACATGGCAAATACATTCTCAAAACGAGCTTTACATACATGCAAATGATCTCGGCACTCTCACCGAATCCAAGTCTATAACAAAGCAAGACATGCTGGGAGTCAAATCACTGTTTTTCATCTCATGAAAACACACTGGGTACCACCCAGGTCTTGCCGAGGTCCCACACCTCCTTGCCGAGGTGTGGTCCCGATAGCCACATTCAAAAACGAAGTCGGAAAAGCCTGGGTTTCCCTTTGAAGAATGCAAAGAACAAGATCATCAAGAACATCAAGAACATGCATGCTTAAATCACAACTTGTTTATTCAAAATCTGAGATTTCATGCTAAGAATTCAAAAACATGGACCTGGGTACCCACACAAGGAAATCATGTGAAAACAAACACAAAAACATAGTTCATGTTGTAAACTTTCGGATCAAAACAAGACTTTCCTTCAAGAACATAGAAGCATTATTTTCTCTTTCAAAACCAACTTCAAATCGATGCATGGCATGCAAAACAGTTTCGATCGTGCAATGCAGCTTGATAATCAATAAGAACAACCAGAGTAGATTAAGATTCTTACCTCAAAGTTCGAATCTAACGGATCAAACTCCAAAGATCACACTTGGAAATCTACTCTCTCACTCTAAAACTCCTCTCCCTTACAAAATGATATGTTTTTAGGCCTGTCGGCTGGCTAAACCTTCAGCTCGGACACGTGGCGCTACCGGGTTGGTTTAACTCAAAAAGGTGACTGAATGATAAGACAAGTCTATGACAAAGCGTATGCAACAAGCTAAGGCAAGACACATCGGCAATCAATGACATCGGCTAAAGACAAAGCTTCGGCAACAGGGTAACAAAGACATCGGCTAGGGAGGACGACACTTGACTAAGCTGTGCCACACCTTGGCCTGGGTGTGCCACACCTCGGTCTAGGCCATACCTGCCCATGAACAAAATCACTAAGTGCAAAACATCTCGGCCTAGATGATACACTCCTCGGCCTTGGTTCTGAACACCTCGGCCCAGATAGCGACATCTCGGCTAACATGCCGGGGTGAAGACGGAGGTCAACCAAGTGGTTCCAAAATGGTTCTAAGTACAAAGGTTCAATGGTGAACTAGGCTCAAGATAACCTCGGCTATACGCCAAGCAAGGAACAAAATCAAGCAGCAACACTTAAACAAAGCAAGACAAAACAAGATTTGCAAACATAACAAGACAAGATCATACATGAATGTATGCAAGCATGGCTAAGTCAAAGTGAGGGTCGTTACAAATTTCTTATCTGTTCAACAAACCAGTCACAATCTTCAATTTATTTTTATCTGTTCAATTTTATTATCTGTTGAAATACACCAAACCAGGATATGTTGCAATATTTCTTTCTCTCTCTTGTTCTTTCTCTCTATCTATTGAAATTCTTTCTCAAAAATAATCCAGTATATATATATCTGTTCAATTTTTTTATTATTTTTATCTGCTTAATTTTTAATTTTTTTTGGTTCATTTTTGTTGCAATTTGTTTCATCATACAACAACAACACAGATCAACAACTTAAAAAAAAAAGAAAAATAGGAGGAATTAGATCTGTGTCCTTGAAGAAAAAAAAACTGTCCATAAGGAGCAGGATCAATGGAATCTTCTCCTTCGATAGTCCTCTGCAGACATTGAGTAAAATAATTTGGTGAGAAGTCCTTTTGTTTGTTTTAAAAGACGTTTTGTTTTCAATTTTACTCCTTAATTTATTTGTTGAATTTTTTATTTTTTATTTTCTATATGTTCAAATTTACATTTGAGTGTTTAATTATTATTTTATTGTGTATATATTCAAAAAATTTGACTATCTGTTCAATTTTTTTCTCTATCTGTGCAACTTTTTGTCTAGATTTTATTATCAGTTCAATTTTAATCTCTTATCTGTTCAAATATCTATCCCAATTTCTTATCTGTTCAACAAACCAGTCACAATCTTCAATTTATTTTTATCTTTTGAAATACACCAAACCAAGATCTGTTGCAATCTTTCTTTCTCTCTTGTTTATTCTCTCTATCTGTTGAAATTCTTTCTCAAAAATAATCCAGTATATATATCTGTTCAATTTTTTTATTATTTTTATCTGCTTAATTTTTAATTTTTTTGGGTTCATTTACAACTATCTGTTGCAATTTGTTTCATCATACAACAACAACACAGATCAACAACTTAAAAAAATGAAAAAAAATGAAAAATATGAGGAATTAGATCTGTGTCCTTGAAAAAAAAAAACTGTCCATAAAGAGCAGGATCAATGGAGCCTTCTCCTCCGATGGTCCTCTGCAGGCATTAAGTAAAATAATTTGGTGAAAAGTCCTTTTGTTTGTTTTGAAAGACGTTTTGTTTTTAATTTTACTCCTTAATTTATCTGTTGAATTTTTTTATTTTTTTTTTCTATGTGTTCAAATTTACATTTAAGTGTTTAATTATTATTTTTTCGTCTATATATTCAAAAAATTTGACGATCTGTTCAATTTTTTTCTCTATCTGTGCAACTTTTTATTTAGATTTTATTATCAGTTCAATTTTAATCTGTTATCTGTTCAAATATCTATCCCAAATTTCTTATCTGTTCAACAAACCAGTCACAATCTTCAATTTATTTTTATCTGTTGAAATACACCAAACCAGGATCTGTTGCAATCTTTATTTCTCTCTCTTGTTCTTTCTCTCTATCTGTTGAAATTCTTTCTCAAAAATAATCCAGTATATATATGTTTGTTCAATTTTTTATTATTTTTATCTGCTTAATTTTTAATTCTTTTTGGTTCATTTACAACTATTTGTTGCAATTTGTTTCATCATACAACAACAACACAGATCAACAACATAAAAAAAAAATAGAAAGAATTATATCTGTGTGCTGGAAAAAAAAAAACTTTCCATAAGGAGCAGGATCAATAGAGTATTCTCCTCCGATCGTCCTCTGCAGGCATTGAGTATAATAATTTGGTGAGAAGTCCTTTTGTTTGTTTTGAAAGACGTTTTGTTTTCAATTTGATCCTTAATTTATCTGTTGAATTTTTTATTTTTTTTCTATATGTTCAAATTTACATTTAACTGTTTAATTATTATTTCTTTGTCTATATATTCAAAAAATTTGACTCTCTGTTCAACTTTTTTCTCTTTCTGTGCAGCTCTTTGTCTAGATTTTATTATCAGTTCAATTTTAATCTCTTATCTGTTCAAATATCTATCCCAAATTTCTTATCTGTTCAACAAACCAGTCACAATCTTCAATTTATTTTTATCTGTTCAATTTTATTATCTGTTGAAATACACCAAACTAGGATCTGTTGCAATCTTTCTTTCTCTCTCTTGTTCTTTCTCTCTATCTGTTGAAATTCTTTCTCAAAAATAAACCAGTATATATATATATCTGTTCAATTTTTTAATTATTTTTATCTGCTTAATTTTTAATTTTTTTTGGTTCCTTTACAACTATCTGTTGCAATTTGTTTCATCATACAACAACAACACAGATCAACAACTTAAAAAAAAAAAGAGGAAGAATTAGATCTATGGGCTTGAAAAAAAAAAACTTTCCAAAAGGAGCAGGATCAATAGAGTATTCTCCTCCGATGGTACTCGGCAGGCATTGTGTAAAATAATTTGGTGAGAAGTCATTTTGTTTGTTTTGAAAGACGTTTTGTTTTCAATTTTACTCTTTAATTTATCTGTTGAATTTTTTTTTTCTATATGTTCAAATTTACATTTAAGTGTTTAATTATTATTTTTTTGTCTATATATTCAAAAAATTTGACTATCTGTTAATTTTTTTTCTCTATCTGTGCAAATTTTTGTCTAGATTTTATTATCAGTTCCATTTTAATCTCTTATCTGTTCAAATATCTATCCCAATTTCTTATCTGTTCAAAAAACCAGTTACAATCTTCAATTTATTTTTATCTGTTCAATTTTATTACCTGTCGAAATACACCAAATCAGGATCTGCTGCAATCTTTCTTTCTTCTCTTGTTCTTTCTCTCTATCTGTTGAAATTCTTTCTCAAAAATAATCCAGTATATATATAACTGTTCATTTTTTTTATTATTTTTATCGGCTTAATTTTTAATTTTTTTTGGTTCATTTACAACTATCTGTTGCAATTTGTTTCATTATACAACAACAACACAGATCAACAACTTAAAAAAAAAAAAAGAAAAAAAAAAGAAAAATAGAAGGAATTTGATATGTGTCCTTGAAAAAAAAAATGTCCATAAAGATCAGGATCAATGGAGTCTTCTCCTCCGATGGTCCTCTGCAGGCATTGAGTAAAATAATTTGGTGAGAAGTCCTCTTGTTTGTTTTCAAAGACGTTTTGTTTTCAATTTTACTCCTTAATTTAGCAGTTGAATTTTTTATTTTTTATTTGTTCAAATTTACGTTTAAGTGTTTAATTATTTTTTTTTGTCTATATATTAAAAAATTTTGACGATCTGTACAAATTTTTTCTCTATCTGTGCAATTTTTTGTTTAGATTTTATTATCAGTTCAATTTTAATCTCTTATCTGTTCAAATATCTATCCTAAATTTCTTATCTGTTCAACAAACCAGTCACAATCTTCAATTTATTTTTATCTGTTCAATTTGATTATCTGTTGAAATACACCAAACCAGGATCTGTTGCAATCTTTCTTTCTCTCTCGTTCTTTCTCTCTATCTGTTGAAATTCTTTCTCAAAAATAATCCAGTATATATATATATTTGTTCAATTTTTTTATTATTTTTATCTGCTTAATTTTTAATTCTTTTTGGTTCAGTCACAACTATCTGTTGCAATTTGTTTCATCATACAACAACAACACAGATCAACAACATAAAAAAAAAAGAAGAAAGAATTAGATCTGTGTGCTTGAAAAAAAAAACTTTCCATAAGGAGCGGGATCAATAGAGTATTCTCCTCCGATGGTCCTCTGCAGGCATTGAGTAAAATAATTTGGTGAGAAGTCCTTTTGTTTGTTTTCAAAGACGTTTTGTATTCAATTTTTCTCCTTAATTTATCAGTTGAATTTTTTTTTTTCCATATGTTTAAATTTACATTTAAGTGTTTAATTTTTATTTTTTTGTCTATATATTCAAAAAATTTGACGACCTGTTCAATTTTTTTTCTATCTGTGCAACTTTTTGTCTAGATTTTATTATCAGTTCAATTTTAATCTCTTATCTGTTCAAATATCTCTCTCAAATTTCTTATCTGTTCAACAAACCAGTCACAATCTTCAATTTGTTTTTATCTGTACAAATTTATTATTTGTTGAAATACCTCAAACCAGTATCTGTTGCAATCTTTCTTTCTCTCTCTTGATCTTTCTCACTATCTGTTGAAATTTTTTTTCAAAAATAATCCAGTATATATATATATCTGTTCAATTTTTATATTATTTTTATCTGCTTAATTTTTAATTTTTTTTGGTTCATTTACAGCTATCAGTTGCAATTTGTTTCATCATACAACAACACAGATCAACAACTTAAAAAAAAAAGAGAGGAAGAATTAGATCTGTGTGCTTGAAAAAAAAAAACATTCCATAAGGAGCAGGATCAATAGAGTACTCTCCTCCGATGGTCCTCTGCAAGCATTGAGTAAAATAATTTGGTGAGAAGTCCTTTTGTTTGTTTCGAAAGACGTTTTGTTTTCAATTTTACTCCTTAATTTATCTGTTGAATTTTCTATTTTTTTTTTTATATGTTCAAATTTATATTTAAGTGTTTTTTTATTATTTTTTTGTCTATCTAGTCAAAAAATTTGACTATCTGTTCAATTTTTTTCTCTATCTGTGCAACTTTTTATCTAGATTTTATTATCAGTTCAATTTTAATCTCTTATCTGTTCAAATATCTATCCCAAATTTCTTATCTGTTCAACAAACCAGTCACAATCTTCATTTTATTTTTATCTGTTCAATTTTATTATCTGTTGAAATACACCAAACCAGGATCTGCTGCAATCTTTCTTTCTCTCTCTTGTTCTTTCTCTCTATTTGTTGAAATTCTTTCTCAAAAATAATCTAGTATATATATATACATTTGTTCAATTATTTTATTATTTTTATCTGCTTAATTTTTAATTTTTTTAGTTCAATTACAACTATCTGTTGCAATTTGTTTCATCATACAACAACAGCACAGATCAACAACATAAAAAAAAAAAGAAGAAAGAATTAGATCGGTGTGCTTGAAAAAAAAACTTTCCGTGAGGAGCAGGATCTACAGAGTATTCTCCTCTGATGGTCCTCTGCAGGCATTGAGTAAAATAATTTGGTGAGAAGTCCTTTTGTTTGTTTTGAAAGACGTTTTGTTTTCAATTTTACTCCTTAATTTCTCTGTTGAATTTTTTATTTTTTTTTCTATGTGTTCAAATCTACATTTAAGTGTTTAATTTTTATTTTTTTGTCTATATATTCAAAAAATTTGACTATTGGTTCAATTTTTTTCTCTATCTGTGTAACTTTTTGTCTAGATTTTATTATCAGGTCAACTTTAATCTCTTATCTGTTCAAATATCTATCCCAAATTTCTTATCTGTTCAACAAACCAGTCACAATCTTCAATTTATTTTGATCTGTTCAATTTTATTTTCTGTTGAAATACAGCAAACCAGGATCTGTTGCAATATTTCTTTCTCTCCCTTATTCTTTCTCTCTATTTGTTGAAATTCTTTCTCAAAAATAATCCAGTATATATATATCTGTTCAATTTTTTTTATTATTTTTATCTGCTTAATTTTTATTTTTTTTAATTCATTTACAACTATATGTTGCAATTTGTTTCATCATACAACAACAACACAGATCAACAACTTAAAAAAAAAAAGGACGAAGAATTAGATCTGTGTTTGAAAAAAAAAAAAAAAAACTTTACATAAGGAGCAGGATCAATACAGTATTCTCCTCTGATGGTCCTCTGCAGGCATTGAGTAAAATAATTTGGTGAGAAGTCCTTTTGTTTGTTTTGAAAGACGTTTTGTTTTCAATTTTACTCCTTAATTTATTTGTTGAATTTTTTATTTCTTTTTCTATATGTTCAAATTTACATTTAAGTGTATAATTATTATTTTTTTGTCTGTATATTCAAAAAATTTGACTATCTGTTCAATTTTTTTCTCTATCTGTGCAACTTTTTGTCTAGAATTTATTATCAGTTGAATTTTAATCTCTTATCTGTTCAAATATCTATCCTAAATTTCGTATCTGTTCAACAAACCAGTCACAATATTCAATTTATTTTTATCTATTCAATTTTATTATCTGTTGAAATACACCAAACCAGGATTTGTTGCAATCTTTCTTTCTCTCTCTTGTTCTTTCTCTCTATCTGTTGAAATTCTTTCTCAAAAATAATCCAGTATATATATATGTTCAATTTTTTTTATTAATTTTACCTGCTTAATTTTTAATTTTTTCTTGGTTCATTTACAAATATCTTTTGCAATTTGTTTCATCATACAACAACAACACAGATCAACAACTTTAAAAAAAGAGAGAAAGAATTAGCTCTGTGTGCTTGAACAAAAAAACTTTCCATAAGGAGCAGGATCAATAGTGTATTCTCCTTCGATGGTCCTCTACTGGCGTTGAGTAAAATAATTTGGTGAGAAGTCTTTTTATTTGTTTAGAAAGACGTTTTGTTTTCAATTTTACTCCTTAATTTACCTGTTGAATTTTTTTTTTCTATATGTTCAAATTTACATTTAAGTGTTTAATTATTATTTTTTTTGTCTACATATTCAAAAAATTTGACTATCTGTTCAATTTTTTTCTCTATCTGTGTAACATTTTGTCTAGGTTTTATTATCAGTTGAATTTTAATTTCTTATCTGTTCAAATATCTATCCCAAATTTCTTATCTGTTCAACAAACCAGTCACAATCTTCAATTTATTTTTATCTGTTCAATTTTATTATCCGTTGAAATACACCAAACCAGGATCTGTTGCAATCTTTATTTCCCTCTCTTGTTCTTTCTCTCTATCTGTTGAAATTTTTTCTCAAAAATAATCCAGTATATATATATCTGTTCAATTTTTTTAATTATTTTTATCTATTTAATTTTTAATTTTTTTTTGGTTCATTTACAACTATCTGTTGCAATTCGTTTCATCATACAACAACACAGATCAACAGCTTAAAAAGAAAAGAAAAAAGAAAAAGAAAAATAGGAGGAATTAGATCTGTGTCCTTGAAAAAAAAAAGCTGTACATAAAGAGCATGATCAATGGAGTCTTCTCCTTCGATGGTCCTCTGCAGGCATTGCGTAAAATAATTTGGTGAGAATTCGTTTTGTTTGTTTTTGAAAGACGTTTTGTTTTCAATTTTACTCCTTAATTTATCTGTTGAATTTTTTAATTTTTTTTCTATATGTTCAAATTTACATTTAAGTGTATAATTATTATTTTTTTGTCTATATATTCAAAAAATTTGACTATCTGTTCAATTTTTTTCTCTATCTGTGCAACTTTTTGTCTAGATTTTATTATTAGTTCAATTTTAATCTCTTATCTGTTGAAATATCTATCTCAAATATCTTCTCTGTTCAACAAACCAGTCACAATCTTCAATTTATTTTTATCTGTTCAATTTTATTATCCGTTGAAATACACCAAACCAGGATCTGTTGCAATCTTTATTTCCCTCTCTTGTTCTTTCTCTCTATCTGTTGAAATTCTTTCTCAAAAATAATCCAGTATATATATATCTATTCAATTTTTTTATTATTTTTATCTGCTTAATTTTTAATTTTTTTTGCTTCATTTACAACTATCTGTTGTAATTTCTTTCATCATACAACAACAACACAGATTAACAACTTAAAAAAAAAGAAAACAAAAAAGAAAAAATAGGAGGAATTAGATCTGTGTCCTTGAAAAAAAAACTGTCCATATGGAGCATGATCAATGGACACTTCTCCTCTGATGGTCCTCTGCAGGCATTGAGTAAAATAATTTGGTGAGAAGTCCTTTTGTTTGTTTTGAACGATGTTTTGTTTTCAATTTTACTCTTAAATTAATCTGTTGAATTTTTTATTTTTTTTCTATATATTCAAATTTACATTTTAGTGTTTAATTATTATTTTTTTGTCTATATATTCTAAAATTTTTACTATCTGTTCAATTTTTTTCTCTATCTGTGCAACTTTTTGTCTAGATTTTATTATCAGTTCAATTTTAATCTCTTATCTGTTCAAATATCTATCCCAAATTTCTTATCTGTTCAACAAACCAGTCACAATCTTCAATTTATTTTTATCTGTTGAAATACACCAAACCTGGATCTGTTGCAATCTTTCTTTCTCTCTCTTGTTATTGCTCTCTATCTGTTGAAATTCTTTCGCAAAAACAATCCAGTATATTTATATATCTGTTCAATTTTTTTATTATTTGTATCTCCTTAATTTTTAATTTTTTTTGGTTCATTTACAACTATCTGTTGCAATTTGTTTCATCATACAACAACACAGATCAACAACTTAAAAAAAAAAAGAAAAAAAAAGAGGAAGAATTATATCTGTGTGCTTGAAAAAAAAAACTTTCCATAAGGAGCAGGATCAATAGAGTATTCTCTTCCGATAGTCCTCTGTAGGCATTGAGTAAAATAATTTGGTGAGAGGTCCTTTTGTTTGTTTTGAAAGACGTTTTGTTTTCAATTTTACTCCTTAATTTATCAGTTGAATTTTTTATTTTTATTTTCTATATGTTCAAATTTATATTTAAGTGTTTAATTATTATTTTTTTGTTTATATATTCAAAAAATTTGACTATCTGTTCAATTTTTTTCTTTATCTGTGCAACTTTTTGTCTAGATTTTATTATCAATTCAATTTTAATCTCTTATCTGTTCAAATATCTATCCCAAATTTTTTATTTGTTCAACAAACCAATCACAATCTTTAATTTATGTTTGTCTGTTCAATTTTATTATCTGTTGAAATACACCAAACCAGGATCGGTTGCAATCTTTATTTCCCTCTCTTGTTCTTTCTCTCTATCTGTTGAAATTTTTTCTCAAAAATAATCCAGTATAAATATATATCTGTTCAATTTTTTTATTATTTTTATCTGTTTAATTTTTAATTTTTTTTGGTTCATTTACAACTATCTGTTGCAATTTGTTTCATCATACAACAACAACACAGATCAACAGGTTAAAAAGAAAAGAAAAAAAAAAAGAACAATAGGAGGAATTAGATTGTGTCCTTGAAAAAAAAAGCTGTATATAAAGAGCATGATCAATGGAGTCTTCTCCTCCGATGGTCCTCTGCAGGCATTGAGTAAAATAATTTGGTGAGAAGTGATTTTGTTTGTTTTGAAAGACGTTTTGTTTTCAATTTTTCTCCTTAATTTATCTGTTGAATTTTTTATTTTTTTTCTATATATTCAAATTTACATTTAAGTGTTTAATTATTATTTTTTTGTCTATATATTCAAGAAATTTGACTATCTATTCAATTTTTTTCTCTATCTGTGCAACTTTTTGTCTAGATTTTATTATCAGTTCAATTTTAATCACTTATCTGTTCAAATATCTATCCCAAATTTCTTATCTGTTCAACAAACCTGTCACAATCTTCAATTTATTTTTATCAGTTCAATTTTATTATCTGTTGAAATACACCAAACCAAGATCTGTTGCAATCTTTCTTTTTCTCTCTTGTTCTTTCTCTCTATTTGTTGAAATTCTTTCTCAAAAATAATCCATTATATATATCTGTTCAATTTCTTTCTTATTTTTATCTGCTTAATTTTTAATTTTTTTGGTTCATTTACAACTATCTGTTGCAATTTGTTTCATCATACAACAACAACATAGATAAACAATTTTAAAAAAAGAGAGGAAGAATTAGATCTGTGTGCTTGAAAAAAAAAACTTTCCGTAAGGAGCAGGATCAATAGAGTATTCTTCTCCGATGGTCATCTGGAGGGATTGAGTAAATTAATTTGGTGAGAAGTCATTTTGTTTGTTTTGAAAGACGTTTTGTTTTCAATTTTACTCCTTAATTTATCTGTTGAATTTTTTATTTTTTTTCTATATATTCAAATTTACATTTAAGTGTTTAATTATTATTTTTTTGTCTATATATTCTAAAATTTTTACTATCTGTTCAATTTTTTTCTCTATCTGTGCAACTTTTTGTCTAGATTTTATTATCAGTTCAATTTTAATCTCTTATCTGTTCAAATATCTATCCCAAATTTCTTATCTGTTCAACAAACCAGTCACAATCTTCAATTTATTTTTATCTGTTGAAATACACCAAACCTGGATCTGTTGCAATCTTTCTTTCTCTCTCTTGTTATTGCTCTCTATCTGTTGAAATTCTTTCGCAAAAACAATCCAGTATATTTATATATCTGTTCAATTTTTTTATTATTTGTATCTGCTTTATTTTTAATTTTTTTTGGTTCATTTACAACTATCTGTTGCAATTTGTTTCATCATACAACAACAAAGATCAACAACTTAAAAAAAAAAAAAAAAAAAAAAAAAAAAAAAAAGAGGAAGAATTAGATCTGTGTGCTTGAAAAAAAAAAACTTTCCATAAGGAGCAGGATCAATAGAGTATTCTCTTCCGATAGTCCTCTGTAGGCATTGAGTAAAATAATTTGGTGAGAAGTCCTTTTGTTTGTTTTGAAAGACGTTTTGTTTTCAATTTTACTCCTTAATTTATCAGTTGAATTTTTTTTTTCTATATGTTCAAATTTACATTTAAGTGTTTAATTATTATTTTTTTGTTTATATATTCAAAAAATTTGACTATCTGTTCAATTTTTTTCTTTATCTGTGCAACTTTTTGTCTAGATTTTATTATTAGTTCAATTTTAATCTCTTAGCTGTTCAAATATCTGTCACGACCCCAAACCGCCCCTAGTAGTTTGGTGCCATGATGGCCAGTAATCCGAGATTACCGAAGGCCAACTTACAAAGATCACACACAATCAGAGTATACATATGGGGCTAACAAGAGCGGAAGCAATAACTTAACATACAAGTGGTCCATAAGAGCTGTGCATAAGTCAAATGGAATGGCATACATCCTTACATAACTTTACAACTTGGATATAAAGCAAAACAATCATACATATTACATCTTAACAAAAGGCTTCTCAAGCCGACATAACAAAACACCAGACAAGGGGCATAATCATCACGGGTGCCGACGTCCTCAACGCCGACCTAACATGCATTCAAAACCTCGGCTACAAAACAAACATCTCGGCGGAGCCGACTTCTAGCTTGGAACCTACATATATATAGAGAGGGTGAGTCTGGAAACTCAGTGAATGGTACAAGTAATAAAGGGGTTTCATGAGTGATTCCCGAGGTTCTTGCAAAACAATACATATATCATATCTTGGTCAAAACATGTTCTCGGCATAACTGTACAAAGCATACTTGGCAAAACTTACATCAAAGCATGTACTTAGCATAACTTATAACAAAACATATACTTAGCATGACTTGTAACAAAACATGTACTTGGCAAAGCTTGTATCAAAACATGTACTTGGGGTCATCACATTCCAAACAGAACATATCCATCCGTTCATAGACCGTTGATGGCAAATCATACTTATCCACTCGTTCATAGACCGTCAGTGGGACTTAGACTTATCCACCCGTTCATAGACCGTCGGTGGTGGCTATCCGTTCATAGACCGTTGATAGCAAATCTACCCGTTCAAAGACCGTCAGTAGCAAATACATTCAAACATAGGTGCTACATGGGCTTAACGTCCCCTAACACGAAAGGACGATGCTACTTAGGCTTAGAGTCCCCTAGCATGGGAGGACTTCCAAAACAAAGCTAACTACTTGATACACGAACTTATATTTGATACACAAAATAGGGGTAATCATTCATGCTTAACAAAAATACTTTTCAAAACAAAGCTTATCAAAACATGTACAACATAGCTTTATTAAAAGCACCACTCACCTAGTTCTTGGGACGTCGGGATCAAGGCAAAGAACCAAGTCCTACAAACACATGGCAAAGTCTACTGAACATACTTCTCAGAACAAGTCTTTCATGCATGCAAATGATCTCGGGGAAAACATGCTGGAAGTCAAAACACTGTTTACATGTCAGGGAGACATGCTGGGTACCAACCAGGTCTATGCCGAGGTCCCACACCTCCCGGCCGAGGTACGATCACCTAGGCTCCGGCATGCGGCTGCATGCCGAGGTTCATGCAAGACAGACTAAAGGTGCAGGTGATCATGCAAGGTAGGCCAAGGTGAGATACGATGCTTGGCCTGAGTGTGAGGTCTAGGTGAGAATGATCTCGGCGACTACACTTCGGGAAGTGAAGTCTGGAAATCTGGGTTGAAGAACATGAAGAACATGAATGAGATGTATGCCAAAATCATAACTTCCTTATTCAAAATCTGGGTTTTCATGCTATGAGTTCGAAATCATGGACCTGGGTACCCATACTTGAAGATCATATGAAAACAAACACAAAACATATATCTTGGCTTGAGCTTTCGGATCAAAACATGGCTTTTCTTGAAGAACACTTGAACATCATTTTCTCTTTCCAAAACCGAACTTCAAATCAAATCATGGCTTACAAATCATATTCGATCATGCAATGCAATAACATAAACATAAAGAACATCATGAGCAGATCAAGAATCTAACCTTAGAATACGGATCTAACGGTTTGATCTCTACGAATCAAGCTTGGAAATCCACTCTCTCTCTAAAACTCCTCTTCCTACCTCTAGAGCTTCTCTCTCCTCTTCTTCAAACAAGAACATAACAAATGATTCATCTCTCTTCCTGCCGGCTGATATAACACTCAGCTCGGACACGTGGCAACGGCTAATTGGTTCTCCTCAAAAGGTGACTGATTGACAAGACAAGGTGCTGACAAAGCGTACTCAACAAGCTTCACAGCGAAACACTTCGGCAAGGAATGACATCGGCAAAGAACAGGACATCGGCAAGAAAAGGACAATGACTTCGGCTAAGGACAAGACTTCGGCACTAAGGTAACAATGATCTCGGCTAGGAGGGACAACACTTAACTAAGCTGTGCCACACCTCGGCCTAGATGTGCCACACCTCGGTCTAGGTCATACCACTTCCAGGACAAGATCACTTCGGTTTAAGATAACATCTCGGCCTAGATAATACACATCTCGGCCTCGGCGATACACACCTCGGCCCAGAGGATAATCATCTCGGCCAATATGCCAGGACAAAGGTGGAGGTCAACAAAGTGCTACCAATATGGTTCTGGACTGAAGATGACCTCGGCTTGGAAATGATGTAGGCTTAACATAACCTAGGCTTGGCATGACTTAGGCTTAGGATAACAAGAGGGGAACAAAGCATGCATATACACTTAGGCAAATCATATACTTACAAAACAAGGCAAGATTCATGAATGTTAACTTAACAAAACATGGCTATGCAAATGCACATGATCATGACTATGGCATGAAATGTGGGTCCTTACAATATCTATCCCAAATTTTTTATTTGTTCAACAAACCAATCACAATCTTTAATTTATGTTTGTCTGTTCAATTTTATTATCTGTTGAAATACACCAAACCAGGATCGGTTGCAATCTTTATTTCCCTCTCTTGTTCTTTCTCTCTATCTGTTGAAATTTTTTCTCAAAAATAATCCAGTATATATATATATCTGTTCAATTTTTATTCTTATTTTTATCTGTTTAATTTTTAATTTTTTTTGGTTCATTTACAACTATCTGTTGCAATTTGTTTCATCATACAACAACAACACAGATCAACAGGTTAAAAAGAAAAGAAAAAAAAAAAAGAACAATAGGAGGAATTAGATCTGTGTCCTTGAAAAAAAAAGCTATATATAAAGAGCATGATCAATGGAGTCTTCTCCTCCGATGGTCCTCTGCAGGCATTGAGTAAAATAATTTGGTGAGAAGTGATTTTGTTTGTTTTGAAAGACGTTTTGTTTTCAATTTTTCTCCTTAATTTATCTGTTGAATTTTTTATTTTTTTTCTATATGTTCAAATTTATATTTAAGTGTTTAATTATTATTTTTTTGTCTATATATTCAAGAAATTTGACTATCTGTTCAATTTTTTTTTCTATATGTGGAACTTTTTGTCTAGATTTTATTATCAGTTCAATTTTAATCACTTATCTGTTCAAATATCTATCCCAAATTTCTTATCTGTTCAACAAACCTGTCACAATCTTCAATTTATTTTTATCAGTTCAAATTTATTATCTGTTGAAATACACCAAACCAAGATCTGTTGCAATCTTTTTTTTTCTCTCTTGTTCTTTCTCTCTATTTGTTGAAATTCTTTCTCAAAAATAATCCATTATATATATCTGTTTAATTTTTTTCTTATTTTTATCTGCTTAATTTTTAATTTTTTTGGTTCATTTACAACTATCTGTTGCAATTTGTTTCATCATACAACAACAACATAGATAAACAATTTTAAAAAAAGAGAGGAAGAATTAGATCTGTGTGCTTGAAAAAAAAAAAACTTTCCGTAAGGAGCAGGATCAATAGAGTATTCTTCTCCGATGGTCCTTTGGAGGGATTGAGTAAATTAATTTGGTGAGAAGTCATTTTGTTTGTTTTGAAAGACGTTTTGTTTTCAATTTTAATCCTTAATTTATCTGTTGAATTTTTTATTTTTTTTTCTATATATTCAAATTTACATTTAAGTGTTTAATTATTATTTTTTTGTCTATATATTCAAAAATTTTGACTATTTGTTCAATTTTTTTCTCTATCTGTGTAATTTTTTGTCTAGATTTTCTTATCAGTTCAATTTTAATCTCTTATCTGTTCAAATATCTATCCCAAATATCTTATCTGTTCAACAAACCTGTCACAATCTTCAATTTATTTTTATCTGTTAAATTTTATTATCTTTTGAAATACACCAAATCAGGATCTGTTGCAAACTTTCTTTCTCTCTCTTGTCCTTTCTCTCCATCAGTTGAAATTCTTACTCAGAAATAATCCAGTATATATATATCTGTTCAATTTTTTTATTATTTTTATCTACTTAATTTTTAATTTTTTTTGGTTCATTTACAACTATCTGTTGCAATTTGTTTCATCATACAACAACAACACAAATCAACAACTTAAAAAAAAAAAAAGGAGGAATTAGATTTGTGTCCTTGAAAAAAAAAATTGTCCATAAAGAGCAGGATCAATGGAGTCTTCTCCTCCGATGCTCCTCTGCAGGCATTGAGTAAAATAATTTGGTGAGAAGTCCTTTCGTTTGTTTTGAAAGACGTTTTGTTTTTCAATTTTACTCCTTAATTTATCTGTTGAATTTTTTATTTTTTTTTCTATATGTTCAAATTTACATTTAAGTGTTTAATTATTATTTTTTTGTCTATATATTCAAAAAAATTGACTATCTGTTCAATTTTTTTCCCTATCTGTGCAACTTTTTGTATAGATTTTATTATCAGTTCAATTTTAATCTCTTATCTGTTCAAATACCTATCCCAAATTTCTTATATGTTCAACAAACCAGTCACAATCGTCAATTTATTTTTATCTGTTGAATTTTATTATCTGTTCAAATACACCAAATCAGGATCTGTTGCAATCTTTCTTTCTCTCTCTTGTTCTTTCTCTCTATCTGTTGAAATTCTTTCTCAAAAATAAATCCAGTATATATATATCTGTTCCATTTTTTTTATTATTTTTATCTGCTTAATTTTTAATTTTTTTTCGTTCATTTACAACTATCTATTGCAATTTGTTTCATCATACAACAACAACACAGATCAACAAGTTAAAAAAAAAGAAAAAAAAACAGAAAAAGAAAAATATGAGGAATTAGATTTGTGTCCTTGAAAAAAAAATTGTCCATAAAGAGCAGGATCAATGGAGTCTTCTCCTCCGATGGTCCTCTGCAGGCATTGAGTAAAATAATTTGGTAAAAAGTCCTTTTGTTTGTTTTGAAAGACGTTTTGTTTTCAATTTTACTCCTTAATTTATCTGTTGAATTTTTTATTTTTTTTTCTATATGTTCAAATTTACATTTAAGTGTTTAATTATTATTTTTTTGTCTATATATTCAAGAAATTTGACTATCTGTTCAATTTTTTTCTCTATCTGTGCAACTTTTTGTCTAGATTTTATTATCAGTTCAATTTTAATCTCTTATCTGTTCAAATATCTTTCCCAAATTTCTTATCTGTTCAACAAACCAGTCACAATCTTCAATTTATTTTTATCTGTTCAATTTTATTATCTGTTGAAATACACCAAACTAGGATCTGTTGCAATCTTTCTTTCTCTCTCTTGTTTTTTTCTCTCTATTTCTTGAAATTCTTTCTCAAAAATAAATCCAATATATAGATATCTGTTCAATTTTTTTATTATTTTTATCTGCTTAATTTTTAATTTTTTTTTGGTTCATTTACAACTATCTGTTGCAATTTGTTTCATCATACAACAACAACCCAGATCAACAACTTAAAAAAAATAATAAAAAAAAAGGAGGAATTAGATCTGTGTCCTTGAAAAAAAAAAACTATCCACAGGAGCAGGATCAATAGAGTCTTCTCCTCCGATGGCACTTTGCAGGCATTGAGTAAAATAATTTGGTGAGAAGTCCTTTTGTTTGTTTTGAAAGACGTTTTGTTTTCAATTTTACTCCTTAATTTATCTGTTGAATTTTTTATTTTTTTTTCTATATGCTCAAATTTACATTTAAGTGTTTAATTATTATTTTTTTGTCTATATATTCTAAAATTTTGACTATCTGTTCAGTTTTTTCTCTAACTGTGCAACTTTTTGTCTAGATTTTATTATCAGTTGAATTTTAACCTCTTATCTGTTCAAATATCTATCCCAAATTTCTTATCTGTTCAACAAACCAGTCACAATCTTCAAATTATTTTTATCTGTTCAATTTTATTATCTGTTGAAATACACCAAACCAGGATCTGTTGCAATCTTTCTTTCTCTCTCTCTCTCTTGTTCTTTCTCTGTATCTGTTGAAATTTTTTCTCAAAAATAATCCAGTATATATATCTGTTCAATCTTTTTATTATTTTTATCTGCTTAATTTTGAATTTTTTTTGGTTTATTTATAACTATCTGTTGCAATTTGTTTCATCATACAACAACAACACTGGTCAACAACTTAAAAAAAAAAAAAAAAAAAAAAGAGGAATTAGATTTGGGTGCTTGAAAAAAAAAAAAAACCTTTCCATAAGGAGCAGGATCAATGGAGACTTCTCCTCCGATGGTCCTCTGCAGGCATTGAGTAAAATAATGTGGTGAGAAATCTTTTTGTTTGTTTTCAAAGACGTTTTGTTTCCAATTTTACTACTTAATTTATCTGTTGAATTTTTTTTTTCTATATGTTCAAATTTACATTTAAGTGTTTAATTATTATTTTTTGTCTATATATTCTTAAATTTTGACTATCTGTTCACTTTTTTTCTCTATCTGTGTAACTTTTTGTCTAAATTTTATTATCAGTTCAATTTTAATCTCTTCTATGTTCAAATATCTATCCTAAATTTCTTATCTATTCAACAAACCAGTCACAATCTTCAAATTATTTTCATCTATTCTATTTTATTATCTGTTGAAATACAACAAACCAGGATCTGTTACAATCTTTCTTTCTCTCTCTCTTGTTCTTTCTCTCTATCTGTTGAAATTCTTTCTCAAAAATAATCCAGTATATATATCTATTCAATTTTTTTTATTATTTTTATCTGCTAAATTTTTAATTTTTTTGGTTCATTTATAACTATCTGTTGCAATTTGTCTCATCATACAACAACAACACAGATCAACAACTTTTAAAAAAAAAAGGTGGAATTAGATCTGTGTGCTTGAAAAAAAAAACTTTCCATAAGGAGCAGGATCAATAGAGTATTCTCCTCCGATGGTCCTCTACAGGCATTGAGTAAAATAATTGGGTGAGAAGTCCTTTTGTTTTTTTTTAAAGACATTTTGTTTTCAATTTTACTCCTTAATTTATCTGTTGAATTTTTATTTTTTTTCTATATATTAAAATTTACATTTAAGTGTTTAATTATTATTTTTTTGTCAATGTATTTTAAAATTTTGACTATCTGTTCAATTTTTTTCCCTATCTGTGTAACTTTTTGTCTAGATTTTTTTATCAGTTCAATTTTAATCTCTTATCTGTTCAAATATCTATCCCAAATTTCTTATCTGTTCAACAAACCAGTCACAATCTTCAAATTATTTTTATCTGTTCAATTTTATTATCTGTTAAAATACACCAAACCAGGATCTGTTGCAATCTTTCTTTCTCTCTCTCTTGTTCTTTCTCTCTATCTGTTGAAATTCTTTCTCAAAAATATTCCAGTATATATATGTATATGTTCAATTTTTTTATTATTTTTATCTGCTTAATTTTTAATTTTTTTTTGGGTTCATTTATAACTATCTGTTACAATTTGTTTCATCATACAACAACAACACAGATCAACAAATTAAAAAAGAAAGAAGCTGGAATTAGATATGTTTGCTTGAAAAAAAAAAAACTTTCCATAAGGAGCAGGATCAATGGAGTCTTTTCCTCCGATGGTCCTCTGCAGGCATTGAGTAAAATAATTTGGTGAGAAGTCCTTTTGTTTGTTTTGAAAGACGTTTTGTTTGCAAGTTTACTCCTTAATTTATCTGTTGAATTTTTTATTTTTTTTCTATACGTTCAAATTTACATTTAAGTGTTTAATTATTATTTTTTTGTCTATATATTCTGAAATTTTGACTATCTATTCAATTTTTTTCTCTATCTGTGCAACTTTTTGTCTAGATTTTATTATCAGTTCAATTTTAATCTCTTATCTGTTCAAATATCCTTGCCAAATTTCTTATATGTTCAACAAATCAGTCACAATCTTCAATTTATTTTTATCTGTTCGATTTTATTATCTGTTGAAATACACCAAACCAGGATCTATTGCAATCTTTCTTTCTCTCTCTCTTGTTCTTTCTCTCTATCTGTTGAAATTCTTTGTCAAAAATAATGCAGTATATATATATCTGTTCAATTTTTTTATTATTTTTATCTGCTTAATTATTAAAATTTTTTGGTTCATTTATAACTCTCTGTTGCAATTTGTTTCATCATACAACAACAACACAGGTCAACAACTTTAAAAAAAAAAGGGGGGGAGAATTAGATCTGGGTGCTTGAAAAAAAAAAAAATTTCCCTAAGGAGCAGGATCAATGGAAACTTCTCCTCCGATGGTCCTCTGCAGGCATTGAGTAAAATAATTTGGTGAGAAGTCTTTTTATTTGTTTTCAAAGACGTTTTGTTTCCAATTTTACTCCTTAATTTATCTGTTGAATTTTTTATTTTTTTCTATATGTTCAAACTTACATTTAAGTGTTTAATTATTATTTTTTTGTCTATATATTCTAAAATTTTGACTATCTGTTCAATTTTTTTCTCTATCTGTGTAACTTTTTGTCTAGATTTTATTATCAGTTCAATTTTAATCTCTTATCTGTTCAAATATCTATCTCAAATTTCTTATCTGTTCAACAAACGAGTCACAATCTTCAAATTATTTTTATGTGTTCAATTTTATTATCTGTTGAAATACACCAAACCAGGATCTGTTGCAATCTTTCTTTCTCTCTCTCTTGTTCTTTCTCTCTCTCTGTTGAAATTCTTTCTCAAAAATAATCCAGTATATATATCTGTTAAATTTTTTTCTTATTTTTATCTGCTTAATTTTTAATTTTTTTTGGTTTATTTATAACTATCTATTGCAATTTGTTTCATCATACAACAACAACACAGATCAACTGCTTTAAAAAAAAAAGGTGGAATTAGATCTGTGTACTTGAAAAAAAAAAACTTTCCATAAGGAGCGGGATCAATGGAGTATTCTCCTCCGATGGTCCTCTGCAGGCCTTGAGTAAAATAATTTGATGAGAAGTCTTTTTGTTTTTTTTGAAAGACGTTTTGTTTTCAATTTTACTCCTTAATTTATCAGTTGAATTTTTTTTTCTATATGTTAAAATTTACATTTTAGTGTTTAATTATTATTTTATTGTCTATATATTCAAAAATTTTGACTATCTGTTGAATTTTTTTCTCTATCTGTGTAACTTTTGGTCTATATTTTATTATCAGTTCAATTTTAATCTCTTATCTGATCAAATATCTTTCCCAAATTTCTTATCTGTTCAACAAACCAGTCAAAATCTTTAATTTATTTTTATCCGTTCAATTTTATTATCTGTTGAAATACACCAAACCAGGATCTGTTGCAATCTTTCTCCCTCTCTCTTGTTCCTTCTCTCTATCTGTTGAAATTCTTTCTGAAAAATAATCCAGTATATATATATAAATCTTTTCAATTTTTTTATCATTTTTATTGGCTTAATTTTTAATTTTTTTTTATTCATTTACAACTATCTGTTACAGTTTGTTTCATCATATAACAACAACACAGATCAACAACTTGGAAAAAAAAAAAGAAAAAAAAAGAAAAATAAGAGGAATTAGATTTGTGTGCTTGAAAAAAAAACTGTCCATAAGGAGCAGGATCAATAGAGTCTTCTCCTCCGAAGGTTCTCTGCAGGCATTAAGTAAAATAATTTGGTGGGAAGTCCTTTTCTTTGTTTTGAAAAACGTTTTGTTTTCAATTTTACTGCTTAATTTATTTGTTCAATTTTTTATTTTTTTTCTATATGTTCAAATTTACATTTAAGTGTTTAATTATTATTTTTTTGTCTATATATTCAAAACATTTTGACTATCTGTTCAATTTTTTTTCTATCTATGCAACTTTTTGTCTAGATTTTGTTATCAGTTCAATTTTAATCTCTTATCTGTTCAAATATCTATCCAAAATTTCATATCTGTTCAACAAACCAGTCAGAATCTTCAAATTATTTTTATCTGTTCAATTTTATTATCTGTTGAAATACACCAAACCAGGATCTGTTGCAATCTTTCTTTCTCTCTCTCTTGTTCTTTCTCTCTATCTGTTGAAATTCTTTCTCAAAAATAATCCAGTATATATATATCTGTTCAATTTTTTTTTATTTTTATCTGCTTAATTTTTAATTTTTTTTGGTTTATTTATAACTATCTTGTGCAATTTGTTTCATCATACAACAACAACACAGATCAACAACTTTAAAAAAAAAAAAAGAGGAATTAGATCTGTGTGCTTGAAAAAAAAAAACTTTCCATAAGGAGTAGGATCAATAGAGTATTCTTTTCCGATGGTCCTCTGCAGGCCTTGAATAAAATAATTGGGTGAGAAGTCCTTTTGTTTTTTTTGAAAGACATTTTGTTTTCAATTTTACTCCCTAATTTATCTGTTGAATTTTTTTTCTATATGTTCAAATTTACATTTTAGTGTTTAATTATTATTTTTTTGTCTATATATTCAAAAATTTTGACTATTTGTTGAATTTTTTTCTCTATCTGTGTAACTTTTGGTCTAGATTTTATTATCAGTTCAATTTTAATCTCTTACCTGATCAAATATCTTTCCCAAATTTCTTATCTGTTCAACAAACCAGTCAAAATCTTCAATTTATTTTTATCTGTTCACTTTTATTATATGTTGAAATACACCAAACTAGGATCTGTTGCAATCTTTCTCTCTCTCTCTTATTCCTTCTCTCTATCTGTTGAAATTTTTTCTCAAAAATAATCCAGTATATATATATCTGTTCAATTTTTTTATTATTTTTATTGGCTTAATTTTTAATTTTTTTTTATTCATTTACAACTATCTGTTACAATTTGTTTCATCATACAACAACAACACAGATCAACAACTTGGAAAAAAAAAAGAAAAATAGGAGGAATTAGATTTGTGTTCTTGAAAAAAAAAACTGTCCATAAGGAGCAGGATCAACGGAGTCTTCTCCTCCGACGATTTTCTGCAGGCATTAAGTAAAATACTTTGGTGAGAAGTCCTTTTGTTTGTTTTAAAAAACGTTTTGTTTTCAATTTTACTGCTTAATTTATTTGTTGAAATTTTTATTTTTTTTCTATACGTTCAAATTTACATTTAAGTGTTTAATTATTATTTTTTTGTCTATATATTCAAAACATTTTGACTATCTATTCATTTTTTCTTCTATCTGTGCAACTTTTTGCCTAGATTTTATTATCAGTTCAATTTGAATCTCTTATCTGTTCAAATATCAATCCCAAATTTCATATCTGTTCAACAAACCAGTCACAATCTTCAAATTATTTTTATCTGTTAAATTTTATTATCTGTTGAAATACACCAAACCAGGATCTGTTGCAATCTTTCTTTCTCTCTCTTGTTCTTTCTCTCTATCTGTTGAAATTCTTTCTCAAAAATAATCCAGTATATATATTTGTTCAATTTTTTTATTATTTTTATCTGCTTAATTTTTAATTTTTTTTGGTTCATTCATAACTATCTGTTGCAATTTGTTTCATCATACAACAACAACATAGATCAACAACTTAAAAAAGAAGAAGGAAGAATTAGATCTGTGTGCTTGAAAAAAAAAACTTTCCATAAGGAGCAGGATCGATGGAGTCTTCTCCTCCGATGGTCCTCAGCAGGCATTGAGCAAAATAATTTGGTGAGAAGTCCTTTTGTTTGTTTTGAAAGATGTTTTGTTTTCAATTTTACTACTTAATTTATCTGTAGAATTTTTTATTTTTTTTCTATATGTTCAAATTTACATTTAAGTGTTTAATTATTATTTTTTTGTCTATATATTCTAAAATTTTGACTATCTGTTCAATTTTTTTCTCTATCTGTGCAACTTTTTATCTAGATTTTATTATCAGTTCAATTTTAATCTCTTATCTTTTCAAATATCTATCCCAAATTTCTAATCTGTTCAACAAACCAGTCACAATCTTCAAATTATTTTTATGTGTTCAACTTTATTATCTGTTGAAATACACCAAACGAGGATCTGTTGAAATCTTTCTTTGTCTCTCTCTTGTTCTTTCTCTCTATCTGTTGAAATTCTTTCTCAAAAATAATCCAGTATATATATCTGTTCAATTTTTTTATTATTTTTATCTGCTTAATTTTTAATTTTTTTTGGTTCATTTATAACTATATGTTGTAATTTGTTTCATCATACAACAACAATACAGATCAACAACTTAAAAAAAAAAGAAGGAGGAATTAGATCTGTGTGCTTGAAAAAAAAAAACTTTCCATAAGGAGTAGGATCAATGGAGTCTTTTCCTCCGATGGTCCTCAGCAGGCATTGAGCAAAATAATTTGGTGAGAAGTCATTTTGTTTGTTTTGAAAGACGTTTTGTTTTCAACTTTACTGCTTAATTTATCTGTTGAATTTTTTTTTTCTATATGTTCAAATTTATATTTAAGTGTTTAATTATTATTTTTTTTGTCTATATATTCTAAAATTTTGACTATCTGTTCAATTTTTTTCTCTATCTGTGCAACTTTTTGTCTAGATTTTATTATCAGTTCAATTTTAATTTCTTATCTGTTTAAATATCTATCCCAAATTTCTTATCTGTTCAACAAACCAGTCACAATCTTCAAATTATTTTTATGTGTTCAATTTTATTATCTGTTGAAATACACCAAACCAGGATCTGTTGCAATCTTTCTTTCTCTCTCTTGTTCTTTCTGTCTATCTGTTGAAATTCTTTCTCAAAAATAATCCAGTATATATATATCTGTTCAATTTTTTTTATTATTTTTATCTGCTTAATTTTTAATTTTTTTTGGTTCATTTATAACTATCTATTGCAGTTTGTTTCATCATACAACAACAACACAGATCAACAACTTAAAAAAAAAGGAGGAATTAGATCAGTGTGCTTGAAAAAAAAAACTTTCCTTAAGGAGCAGGATCAATGGAGTCTTCTCCTCCGCTGGTCCTCAGCAGGCATTGAGCAAAATAATTTGGTGAGAAGTCCTTTTATTTGTTTTGAAAGATGTTTTGTTTTCAATTTTACTCCTTAATTTATCTGTTGAATTTTTTATTTTTTTTTCTATATGTTCAAATTTACATTTAAGTGTTTAATTATTATTTTTTTGTCTATATATTCTAAAATTTTGAATATCTGTTCAATTTTTTTCTCTATCTGTGCAACTTTTTGTCTAGATTTTATTATCAGTTCAATTTTAATCTCTTATCTGTTCAAAAATCTATCCCAAATTTCTTATCTGTTCAACAAACCAGTCACAATCTTCAAATTATTTTTATGTGTTCAATTTTATTATCTGTTGAAATACACCAAACCAGGATTTGTTGCAGTCTTTCTTTCTCTCTCTCTTGTTCTTTCTGTCTATCTGTTGAAATTCTTTCTCAAAAATAATCTAGTATATATATATCTATTCAATTTTTTTATTATTTTTATCTGCTTAATTTTTAATTTTTTTGGGTTTATTTATAACTATCTATTGCAATTTGTTTCATCATAGAACAACATCACTAATCAACAACTTAAAAAAAGAAGAAGGAGGAATTAGATTTGTGTGCTTGAAAAAAAAAACTTTCCATAAGGAGCTGGATCAATGGAGTCTTCTCCCCCGATGGTCCTCAGCAGGCATTGAGCAAAATAATTTGGTGAGAAGTCCTTTTGTTTGTTTTGAAAGACGTTTTGTTTTCAATTTTACTCCTTAATTTATCTGTTGAATTTTTTATTTTTTTTCTATATGTTTAAATTTACATTTAAATGTTTTATTATTATTTTTTTGTCTATATATTCTAAAATTTTGACTATCTGTTCAATTTTTTTCTCTGTCTGTGCAACTTTTTGTCTAGATTTTATTATCAGTTCAATTTTAATCTCTTATCTGTTCAAATATCTATCCCAAATTTCTTATCTGTTCAACAAACTAGTCACAATCTTCAAATTATTTTTATGTGTTCAATTTTATTATCTGTTGAAATACACCAAACTAGGATCTGTTGCAATCTTTCTTTCTCTCTCTCTTGTTCTTTCTCTCTATCTATTGAAATTCTTTCTCAAAAATAATCCAATATATATATATCTGTTCAATTTTTTTAATTAATTTTATCTACTTAATTTTTAATTTTTTTTGTTTCATTTATAACTATATGTTTTAATTTGTTTCATCATACAACAACAACACAGATCAACAACTTAAAAAAAAGAAGAAGGAGGAATTAGATCTGTGTGCTTGAAAAAAAAAAACTTTCCATAAGGAGCAGGATCAATGGAGTCTTCTCGTCCGATGGTCCTCAGTAGGCATTGAGCAAAATAATTTGGTGAGAAGTCCTTTTGTTTGTTTTGAAAGATGTTTTGTTTTCAATTTTACTGCTTAATTTATCTGTTGAATTTTTTTTTCTATATGTTCAAATTTATATTTAAGTGTTTAATTATTATTTTTTTTGTCTATATATTCTAAAATTTTGACTATCTGTTCAATTTTTTTCTCTATCTGTGCAACTTTTTGTCTAGATTTTATTATCAGTTCAATTTTAATCTCTTATCTGTTCAAATATCTATCCCAAATTTCTTATCTGTTCAACAAACTAGTCACAATCTTCAAATTATTTTTATGTGTTCAATTTTCTTATCTGTTGAAATACACCAAACCAGGATCTGTTGCAATCTTTCTTTCTCTCTCTCTTGTTCTTTCTGTCTATCTATTGAAATTCTTTCTCAAAAATAATCCAGTATATATATATCTGTTCACTTTTTTTTATTATTTTTATTTGCTTAATTTTTAATTTTTTTTGGTTCATTTATAACTATTTATTGCAATTTGTTTCATCATACAACAACATCACAAATCAACAACTTTAAAAAAAAAAGGAGGAATTAGATCTGTATGCTTGAAAAAAAAAAAAACTTTCCATAAGGAGCAGGATCAATGGAGTCTTCTCCTCCGATGGTCCTCTGCAGGCATTGAGTAAAATAATTTGGTGAGAAGTCCTTTTGTTTGTTTTGAAAGACGTTTTGTTTTCAATTTTACTCCTTAATTTATCTGTTGAATTTTTTATTTTTTTTTCTCTATCTTCAAATTTACATTTAAGTGTTTAATTATTATTTTTTTGTCTATATGTTCAAATAATTTGACTATTTGTTCAATTTTTTTCTCTATCTGTGCAACTTTTTGTCTAGATTTTATTATCCGTTCAATTTTAATACCTTATCTGTTCAAATATCTATCCCAAATTTCTTATTTGTTCAACAAACCAGTCACAATCTTCAATTTATTTTTATCTGTTCAAATTTATTATCTTTTAAAATATACCAAACCAGGATTTGTTGCAATCTTTCTTTCTCTCTCTTGTTCTTTCTCTCTATCCGTTGAAATTCTTTCTCAAAAATAATCCAGTATATATATTTATTTATATCTGTTCAATTTTTTTCTTATTTTTATCTGCTTAATTTTTATTTTTTATTTTTGGTTCATTTACAACTATCTGTTGCAATTTGTTTCATCATACAACAACAACACAAATCAACAACTTAAAAAAAAAAGAGGAAAAATTAGATCTGTGTGCATGAAAAAAAAAACTTTCCATTAGGAGTAGGATCAATAGAGTATTCTCCTCCGATGGTCCTCTGCAGACATTGAGTAAAATAATTTGGTGAGAAGTCCTTTTGTTTGTTTTGAAAGACGTTTTGTTTTCAATTTTACTCCTTAATTTATCTGTTGAATTTTTTTTTCTATATGTTCAAATTTACATTTAAGTGTTTAATTATTATTTTTTTGTCTGTATATTCAAAAATTTGACTATCTGTTCAATTTTTTTCTCTATCTGTGCAACTTTTTGTCTAGATTTTATTATTAGTTCAATTTTAATCTCTTATCTGTTGAAATATCTATCCCAAATATCTTATCTGTTCAACAAACCAGTCACAATCTTCAATTTATTTTTATCTGTTCAATTTTATTATCTGTTGAAATAAACCAAAGCAGGATCTGTTGCAATCTTTCTATCTCTCTCTTGTTCTTTCTCTCTATCTGTTGAAATTCTTTCTCAAAAATAATCCAGTATATATATATCTGTTCAATTTTTTTATTATTTTTATCTGCTAAATTTTTAATTTTTTTTGGTTAATTTACAACTATCTGTTGCAATTTGTTTCATCATACAACAACACAGATCAACAACTTTAAAAAAAAAAAGAAAAAAATAAAAATAGGGGGAATTAGATCTGTATCCTTGAAAAAAAAAAACTGTCCGTAAAGTGCAGGATCAATGGAGTCTTCTCCTCCGATGGTCCTCTGTAGGCATTGAGTAAAATAATTTGGTGAGAAGCCCTTTTGTTTGTTTTGAAAGACGTTTTGTTTTCAATTTTACACAATTTATCTGGTGAATTTTTCATTTTTTTTTTCTATATGTTCAAATTACATTTAAGTGTTTAATTATTATTTTTTTGTCTATGTATTCAAAAAAATTTGACTATCTGTTCAATTTTTTTTCTCTATCTGTGCAACTTTTTGTCTAGATTTTATTATCAGTTCAATTTTAATCTCTTATCTGTTCAAATAGCTATCCCAAATTTCTTATCTGTTCAACAAACCAGTCATAATCTTCAATTTATTTTTATCTGTTCAAATTTATTATTTGTTGAAATACACCAAACCAGGATCTGTTGCAATCTTTCTTTCTCTCTCTTGGTCTTTCTCTCTATCTGTTGAAACTCTTTCTAAAAAATAATCCAGTATATATATCTGTTCAATTTTTATATTATTTTTATCTGCTTAATTATTACTTTTTTTTGTTTCATTTACAACTATCTATTGTTATTTGTTTCATCATACAACAACAACACAGATCAACAACTTAAAAAAAAAGAAAAAAAAAAGTGGAAGAATTAGATCTGTGTGCTTGAAAAAAAAAAAACTTTCCATAATGAGCAGGATCAATAGAGTATTCTCATCTGATGGTCCTCTGCAGGCATTAAGTAAAATAATTTGGTGAGAAGTCCTTTTGTTTGTTTTGAAAATTCAATTTTACTCCTTAATTTAGCTGTTGAATTTTTTTTTTTCTATATGTTCAAATTTTCATTTAAGTGTTTAATTATTATTTTTTTGTCTGTATATTCAAAAAATTTAACTATCTGTTCAATTTTTTTCTCTATCTGTGTAACTTTTTGTCTAGATTTTATTATCAGTTCAATTTTAATCTCTTATCTGTTCTAATATCTGTCCCAAATTTCTTATCTGTTCAAAAAACCAGTCAAAATCTTCAATTTATTTTTATCTGTTCAATTTTATTATCTGTTGAAATAAACCAAACCAGGATCTGTTGCAATCTTTCTTTCTCTCTCTTGTTCTTTCTCCCTATCTGTTGAAATTCTTTCTCAAAAATAATCCAGTATATATATATATCTGTTCAATTTTTTTTATTATTTTTATCTGCTTAATTTTTAATTTTTTTTGGTTCATTTACAACTATCTGTTGCAATTTGTTTCATCATACAACAACAACACAGATCAACAACTTTAAAAAAAAGAAAAATAGGAGGAATTAGATCTCTGTTCTTGAAAAAAAAAAAAAAAAACTGCCCATAAAGAGCAGGATCAATGGAGTCTTCTCCTCCGATGGTCCTCTGTAGGCATTGTGTAAAATAATTTGGTGAGAAGCCCTTTTATAGCGATCCCGGGTTTTAACCCTTGTTGTACAGTGATCCGGACTTGTGTCCGTGGAGGTGAGTAGTTGTTTAAATCTTGTTTACATCCTTTCATTCTTTTTTTTGAGATTATAGGATGTGTTGGGCATGTTTGAAACATGTTGGTTGAGTCTTAGGACCAATAGTAGCTGCCTAGATTTTGACCTGTCCACTCGAGCGGGACTTTTGACGCTCGAGCGGGTAGCTTTTGTTGCTTGTCCGCTCGAGCGGGGGTTTTGGCGCTCGAGCGGAAAAATCACCCATCCAGTATTTCCTCTGCAGGGTTGTCCGCTCGAGCGGGGAGTTTGACGCTCGAGCGGGGGACCTGTCTGCAAAAGTGCTGGGAGCGTGCATCCGCCGCTCGAGCGGGGAATTGGCCGCTCGAGCGGGAGTCTGTGAGTGACGCTTGAGCGGGGGTTGGGCCGCTCGAGCGGGGCAACTGGGTTAAAGCTCCGTGTTTTGACATTTTAAAATCACTTTTTCACTTCTCTTCTCTCTCTTACTTTTCCAAAAACACCATTGTTGAGCTTCTCACTCTAGAGCTCTACCTTCTCTCTAGGTATTGATCTAGTAGGAGTGATTTCCTCACCTTTGGCCTTTACAAAAAAGTTGTTGATCGTCGAGGGCTATCTTTTGATCCGAGAAATTCGTGGTTTGGAGCATTTTCATTTTCTTCATCTTCTTGGTTGGGTGTCATCTTTTGAGGTAGAGATATCCTACTCCTCTTTATGAGCTTTGTCTTTAAATTCTAGCATTTTGATATGTTGGGTGTTGTTGGGTAATTTTGAGAAAGTTTGGGTCTTTTGTGTAAATTTTTTTAAAAGATGGGGTTTTACTTGTATAAACCTAAATGCAAGTTTGACATGGAAAAATGAAGTAAAATGTTGGGTTATGGATAGAAATGGAACCTTAGGGTTGTAATGTTAATTATGGAAAATGCCCTAATTACATTGGTTGAATTAATTGGTATAATTAATTATGAGGAATGAGGAATTGAATTGGAAATGTTGGAATTGGGAATGTATGGGACTAAAGGGTGTAGTTGAATCATGTATTGCTCACATAGTTGAAATGTTGATATATTATCCATTTGTGCATTTATTTCCTGTTTAGAAATAATTGCTTTGGGCTACCGGTGGAGGGTAGTTTTGATTGTTGTAGACAATGTATGATGATTAGGCAAATTGAAACCAATAAATTGGATGTGTCGTAGAGTTTGACGGTTGATAGAATACATTAACTTTATGTATTGATTGATTGTGCATATGACCTATGTGTTTATATGCATTATGTGTAGACGGTTGATAGAATACATTAACTTTATGTATTGATTGATTGCGTATATGACTCTGTGTTTATATGCATTGCTTGTGTATGGGAGGAGATGGGGGATGTACCTCTAAACCGGTTAATGGTTAAGGAAAGATAGGGGATGGACCCAGGGATGCAGCTCATATGCTCTCCCACTGCAGTTATGATACAGCTCATATGCTTATCTATTGAAGTGTTGATACAGCTCATATGCTTATCTACTGAAGTGTTTGTTTGTTTGATTTGATATAGCACTAAAATGTATATCATCATCATTTTGTGAAGTATGGAAGTGTTGAATTGATTTGATATAGTACTAAAATGTATATCGTTATCAATTGTGAAGTATAGAAATGTTTCTATGTTAAGTTGATACAGCACCAACATGTGTATCATAAGCAAAGTATGGGAGTGGTTTATGTGTTATTGATACAATACCAACATGTGTATCCATAATGAATTTTGAAAGTGTTTTAGTGAGGAACTATAATCTCATCAAATGTTTTGGCCAGAGTACTGAGCCTTGTTTTCAAACTCAAAGTTGAATAAGAAATGGAAGATGAATTGTAACATAGACTTGATTGTCATGGAATTGTAATATGATGTAAGTGGATGTGTAAGTGTTGACCTTCTATCAGTTGCTAATCTTTTAGTCATTGTTTATAGTTGGTTTAGTGTATTTCTACTGGGCTGTGGCTCACCCTATATGGGAACATCATTTTCAGGTACAGGTAGCATGCCACCTCCAAGAACATAGCTTGAGAGGCTAGAGACGGACATCCTTTTACTGTCTTATCCATTTTTGATGTATTACATGTAGATTCAAGCCAAGGGCTTAATGTGTAATTGAGCTAGTGCTCTCTTTTTGTAACCAAGTGTTAACTTGGAAAGCTGTAAGCCCATAGGGCAATTACTTTTGTTGTTAACATGTAATATTTTTTGTAAAGAATTACTTTGATGAATAGAATGTTATTGGTCTCTCATATCAATGCATGTCTAAATATGATGGGTTTAATGTTATTTTTTTTGAGGGCGTTATAACTTGGTATCAGAGCATACCGAGTTCGAATACTTTGGGTACGTGGGAAGTGATTAGGATCACAATGGGTTTGTCTCGCTTGTTAGAGACTTAGATGTAATGTTATGTGCTTATGTGATGACATGTTTATGTGACTATTTGGGTATGGGATTTAGTTTCTGGGATGTTGATTGGATCCTTGGGTTTCTGGGAGTCCTGTTGGAAAGGGCACCTGATCAATGTTGTTTCTAACCGAAACTCTAGTAACGCCTCGGGACTATCATTATCCGGAAAGGAAATTCGTAAGTGCTTATGTGATTATGTGCTTACGTGGAATGAATTACGGTTGTCCATGTATCAGGACGCGAGTGTTTGGTTTCGGCACATTTATGAATGTGCTAACGTTCCTTGTTACCTTTATTAGGATGTCAGGACGAGGAAGTTTTGATTTCCCTCCTTCCACTCTGGAAGAGTTGAGGAAACAGTTCGTGGAGTTACGCCAAGATGTTACACCCTTGGTACAGTTTGAAGCATGGTTTACTAACCTGTCGAGGTTTGCTCCAGAGTTGGTGGAGACGGAGGAATTGCGTTGTTCGAAGTTTGAGAGTAAGTTGTGCGACGACATCCGTGTAAGGATTGCGGGGTCTTGGCATAGGAGTTACAATGTGCTTGTTAAGGCTGCGACTCATGTGGAGGCAGCGGTACTAGCTATGGGGCAGAATAGGGAAGGGGCCACGATTATGAGTGTTGGTCGGGGTAGGGAGGAGGCCATCTCGGCGACTCCTGTGATTCAGGGTGTTGGTAGGCCTTTTAAGAGGCAGAGGGGTTTAACCCCGCAACAGGGAGGTCGGGCTAGAACTACCCTTCCAGTAACGGATTTGGGTTCGGGAGAAAGTAAACAGAGGGGCATCATTTGTTTCAGATGTGGTCTGCTGGGCCACAAGGTTTCGGTTTGCCCACTGAGGAAGGGGACTGGGTTGTCAGTTCGACCAGTAGTAGCACCACCAGAATCTTTTGGTCAGCCAAATTTTGGATCGAACGAACACACAGTAGGGAGGCAGTTGTTGGGATCCCCACCAGTTCAGACTTTGCACCGGTCTCTTATTCGGGAACCACTTGCTTGCTGGGTGTGTAAGCAGCAGGGTCATCTTAAATGTTTCTGTACCCAGCCAGGGGCTTCTGTAGGGGTTTTGCAACCTAGTCAGGCTCAGTTTCATTCGACTGGGTAGGAACAGTATCGTTTCGGGGGACTAGCAGGCCAGATTCTGAGGGCCTCAAAAGAGTCGAGTTCACAAGTCCCACTTGGGGAAGTCCGCAGTTGTTCCAGATGTGGCCGGTTGGAGCACATCAGTAGTTCTTGTTCGTGGCTAGTAAGCTCGTAGGTTATCTTGTGTTTGGGGATGACCAACTTTGGCGGTCCAGCGAGGGATGGCAGTGGTGGTAATACCAAGGGGTTGGTTTTGTTTTGACTAATCCGTTTTGTAACCGGTGAATTATTGTTTTGTAATCATTGGGTTCTGTTGTGTAACCAATGTGTTTTGGAAATGTTGGAACATCAAGGTTATTTGTTTCTATATATATGTTTATGTAGTTATGTGTGCAAGTACTTATGTTTTTCCTGAAGTGGGTAAGTTAGAGCATGTAGCGACTCTAAAAGTTCTATTAATATAATAGATTGTTGTGAGACCATAAAATCTTTGGTAATAATGCATTCTTATGCGAGTGACGGGTTTGGGAAAAATGAAGGCTGATGAGTCATGTTTTCAAATTTGAAAGGATTTCTGAGGGATATATATATATTAATCAGAATTACTAAGGGGTGAGGACAGTTAAACTTATCAGGTGCTCGAAATTTCATTAGTGCTATCTAATTGATTTTATGTGTGTGAAAGTGATGTTAGTCTACTATCGCGGGAACTCCTCGAGAGAATGTGAAGTGTGGGATTAATACTAGGTATAGTGCGTAATTAACATGGTATTTTACGAGGGCATAGCGCATAATCTTGTTAGGATTAGACTTGTACCTTCGTGGTAGGTAGTGATGCCGATTTGGCATGTGTGATGATCAATCGTTTCTATAGAGGAGACGTTAGTCCCTATATAAGGGTGTGGCTGTTGGCATCGGGAGTGGTGTGTAGTGAGCAGCTGGTGCTATGTCTCGGGTAGTAGCTTATGGACGTTTCCTAAGTTTTTGGACTTCCTTATTTTAATCGAAAGCGATAAGTTTGTACCTTAACACTGGTTAGGTCGGGAGATGTTGTCGTGAGGGATGAGTGGGTGTATAGCCCGTGGTTTGGGTGTGACCCGTGAGTCGAGTCACTGTGGTAAGACCTTTGCGAAGAAAGGTTTGAGATGATAATGAGAAGGTGGTGGACTTTTACTCTGGGAAGTTAGAATGGTGATTATCAGTTCAATTTTAATCTTTTATCTGCTCAAATATCTATCCCAAATTTCTTATCTGTTCAACAAACCAGTCACAATCTTCAAATTATTTTTATCTGTTCAATTTTATTATCTATTGAAATATACCAAACCAGGATCTGTTGCAATCTTTCTTTCTCTCTCTCTTGTTCTTTCTCTCTATCTGTTGAAATTCTTTCTCAAAAATAATCCAATATATATATATATATCTACTCAATTTTTTTATTATTTTTATCTGCTTAATTTTTAATTTTTTTTGGTTCATTTATAACTATCTGTTGCAATTTGTTTCATCATACAACAACAACACAGATCAACAACTTTAAAAAAAAAAAGAAGAGGAATTAGATCTGTGTGCTTGAAAAAAAAAAAATTTCCATAAGGAGCAGGATCAATGGAGTCTTCTCCTCCAATGGTCCTCTGCAGGCATTGACTAAAATAATTTGATGAGAAGTCCTTTTGTTTGTTTTGAAAGACGTTTTGTTTTCAATTTTACTCATTAATTTATCTGTTAATTTTTTTTTCTATATGTTCAAATTTACATTTAAGTGTTTAATTATTATTTTTTTGTCTATATATTCAAAAATTTTGACTATCTGTTCAATTTTTTTCTCTATCTATGCAACTTTTTGTCTATATTTTATTATCAGTTCAATTTTAATCTCTTATCTGTTCAACAAACTAGTCACAATCTTCAAATTATTTTTATCTGTTCAATTTTATTATCTGTTGAAATACACCAAAGCAGGATCTGTTGCAATCTTTCTTTCTCTCTCTCTTGTTCTTTCTCTTTATCTGTTGAAATTCTTTCTAAAAAATAATCCAGTATATATATAAATATCTGTTCAATTTTTTATTATTTTTATCTGCTTAATTTTTAATTTTTTTGGTTCATTTATAACTATCTGTTGCAATTTGTTTCATCATACAACAACAACACAAATCAACAACTTAAAAAAAAGAGAGGAGAAATTAGATCTGTGTGCTTGAAAAAAAAAAAAAAACTTTCCATAAGGAGCAGGATCAATGGAGTCTTCGCCTCCGATGGTCCTCTGCAGGCATTGAGTAAAATAATTTGGTGAGAAGTACTTTTGTTTGTTTTGAAAAACGTTTTGTTTTCAATTTTACTCCATAATTTATCTGTTGAATTTTTTTTTTCTATATGTTTAAATGTACATTTAAGTGTTTAATTATTATTTTTTTGTCTATATATTCAAAAATTTTGACTATTTGTTCAATTTTTTTCTCTATCTGTGCAACTTTTTGTCTAGATTTTATTATCAGTTCAATTTTAATCTCTTATCTGTTCAAATATCTATCCCAAATTTCTTATCTGTTCAACAAACCAGTCACAATCTTCAATTTATTTTTATTTGTTCAATTTTATTATCTGTTGAAATATACCAAACCAGGATCTGTTGCAATCTTTCTATCTCTCTCTCTTGTTCTTTCTCTTTATCTGTTGAAATTCTTTCTAAAAAATAATCCAGTATATATATATCTATTCAATTTTTTTATTATTTTTATCTGCTTAATTTTTATTTTTTTTTGGTTCATTTACAACTATCTGTTGCAATTTGTTTCATCATACAACAACACAGATCAACAACTTAAAAAAAAAGGCGGAGGAATTAGATCTGTGTGCTTGAAAAAAAAAACTTTCCATAAGGAACAGGATCAATAGAGTATTCTCCTCCGATGGTCCTCTGCAGGCATTGAGTAAAATAATTGGGTGAGAAGTCCTTTTGTTTGTTTTGAAAGACGTTTTGTTTTCAATTTTACTCCTTAATTTATCTGTTGAATTTTTTAATTTTTTTCTATATGTTCAAATTTATATTTATTGTTTAATTATTATTATTTTGTCTACATATTCAAAAATTTTGACTATCTGTTCAATTGTTTTCTCTATCTGTGCAACTTTTTGTCTAAATTTTAATATCAGTTCAATTTTAATCTCTTATCTGTTCAAATATCTTTACCAAATTTCTTTTCTGTTCAACAAACCAGTCACAATCTTCAATTTATTTTTATCTGTTCAATTTTATTATCTATTGAAATAGACCAAACCAGGATCTGTTGCAATCTTTCTTTCTCTCTCTCTTGTTCTTTCTCTCTATCTGTTGAAATTCTTTCTAAAAAATAATCCAGTATATATATATCTGTTCAATTTTTTTATTATTTTTATCTGCTTAATTTTTAATTTTTTTTTTATTCATATACAACTATCTGTTGCAATTTGTTTCATCGTACAACAACAACACAGATCAACAACTTAAAAAAGAAATGAAAAAAGAAAAAGAAAAATAGGAGGAATTAGATCTATGTGCTTGAAAAAAAAACTGTCCATAAGGAGCAGGATCAATGGGGTCATCTCCTCCGATGGTCCTCTGCAGGCATTAAGTAAAATAATTTGGTGAGAAGTCCTTTTGTTTGTTTTGAAAGACGTTTTGTTTTCAATTTTAATCCTTAATTTATCTGTTGAATTTTTTATTTTTTTTCTATATGTTCAAATTTACATTTAAGTGTTTAATTATTATTTTTTTGTCCATATATACAAAATTTTTGACTATATGTTCAATTTTTTCCCCTATCTATGCAACTTTTTGTCTAGATTTTATTATCAGTTCAATTTTAATCTCTTATCTATTCAAATATCTATCCCAAATTTCTTATCTGTTCAACAAACCAGTCACAATCTTCAATTTATTTTTATCTGTTCAATTTTAGTTTCAGTTGAAATACACCAAACCAGGATCTGTTGCAATCTTTCTTTCTCTCTCTTGTTCTTTCTCTCTATCTATTGAGATTTTTTCTCAAAAATAATCCAGTACATATATATCTGTTAAATTTTTTTTATTATTTTTATCTGCTTAATTTTTAATTTTTTTTGGTTCATTTACAACTATCTATTGCAATTTGTTTCATCATAAAACAACAACACAGATCAACAACTTAAAAAAAAGAAAAAAAATAGGAGAAATTAGATCTGTGTGCTTAAAAAAAACTGTCCATAAGCAGCTGGATCAATGGAGTCTTCTCATCCGATGGTCCTCTGCAGGCATTGAGTAAAATAATTTGGTGAGAAGTACTTTTGTTTGTTTTGAAAAACGTTTTGTTTTCAATTTTACTCCTTAATTTGTCTGTTGAATTTTTTATTTTTTTTTCTATATGTTCAAATTTACATTTAAGTGTTTAATTATTATTTTTTTGTCTATATATTTTATAATTTTGACTATCTGTTCAATTTTTTTCTCTATCTGAGCAACTTTTTGTCTAGATTTTATTATCAGTTCAATTTTAATCTCTTATCAGTTCAAATATCTATCCCAAATTTCTTATCTGTTCAACAAACCAGTCACAATCTTCAATTTATTTTTTTCTGTTCAATTTTATTATCTGTTGAAATAGACCAAACCAGAATATGTTGCAATCTTTCTTTCTCTCTCTTGTTCTTTCTCTCTATCTGTTGAAATTTTTTCTCAAAAATAATCCAGTACATATATATCTGTTCAATTTTTTACTATTTTTATTTGCATAATTTTTTATTTTTTTTGGTTCATTTACAACTATCTGTTGCAATTTGTTTCATCACACAACAACTACACAGATCAACAACTTAAAAAAAAAAAGAAAAAAAATATGAGGAATTAGATCTGTGTGCTTGAAAAAAAAACTGTCCATAAGGAGGAGGATCAGTGGAGTCTTCTCCTCCGATGGTCCTCTGCAGGCATTGCGTAAAATAATTGGGTGTGAAGTCATTTTGTTTGTTTTGAAAGATGTTTTGTTTTCAATTTTACTCCTTAATTTATCTGTTGAATTTTTTATTTTTTTTCTATACGTTCAAATTTACATTTAAGTGTTTTAATTATTATTTTTTTGTCTATATACTCTAAAATTTTGACTATCGTTCAATATTTTTTCTCTATCTGTGCAACTTTTTGTCTAGATTTTATTATCAGTTTAATTTTAATCTCTTATATGTTCAAATATCTATCCCAAATTTCTTACCTGTTCAACAAACCAGTCACAATCTTCAAATTATTTTAATCTGTTCAATTTTATTATCTGTTGAAATAGACCAAACCCGGATCTGTTGCAATCTTTCTTTCTCTCTCTCTGGTTCTTTCTCCCTATTTGTTGAAAATCTTTCTCAAAAATAATCCAGAATATATATTTATATATCTGTTCAATTTTTTATTATTTTTATCTCCTTAATTTTTATTTTTTTTTGGTTCATTTACAACTATCTGTTGCAATTTGTTTCATCATACAACAACTACACAGATCAACAACTTAAAAAAAAAAAAAGAAAAAAAAGGAGGAATTAGATCAGTGTGCTTGAAAAAAAAAACTGTCCATAAGTAGCATGATCAGCGGAGTCTTCTCCTCCGATAGTCCGCTGCAGGCATTGAGTAAAATAATTTGGTGAGAAGTCCTTTTGTTTGTTTTGAAAGACGTTTTGTTTTCAATTTTACTCCTTAATTTATCTATTGAATTTTTTATTTTTTTTTTCTATATGTTCAAATTTACATTTAAGTGTTTAATTATTATTTTTTTGTCTATATATTCAAAATTTTTGACTATCTGTTCAATTTTTTTCTCTATCTGTGAAACTTTTTGTCTAGATTTTATTATCAGTTCAATTTTAATCTCTTATCTGTTCAAATATCTATCCCAAATTTCTTATCTGTTCAACGAACCAGTCACAATCTTCAATTTATTTTCATCTGTTCAATTTTATTATATGTTGAAATACACCAAACCAGGATCTATTGCAATCTTTCTTTCTCTCTCTCTTGTTCTTTCTCTTTATCTGTTGAAATTTTTCTCAAAAATAATCCAGTATATATATCTGTTCAATTTTTTATTATTTTTATCTGCTTAATTTTTAATTTTTTTGGTTCATTTATAACTATCTGTTGCAATTTGTTTCATCATACAACAACACAGATCAACAACTTAAAAAAAAAGGAGCAATTAGATCTGTGTGCTTGAAAAAAAAAAAAATCTTTCCAAAAGGAGCAGGATCAATGGAGTCTTCTCCTCCGATGGTCCTCTGCAGGCATTGACTAAAATAATTTGGTGAGAAGTCCTTTTGTTTGTTTTGAAAAAACATTTTGTTTTCAATTTTACCCCTTAATTTATCTTTTGAATTTTTTATTTTTTTTCTATATATTAAAATTTACATTTAAGTGTTTAATTATTATTTTTTTGTCTATATATTCTAAAATTTTGACTATCTGTTCAATTTTTTTCTCTATCTGTGTAACTTTTTGTCTAGATTTTATTATCAGTTCAATTTTAATCTCTTATCAGTTCAAATATCTATCCCAAATTTCTTATCTGTTCAACAAACCAGTCACAATCTTCAATTTATTTTTTTCTGTTCAATTTTATTATCTGTTGAAATAGACCAAACCAGAATATGTTGCAATCTTTCTTTCTCTCTCTTGTTCTTTCTCTCTATCTGTTGAAATTTTTTCTCAAAAATAATACAGTACATATATATCTGTTCAATTTTTTACTATTTTTATTTGCATAATTTTTTATTTTTTTTGGTTCATTTACAACTATCTGTTGCAATTTGTTTCATCATACAACAACTACACAGATCAACAACCTAAAAAAAAAAAGAAAAAAAATAGGAGGAATTTGATCTGTGTGCTTGAAAAAAAAACTGTCCATAAGAAGGAGGATCAGTGGAGTCTTCTCCTCCGATGGTCCTCTGCAGGCGTTGAGTAAAATAATTGGGTGTGAAGTCATTTTGTTTGTTTTGAAAGATGTTTTGTTTTCAATTTTACTCCTTAATTTATCTGTTGAATTTTTTATTTTTTTTCTATGCGTTCAAATTTACATTTAAGTGTTTTAATTATTATTTTTTTGTCTATATACTCTAAAATTTTGACTATCGTTCAATATTTTTTCTCTATCTGTGCAACTTTTTGTCTAGATTTTATTATCAGTTTAATTTTAATCTCTTATATGTTCAAATATATATCCCAAATTTCTTACCTGTTCAACAAACCAGTCACAATCTTCAAATTATTTTTATCTGTTCAATTTTATTATCTGTTGAAATAGACCAAACCCGGATCTGTTGCAATCTTTCTTTCTCTCTCTCTGGTTCTTTCTCCCTATTTGTTGAAATTCTTTCTCAAAAATAATCCAGAATATATATTTATATATCTGTTCAATTTTTTATTATTTTTATCTCCTTAATTTTTATTTTTTTTTGGTTCATTTACAACTATCTGTTGCAATTTGTTTCATCATACAACAACTACACAGATCAACAACTTAAAAAATAAAAAGAAAAAAAAAAGGAGGAATTAGATCAGTGTGCTTGAAAAAAAAAACTGTCCATAAGTAGCATGATCAGTGGAGTCTTCTCCTCCGATAGCCCGCTGCAGGCATTGAGTAAAATAATTTGGTGAGAAGTCCTTTTGTTTGTTTTGAAAGACGTTTTGTTTTCAATTTTACTCCTTAATTTATCTATTGAATTTTTTATTTTTTTTCTATATGTTCAAAATTACATTTAAGTGTTTAATTATTATTTTTTTGTCTATATATTCAAAATTTTTGACTATCTGTTCAATTTTTTTCTCTATCTGTGAAACTTTTTGTCTAGATTTTATTATCAGTTCAATTTTAATCTCTTATCTGTTCAAATATCTATCGCAAATTTCTTATCTGTTCAACAAACCAGTCACAATCTTCAATTTATTTTCATCTGTTCAATTTTATTATATGTTGAAATACACCAAACCAGGATCTATTGCAATCTTTCTTTCTCTCTCTCTTGTTCTTTCTCTTTATCTGTTGAAATTTTTCTCAAAAATAATCCAGTATATATATATCTGTTCAATTTTTTATTATTTTTATCTGCTTAATTTTTAATTTTTTTTGGTTCATTTATAACTATCTGTTGCAATTTGTTTCATCATACAACAACACAGATCAACAACTTAAAAAAAAAAAAGAGCAATTAGATCTGTGTGCTTGAAAAAAAAAAAAATCTTTCCAAAAGGAGCAGGATCAATGGAGTCTTCTCCTCCGATGGTCCTCTGCAGGCATTGACTAAAATAATTTGGTGAGAAGTCCTTTTGTTTGTTTTGAAAGACGTTTTGTTTTCAATTTTACCCCTTAATTTATCTTTTGAATTTTTTATTTTTTTTCTATATATTAAAATTTACATTTAAGTGTTTAATTATTATTTTTTTGTCTATATATTCTAAAATTTTGACTATCTGTTCAATTTTTTTCTCTATCTGTGTAACTTTTTGTCTAGATTTTATTATCAGTTCAATTTTAATCTCTTATCAGTTTAAATATCTATCCCAAATTTCTTATCTGTTCAACAAACCAGTCACAATCTTCAATTTATTTTTTTCTGTTCAATTTTATTATCTGTTGAAATAGACCAAACCAGAATATGTTGCAATCTTTCTTTCTCTCTCTTGTTCTTTCTCTCTATCTGTTGAAATTTTTTCTCAAAAATAATCCAGTACATATATATCTGTTCAATTTTTTACTATTTTTATTTGCATAATTTTTTATTTTTTTTTGGTTCATTTACAACTATCTGTTGCAATTTGTTTCATCATACAACAACTACACAGATCAACAACTTAAAAAAAAAAAGAAAAAAAATAGGAGGAATTAGATCTGTGTGCTTGAAAAAAAAAATTGTCCATAAGAAGGAGGATCAGTGGAGTCTTCTCCTCCGATGGTCCTCTGCAGGCGTTGAGTAAAATAATTGGGTGTGAAGTCATTTTGTTTGTTTTGAAAAATGTTTTGTTTTCAATTTTACTCCTTAATTTATCTGTTGAATTTTTTATTTTTTTTCTATGCGTTCAAATTTACATTTAAGTGTTTTAATTATTATTTTTTTGTCTATATACTCTAAAATTTTGACTATCGTTCAACATTTTTTCTCTATCTGTGCAACTTTTTGTCTAGATTTTATTATCAGTTTAATTTTAATCTCTTATATGTTCAAATATATATCCCAAATTTCTTACCTGTTCAACAAACCAGTCACAATCTTCAAATTATTTTTATCTGTTCAATTTTATTATCTGTTGAAATAGACCAAACCCGAATCTGTTGCAATCTTTCTCTCTCTCTCTGGTTCTTTCTCCCTATTTGTTGAAATTCTTTCTCAAAAATAATCCAGAATATATATTTATATATCTGTTCAATTTTTTATTATTTTTATCTCCTTAATTTTTATTTTTTTTGGTTCATTTACAACTATCTGTTGCAATTTGTTTCATCATACAACAACTACACAGATCAACAACTTAAAAAATAAAAAGAAAAAAAAAGGAGGAATTAGATCAGTGTGCTTGAAAAAAAAAACTGTCCATAAGTAGCATGATCAGTGGAGTCTTCTCCTCCGATAGTCCGCTGCAGGCATTGAGTAAAATAATTTGGTGAGAAGTCCTTTTGTTTGTTTTGAAAGACGTTTTGTTTTCAATTTTACTCCTTAATTTATCTATTGAATTTTTTATTTTTTTTTCTATATGTTCAAAATTACATTTAAGTGTTTAATTATTATTTTTTTGTCTATATATTCAAAATTTTTGACTATCTGTTCAATTTTTTTCTCTATCTGTGAAACTTTTTGTCTAGATTTTATTATCAGTTCAATTTTAATCTCTTATCTGTTCAAATATCTATCCCAAATTTCTTATCTGTTCAACAAACCAGTCACAATCTTCAATTTATTTTCATCTGTTCAATTTTATTATATGTTGAAATACACCAAACCAGGATCTATTGCAATCTTTCTTTCTCTCTTTCTTGTTCTTTCTCTTTATCTGTTGAAATTTTTCTCAAAAATAATCCAGTATATATATATCTGTTCAATTTTTTATTATTTTTATCTGCTTAATTTTTAATTTTTTTTGGTTCATTTATAACTATCTGTTGCAATTTGTTTCATCATACAACAACACAGATCAACAACTTAAAAAAAAAAGGAGCAATTAGATCTGTGTGCTTGAAAAAAAAAAAAATCTTTCCAAAAGGAGCAGGATCAATGGAGTCTTCTCCTCCGATGGTCCTCTGCAGGCATTGACTAAAATAATTTGGTGAGAAGTCCTTTTGTTTGTTTTGAAAAAACGTTTTGTTTTCAATTTTACCCCTTAATTTATCTTTTGAATTTTTTATTTTTTTTCTATATATTAAAATTTACATTTAAGTGTTTAATTATTATTTTTTTGTCTATATATTCTAAAATTTTGACTATCTGTTCAATTTTTTTCTCTATCTGTGTAACTTTTTGTCTAGATTTTATTATCAGTTCAATTTTAATCTCTTATCAGTTCAAATATCTATCCCAAATTTCTTATCTGTTCAACAAACCAGTCACAATCTTCAATTTATTTTTTTCTGTTCAATTTTATTATCTGTTGAAATAGACCAAACCAGAATATGTTGCAATCTTTCTTTCTCTCTCTTGTTCTTTCTCTCTATCTGTTGAAATTTTTTCTCAAAAATAATCCAGTACATATATATCTGTTCAATTTTTTACTATTTTTATTTGCATAATTTTTTATTTTTTATTTGGTTCATTTACAACTATTTGTTGCAATTTGTTTCATCATACAACAACTACACAGATCAGCAACTTAAAAAAAAAAAGAAAAAAAATAGGAGGAATTAGATCTGTGTGCTTGAAAAAAAAAACTGTCCATAAGGAGGAGGATCAGTGGAGTCTTCTCCTCCGATGGTCCTCTGCAGGCGTTGAGTAAAATAATTGGGTGTGAAGTCATTTTGTTTGTTTTGAAAGATGTTTTGTTTTCAATTTTACTCCTTAATTTATCTGTTGAATTTTTTATTTTTTTTCTATACGTTCAAATTTACATTTAAGTGTTTTAATTATTATTTTTTTGTCTATATACTCTAAAATTTTGACTATCGTTCAATATTTTTTTTCTATCTGTGCAACTTTTTGTCTAGATTTTATTATCAGTTTAATTTTAATCTCTTATATGTTCAAATATCTATCCCAAATTTCTTACCTGTTCAACAAACCAGTCACAATCTCCAAATTATTTTTATCTGTTCAATTTTATTATCTGTTGAAATAGACCAAACCCGGATCTGTTGCAATCTTTCTTTCTCTCTCTCTGGTTCTTTCTCCCTATTTGTTGAAATTCTTTCTCAAAAATAATCCATAATATATATTTATATACCTGTCCAATTTTTTATTATTTTTATCTCCTTAATTTTTATTTTTTTTGGTTCATTTACAACTATCTGTTGCAATTTGTTTCATCATACAACAACTACACAGATCAACAACTTAAAAAAAAAAGAAAAAAAAGGAGGAATTAGATCATTGTGCTTGAAAAAAAAAAACTGTCCATAAGTAGCATGATCAGTGGAGTCTTCTCCTCCGATAGTCCGCTGCAGGCATTGAGTAAAATAATTTGGTGAGAAGTCCTTTTGTTTGTTTGGAAAGACGTTTTGTTTTCAATTTTACTCCTTAATTTATCTATTGAATTTTTTATTTTTTTTTCTATATGTTCAAATTTACATTTAAGTGTTTAATTATTATTTTTTTGTCTATATATTCAAAATTTTTGACTATCTGTTCAATTTTTTTCTCTATCTGTGAAACTTTTTGTCTAGATTTTATTATCAGTTCAATTTTAATCTCTTATCTGTTCAAATATCTATCCCAAATTTCTTATCTGTTTAACAAACCAGTCACAATCTTCAATTTATTTTCATCTGTTCAATTTTATTATATGTTGAAATACACCAAACCAGGATCTATTGCAATCTTTCTTTCTCTCTTTCTTGTTCTTTCTCTTTATCTGTTGAAATTTTTCTCAAAAATAATCCAGTATATATATATATCTGTTCAATTTTTTATTATTTTTATCTGCTTAATTTTTAATTTTTTTTGGTTCATTTATAACTATCTGTTGCAATTTGTTTCATCATACAACAACACAAATCAACAACTTAAAAAAAAAAAGGAGCAATTAGATCTGTGTGCTTGAAAAAAAAAAATCTTTCCAAAAGGAGCAGGATCAATGGAATCTTCTCCTCCGATGGTCCTCTGCAGGCATTGACTAAAATAATTTGGTGAGAAATCCTTTTGTTTGTTTTGAAAGACGTTTTGTTTTCAATTTTACCCCTTAATTTATCTTTTGAATTTTTTTATTTTTTTTCTATATATTAAAATTTACATTTAAGTGTTTAATTATTATTTTTTTGTCTATATATTCTAAAATTTTGACTATCTGTTCAATTTTTTTCTCTATCTGTGTAACTTTTTGTCTAGATTTTAATATCAGTTCAATTTTAATCTCTTATCAGTTCAAATATCTATCCCAAATTTCTTATCTATTCAACAAACCAGTCACAATCTTCAATTTATTTTTATCTGTTCAATTTTATTATCTGTTGGAATACCCAAACCAGAATCTGTTGCAATCTGTCTTTCTCTCTCTCTTGTTCTTTCTCTCTATCTGTTGAAATTCTTTCTCAAAAATAATCCAGAATATATATATATATATCTGTTCAACTTTTTTATTATTTTTATCTTCGTAATTTTTATTTTTTTTTGGTCCATTTACAACTATCTTTTGCAATTTGTTTCATCATACAACAACAACACAGATCAACAACTTTAAAAAAAAAAAGGGGAGGAATTAGATCTCTGTGCTTGAAAAAAAAAACTGTCCATAACGAGTAGGATCAATGGAGTCTTCTTCTCCGATGGTCTTCTCCAGGCTTTAAATAAAATAATTTGGTGAGAAGTCCTTTTGTTTGTTTTGAAAAACGTTTTGTTTTCAATTTTACTCCGTAATTTATCTGTTGAATTTTTTATTTTTTTTTCTATAAGTTCAAATTTACATTTAAGTGTTTAATTATTATTTTTTTGCCTATATATTCAAAAATTTTGACTATCTGTTCAATTTTTTTTCTCTATCTGTGTAACTTTTTGTCTAGATTTTATTATCAGTTCAATTTTAATCTCTTATCTGTTGAAATATCTATCCCCAAATTTCTTATCTGTTCAACAAACCAGTCACAATCTTCAATTTATTTTTATCTGTTCAATTTTATTGTCTGTTGAAATACACCAAACCAGGATCTGTTGCAATCTTTCTTTCTCTCTCTTGTTCTTTCTCTCTATCTGTTGAAATGTTTTCTCAAAAATAATCCAGTACATATATATCTGTTCAATTTTTTTTTATTTTTATCTGCTTAATTTTTAATTTTTTTGGTTCATTTACAACTATCTGTTGCAATTTGTTTCATCATAAAACAACAACACAGATCAACAACTTAAAAAAAAAAAAGAAAAAGAAAAAGAGAAATAGGAGGAATTAGATCTGTTTCCTTGAAAAAAAAAAACTGTCCATAAGGAGCAGGATCAATGGACTCTTCTCCTCTGATGGTCCTCTGCAAGCATTGAGTAAAATAATTTGGTGAGAAGTCCTTTTGTTTGTTTTGAAAGACGTTTTGTTTTCAATTTTACTCCTTAATTTATCTGGTGAATTTTTTATTTTTTTTTCTATATGTTCAAATTTACATTTAAGTGTTTAATTATTATTTTTATGTCTATATATTCAAAAATTTTGACTATCTGTTCAATTTTTTTTCTATCTGTGCAACTTTTTGTCTAGATTTTATTATCAGTTCAATTTTAATCTTTTATCTGCTCAAATATCTATCCCAAATTTCTTATCTGTTCAACAAACCAGTCACAATCTTCAAATTATTTTTATCTGTTCAATTTTATTATCTGTTGAAATATACCAAACCAGGATCTGTTGCAATCTTTCTTTCTCTCTCTCTTGTTCTTTCTCTCTATCTGTTGAAATTATTTCTCAAAAATAATCCAGAATATATATATCCGTTCAATTTTTTATTATTTTTATCTGCTTAATTTTTATTTTTTTTTTGGTTCGTTTACAACTATCTGTTGCAATTTGTTTCATCATACAACAACTACCCAGATCAACAAATTAAAAAAAAAAAGAAAAAAAATAGGAGAAATTAGATCTGTGTGCCTAAAAAAAAAAAATTGTCCATAAGGAGGAGGATCAGTGGAGTCTTCTCCTCCGATGGTCCTCTGCAGGCATTGAGCAAAATAATTGGGTGAGAAGTCCTTTTGTTTGTTTTGAAAGACGTTTTGTTTTCAATTTTACTCCTTAATTTATCTGTTGAATTTTTTATTTTTTTTTATATGTTCAAATTTACATTTAAGTGTTTAATAATTTTTTTTTGTCTATATATTCAAAAATTTTGACTATCTGTTCAATTTTTTTCTCTATCTGTGTAACTTTTTGTCTAGATTATATTGTCAGTTCAATTTTAATCTCTTATCTGTTCATATATCTATCCCAAATTTCTTATCTGTTCAACAAACCAGTCACAATCTTCAAATTATTTTTATCTGTTCAATTTTATTATCTGTTGAAATAGACCAAACCAGGATCTGTTGCAATCTTTCTTTCTCTCTCTCTTGTTCTTTCTCTTTATCTGTTTAAATTCTTTCTCAAAAATAATCCAGAATATATATATATATGTTCAATTTTTTATTATTTTTATCTGCTTAATTTTTAATTTTTTTTGGTTCAATTACAACTATCTGTTGTAATTTGTTTCATCATACAACAACTACACAGATCAACAACTTAAAAAAAAAAAGAGAAAAAAAGAAGGAATTAGATCAGTGTGCTTGAAAAAAAAAAACTTTCCATAAGGAGCAGGATCAGTGGAGTCTTCTCCTCCGATAGTCCTCTGCAGGCATTGAGTAAAATAATTTGGTGAGAAGTCCTTTTGTTTGTTTTGAAAGACGTTTTGTTTTAAATTTTACTCCTTAATTTATCTGTTGAATTTTTTATTTTTTTTCTATACGTTCAAATTTACATTTAAGTGTTTAATTATTATTTTTTTGTCTATATATTCAAAAAATTTTACTATCTGTTCAATTTTTTTCTCTATTTGTGCAACTTTTTGTCTAGATTTTGGTTTTAGTTCAATTTGAATCTCTTATATGTTCAAATATCTATCCCAAATCTCTTATCTGTTCAACAAACCAGTCACAATCTTCAATTTATTTTCATCTGTTCAATTTTATTATATGTTGAAATACACCAAACCAGGATCTGTTGCAATCTTTCTTTCTCTCTCTCTTGTTCTTTCTCTCTATCTGTTGATATTTTTCTCAAAAATAATCCAGTATATATATATCTGTTTAATTTTTTATTATTTTTATCTGCTTAATTTTTAATTTTTTTGGTTCATTTATAACTATCTGTTGCAATTTGTTTCATCATACAACAACAACACAGATCAACAACTTTAAAAAAAAAGGAGGAATTAGATCTGTGTGCTGGAAAAAAAAAATTCCATGAGGAGCAGGATCAATGGAGTCTTCTCCTCCGATGGTCCTCTGCAGGCATTGAGTTAAATAATTTGGTGAGAAGTCCTTTTGTTTCTTTTGAAAGACGTTTTGTTTTCAATTTTACCCCTTAATTTATCTGTTGAATTTTTTTTTCTATATGTTCAAATTTACATTTAAGTATTTAATTATTATTTTTTTTGTCTATATATTCAAAAATTTTGACTATCTGTTCAATTTTTTTCTCTATCGGTGCAACTCTTTGTCTAGATTTTATTATCAGTTCAATTTTAATCACTTATTAGTTCAAATATCTATCCAAAATTTCTTATCTGTTCAACAAACTAGTCACAATCTTCAATTTATTTTTATGTGTTCAATTTTATTATCTGTTAAAATACACCAAACCAGAATCTGTTGTAATCTGTCTTTCTCTCTCTCTTGTTCTTTCTCTCTATCTGTTGAAATTCTTTCTCAAAAATAGTCCAGAATATATATATATATATATGTATATATATATCTGTTCAATTTTGGGCTGTGTTAGATGTGATGGTTTCGAGAATTGTGTGGTATTGGCAAGGTTATGTGAGATTTGTATCTCGGGTTAGCGGGAATGGTACCTGTATGTTGGTTCGTGTTTTGGGCTTTGCTAGTTAGTGAGTCCGTGGTGATCCCATCGGTTGTATAGGGGTAGTGTTCGTATTGTGATTGGTTATCAATTATTGAGTGTGGAGTTTATTGAGTTGATTAGTCAGCTTGTTGGTATCGGATTTTGGGTTGACATCGGTCACCTTGAGGTTAGTCTCGTTTGTTGTAGACCTTGTGTGTTGATTTAGGAAAACTGAAACTAATCATCCGGGTTGTGTCATTGAATATGACGGTAATTATAAGACAGCAATTATGTGTATTGAATGATCATTGTGAATGATTGAATTTTTTTTATACATTATGTGCATGTATATTGTTTGGGAGGAGATAAGGGATGGACTCCGATGATACAGCACCAAAATGTGTATCTATTGAAAGATTGATATAGCTCATATGCTTATCTATTGTGAAGTGAAAAATGTTTTATATGAGTTACTATCTCATTTAATTGTTTGGCCAGGTTCTGAGCCAGGTGTATGTTATTTAATTGGTTAAGTAAAAGGAGGCGGAATGAAATTGCGATACCATGAATTTCTTATGCCTTATGTGTTGATAGTATTGTTGTTATTTCTATTAACCATCATTATAGAAATGTTATGTTCTGTGTTGGTTGTGGCATCACTGTGAGCGTGATGGTTGTTGATAGTTTTATTTTGGAAAGGAATGGAAAACAAAACTTTTTCTTAGTGTTTAGGCCATCTAAAGGCATTGTTGAGAAAATGATTTAATTCACGGGTTTTGAGGAATTCCAAATGAATCTTTTGGCAAATAAACTGCGGATGATTTTGTGTTCTGGATAACACTGTATTTGTGAAAAATATTTACAAAACTTTTGAGTTTTGCATGGAAAATGAAGGATTTATTTTGGAATGTTCACATTGAAAATTTGACTATCCTTGAGAAATGTCTCTTGGACAAGAAAATGTTTTCTTATTATTTACTCAAAAGATTTGCTTGGGTTGGCTTTTGGGAATCTTATTGTTGAGTAGTGACTTGGCTTGAAGCACTAGTCGGTTGTTATCTTGTTTCGGGGAAAGGTTTGGTTTGTTGAGGTCTTCGTACCTTAGTGTTGTCTTTTGGAATGTGTTCCCTTAGTGAGTCTCTTCCTTGGTAAGAGTGGGTTGACGGTTTGTAGTGAGAGCGATTTCACTCCTAGTACTGGGGTGTTGGTGTTGTGTAATCAGTTGGCCTTGTGTTTTGGCACATCCTTAATTTCGGGGACGAAATTCTTTAAGGGGGGAGGTTATAGCGATCCCGGTTCTTTCTCCTTTGGTTGTTGTATCCGGACTTAGTTCCGTGGATTTCGATTGTTGTTTTGAACTTGTTTCTATCCTTCAATTCATAAAATTTGAGTTGTAGAATGTTTTGGACTTGTTTGTTCCAGGTTGGGTGTGATTGGGAGCAGGTGGTTACTGCCCAGGTTTTTAGTCCTTCGCTCAAGCGAGCTGTTTGTCGCTCGAGCGAGCTTTTTGTTTTGGTCCTTCGCTCGAGCCAGGGTTTGGTCGCTCGAGCGAGAAGGGAATTCCTGTGTCTGGTGGGTCGAGCCAGAGTGGCTTCGCTTGAGCGAGCGATTGCGTCTGGGTAAGACCTGAGAGTTGCATTTCTTGGCTCGAGCGAGCTTTTCTTCGCTCAAGCGAGCTGGTTCGTTCTTCGCTCAAGCGAGCATTTTGTCGCTCGAGCGAGCTTCTGGGTTGTTGGCTCGAGCGAGAGTTTTCTGTGTCTGGTCGCTCGAGCGAGCCTGTTGTATTTCAGTAGGCAGCAGCGGGGAAAAAGATCATTTTTCTCCTTCTTTCATTTTTGAAACCCTAGTAGCCAAGAGCCTCTCTCTCTAAACTTGTTCTCTCTCTAGATTTCATCTCCTTCTAGTGTGAATCCATCCTTGGTCCTTTGTTAATAATATAGAGGGTGTTGAGGGCTTCGTTTTAATCTGAAAAATAGTGGATTTGTAGCACTTTGATTTCGGGTCATCTTCTCCATTTGAGTTCTCCATTTGAGGTAGGGATTCTCCTTGTTCTTTTTCAATACTCCGTCTATAGATAGACATGTGGTAATTTTTGTATTGCATAAAAATTGTATCATGTTGGGTTTGTTTGAAAATCATGAGATAAACCTAGGGTTGGTTGTGTTGAGAATGGGTTTGGCTTCATTAGTTGTTGTCTTGGCTAATTAGAATATAAATTAGCATGTTGTAGTTAAAAGAAGAAAAAGCCCTAAATTATATTTTGGTTGGGTAAATTAAAGTGGGGGTTTGTTGACCATTGTGTGTAAATCTCTTTTGTCAAAATGAGTTGGGTAAGGGTGTGATTGCCTAAGGGATTACCCATGGTTTTGGAATTGGTTTTATGGAAACAAGGATAGTGGAGTTGGTTTTGTGATAACAAGAAGAAAGGAAATGGAATTGTATTTGTAAAAATGAGGAAAGTGTTTTCGAAATAAGTTTGAGAATGGGATTGTTGTATCTTAACTGTTGAACACACATGTAGAAGTTGTATCTAAAACTACCATGTTAGTTTTGTTGATGGGTTTGTAGTCTCTTGATAATTGAGTCTGTTAATAGATGTACAACATGCATGCATCTAGAGGTTTTGTCCTTGGTCATCGGTGGAGGATGACGTGGTTGTGTTGAATTGTCGTGTATGCATTACGCCTATGTGTTCATCTACTTTAACACATTGCTGGTATCTCGGTAGTTTATGTCTATACAATATACATGTTGGTTATGGCCTTGTGTGCTGTGTTTGTTGGTGTAATACCCCGCGCTCAGAATCAAAGGTACCGTCACCTTCCAGCTAGCGCTTGGAGAACTGAATGCGCTAATAATAGAAGGCACCATACCCTTCCAGCTAGCGCCTGGTAAACTGGCGTTGTTTTGACTTACTATGCACATAGCTAGTAGAGTGAACCTTTGTGGTTGTTTTGGCTTACTACGCACATAGCTAGTAGAGCGAAGTTTGTTGTAGTTATTTCTGTACATCTTTGGCTTACTACGCACCTGGCTAGTAGAGCAAAGTGGGGTTGTTGTTGTTTCGTTATAACTAAAAATATCATGGACTTGAGTGGTTACAGTTCAGAGGACCGAGTTACTCCACTGGTTGATCGTATACATGTTGGTGGGTTGTAAATTTATATTTTTACAAAGATATGCATGTATAGTTATGATAGTAGTGGAAACGAACCAAAATGCAATTTTTGTCTTTTGGAAAGTGTGAAGGAGAACAAATGTTTTAAAGATAAACATGTTTTGAAAAGGTACGTCTGTTGTATGTATGGAATATGGAAGGGAGTATCGGGCTTAGTGAGTTTATTTCCTAAGGAATTGTTAATGTTATGAAAGAATGGGAATGTGAGTTAATGAAAGGAAAAAGGAAAGATGAATCGCATATAGCGTTGAATGAAATGGTTGTTTTCGAGAAAAGTTCATACATATATATATATATTTTGTATAAACTGTCACATTACTATTCTAGTATGAGAATGAGTGTGCATGATCATAGCTATCTGTAAGTTGTTATTGTTGAGGACCATGTTGAGTTCCCTACTGGACTATATGTTCATCCCACGTTGTTGAATCTTTTTCAGGTATTAAGCAGGTTGAGCTGCAAGATTTGGGATCTACTTATTTACTGGCCACGGGGCCTCTGTTATGTTGGCGGAATGCCATTGTTGTGAAAGGGTTACACCCTTCTTCTTGTATCTTAAGTGATGTAAGCCCAAGGGCGAATTTTATTCAGTATGTTCATGTAATATTTACTTTGCATACGAATGAGAGTATTGTTAATCACTTCTACGGATTGAATGTATGAGTTTATTTCCGCATGTTATCTCTGAAATTGAATTAAGTTAATGAATTTGGTAATGATTTCGAGTAATAAAAAGTGGGGCGTGACAGATCAACAACTTAAAAAAGAAAAAAAGAAAAATGGGAGGAATTAGATCTGTGTGCTTGAAAAAAAAATATCCATAAGGAGCAGGATCAATGGAGTCTTCTCCTCCGATAGTCCTGTGCAGGCTTTGAGTAAAATAATTTGGTGAGAAGTCCTTTTGATTGTTTTGAAAGATGTTTTGTTTTCAATTTTACTCCTTAATTTATCTGTTGAATTTTTTTTTTTTCTATATGTTCAAATTTACATTTAAGTGTTTAATTATTATTTTTTTGTCTATATATTCAAAAATTTTGACTATCTGTTCAATTTTTTTGTGCAACTTTTTGTCTAGATTTTATTATCAGTTCAATTTTAATCTCTTATATGTTCAAATATCTATCCCAAATTTCTTATCTGTTCAACAAACCAGTCACAATCATCAATTTATTTTTATCTGTTCAATTTTATTATCTGTTGAAATACACAAAACCAGGATCTGTTGCAATCTTTCTTTCTCTCTCTTGTTCTTTGTCTCTATTTGTTGAAATTTTTTCTAAAAAATAATCCAGTATATATATATCTGTTCAATTTTTTTTATCTGCTTAATTTTTAATTTTTTTGGTTCATTTACAACTATCTGTTGCAATTTGTTTCATCATAAAACAACAACACAGATCAACAACTTAAAATAAAAAGAAAAAAAAATAGGAGGAATTAAATCTGTGTGCTTGAAAAAAAAACTGTCCATAAGCAGCAGGATAAATGGAGTCTTCTCATCCGATGGTCCTCTGTAGGCATTGAGTAAAGTAATTTGGTGAGAAGTCCTTTTGTTTGTTTTGAAAGACGTTTTGTTTTCAATTTTACTCCTTAATTTATCTATTGAATTTTTTATTTTTTTCTCTATCTGTGCAACTTTTTGTCTAGATTTTGTTATAAGTTCAATTTTAATCTCTTATCTGTTCAAATATCTATTCCAAATTTCTTATCTGTTCAACAAACCAGTCACAATCTTCAATTTATTTTTATCTATTCAATATTATTATCTGTTGAAATACACCAAACCAGGATCTGTTGCAATCTTTCTTGCTCTCTCTTGTTCCTTCTCTCTATCTGTTGAAATTTTTTCTCAAAAATAATCCAGTATATATATCTGTTCAATTTTTTTTATTATTTTTATCTACTTAATTTTTAATTTTTTTTGGTTCATTTACAACTATCTGTTGCAATTTGTTTCATCATAAAACAACAACACAGATCAACAACTTTAAAAAAAAGAAAAAAAAAAGGAAGAATTAGATTTGTGTGCCTGAAAAAAAAAACTGTCCATCAGCAGCAGGATCAATGGAGTCTTCTACTCCGATGGTCCTCTGTAGGCATTGAGTAAAATAATTTGGTGAGAAGTCCTTTTGTTTGTTTGAAAGACGTTTTGTTTTCAATTTTACTCCTTAATTTATCTGTTGAATTTTTTATTTTTTTTTATATTTTCAAATTTACATTTAAGTGTTTAATTATTATTTTTTGGTCTATATATTCAAAAAATTTGACTATTTGTTCAATTTTTTTCTCTATCAGTGCAACTTTTTTTTCTAGATTTTATTATAAGTTCAATTTTAATCTCTTATCCGTTCAAATATCTATTCCAAATTTCTTATCTGTTCAACAAACCAGTCACAATCTTCAATTTATTTTTATCTGTTCAATTTTATTATCTGTTGAAATACACCAAATCAGGATCTGTTGCAATCTTTCTTTCTCTCTCTCTCTCTTGTTCTTACTCTCTATCTGTTGAAATTCTTTCTCAAAAATAATCCAGAATATACATACATATATATATATCTGTTCAATTTTTAATTTTTTTTGGTTCATTTACCACTATCTGTTGCAATTTGTTTCATCATACAACAACTACACAGATCAACAACTTAAAAAAAAAAGAAAAAAAAATAGGAGGAATTAGATCTGTGTGCTTGAAAAAAAAAACTCTCCATAAGGAGCAGGATTAGTGGAGTCTTCTCCTTCGATGGTCCTCTGCAGGCATTGAGTAAAATAATTTGGTGAGAAGTCCTTTTGTTTGTTTTGAAAGACGTTTTGTTTTAAATTTTACTCTTTAATTTATCTGTTGAATTTTTTATTTTTTTTTCTATATGTTCAAATTTACATTTAAGTGTTTAATTATTTTTTTTATTTATATATTCAAAAATTTTGACTATCTTTTCAATTTTTTTCCCTATCTGTGCAACTTTTAGTCTAGATTTTATTATCAGTTCAATTTTAATCTCTTATCTATTCAAATATCTATCCCAAATTTCTTATCTGTTCAACAAACCGGTCACAATCTTCAAATTATTTTTATCTGCTCAATTTTATTATCTGTTGAAATAGACTAAACCAGGATCTGTTGCAATCTTTCTTTCTCTCTCTCTCTCTCTCTCTCTCTCTCTCTCTCATGTTCTTTCTCTCTATCTGTTGAAATTCTTTCTCAAAAATAATCCAGAATATATATATATATTTAATTTTTTATTATTTTTATCTGCTTAATTTTTAAATTTTTTTGGTTCATTTACAACTATCTGTTGCAATTTGTTTCATCATACAACAACTACACAGATCAACAACTTAAAAAAAGGAAAAAAAATATGAGGAATTAAATCAGTATGCTAGAAAAAAAAACTGTCCATAAGGAGCAGGATCAGTGGAGTCTTCTCCTCCAATGGTCCTCTGCAGGCATTGAGTAAAATAATTTGGTGGGAAGTCCTTTTTTTGTTTTGAAAGACGTTTTGTTTTCAATTTTACTCCTTAATTTATCTGTTGATTTTTTTTTCTTCTATATGTTCAAATTTACATTTGAGTTTTTAATTATTATTTTTTTGTCTATATATTCAAAATTTTTGACTATTTGTTCCATTTTTTCACTATCTGTGCAACTTTTTGTCTAGATTTTATTATCAGTTCAATTTTAATCTCTTATCTATTCAAATATCTATCCCAAATTTCTAATATGTTCAACAAACCAGTCACAATCTTCAATTTATTTTCATCTATTCAATTTTATTATATGTTGAAATACACCAAACCAGGATCTGCTGCAATCATTCTTTCTCTCTCCCTTGTTCTTTCTCTCTATCTGTTAAAATATTTCTCAAAAATAATCTAGTATATATATCTGTTCAATTTTTTTTATTTTCATCTGCTTAATTTTTAATTTTTTTTTGTTTATTTACAACTATCTGTTGCAATTTGTTTCATCATACAACAACAACACAGATCAACAACTTAAAAAAAAAAAGAAGGAATTAGATCTGTGTGCTTGAAAAAAAAAAAACTTTCCATAAGGAACAGGATCAATGGATTCTTCTTCTCCGATGGTCCTTTGCAGGCATTGAGTAAAATAATTTGGTGAGAAGTCATTTTGTTTGTTTTGAAAGACGTTTTGTTTTCAATTTTACCCCTTCATTTATCTGTTTAATTTTTTATTTTTTTTTTCTATATCTTCAAATTTACATTTAAGTGTTTAATTATTATTTTTTTTGTCTATATATTCAAAAAATTTGACTATCTGTTCAATTTTTTTCTCTATCTGTGCAACTTTTTGTCTAGATTTTATTATCAGTTCAATTTTAATCTCTTATCTATTCAAATATCTATCCCAAATTTCTTATCTGTGCAACAAACCAGTCACAATCTTCAATTTATTTTTATCTGTTCAATTTTATTGTCTGTTGAAATACACCAAATCAGGATCTGTTGCAATATTTCTTTCTCTCTCTCTTGTTTTTTCTCTCTATCTGTTGAAATTCTTTTTCAAAAATTATCCGGAATATATATATCTGTTCAAGTTTTTATTATTTTTATCTACTTAATTTTTAATTTTTTTTGGTTCATTTACAACTATCTGTTGCAATTTGTTTCATCATACAACAACTACACAGATCAACAACTGAAAAAAAAAAAAAAAAAGAAAAAAAAAAGAAGGAATTAGATCAGTGTGCTTGAAAAAAAATTAAAAAACTGTCCATAAGGAGCAGGATCAGTGGAGTCTTCTCCTCCGATGGTCCTCTGCAGGCATTGAGTAAAATAATTTGGTGAGAAGTATTTTTTTTTTTTTTTGGTTTTGAAAGACATTTTGTTTTAAATTTTACTCCTTAATTTATCTGTTAAATTTTTTATTTTTTTCTATATGTTCAAATTTACATTTAAGTGTTTAATTATTATTTTTTTGTTTATATATTCTAAAATTTTGACTATCTGTTCAATTTTTTTCTCTATCTGTGTCACTTTTTGGCTAGATTTTATTATCAGTTCAATTTTAATCTCTTATCTGTTCAAATATCTATCCCAAATTTCTTATCTGTTCAACAAACCAGTCACAATCTTCAATTTATTTTTATCTGTTCAATTTTATTATCTGTTGAAATACACCAAACCAGGATCTGTTGCAATTTTTCTTTCTTTCTTTCTTGTTCTTTCTCAAAAATAATCCAGAATATATATATATATCTGTTCAAATTTTTATTATTTTTATCTCCTTAATTTTTATTTTTTTTGTTCATTTACAACTATCTGTTGCAATTTCTTTCATCATATAACAACAACATAGATCAAAAACTTAAAAAAAAAAAAAAAAAAAAAAAAAGAGGAATTAGATCTGTGTGCTTGAAAAAAAAATTGTCCATAAGGAGCAGGATCAATATAGTATTCTCCTCCGATGGTCCTCTGCAGGCATTGAGTAAAATAATTTGGTGAGAAGTCTTTTTGTTTGATTTGAAAGACGTTTTTTTTCAATTTTACTCCTTAATTTATCTGTTGAATTTTTTTATTTTTTTTTCCATATGTTCAAATTTACATTTCAGTGTTTAATTATTATTTTTTTGTCTGTATATTCAAAAATTTTGACTATCTGTTCAATTTTTTTCTCTATCTGTGCAACTTTTTATCTAGATTTTATTATCAGTTCAATTTTCATCTATTATTTGTTCAAATATCTATCCCAAATTTCTTATCTGTTCAACAAACCAGTCACTATCTTCAATTTATTTTTATCTGTTCAATTTTATTATTTGTTGAAATACACCAAACCAGGATCTGTTGCAATTTCTCTTTCTCACTCTCTTGTTCTTTCTCTTTATCTGTTGCAATTCTTTCTCAAAAATAATCCAGAATATATATATATCTATATCTGTTCAATTATTTATTATTTTTATCTCCTTAATTTTTTTTTTTTGTTCATTTACAACTATCTGTTGCAATTTCTTTCATCATACAACAACAAGATAGATCAACAACTTTAAAAAAAAAGAGAGAAAGAATTAGATCTGTGTGCTTGAAAAAAAAACTTTCCATAAGGATCAGGATCAATGGAGTCTTCTCCTCCGATGGTCCTCTGCAGGCATTGAGTTAAATAATTTGGTGAGACGTCTTTTTGTTTGTTTTGAAAGACGTTTTGTTTTCAATTTTACTCCTTAATTTATCTGTTGAATTTTTATTTTTTTTTCTATATGTTCAAATTTATATTTAAGTGTTTAATTATTATTTTTTTGTCTATATATTCAAAATTTTGACTATCTGTTCAACTTTTTTCTCTATCTGTGCAACTTTTTGTCTAGATTTTATTATCAGTTCAATTTTAATCTCTTATCTGTTCAAATATCTATCCCAAATTTTTTATCTGTTCAACAAACCAGTCACAATCTTCAACTTATTTTTATCTGTTCAATTTTATTATCTGTTGAAATACATCAAATCAGGATCTGTTGCAATATTTCTTTCTCTCTCTCTTGTTCTTTCTCTCTATCTGTTGAAATTCTTTTTCAAAAATTATCCAGAATATATATATATCTGTTCAAGTTTTTATTATTTTTATCTACTTAATTTTTAATTTTTTTTGGATCATTTACGACTATCTGTTGCAATTTGTTTCATCATACAACAACTACACAGATCAACAACTGAAAAAAAAATAAAAAAAAGAAGGAATTAGATCAGAGTGCTTGAAAAAAAAAAACTGTCCATAAGGAGTAGGATCAGTGGAGTCTTCTCCTCCGATGGTCCTCTGCGGGCATTGAGTAAAATAATTTGGTGAGAAGTATTTTTTTTTTTTTTGAAAGACGTTTTGTTTTCAATTTTACTCCTTAATTTATCTGTTGAATTTTTTTATTTTTTTCTATATGTTCAAATTTACATTTAAGTGGTTATTATTATTTTTTTGTTTATATATTCAAAAATTTTGGCTATCTGTTCAATTTTTTTCTCTATCTGTGTAACTTTTTGGCTAGATTTTATTATCAGTTCAATTTTAATCTCTTATCTGTTCAAATATCTATCCCAAATTTCTTATCTGTTCAACAAACCAGTCACAATCTTCAATTTATTTTTATCTGTTCAATTTTATTATCTGTTGAAATACACCAAACCAGGATCTGTTGCAATATTTCTTTCTCTCTCTCTTGTTCTTTCTCTCTATCTGTTGAAATTCTTTTTCAAAAATTATCCAGAATATATATATATCTGTTCAAGTTTTTATTATTTTTATCTGCTTAATTTTTAATTTTTTTTTGGTTCATTTACAACTATCTGTTGCAATTTGTTTCATCATACAACAACTACACAGATCAACAACTTAAAAAAAAAAAAAAAAAAAAGGAATTAGATCAGTGTGCTTGAAAAAAAATAAAAAAACTGTCCATAAGGAGCAGGATCAGTGGAGTCTTCTCCTCCGATGGTCCTCTGCAGGCATTGAGTAAAATAATTTGGTGAGAAGTATTTTTTTTTTTTGAAAGACGTTTTGTTTTCAATTTTACTCCTTAATTTATCTATTGAATTTTTTATTTTTTTTCTATATGTTCAAATTTACATTTAAGTGTTTAATTATTATTTTTTTGTCTATATATTCAAAATTTTTGACTATCTATTCAATTTTTTTCTCTATCTATGCAACTTTCTATCTAGATTTTATTATCAGTTCAATTTTAATCTCTTGTCTGTTCAAATATCTATCCTAAATTTCTTATCTGTTCAACAAACCAGTCACAATCTTCAATTTATTTTCATCTGTTCAATTTTATTATATGTTGAAATACACCAAACCAGGATCTGTTGCAATCTTTCTTTCTCTCTCTCTTGTTCTTTCTCTCTATCTTTTGAAATTCTTTCTAAAAAATAATCCAGTATATATATATCTGTTCAATTTTTTTATTATTTTTATCTGCTTAATTTTTAATTTTTTTGGTTCATTTATAATTTTTCTGTTGCAATTTGTTTTATCGTACAACAACAACACAGATCAACAACTTTAAAAAAAAAAGAAAGAGGAATTAGATCTGTGTGCTTGAAAAAAAAAAACTTTCCATAAAGAGCATGATCAATGGAGTCTTCTCCTCCGATGGTCCTCTGCAGGCATTCAGAACAATAATTTGGTGAGAAGTCCTTTTGTTTGTTCTGAAAGACGTTTTGTTTTCAATTTTACCCCTTAATTTATCTGTTGAATTTTTTTATTTTTTTCTATATTTTCAAATTTACATTTAAGTGTTTAATTATTATTTTTTTTGTCTATATATTTAAAAATTTTGACTATCTATTCAATTTTTTTCTCTATATGTGCAACTTTTTGTCTAGATTTTATTATTAGTTCAATTTTAATCTCTTATCAGTTCAAATATCTATCCAAAATTTCTTATCTGTTCAACAAACCAGTCACAATCTTCAACTTATTTTTATATCTTCAATTTTATTATCTGTTGAAATATACCAAACCAGGATCTGTTGCAATCTGTCTTTCTCTCTCTCTTGTTCTTTGTCTCTATCTATTGAAATTATTTCTCAAAAATAATCCAGAATATATATATCTATTCAATTTTTTTATTATTTTTATCTGCTTAATTTTTATTTTTTTTTGGTTCATTTACAACTATCTGTTGCAATTTGTTTCACCATACAACAACAACACAGATCAACAACTTAAAAAAAAAAGAAAAAAAAAGGAGGAATTAGATCTGTGTGCTTGAAAAAAAAAAACTGTCCATATAGCGATCCCGGGTTTACCCCTTGTTGTACAGTGATCCGGACGTGCGTCCGTGGATGTTAGTAGTTGACTATTATCTCGTTTACATCCTTTTCTACTTTGTATTTGAGTTATAGGATGTGTTGGGCAGGTTTGTTACAGGTTGGTTGAGCTTAGGAACCAAAACTAGTTGCCCAGATTTTGGCCTGTCCGCTCGAGCGGAGCTTTGGGCGCTCGAGCGGGGACCTTGTTGTTGCTTGTCTGCTCGAGCGGGGGTTTTGGCGCTCGAGCGGGGAATACACCCATCCAGTATTTCCTGTGTAGTGTGGTCCGCTCGAGCGGGAGTTTGGACGCTCGAGCTGGAGGTTGTGAGTGACGCTCGAGCGGGGGACCTGTCTGCAAAAGTGCTGGGAGTGTGCATCCGCCGCTCGAGCGGGGGTTTGTCCGCTCGAGCGGGAGTCTGTGAGTGCCGCTCGAGCGGGGAGTTGTACGCTTGAGCGGGACGACTCTTATTTAAATCCGGAGTTCGACTTTTTGAGCACTTTTTCAAGATCTTTTCTCTCTCTTACTTTTCCAAAAAGCCATTTTCAGAGCTTCTCACTCTAAACCGCCCCTTCTCTCTTAGATTTGATCTAGTAGGAGTTGTTTGTTCACTTTTGACCTTTACAAAAGTTGTGTTGATCGTCGAGGGCTACATTTTAATCTGAAAATTTCGGGATTTGAAGCACTTTCGTTTTCTTCATCTCCTTGGTTGGGTGTCATCTTTTGAGGTAGGGATATCCTACTCCTCTTTATGGATTTTGTTTTTAAATTTTGGTATTTTGAGATGTTGGGGGTTGTTGCGTAATTTTGAGAGAGTTTGGGGCTTTTATGTAATTTTATAAAGGTTGGGATTTTATTTAAAATAAACCTATATGCATGTTTAGCATAGAAAAATGGGATTAATGTGGAATCATTGATGGCAAATGGAACCTTAAGGGTTGTAATGTTAATTATGGAAAATGCCCTAATTACATTGATTAATTAATTGGAATAATTAATTGTGAGAAATGAGAAATTGAAGTGGAAATGTTGAGATTGGGAATGTATGGGATTAACGGGTGTAGTTGGATTATTTATCGCTCACCTAGTTGGGATGTTGAATATATATCCATTTGTTGCTTTTATATTCTGTATAGAAATAACTGTTTTGGGCTATCGGTGAAGGATAGTCTTGATTGTTGTAGACAATGCATGATGATTAGGCAAACTAAAACTAATCACTGGAATGTGTCATTGAGTATGACAGTTGAAGGAATACATTAAATTTATGTATTGAATGGTGATGTGTATAATAATTATTTATATGTATTGTGTTGTATTGGAGGAGATAGGGGATGTACTCCATGGTTTAGGGGATGATATGGGATGGACCTCTAAACCGGATGTTGTTTGGGAGGAGATAGGGGATGGACTCCGTAGATATAGCTCATATGTTTATCGAGTGATGTGTTGACACAGCTCATATGCTTGTCTTTGGAAGTGTGATATTGCTCTTATGCATATCCCTGGAAGTGTCGATATAGCTTATATGCTTATCTGTTGATGTGTTGATATAGCTAGTATGCTTATCTATTATGAAATGAGAAAATGTTTAATATGAGTTACGGTCTCATATAAGTTGTAGGCCAGGTTCTGAGCCATGATTATGAATTGAGAATTGAAAGGAAATGGAAATTAAAATGTAACATGGACTTGTATGTCATGGAAAATATAAGGTGATATAAGTGAATGTATCTGTGTGGCCATCTATCAACTGCTAATCTTTTAGTCATTGTTCATAGTTGGTTTAGTGTATTTCTACTGGGCTGTGGCTCACCCTATATGGGAACATCGTTTTCAGGTACATGTAGCATGCCACCTCCAAGGACATAGCTTGGGAGGCTAGAGGCGGGCAGACTTTTGATTGTCTATTCTCTTTTATTGTATTACATGTAGATTCAAGCCAAGGGCTTAAGGTGTAATTGAGCTAGTGCTCTCTTTTTGTAACCAAGTGTTAACTTGGAAAGCTGTAAGCCCTTAGGGCATTTGCTTTTGTTGTTAATATGTAATACATTTTGTAATGAAACACCCTGATGAATGGAAGAATGTTGATCTTTTATATATCAATGCATGTCAATATCGCGGATTTAATGTTATTATTTTGAGGGCGTTACAGTCCATAAGGAGCAGGATAAATGGAGTCTTCTCCTTCGATGGTCCTCTGCAGGCTTTAAGTAAAATAATTTGGTGAGAAGTCCTTTTGTTTGTTTTGAAAAACGTTTTTTTTTTCAATTTTACTCCTTAATTTATCTGTTGAATTTCTATTTTTTTTTTCTATATGTTCAAATTTACATTTAAGTGTTTAATTATTATTTTTTTGTCTATATATTGAAAAATTTTGACTATCTGTTCAATTTTTTTCTCTATCTGTGCAACTTTTTGTCAAGATTTTATTATCGGTTCAATTTTAATCTCTATCTGTTCAAATATCTATCCCAAATTTCTTATCTGTTCAACAAAATAGTCACAAACTTCAATTTATTTTTATCTGTTCAATTTTATTATCTGTTGAAATACACCAAACCAGGATCTGTTGCAATCTTTCTTTCTCTCTCTCTTGTTCTTTCTCTCTATCTGTTGAAATTCTTTCTCAAAAATAATCCAGAATATATATATCTGTTCAATTTTTCATTATTTTTATCTCCTTAATTTTTATTTATTTTTGGTTCATTTACAACTATCTGTTGCAATTTCTTTCATCATACAAGAACAACACAGATCAACAACTTTAAAAAAAAAAGAAAACAAAAAGAAGAGGAATTAGATCTGTGTGCTTGAAAAAAAAACTGTCCATAAGTAGCAGGATCAATAGAGTATTCATTTCCGATGGTCCTCTGCAGGCATTGAGTAAAATAATTTGGTGATAAGTCCTTTTTTTTTGTTTTGAAAGATGTTTTGTTTTCAAATTTACTCCGTAATTTATCTGTTAAATTTTTTATTTTTTTCTATATGTTCAAATTTACATTTAAGTGTTAAATTATTATTCTTTTGTCTATATATTCAAAAAATTTGCCTATCTGTTCAATTTTTTTTCTCTATCTGTGCAACTTTTTGTCTAGATTTTATTATCAGTTCAATTTTAATCTCTTATCTGTTCAAATATCGATCCTAAATTTCTTATCTGTTCAACAATCCAGTCACAATCTTCAAATTATTTTATCTGTTCAATTTTATTATCTTTTGAAATAGTCCAAACCAGGATCTGTTGCAATCTTTCTTTCTCTCTATATGTTGAAATTCTTTCTCAAAAATAATCCATAATATATATATCTGTTCAATTTTTTGTTATCTTTGTCTTCTTAATTTTTAATTTTTTTGGGTTAATTTACAACTATCTGTTGCAATTTGTTTCATCATACAACAACTACACTAATCAACAACTTAAAAAAAATAAAAATAGGAGGAATTAGATCAGTGTGATTGAAAAAAAAAATTGTCCATAAGCAGCAGGATCAGTGGAGTCTTCTCCTCCGATGGTACTCTGCAGGCATTGAGTAAAATAATTTGGTGAGACGTCCTTTTGTTTGTTTTGAAAGACGTTTTGTTTTCAATTTTACTCCGTGATTTATCTGTTGAATTTTTTATATTTTTTCTGTAAGGTCAAATTTACATTTAAGTGTTTAATTATTATTTTTTTGTCTATATATTAAAAATTTTTGACTATCTGTTCAATTTTTTTCTCTATCTGTGCAAATTTTTGTCTAGATTTTATTATCAGTTCAATTTTAATCTCTTATCTGTTCAACAAACCAGTCACAATCTTCAATTTATTTTCATCTGTTCAATTTTATTATATGTTGAAATACACCAAATCAGGATCTGTTGCAATCTTTCTTTCTCTGTCTTGTTCTTTCTCTCTATCTGTTGAAATTCTTTCTAAAAAATAATCCAGTATATATATATATCTATTCAATTTTTTTATCATTTTTATCTGCTTAATTTTTAATTTTTTTTGGTTCATTTATAACTATATGTTGCAATTTGTTTCATCATACAACAACAACACGGATCAACAACTTAAAAAAAAAAAACTTTCCATAAAGAGCAGGATCAATGGAGTCTTCTCCCTCGGTGGTCCTCTGAAGGCATTGACTAAAATAATTTGGTGAGAAGTCCTTTTGTTTGTTTTGAAAGACGTTTTGTTTTCAATTTTACCCCTTAATTTATCTGTTGAATTTTTTATTTTTTTTTTATATATGTTCAAATTTACATTTAAGTGTTTAATTATTATTTTTTTTGTCTATATATTCAAAAATTTTGACTATCTGTTCAATTTTTTTCTCTATTTGTGTAACTTTTTGTCTAGATTTTATTATCAGTTCAATTTTAATCTCCTATCTGTTCAATTATCTTTACCAAATTTCTTTTTTGTTCAACAAACCAGTCACAATCTTCAATTTATTTTTATCTGTTCAATTTTATTATATGTTAAAATACACCAAACCAGGATCTGTTGCAATCTGCCTTTCTCTCTCTCTTGTTCTTTCTCTCTATCTGTTGAAATTCTTTCTCAAAAATAATCCAGAATATATATATGTTCAATTTTTTATTATTTTTTTCTCCGTAATTTTTTTTTTTGGTTCATTTGCAACTATCTGTTGCAATTTCTTTCATCATACAACAACAACACAGATCAACAACTTAAAAAAAATATGAGGAATTAGATCTGTGTGCTTGAAAAAGAAAAACTGTCCATAAGGAGCAGGATCAATGGAGTCTTCTCCTCCGATGGTCCTCTGCAGGCTTTAAGTAAAATAATTTGGTGAGTAGTCATTTTGTTTGCTTTGAAAGACGTTTTGTTTTCAATTTTACTCCTTAATTTATCTGTTGAACTTTTTTATTTTTTTTCTATATGTTCAAATTTATATTTAAGAGTTTAATTATTATTTTTTTGTCTATGTATTAAAAAATTTTGACTATCTATTCAATTTTTTTCTCTATATATGCAACTTTTTGTCAAGATTTTATTATCAGTTCAATTTTAATCTCTTATCTGTTCAAATAACTATCCCAAATTTCTTATTTGTTCAACAAACCAGTCACAATCTTCAATTTATTTTTATCTGTTCAATTTTATTATCTGTTGAAATACACCAAACCAGGATCTGTTGCAATCTTTCTTTCTCTCTCTCTTGTTCTTTCTCTCTATCTGTTGAAATTCTTTCTCAAAAATAATCCAGAATATATATATATATCTGTTCAATTTTTTATTATTTTTATCTGCTTAATTTTTAAATTTTTTTGGTTCATTTACAACTATCTGTTGCAATTTGTTTCATCATACAACAACAACACAGATCAACAACTTAAAAAAAAATGTGAGGAATTAGATCTGTGTGCTTGAAAAAGAAAAACTTTCCATAAGGAGCAGGATCAATGGAGTCTTCTCCTCCGATGGTCCTTTGCAGGCTTTAAGTAAAATAATTTGGTGAGTAGTCATTTTGTTTGTTTTGAAAGACGTTTTGTTTTCAATTTTACTCCTTAATTTATCTGTTGAATTTTTTTTATTTTTTTTCTATATGTTCAAATTTACATTTAAGAGTTTAATTATTATTTTTTTGTCTATGTATTCAAAAATTTTGATTATCTGTTCAATTTTTTTCTCTATATATGCAACTTTTTGCCTAGATTTTATTATCAGTTCAATTTTAATCTCTTATCTGTTCAAATAACTATCCCAAATTTCTTATTTGTTCAACAAACCAGTCACAATCTTCAATTTATTTTTATCTGTTCAATTTTATTATCTGTTGAAATTCACCAAACTAGGATCTGTTGCAATCTTTCTTTCTCTCTCTCTTGTTCTTTCTCTCTATCTGTTGAAATTCTTTCTCAAAAATAATCCAGAATATATATACATATATCTGTTCAATTTTTTATTATTTTTATCTGCTTAATTTTTAAATTTTTTTGGTTCATTTACAACTATCTATTGCAATTTGTTTCATCATACAACAACAACATAGATCAACAACTTAAAAAAAAAAAGAAAAAAAAATATGGGGAATTAGATCTCTGTCCTTGAAAAAAAACAAAAAAACTGTCTATAAGGAGCAGGATCGATGGAGTCTTCTCCTCCATGGTCCTCTGCAGGCATTAAGTAAAATAGTTTGGTGAGAAGTCCTTTTTTTTGTTTTGAAAAACGTTTTGTTTTCAATTTTACTCAATTTACCTGTTTGAATTTTTATTTTTTTTTCAATATGTTCAAATTTACATTTAAGTGTTTAATTATTATTTTTTTGTCTGTATATTCAAAAATTTTGACTATCTATTCGATTTTTTTGTCTGTCTGTGCAACTTTTTGTGTAAATTTTATTATCAGTTCAATTTTAATCTCTTATCTGTTCAAATATCTATCCCAAATTTTTATCTATTCAACAAACCAGTCACAATCTTCAATTTATTTTTATCTGTTAAATTTTATTACCTGTTGAAATACGCCAAACTAGGATCTGTTGCAATCTTTCTTTCTCTCTCACTTGTTCTTTCTCTCTATCTGTTGAAATTCTTTCTCAAAAATAATTCAGAATATATATATCTGTTCATTTTTTTTATTATTTTTATCACCTTAATTTTTATTTTTATTTTTATTTTGATTCATTTGCAACTATCTGTTGCAATTTCTTTCATCATACAACAACAACACAGATTAACAATTTAAAAAAAAAAGTGTAGGAATTAGATCTGTGTGCTTGAAAAAAAAAACTGTCCATAAGGAGCAGGATCAATAGAGTATTCTCTTCCGATGGTCCTCTGCAGGCATAGAGTAAAATAATTTGGTGAGAATTCTTTTTGTTTGTTTTGAATGGCGTTTTGTTTTCAATTTTACTCCTTAACTTAACTGTTGAATTTTTTATTTTTTTTTCTATATGTTCCAAATTTACATTTAAGTGTTTAATTATTATTTTTTTGTCTATATATTCTAAAATTTTGACTATCTGTTCAATTTTTTTTCTCTATCTGTGTAACTTTTTGTCTAGATTTTATTATCAGTTCAATTTTAATCTCTTATCTATTCAAATATCTATCCCAAATTTCTTATCTGTTCAACAAACCAATCACAATCTTTAAATTATTTTTATCTGTTCAATTTTATTATATGTTGAAATACACCAAACCAGGATCTGTTGCAATCTTTCGTTCTCTCTATCTGTTGAAATTCCTTCCCAAAAATAATTAAGAATATATATATATCTGTCCAATTTTTTATTATTTTTATCTGCTTCATTTTTAATTTTTTTTGTTCATTTACAACTATCTGTTGCAATTTGTTTCATCATATAACACCTACACAGATCAACAACTTAAAAAAAAGAAAAAAGAAAGGAGGAATTTGATCAGTGTGCTTGAAAAAAAAAACTGTACATAAGGAACAGGATGAGTGGAGTCTTCTCCTCTGATGGTCCTCTGCAGGCATTAAGTAAAATAATTTGGTGAGAAGTCCTTTTGTTTGTTTTGAGAGACATTTTGTTTTCAATTTTACTCCTTAATTTATCTGTTGAATTTTTTATTTTTTTTCTATATGTTCAAATTTACATTTAAGTGTTTAATTATTATTTTTTTGTCTATATATTCAAAATTTTTTACTATCTGTTCAATTTTTATCTCTATCTGTGCAACTTTTTGTCTAGATTTTATTATCAGTTCAATTTTAATCTCTTATCTGTTCAAATATCGATCCCAAATTTCTAATCTGTTTAACAAACCAGCACAATCTTCAATTTATTTTTATCTGTTCAATTTTATTTTACATTGAAATACACCAAACCAGGATCTATTGCAATCTTTCTTTCTCCATCTCTTGTTCTTTCGCTCTATCTGTTGAAATTCTTTCTCAAAAATAATCCAGTATATATATATCTGTTCAATTTTTTATTATTTTTATCTGCTTAATTTTTAATTTTTTTTAGTTCATTTACAACTATCTGTTGCAATTTGTTTCATCATACAACAACAACCCAGATCAACAACTTAAAAAAAAAAAAGAAAAAATGAGGAATTAGATCTATGTGCTTAAAAATAAAAAAAAAACTTTCCTTAAGGTGCATGATCAATGGAGTCTTCTTCTTCGATGTCCTCTGCAGGCATTGAGTAAAATAATTTGGTGAGAAGTCCTTTTGTTTGTTTTGAAAGACGTTTTGTTTTCAATTTTACCCCTTAATTTATCTGTTGAATTTTTTATTTTTTTTCTATATGTTCAATTTACATTTAAGTGTTTAATTATTATTTTTTTGTCTATATATTCAAAATTTTTGACTATCTGTTCAATTTTTTTCTCTATCTGTGTAACTTTTTGTCTAGATTTTATTATCAGTTCAATTTTAATCTCTTATCTGTTCAAATATCTATCCGAAATTTCTTATCTGTTCAACAAACCAGTCACAATCTTCAATTTATTTTTATCTGTTCAATTTTATAATCTGTTGAAATATGCCAAACCAGGATCTGTTGCAATCTGTCTTTCTCTCTCTATTGTTCTTTCTCTCTATCTGTTGAAATTCTTTCTTAAAAATAATCCAGAATATATATATCTGTTCAATTTTTTTATTATTTTTATCTGCTTAATTTTTATTTTTTTTGGTTCACTTACAACTATCGGTTGCAATCTGTTTCATCGTACAACAACAACACAGATAAACAACTTGAAAAAAAAAGGTGGAATTAGATCTATGTGCCTGAAAAAAAAAAACTGTCCATAAGGAGCAGGATCAATGGAGTCTTCCTCACCGATGGTCCTCTGCAGGCTTTAAATAAAAAAAATTGGTGAGAAGTCCTTTTGTTTGTTTTGACAGACATTTTGTTTTCAATTTTACTCCTTAATTTATCTATTGAATTTTTTATTTTTATTCTATATTTTCAAATTTACATTTAAGTGTTTAATTATTATTTTTTTGTCTACATATTCAAAAAAATTGACTATCTGTTCAATTTTTTTCTCTATCTGTGCAAGTTTTTGTCAAGATTTTATTATCAGTTCAATTTTAATCTCTTATCTGTTCAAATATCTATTCTAAATTTCTTATCTGTTCAACAAACCAGTCACAATCTTCAATTTATTTGTATCTATTCAATTTTAATATCTGTTGAAATAGACCAAACCAGGATCTGTTGTAATCTTTCTCTCTCTCTCTTGTTCTTTCTCTCCATCTGTTGAAATTCTTTCTAAAAAATAAACCAGAATATACATATATATATCTGTTCAATTTTTATTATTATTTTTATCTGCTTAATTTTTATGTTTTTTGGTTCATTTACAACTATCTATTGCAATTTGTTTCATCATACAACAACAACACAGATCAACAACTTTAAAAAAAAAAAAGAGAGGAGGAATTAGATCTGTGTGTTTGAAAAAAAAACTGTCCATAAGGAGCAGGATCAATGGAGTCTTCTCTTCCGATGGTCTTCTGCAGGCATTGAGTAAAATAATTTGGTGAGAAGTCCTTTTGTTTGTTTTGAAAGACGTTTTGTTTTCAATTTTTCTATTCAATTTTTTCTTTTTTTTCTTCTATATGTTCAAATTTAGATTTAAGTGTTTAATAATTATTTTTTTGTCTATATATTCAAAACTTTCGACTATCTGTTTAATTTTTTTCTCTATTTGTGCAATTTTTGTCTAGATTTTATTATCATTTCAATTTTAATATCTTATCTGTTCAAATATCTATCCCAAATTTTCTTATCTGTTCAACAAACCAGTCACAATCTTGAATTTATTTTCATCTGTTGAAATACACCAAACCTGGATCAGTTGCAATCTTTCTTTCTTTCTCTTGTTCTTTCTCTCTTTCTGTTGAAATTCTTTCTCAAAAATAATCCAGTACATATATATATGTTCAATTTTTTATTATTTTTATCTGCTTAATTTTTAATTTTTTTGGTTCATTTATAACTATCTGGTGCAATTTGTTTCATCATACAACAACAACACAGATCAACAACTTAAAAAAAAAAAAAGAGAAGGAATTAGATCTGTGTGCTTGAAAAAAAAAAAACTTTCCATAAGGAGCAGGATCAATGGAGTCTTCTCATCCGATGGTCCTCTGCAGACATTAAGTAAAATAATGTGGTGAGAAATCCTTTTGTTTGTTTTGAAGGACGTTTGGTTTTCAATTTTACTCCTTAATTTATCTGTTGAATTTTTTATTTTTTTTTCTATATGTTCAAATTTACATTTAAGTGTTTAATTATTATTTTTTGTCTATATATTCAAAAATTTGACCATCTGTTCAATTTTTTTCTCTATCTGTGAAACTTTTTGCCTAGATTTTATTATCAGTTCAATTTTAATCTCTTATCTGTTCAAATATCTATCCCAAATTTCTTATCTGTTTAACAAACCAGCACAATCTTCAATTTATTTTCATCTGTTCAATTTTATTTTATGTTGAAATACACCAAACCAGGATCTGTTGCAATCTTTCTTTCTCTCTCTCTTGTTCTTTCTCTCTATCTGTTGAAATTCTTTCTCAAAAAAATCCAGTATATATATATCTGTTCAATTTTTTATTATTTTTATCGGCTTAATTTTTAATTTTTTTTTGTTCATTTACAACTATCTGTTGCAATTTGTTTCATCATACAACAACAACACAGATCAACATCTTAAGAAAAAAAAAGAAAAAATGAGGAATTAGATCTATGTGCTTAAAAATAAAAAAAAAAACTTTCCTTAAGGAGCAAGATCAATGGAGTCTTCTCCTACGATGGTCCTCTGCAGGCATTAAGTAAAATAATTTGGTGAGAAGTCCTTTTGTTTGTTTTGAAAGACGTTTTGCTTTCAATTTTTCTATATGTTCAAATTTACATTTAAGTGTTTAATTATTATTTTTTTGTCTATATATTCAAAAATTTTGACTATCTGTTCAATTTTTTTCTCTATTTGTGAAACTTTTTGTCTAGATTTTATTATCAGTACAGTTTTAATCTCTTATCTGTTCAAATATCTATCCCAAATTTGTTATCTGTTCAGCAAACCGGTCACAATATTCAATTTATTTTTATCTGTTCAATTTTATTATCTGTTGAAATACACCAAACCAGGATCTGTTGCAATATTTCTTTCTCTCTCTTGTTCTTTCTCTCTATCTGTTGAAATTTTTTCTCAAAAATAATCCAATATATATATCTGTTCAGTTTTTTTTATTATTTTTCTCTGCTTAGTTTTTAGTTTTTTTTGGTTCATTTACAACTATCTGTTGCAATTTGTTTCACCATAAAACAACAACACAGATTAACAACGTAAAAAAAAGAAAAAAAAAGGAGAGGAATTAGATCTGTGTGCTTGAAAAAAAAAACTGTCCATAAAGAGCAGGATCAATGGAGTCTTCTCCTCCGATGGTCCTCTGCAGGCATTGAGTAAAATAATTTGGTGAGAAGTCCTTTTGTTTGTTTTGAAAGACGTTTTGTTTTCAATTTTACCCCTTAATTTATCTGTTGAATTTTTTATTTTTTTTCTATATGTTCAAATTTACATTTAAGTGTTTGATTATTATTATTTTGTCTATATATTCTAAAATTTTGACTATCTGTTCAATTTTTTTCTCTATCTGTGCAACTTTTTGTCCAGATTTTATTATCAGTTCAATTGTAATTTCTTATCTGTTCAAATATCTATCCCAAATTTCTTATCTGTTCAACAAACCAGTCACATTTTTCAATTTATTTTTATCTGTTCAATTTTATTATCTGTTGAAATACACCAAACCAGGATCTGTTGCAATCTTTCTTTCTCTCTCTCTTGTTCTTTCTCTCTATCTGTTGAAATTCTTTCTCAAAAATAATCCAGAATATATTCATATATCTGTTCAAATTTTTATTATTTTTATCTACGTAATTTTTAAATTTTTTTGGTTCATTTTCAACTATCTGTTGCAATTTGTTTCAACATACAACAACTACACAGATCAACAACTTAAAAAAAAGAAAAAAAAAGAAGGAATTAGATCAGTGTGCTTGAAAAAAAAAACTGTCCATAAGGAGCAGGATCAGTGGAGTCTTCTCCTCCGATGGTCCTCTACAGGCATTGAGTAAAATAATTTGGTGAGAAGTCCTTTTTTTTGTTTTGAAAGACGTTTTTCTTCGATTTTACTCCTTAATTTATCTGTTTTATTTTTTATTTTTTTTCTATATGTTCAAATTTACATTTAAGTGTTTAATTATTTTTTTTGTCTATATATTCAAAAATTTTGACTATCTGTTCAATTTTTTTCTCTATCTGTGCAACTTTTTGTCTAGAATTTATTATCAGTTCAATTTTAATCTCTTATCTGTTCAAATATCTATCCAAAATTTCTTATCTGTTCAACAAACCAGTCACAATTTTCAAATTATTTTTATCTGTTCAATTTTATTATCTGTTTAAATAGACCAAACCAGGATCTGTTGCAATCTTTCTTTTTCTCTCTCTTGTTCATTCTCTCTATCTGTTGAAATTCTTTCTCAAAAATAATCCAGAATATATATATATCTGTTCAATTTTTTATTATTTTTATCTGCTCAATTTTTAATTTTTTTTTTGGTTCATTTACAACATCTGTTGCAATTGTTTCATCATACAACAACTACGCAGATCAACAACTTAAGAAAAAAAAAATATGAGGAATTAGATCAGTGTGCTTGAAAAAAAAAATTGTCCATAAGGAGCAGGATCAGTGGAGCCTTCTCCTCCGATGGTCCTCTGCAGGCATTGAGTAAAATAATTTGGTGAGAAGTGATTTTGTTTGTTTTGAAAGACGTTTTGTTTTCAATTTTACTCATTAATTTATCTGTTGAATTTTTTATTTTTTTTCTATATGTTCAAATTTACATTTAAGTGTTTAATTATTATTTTTTTGTCTATATATTCTAAAATTTTGACTATCTATTCAATTTTTTTCTCTATCAGTGCAACTTTTTCCCTAAATTTTATTATCAGTTCAATTTTAATCTCTTATCTGTTCAAATATATATCCCAAATTTCTTATCTGTTCAACAAACCAGTCACAATCTTTAAATTATTTTTATCTGTTCAATTTTATTATCTGTTGAAATATACCAAACCAGGATCTGTTGCAATCTTTCTTTCTCTCTCTCTTGTTCTTTCTCTCTATCTATTGAAATTCTTTCTCAAAAATAATCCAGTATATATATATATATGTGTTCAATTTTTTTATTATATTTATCTGCTTAATTTTTAATTTTTTTTGGTTCATTTATAACTATCTGTTGCAATTTGTTTCATCATACAACAACAACACAAATCAACAACTTAAAAAAAAAAAGGCGGAATTAGATCTATGTGCTTGAAAAAAAAAAAAACTTTCCATAAGGAGCAGGATCAATAGAGTATTCTCCTCCGATGGTCCTCTGCAGGCATTGAGTAAAATAATTGGGTGGGAAGTCCTTTTGTTTGTTTTGAAAGACGTTTTGTTTTCAATTTTCCCCCTTAATTTATCTGTTAATTTTTTTTTTCTATATGTTCGAATTTGCATTTTAGTGCTTAATTATTATTTTTTTGTCTATATATTCAAAAAATTTGACTATCTGTTCAATTTTTTTTTCTCTATTTGTGCAACTTTTTATCTAGATTTTATTATCAGTTCAATTTTAATCTCTTATCTGTTCAAAGATCGATCCAAAATTTCTTATCTGTTCAACAAACCAGTTACAATCTTCAATCTATTTTTCTTTGTTCAGTTTTACTATCTGTTGAAATACACCAAACCAGGATTTGTTGCAATCTTTCTTTCTCTCTCTCTATTGTTCTTTCTCTCTATCTGTTGAAATTCTTTCTGAAAAATAATCCAGAATATATATATATATCTGTTCAATTTTTTTATTATTTTTATCTGCTTAATTTTTATTTTTTTTGGTTCATTTACAACTATCTGTTGCAATTTGTTTCATCATACAACAACAACACAGATCAACAACTTTAAACAAAAATAGGAGGAATTAGATCTGTGTGCTTAAAAAAAAAAAACTATCCATAACGAGCAGGATCATTGGAGTCTTCTCCTCCGATAGTCCTCTGCAGGCTTTAAGTAAAATAATTTGGTGAGAATTCCTTTTGTTTGTTTTGAAAAATATTTTTCTTTCAATTTTACTCCTTAATTTATCTATTGAATTTTTTATTTTTTTTTCTATATGTTCAAAGTTACATTTAAGTGTTTAATTATTATTTTTTTGTCTATATATTCAAAAATTTTGACTATCTGTTCAATTTGTTTCTCTATCTGTGCAACTTTTTGTCTAGATTTTTTTATCAGTTCAATTTTAATCTCTTATCTATTCAAATATCTATCCCAAATTTCTTATCTGTTCAACAAACCAGTTACAATCTTCAATTCATTTTTATCTGTTCATTTTTATTATCTGTTGAAATATACCAAACCAGGATCTGTTGCAATCTTTGTTTCTCTCTCTCTTGTTCTTTCTCTCTATCTATTGAAATTCTTTCTCAAAAATAATTCAGAAAATATATATATATCTGTTCAATTTTTTATTATATTTATCTCCTTAATTTTTATTTTTTTGGTTCATTTTCAACAATCTGTTGCAATTTCTTTCATCATACAACAACAACACAGATCAACAACTTAAAAAAAAAAAGAGGATGAATTAGATCTGTGTGCTTGAAAAAAAAAAAAAACTTTCCATAAGGAGCAGGATCAATAGAGTATTCTCCTCCGATGGTCCTCTGCAGGCATTGAGTAAAATAATTTGGTGAGAAGTCCTTTTATTTGTTTTGAAAGACGTTTTGTTTTTAAATTTACTCCTTAATTTACCTGTTGAATTTTTTATTTTTTTTCTATATGTTCAAATTTACATTTAAGTGTTTAATTATTATTTTTTTGTCTATATATTCAAAAATTTTGAATATCTGTCAATTTTTTTCTCTATCTGTGTAACTTTTTGTCTGTATTTTATTATCTGTACATTTTTAATCTCTTATCAGTTCAAATATCTATCTTAAATTTCTTATCTGTTCAACAAACCAGTCACAATCTTCAATTTATTTTTATCTGTTCAATTTTATTATCTGTTGAAATACACCAAATCAGGATCTGTTGCAATCTTTCTTTCTCTCTCTCTTGTTCTTTCTCTCTATCTGTTGAAATTCTTTCTCAAAAATAATCCAGTATATATATCTGTTTTATTATATTTATCTGCTTAATTTTTAATTTTTTTGGTTCATTTATAACTATCTGTTACAATTTGTTTCATCATACAATAACAACACAGATCAACAACTTAAAAAAAAGGAGGAATTAGATTTGTGTGCTTGAAAAAAAAAAAAATCTTTCCATAAGGAGCATGATCAATAGAACATTCTCCTCCGATGGTCCTCTGCAGGCATTGAGTAAAATAATTGGGTGGAAAGTCCTTTTGTTTATTTTGAAAGACGTTTTGTTTTCCATTTTACCCCTTAATTTATCTGTTAAATTTTTTATTTTTTTCTATATGTTCAAATTTACATTTTAGTGCTTAATTATTTTTTTTTTCTATATATTCAAAAATTTTGACTATCTGTTCAATTTTTTTTCTCTATTTGTGCAACTTGTTGTCTAGATTTTATTATCAGTTCAATTTTAATCTATTATCTGTTCAAATATCGATCCAAAATTTCTTATCTATTCAACAAACCAGTTACAATCTTCAATTTATTTTTATTTGTTCAGTTTTACTATCTGTTGAAATACACCAAACCAGGATCTGTTGTAATCTTTGTTTCTCTCTCTCTCTCTCTCTATCTCTCTCTTATTCTTTCTCTCTATCTGTTGAAATTCTTTCTCAAAAATAATCCAGAATATATATATATATCTGTTCAATTTTTTTTTATTATTTTTATCTGCTTAATTTTTATTTTTTTGGTTCATTTACAACTATCTGTTGCAATTTGTTTCATCATACAACAACGACACAGATCAATAACTTTTTTTTTAAAAAAAAAAGAGGAATTAGATCTGTTTGCTTAAAAAAAAAACTGTCCATAACGAGCAGGATCAATGGAGTCTTCTCCTCCGATAGTCCTCTGCAGGCTTTAAGGAAAATAATTTGGTGAGAATTCCTTTTGTTTGTTTTGAAAAACATTTTGCTTTCAATTTTACTCCTTAATTTATCTATTGAATTTTTTATTTTTTTTCTATATGTTCAAATTTACATTTAAGTGTTTAATTATTATTTTTTTGTCTATATATTCAAAAATTTTGACTATCTGTCAATTTTTTTCTCTATCTGTGGAACTTTTTGTCTAGATTTTTTTATCAGTTCAATTTTAATCTCTTATCTGTTCAAATATCTTTCCCAAATTTCTTATCTGCTCAACAAACCAGTTACAATCTTCAATTTATTTTTATCTGTTCAGTTTTATTATCTGTTGAAATATACCAAACCAGGATCTGTTGCAATCTTTGTTTCTCTCTCTCTTGTTCTTTCTCTCTATTTGTTGAAATTCTTTCTCAAAAATAATTTAGAATATATATATATCTGTTCAATTTTTTATTATATTTATCTCCTTAATTTTTATTTTTTTTTGGGTTCATTTTCAACAATCTGTTGCAATTTCTTTCATCATACAACAACAACACAGATCAACAACTTAAAAAAAAAAAAAGAGGATGAGTTAGATCTGTGTGCTTGAAAAAAAAACTTTCCATAAGGAGCAGGATCAATAGAGTATTCTCCTCCGATGGTTCTCTACAGGCATTGAGTAAAATAATTTGGTGAGAAGTCCTTTTATTTGTTTTGAAAGACGTTTTGTTTTCAAATTTACTCCTTAATTTATCTGTTGAATTTTTTTTTCTATATGTTCAAATTTACATTTAAGTGTTTAATTATTATTTTTTTGTCTATCTATTCAAAAATTTTATGAATCTGTTCAATTTTTTTCTCTATCTGTGTAACTTTTTGTCTGTATTTTATTATCTGTACATTTTTAATCTCTTATCAGTTCAAATATCTATCCCAAATTTCTTATCTGTTCAACAAACCAGTCACAATCTTCAATTAATTTTTATCTGTTCAATTTTATTATCTGTTGAAATACACCAAACCAGGATCTGTTGCAATCTTTCTTTCTCTCTCTTTCTTGTTCTTTCTCTCTATCTGTTGAAATTCTTTCTCAAAAATAATCCAGTATATATATATCTGTTCAATTTTTTATTATTTTTATCTATTTAATTTTTAATTTTTTTTGGTTCATTTACAACTACCTGTTGCAATTTGTTTCATCATACAACAACACAGATCAATAACTCAAAAAACAAAAAGAAAAATAAGAGGAATTAGATCTGTGAGCTTGAAAAAAAAAAACTGTCTATAAGGAGCAGGATTAATGGAGTCTTCTCCTCCGAAGGTCCTCTACAGGCATTGCATAAAATAATGTGGTGAGAAGTCCTTTTGTTTGTTTTGAAGGACGTTTCGTTTTCAATTTTGCTCCCTAATTTATCTATTGAATTATTTATTTATTTTTTCTATATGTTCAAATTTACATTTAAGTGTTTAATTATTATTTTTTTGTCTACATATTCAAAAATTTTGACTCTCTGTTCAATTTTTTTCTCTATCTGTGCAATTTTTGTCTAGATTTTATTATCAGTTCAATTTTAATCTCTTATCTGTTCAAATATCTAACCCAAATTTCTTATCTGTTCAACAGACCAGTCACAATCCTCAATTTAGTTTTATCTGTTCAATTTTATTATCTGTTGAAATACACCAAACCAGGTTCTGTTGCAATCTTTCTTTCTCTCTCTTGTTCTTTCTCTCTATCTGTTGAAATTCTTTCTCAAAAATAATCCAGTATATATATATCTGTTCAATTTTTTTTATTATTTTTACCTGCTTAATTTTTAATTATTTTTGATTTATTTACAACAGTTTGTTGCAATTTGTTTCATCATACAACAACAACACAGATCAACAACTCAAAAAAAAAGAAAAAAAAATATAGGAGGAATTAGATCTGTGTGCTTGAAAAAAAAAACTGTCCATAAGGAGCAGGATCAATAGAGTATTCTCCTCCGATGGTCCTCTGCAAGCATTGAGTAAAATAATTTGGTGAAAAGTCCTTTTTTTTTTTGTTTTGAAAGACGTTTTGTTTTCAATTTTACTCCTTAATTTATCTGTTGAATTTTTTATTTTTTTTTTCTATATGTTCAAATTTACATTTAAGTGTTTAATTATTATTTTTTTGTCCATATCTTCAAAAATTTTGACTATCTGTTCAATTTTTTTCTCTATCTGTGCAACTTTTTGTCTAGATTTTATTATCAGTTCAATTTTAATCCCTTATCTATTCAAATATCTATCCCAAATTTCTTGTCTGTTCAACAAACCAGTCACAATCTTCAATTTATTTTTATCTGTTCAATTTTATTATCTGTTGAAATACACCAAAGCAGGATCTGTTGCATTCTTTCTTTCTCTCTCTTGTTCTTTCTCTCTATCTGTTGAAATTCTTTCTGAAAAATAATCTAGTATATATATATATATCTGTTCAATTTTTTATTATTTTTATCTACTTAATTTTTAATTTTTTTTTGTTCATTTATAACTATCTGTTGCAATTTGTTTCATCATACAACAACAACACAGATCAACAACTTAAAAAAAAGATGGAATTAGATCTGTGTGTTTGAAAAAAAAAAACTTTCCATAAGGAGCAGGATCAATGGAGTCTTCTCCTCCGATGGTCCTCTGCAGGCATTGAGTAAAATAATTTGGTGAGAAGTTCTTTTGTTTGTTTTGAAAGACGTTTTGTTTTCAATTTTACCCCTTAGTTTATCTGTTGAATTTTTTACTTTTTTTTCTATATGTTCAAATTTACATTTTAGTGCTTAATTATTATTTTTTTGTCTGTATATTCAAAAAATTTGACTATCTTTCCATTTTTTTTTCTCTATTTGTGCAACTTTTTGTCTAGATTTTATTATCAGTTCAATTTTAATCTCTTATCTGTTCAAATATCGACCCAAAATTTCTTATCTGTTTGACAAACCAGTCACATTCTTCAATTTATTTTTATTTGTTCAATTTTATTATCTATTGAAATACACCAAACCAGGATCTGTTGCAATCTTTTTTTCTCTCTCTCTTGTTCTTTCTCTCTATCTTTTGAAATTCTTTCTCAAAAATAATCCAGATATAACAACCCACATTCATGTCCTAGTCATGTTCATGTGCATTTATATGATTTGCCATGTTAAGTTGCATTCATGAATCTTGTCTTGCTATGCTTAAGTGTTGCTTGCATTCTCTGTTCCTTCTTTGCTATCCCCAAGCCTAGGTCATGCCAAGCCTAGGTCATATCAAGCCTAAGTCATGCCAAGCCTAGGTCATGTCAAGCCTAAGTCATGTCAAGCCTAGGTCATGCCAAGCCTAGGTCATGTCAAGCCTAAGTTATGTCAAGCCTAGGTCATGCCAAGGCTAGGTCATGTCAAGCCTAAGTCTTGCCAAGCCTAGGTCATGTCAAGCCTAGGTCATGTTAAGCCTAAGTCATGCCAAGCCGAGGTCATCTTAAGCCTAGGACCATCTTGGAACCACCTTGGTTGACCTCCACCATCACCTAGGCATATTGGCCGAGATGTCATTATCTAGGCCGAGGTGTGCATCACCTAGGCCGAGATATGCATCATCTAGGCCGAGATGTTATCATCTAGGCGTCCGAGATCCTTAATCCTTGCACCTAGTGATCTTGTTTTGGGACTGGAATGACCTAGACCGAGGTGTGGCACATCTAGGCCGAGGTGTGGCACAGCTTGGCCAAGTGTTATCCTTCCTAGCCGAGATCATTGAGACCTTACTTGCCGAAGCCTATGTCCTTAGCCGAGATCATTGCTTGCCGGAGTGCCTTTGCCTTAGCTTGTTGCATACGCTTTGGCATAGTCATGTCTTGTCAATCTATCACCTTTTTGAAGAGAACCAACCCGGTAACGCCACGTGTCCGAGCTGAGTGTTAAGTCAGCTGGCAGAGAGAGAAACCTATCATTTGTTATATTCTTGTTTTGAAGAAGAGAGAGAAGCTCTAGGAGAGAAAGAAGGAGTTCTTGAGAGAGATAGATTTCCAAGCTTGATCCCTAGAGATCGAACCGTTAGATTCGTGTTCTAAGGTTAGATTCTTGATCTGCTCATGTTGTTCTTGATGATCATGTTACTGCATTGCATGATTGAATATGATTTGTAAGCCATGCATTGCTTGGAAGTTCGGTTTTAGAAAGAGAAAATAGTATTCATGTGTTCTTCAAGAAAAGTCATGTTTTGATCCGAAAGCTCATGCCAAGATCCATGTTTTTGTGTTTGTTTTCCTAAGATCTTCAAGTATGGGTACCCAGGTCTATGTTTTCAAACTCATAACATGAAAACCCCAGATTTTTTAATAAAGAAGTTATGATTTTAGCATTCATGTTCTCCATGTTCTTCATGTTCTTCAAGGAGGAAACCCAGATTTCCAGACTTCTTTTCCCTAGGTGTGATCACTGAGACCACTTTTGCTTAGATCACACACCTAGGCCAAGCATCGTATCTCACCTTGGCCTACCTTGCATGATCACTTGCACCTTAGTCTATCTTGCATGCACACCTAGGCTAACCACTACATCACCTAGGCCGAGATATTCATCATCTAGGCCGACCATGGTACACCCTTGCTGGCAACTTGTAACACCTCGGCAGAGAGCTGCACACCTAAGCCTAGGTAACCACACCTCGGCCAAGAGGTGTGGGACCTCGGCCAAGACCTCCTGAGTTCACCCAGCTAGGTCATTTTAGCCTAGATCATCTCTGTGCATCCATTCCAAGACCTGGTTGGTACCCAGCATGTTTTCCCTAGATGTTTTCCAGCATGTTTTCCCTAGATGTTTACCAGCATGTTTTCCCTAGATGTTTTCCAGCATGTTTTCCCTAGATGTTTACCAGCATGTTTTCCCTAGATGTTTTCCAGCATGTTTTCCCTAGATGTTTACCAGCATGTTTTTCCTAGATCATTTGCATTCATGTAAAGCTTGTTTTTAAGAGTGCATTCAATAGGCTTTGCCATGTGCTTGTAGGACTTGGAACCTTGCTTCAACCCCGACGTCCCAAGAACTATGTGAGTGGTACTTTTAATAAAGTTATGTTATAAAGTTTTGATAAAGCCTTGCTTTGTTTTAGAAAAGTATTTGATCAAGCATGAATGATTATCTCTATTTTGTGTATCAAGTATGAGCTTTGTTTTGATGACATTCTTAGAAAGTCCTTCCATGCTAGGGGACTCTAAGCCCATGTAGCATTATGTTTGGGAGATCTCTGCTATCGACGGTCTATGAACGGATAGCCCCCACCGACGGTCTATGAACGGGTGGATTTGTCTAATCTGCTATCGATGGTCTATGAACGGATAGACCCCACCGACGGTCTATGAACGGGTGGATATGCCATCGATGGTCTATGAACGGATGGCCCCCACCGACGGTCTATGAACGGGTGGATTTGTTTTGTTAGGAATGTCATCACCCCAAGTACATGTTTTGATACAAGTTATGCTAAGTACATGTTTTGAACAAGCTATGATATATATATTGTTTTGACAAGGACCTCGGGAATCATTCATTTAACCCCTTTATTACTTATACCATTCACTGAGTATCCAAGCTCATCCTCTCCTTATATATATATGTAGGTAACAAGCAAGAAGGCGGTGACGCCGAGATGTGTTATTTTGCAAGATGTTTTGGATGCATGTTATGTTGGCAAATCTTGAGGACTTATGTATTTTGAACATGTCGGCTTGAGAAGCCTTTTATCAAGATGTAATGTGTATTTTACTTTATTGTATTCAAGTTGTGAAGCTATGTAAAGATGTATGCCATTTCATTTGAATTATGCACCGCTTTTATGGACTACTTAGATTTATATATATTGCTTCCGCACTTGTAAGCCCCATATATTATACTCTGATTGTGTGTGAATTTTGAAAGTTGGCCTTCGGTAATCTCGGATTACTGGCCATCACGGCACCATTCTACTAGGGGCGGAATGGGGTCGTGACACCAAAATATATATATATATATGTCCATTTATTATTATTATTTTTATCTACTTAATTTTTATTTATTTTTTGGTTCATTTACAACAATTTGTTGCAATTTGTTTCATCATAGAACAACTACACAGATCAACAACTTAAAAAAAAAGAAAAAAAAATATAGGAGGAATTAGATCTGTGTGCTTGGGAAAAAAAAAATTGTCCATAAGGAGCAGGATCAATGAAGTCTTCTCCTCCGATGGTCCTCTACAGGTATTGAGTAAAATAATTTGGTGAGAAGTCCTTTTGTTTGTTTTGAAAGACGTTTTGTTTTCAATTTTACTCCTTAATTTATCTGTTGAATTTTTTATTTTTTTTTCTATATGTTCAAATTTACATTTAAGTGTTTAATTATTATTTTTTTGTCTATATATTAAAATTTTTTGACTATCTGTTCAATTTTTTTCTCTATCTGTGCAACTTTTTGTCTAGATTTTATTATCAGTTCAATTTTAATCTCTTATCTGTTCAAATATCTATCTGAAATTTCTTATCTTTTCAGCAAACCAGTCACAATCTTAAATTTATTTTTATATCTTCAATTTTATTATCTGTTGAAATACACCAAACCCGGATCTGTTGCAATCTTTCTTTCTCTCTCTCTTGTTCTTTCTTTCTATCTGTTGAAATTCTTTCTCTAAAATAATCCAGAATATATATATATCTGTTCAATTTTTTTATTATATTTATCTGCTTAATTTTTATTTATTTTTGGTTCATTTACAACTATCTTTTGCAATTTGTTTCATCATACAACAACACAGATCAACAACTTAAAAAAAAAAAAAAAAAAAAAGTCTAGGAATTGGATCTGTGTGCTTGAAAAAAAAAACTTTCCATAAGGAGCAAGATCAATAAGGTATTCTCCTCCGATGGTCCTCTGCAGGCATTGAGTAAAATAATTTGGTGAGAAGTCCTTTATTTTTTTTTTTTTGAAAGACGTTTTGTTTTCAATTTTACTCTTTAATTTATCTGTTGAATTTATTTTTTTTTCTATATGTTCAAATTTACATCTTAGTGCTTAATTATTATTTTTTTGTCTATATATTCAAAAATTTTGACTATCTATTCAATTTTTTTCTCTATCTGTGCAACTTTTTGTCTAGATTTTATTATCAGTTCAATTTTAATCTCTTATCTGTTCAAATATCTTTCCCAAATTTCTTATTTGTTTAACAAACCAGTCACAATCTTCAATTTATTTTTATCTGTTCAATTTTATTATCTGTTGAAATACACCAAACCAGGATCTATTGCAATCTTTTTTTCTCTCTCTCTTGTTCTTTCTCTCTATCTGTTGAAATGCTTTCTAAAAAATAATCCAGAATATACATATATATCTGTTCAATTTTTTATTATTTTTATCTGCATAATTTTTATTTTTTTTTGTTCATTTACAACTATCTGTCGCAATTTGTTTCATCGTACAACAACAACACAGATCAACAACTTCAAAAAGAAAAAGAAAAATATGAGGAATTAGATCTGTGTGCTTGAAAAAAAAAAACTGTCCATAAGGAGCAGGATCAATGGAGTCTTCTCCTCCGATGGTCCTCTGCAGGCTTTAAGTAAAATAATTTGGTGAGAAGTCATTTTGCATGTTTTGAAAGACGTTTTGTTTTCAATTTTACTCCTTAATTTATCTGTTGAATTTTTTATTTTTTTTTCTATATGTTCAAATTTACATTTAAGTGTTTAATTATTATTTTTTTGTCTATATATTCAAAAATTTTGACTATCTGTTCAATTTTCTTCTCTATCTGTGCAACTTTTTATCAAGATTTTATTATCAGTTCAATTTTAATCTCTTATCTGTTCAAATATCTATCCCAAATTTCTTATCTGTTCAACAAACCAGTCACAATCTTCAATTTATTTTTATTTGTTCAGTTTTATTATCTGTTGAAATACACCAAACCAGGATCTGTTGCAATCTTTCTTTCTCTCTCTCTTGTTCTTTCTCTCTATCTATTGAAATTCTTTCTCAAAAATAATCCAGAATATATATATATCTGTTCAATTTTTTATTATTTTTATCTCCTTAATTTTTATTTATTTTTGGTTCATTTTCAACTATCTGTTGCAATTTCTTCCGTCATACAACGACAGCACAGATCAACAACTTTAAAAAAGAGAGAGGATGAATTAGATCTGTGTGCTAGAAAAAAAAACTTTCCATAAGGTGCTGGATCAATAGAGTATTCTCCTCCGATGGTCCTCTGCAGGAATTGAGTAAAATAATTTGGTGAGAAGTCCTTTTGTTTGTTTTGAAAGACGTTTTGTTTTCAATTTTACTCCTTAATTTATCTGTTGAATCTTTTTTTTTTTTTTCTATATGTTCAAATTTACATTTAACTGTTTAATTCTTTTTTGTCTATATATTCAAAAATTTTGAGTATCTGTTTAATTTTTTTCTCTATCTGTGTAACTTTTTTTCTAGATTTTATTATCTGTTCAATTCTAATCTCTTATATGTTCAAATATCTATCCCAAATTTCTTATCTGTTCAACAAACCAGCCACAATCCTCAAATTATTTTTATCTGTTCAATTTTATTATCTGTTGAAATACACCAAACCAGGATCTGTTGCAATCTTTCTTTCTCCCCCTCTTGTTCTTTCTCTCCATCTGTTGAAATTATTTATCAAAAATAATCCAGTATATATATATCTGTTCAATTTTTTAATTATTTTTATCTGTTTAATTTTTAATTTTTTTTGGTTCATTTACAACTGCCTGTTGCAATTTGTTTCATCATACAACAACACAGATCAACAGCACAAAAGAAAAAAAAAAGAAAAAAGAAAGATAGGAGGAGTTAGATCTGTGTGCTTGAAAAAAAAAACTGTCCATAAGGAGCAGGTTCAATGGAGTCTTCTCCTCCGAATTTTCTCTGCAGGCATTGAATAAAATAATTTGGTGAGAAGTCCTTTTGTTTGTTTTGAAAGACGTTTTGTTTTCAATTTTACTCCTTAATTTATCTGTTGAATTTTTTATTTTTTTTTCTATATGTTCAAATTTACATTTAAGTGTTTAATTATTATTTTTTTGTCTATATATTTAAAAATTTTGACTATCTATTCAATTTTTTTCTCTATCTGTGCAACTTTTTGTCTAGATTTTATTATCAGTTCAATTTTAATCTCTTATCTGTTCAAATATCTATCCCAAATTTCTTATCTGTTCACCAAACCAGTCACAATCTTCAAATTATTTTTATCTATTCAATTTTATTATCTGTTGAAATAGACCAAACCAGGATCTGTTGCAATCTTTCTCTCTCTCTTTCTCTTGTTCTTTCTCTCTATCTGTTGAAATTCCTTCTCAAAAATAATGCAGCATATATATATATATATATCTGTTCAATTTTTTTTATTATTTTTATCTGCTTAATTTTTAATTTTGTTTGGTTCATTTACAACTATATGTTGCAATTTGTTTCATCATACAACTACACAGATCAACAATTTTAAAAAAAAAGAAAAAAAAATGAGCAATTAGATCAGTGTACTTGAAAAAAAAAAAGTCCATAAGGAGCAAGATCAGTGGAGTCTTCTCCTTCAATGGTCCTCTGCAGGCATTGAGTAAAATTATTTGGTGAGAAGTCATTTTGTTTGTTTTGAAAGAAGTTTTGTCTTCAATTTTACTCCTTAATTTATCTGTTGAATTTTTTATTTATTTTTCTATATGTTCAAATTTACATTGAAGTGTTTAATTATTATTTTTTTGTCTATATATTCAAAAATTTTGATTATCTGTTCAATTTTTTCTCTATCTGTGTAACTTTTTCTCTAGATTTTATTATCAGTTCAATTTTAATCTCTTATCTATTCAAATATCTATCCCAAATTTCTTATCTGTTCAACAAACCAGTCACAATCTTCAATTTATTTTTATCTATTCAATTTTATTATCTGTTGAAATACACCAAACCAGGATCTGTTGCAAACTTTCTTTCTCTCTCTGTTGTTCTTTCTTTCAATCTGCTGAAATTCTTTCTCTAAAATAATCCAGAATATATATATCTGTTCAATTTTTTTATTATTTTTATCTGCTTAATTTTTATTTTATTTTTTTTGGTTCATTTACAACTATCTGTTGCAATTTGTTTCATCATACAACAACACAGATCAACAACTTAAAAAAAAAAAAAAAAAGAGTAGGAATTGGACTTGTGTGCTTGAGAAAAAAAAACTTTCCATAAGGAGCAGGATCAATAGGGCATTCTCCTCCGATAGTCCTCTGCAGGCATTGAGTAAAATAATTGGGTGAGAAGTCCTTTTGTTTGTTTTGAAAGACGTTTTGTTTTTAATTTAACTCCTTAATTTATCTGTTGAATTTAATTTTTTTTTTATATGTTCAAATTTACATTTTAGTGCTTAATTATTATTTTTTTGTCTATATATTCAAAAATTTTGACTATCTGTTCAATTTTCTTCTCTATCTGTGCAACTTTTTGTCTACATTTTATTATCAGTTCAATTTTAATCTCTTATCAGTTCAAATATCTTTCCCAAATTTCTTATCTGTTCAACAAACTAGTCACAATCTTCAATTTATTTTTATCTTTTCAATTTTATTATCTGTTTAAATACACCAAACCAGGATCTGTTGCAATCTTTCTTTCTATCTCTCTTGTTCTTTCTCTCTATCTGTTGAAATTTTTTCTCAAAAATAATCCAGTATATGTATATCTGTTCAATTTTTTTTATTATTTTTATCTTCTTAATTTTTAATTTTTTTTGATTCATTTACTACTTTCCGTTGCAATTTATTTCATCATACAACAACTACACAGATCAACAACTTAAAAAAAAGGAGGAGTTAGATCTGCGTGCTTAAAAAAAAAAAAAAACTTTCCATAAGGAGCAGGATCAATGGAGTCTTCTCCTCCGATGGTCCTCTGCAAGCATTGAGTAAAATAATTTGGTGAGAAATCCTTTTCTTTGTTTTGAAAGTCGTTTTGTTTTCAATTTTACTCCTTAATTTATCTGTTGAATTTTTTATTTTTTTTCTAAATGTTCAAATTTACATTTAAATGTTTAATTATTATTTTTTTGTCTATATATTCAAAAATTTTGACTATCTGTTCAATTTTTTTCTTTATCTATGCAAATGTTTGTCTACATTTTATTATCAGTTCAATTTTAATCTCTTATCTGTTCAAATATCTATCCCAAATTGTTATCTGTTCAACAAACCAGTCACAATCTTCAATTTATTTTTATCTGTTCAATTTTATTATCTGTTGAAATACACCAAACCAGGATCTGTTGCAATATTTCTTTCTCTCTCTTGTTCTTTCTCTCTATCTTTTGAAATTCTTTCTCAAAAATAATCTTGTATATTTATATCTGTTCAATTTTTTTATTATTTTTATCTGCTTAATTTTTAATTTTTTTGGTTCATTTACAACTACCTGTTGCAATTTGTTTCATCATAAAACAACTACACAGATCAACAACTTAAAAAAAAAATATGACGAATTAGATCTGTGTGCTTGATAAAAAAAAAACTGTCCATAAGGAGCAAGATCAATGGAGTCTTGTCCCCCGATAGTCCTTTGCAGGCATTGAGTAAAATAATTTGGTGAGAAGTCCTTTTCTTTATTTTGAAAGACGTTTTGTTTTCAATTTTACTCATTAATTTATCTGTTCAATTTTTTTATTTTTTTTCTATATGTTCAAACTTACATTTAAGTGTTTAATTATTATTTTTTTGCCTATATATTCTAAAATTTTGACTATCTGTATAATTTTTTTCTTTATCTGTGCAACTTTTTGTCTAGATTTTATTATCAGTTCAATTTTAATCTCTTATCTGTTCAAATATCGACCCAAAATTTCTTATCTGTTCAACAAACCAGTCACAATCTTCAATTTATTTTTATCTGTTCAATTTTATTATCTGTTGCAATAGACCAAACCAACATCTGTTGCAATCTTTCTATCTCTCACTCTTGTTATTTCTCTCTATCTATTGAAATTCTTTCTAAAAAATAATCCAGAATATATATATCTGTTCAATTTTTTATTATTTTTATTTACATAATTTTTAATTTTTTTTTTGGTTCATTTACAACTATTTGTTGCAATTTGTTTCATCATACAACAACTACACAGATCAACAACTTAAAAAAAAAAGAAAAAAAATAGGAGAAATTAGATCGGTGTGCTTGAAAAAAAAAACTGTCCATAAGGAGCAGGATCAGTGGAGTCTTCTCCTCCAATGGTCCTCTGCAGGCATTGAGTAAAATAATTTGGTGAGAAGTCCTTTTGTTTGTTTTGAAAGACGTTTTGTTTTCAATTTTACTCCTTAATTTATCTGTTGAATTTTTTATTTTTTTTATATGTTCAAATTTACATTTAAGTGTTTAATTATTATTTTTTTGTCTATATATTCAAAATTTTTGATTATCTGTTTAATTTTTTCTCTATCTGTGCAACTTTTTGTCTAGATTTTATTATCAGTTCAATTTTAATCTCTTCTCTGTTCAAATATCTATCCCAAATTTCTTATCTGTTCAACAAACCAGTCACAATCTTGAATTTATTTTTATCTGTTCAATTTTATTATCTGTTGAAATAAACCAAACCAGGTTCTGTTGCAATCATTCTTTTTCTCTCTTCTTCTTTCTCTCTATCTGTTCAAATTCTTTCTAAAAAATAATCTAGTATATATATATCTGTTCAATTTTTTTTATTATTTTTATCTCCTTAATTTTTAATTTTTTTTGGTTCATTTACAACTATCTGTTGCAATTTGTTTCATCATACAACAACAACACAGATCATCAACTTAAAAAAAAAAGAAAAAAAAATATAGGAGGAATTAGATCTGTGTGCTTGAAAAAAAAACTTTCGACACAGAGCAGGATCAATGAAGTCTTCTCCTCCGATGGTCCTCTGCAGGTATTGAGTAAAATAATTTGGTGAGAAGTCCTTTTGTTTGTTTTGAAAGTCGTTTTGTTTTCAATTTTACTCCTTAATTTATCTGTTTTTTTTCTATATGTTCAAATTTACATTTAAGTGTTTAATTATTATTTTTTTGTCTATATATTAAAAAATTTTGACTATCTGTTCAATTTTTTTCTCTATCTGTGTAACTTTTTGTCCAGATTTTATTATCAGTTCAATTTTAATCTCTTATCTGTTCAAATATATATCCCAAATTTGTTATGTGTTCAACAAACCAGTCACAATCTTCAATTTATTTTTATCTGTCCAATTTTACTATCTGTTAAAATACACCAAACCAAGATCTGTTACAATCTTTCTTTCTTTCTCTCTTGTTCTTTCTTTCAATCTGTTGAAATTTTTTCTCTAAAATAATGCAGAATATGTATATATCTGTTCAATTTTTTTATTATTTTTATCTGATTAATTTTAATTTTTTTTTGGTTCATTTACAACTATCTGTTGCAATTTGTTTCATCATACAACAACACAGATCAACAACTTAAAAAAAAAAGAGGGTAGGAATTGGATCTGTGTGCTTGAAAAAAAAGAAATTCCATAAGGAGCAGGATCAATAGAGTATTCTCCTCCGATGGTCCTCTGCAGGCATTGAGTAAAATAATTGGGTGAGAAGTCCTTTTGTTTGTTTTGAAAGACGTTTTGTTTTCAATTTTACTCCTTAATTTATCTGTTGAATTTATTTTTTTTTCTATATGTTCAAATTTACATTTTAGTGCTTAATTATTATTTTTTTGTCTATATATTCAAAATTTTGGACAATCTGTTAAATTTTTTTCACTATCTGTGCAACTTTTTGTCTAGATTTTATTATCAGTTCAATTTTAATCTCTTATCTGTTCAAATATCTTTCCCAAATTTCTTATCTGTTCAAAAAACCAGTCACAATCTTCAATTTAATGTTATTTTTTCAATTTTATTATCTGTTTAAATACACCAAACCAGGATCTGTTGCAATCTTTCTTTCTATCTCTCTTGTTCTTTCTCTATATCTGTTGAAATTTTTTCTAAAAAATAATCCAGTATATATATATATCTGTTCAATTTTTTTATTATTTTTATCTTCTTAATTTTTAATTTTTTTTGATTCATTTACAACTATCTGTTGCAATTTATTTCATCATACAACAACAACACAGATCAACAACTTAAAAAAAAGGAGTTAGATCTGCATGCTTGAAAAAAAAAAAATTTCCATAAGGAGCAGGATCAATGAAGTCTTCTCCTCCGATGGTCCTCTGCAGGCATTGAGTAAAATAATTTGGTGAGAAGTCCTTTTGTTTGTTTTGAAAGACGTTTTGTTTTCAATTTTACTCCATAATTTATCTGTTGAATTTTTTATTTTTTTTTCTATATGGTCAAATTTACATTTAAGTGTTTAATTATTATTTTTTTGCCTATATATTCTAAAATTTTGACTATCTGTTCAATTTTTTTCTTAATCTGTGCAAATTTTTTTCTAGATTTTATTATCAGTTCAATTTTAATCTCTTATCCGTTCAAATATCTATCCCAAATTTCTTATCTGTTCAACAAACCAGTCACAATCTTCAATTTATTTTTATCTGTTCAATTTTATTATCTGTTGAAATAGACCAAACCAGGATCTGTTGCAATCTTTCTATCTCTCTCTCTTGTTCTTTCTCACTATCTGTTGAAATTCTTTCTCAAAAATAATCCAAAATATATATATATCTGTTCAATTTTTTATTATTTTTTTCTACTTAATTTTTATTTATTTTTTGGTTCATTTACAACTATCTGTTGCAATTTGTTTCATCATACAACAACTACACAGATCAACAACTTAAAAAAAAAAGAAAAAAAAAAGGGGGAATTAGATCAGTGTTCTTGAAAAAAAAAAACAGTCCATAAGGAGCAGGATCAGTGGAGTCTTCTCCTCCAATGGTCCTCTGCAGGCATTGAGTAAAATAATTTGGTGAGAAGTCCTTTTGTTTGTTTTGAAAGACGTTTTGTTTTTAATTTTACTCCTTAATTTATCTGTTGAATTTTTTATTTTTTTTATATGTTCAAATTTACATTTAAGTGTTTAATTATTATTTTTTTGTCTATATATTCAAAATTTTTGATTATCTGTTCAATTTTTTCTCTATCTGTGCAACTTTTTGTCTAGATTTTATTATCAGTTCAATTTTAATCTCTTATCTGTTCAAATATCTATCCCAAATTTCTTATCTGTTCAACAAACCAGTCACAATCTTCAATTTATTTTTATGTGTTCAATTTTATTATCTGTTGAAATACACCAAACCCGGATCTGTTGCAATCTTTCTTTCTCTCTCTTGTTCTTTCTCTCTATCTTTTGAAATTCTTTCTAAAAAATAATCTAGTATATATATATATCTGTTCAATTTTTTTTATTATTTTTATCTGTTTAATTTTTAATTTTTTTTGGTTCATTTACAACTACCTGTTGCAATTTGTTTCATCATAAAACAACAACACAGATCAACAACCTAGAAAAAAAATAGGATGAATTAGATCTGTGTGCTTGAAAAAAAAAACTATACATAAGGAGCAGGATCAATGGAGTCTTCTCCTCCGATGGTCCGCTGCAGGCATTGAGTAAAATAATTTGGTGAGAAGTCCCTTTCTTTATTTTGAAAGACGTTTTGTTTTCAATTTTACTCATTAATTTATCTGTTCAATTCTTTATTTTTTTTTTCTATATGTTCAAATTTACATTTAAGCGTTTAATTCTTATTTTTTTGCCTATATATTCTAAAATTTTGACTATCTGTTCAATTTTTTTCTTTATCTGTGCAACTTTTTGTCTAGATTTTATTATCATTTCAATTTTAATCTCTTATCTGTTCAAATATCGTCCCAAAATTTCTTATCTGTTCAACAAACCAGTCACAATCTTCAAATTATTTTTATCTGTTCAATTTTATTATCTGTTGAAATAGACCAAACCAGGATCTGTTGCAATCTTTCTCTCTCTCTCTCTCTCTCTCTTGTTCTTTCTCTCTATCCATTGAAATTCTTTCTCAAAAATAATCTAGAATATATATATCTGTTCAATTTTTTTATTATTTTTATCTACTTAATTTTTAATTTTTTTTTTTGGTTCATTTACAACTATCTGTTGCAATCTTTTCATCATATAACAACTACACAGATCAACAACTTAAAAAAAAAAAGAAAAAAAAAGGAGGAATTAGATCAGTGTGCATGAAAAAAAAAACCTGTCCAGAAGGAGCAGGATCAGTGGAGTCTTCTCATCCAATGGTCCTCTGCAGGCATGAGGAAAATAATTTGGTGAGAAGTCCTTTTGTTTATTTTGAAAGACGTTTTGTTTTCAATTTTACTCCTTAATTTATCTGTTGAATTTTTTAATTTTTTTATATGTTTAAATTTATATTTAAGTGTTTAATTATTATTTTTTTTCCTTATATTCAAAATTTTTGATTATCTGTTCAATTTTTTCTCTATCTGCGCAACTTTTTGTCTAAATTTTATTATCAGTTCAATTTTAATGTCTTATCTGTTCAAATATCTATCCCAAATTTGTTATCTGTTCAACAAACCAGTCACAATCTTCAATTTATTTTTATCTGTTCAATTTTATTATCTGTTGAAATACACCAAACTAGGATCTGTTGCAATCTTTCTTTCTCTTTCTTGTTCTTTCTCTGTATCTTTTGAAATTCATTCTCAAAAATAATCTAGTACATATAAATATCTGTTCAATTTTTTTTATTATTTTTATCTGCTTAATTTTTCATTTTTTTTGGTTCATTTACAACTACCTGTTGCAATTTGTTTCATCATAAAACAACAACACAGATCAACAACTTAAAAAAAATAGGAAGAATTAGATCTGTGTGCATGAAAAAAAAAACTGTCCAGAAGGAGCAGGATCAATGGAGTCTTCTCCTCCGATGGTCCTCTGCAGGCATTGAGTAAAATAATTTGGTGAGAAGTCCTTTTTCTTTATTTTGAAAGACGTTTTGTTTTCAATTTTACTCATTAATTTATCTGTTCAATTTTTTATTTTTTTTCTTTATGTTCAAATTTACATTTAAGTGTTTAATTATTATTTTTTTGCCTATATATTCTAAAATTTTGACTATCTGTTCAATTTTTTTCTTTATCTGTGTAACTTTTTGTCTAGATTTTATTATCAGTTCAATTTTAATCTCTTATCTGTTCAAATATCGTCCCAAAATTTCTTATCTGTGCAACAAACCTGTCACAATCTTTAATTTATTTTTATCTGTTCAATTTTATTATCTGTTGAAATAGACCAAATCAGGATCTGTTGAAATCTTTCTATCTCTCTCTCTCTTGTTCTTTCTCTCTATCTGTTGAAATTATTTCTCAAAAATAATGCAGAATATATATATCTGTTCAATTTTTTATTTTTTTTATCTACTTAATTTTTAATTTTTTTTGGTTCATTTACAACTATCTGTTGCAATTTGTTTCATCATACAACAACTACACAGATCAACAACTTAAAAAAAAGAAAAAAAAATAGGAGGAATTAGATCAGTGTTCTTGAAAAAAAAAAAAACTGTCCATAAGGAGCAGGATCAGTGGAGTCTTCTCCTCCAATGGTCCTCTGCAGGCATTGAGTAAAATAATTTGGTGAGAAGTCCTTTTGTTTGTTTTGAAAGTCGTTTTGTTTTCAATTTTACTCCTTAATTTATCTGTTGGATTTTTTATTTTTTTTATATGTTCAAATTTACATTTAAGTGTTTAATTATTATTTTTTTGTTTATATATTCAAAATTTTTCATTATCTGTTCAATTTTTTCTCTATCTGTGCAACTTTTGGTCAAGATTTTATTATCAGTTCAATTTTAAACTCTTATTTTTTTCTTTCTCTCTCTTGTTCTTTCTCTCTATATTTTGAAATTGTTTCTCAAAAATAATCTAGTATATATATATCTGTTCAATTTTTATTATTATTTTTATCTGCTTAATTTTTAATTTTTTTTGGTTCATTTACAACTACCTGTTGCAATTTGTTTCATCATAAAACAGCAACACAGATCAAGAGCCTAAAAAAAAAAAAGGTGGAATTAGATCTGTGTGCTTGAAAAAAAAAAAAACTATCCATAAGGAGCAGGATCAATGGAGTCTTCTCCTCAGATGGTCCTCTGCAGGCATTGAGTAAAATAATTTGGTGAGAAGTCCTTTTCTTTCTTTTGAAAGACGTTTTGTTTTCAATTTTACTCATTAATTTATCTGTTCAATTCTTTTTTTTTTTTTTTTTTTTATATGTTCAAATTTACATTTAAGTGTTTAATTATTATTTTTTTGCCTATATATTCTAAAATTTTGACTATCTATTCAATTTTTTTCTTTATCTGCGCAACTTTTTGCCTAGATTTTATTATCAGTTCAATTTTAATCTCTTATCTGTTCAAATATCTATCCAAAATTTCTTATCTGTTCAACAAACCAGCCACAATCTTCAATTTATTTTTATCTGTTCAATTTTATTATCTGTTGAAATAGACCAAACCAGGATCTGTTGCAATCTTTCTATCTCTCTGTCTCTTGTTCTTTCTCTCTATCTATTGAAATTCTTTGTCAAAAATAATCCAGAATATATATATCTGTTCAATTTTTTATTATTTTTATCTACTTAATTTTTAATTTTTTTTGGTTCATTTACAACTATCTGTTGCAATTTGTTTCATCATACAACAACTACACAAATCAACAACTTAAAAAAAAAGAAAAAAAAAAGGAGGAATTAGATCAGTGTGCTTAAAAAAAAAAAACTGTCCATAAGGAGCAGGATCAGTGGAGTCTTCTCCTCCAATGGTCCTCTGCAGGCATCGAGTAAAATAATTTGGTGAGAAGTCCTTTAGTTTGTTTGGAAAAACGTTTTGTTTTCAATTTTACTCCTTAATTTATCTGTTGAATTTTTTAATTTTTTTTATATGTTCAAATTTATATTTAAGTGTTTAATTATTATTTTTTTGTCTATATATTCAAAAAATTTTATTATCTGTTCAATTTTTTTCTCTATTTGTGCAACTTTTTGTCTTGATTTTATTATCAGTTCAATTTTCATCTCTTACCTGTTCAAATATCTATTCCAAATTTTTATCTGTTCAACAAACCAGTCACAATCTTCAATTTATTTTTATCTGTTCAATTTTATTATCTGTTGAAATACACCAAACCAGGATTTGTTGCAATCTTTCTTTCTCTCTCTTATTCTTTCTCTCTATCTTTTGAAATTCTTTCTAAAAAATAATCTAGTATATATATATCTGTTCAATTTTTTTTATTATTTTTATCTATTAATTTTTAATTTTTTGGTACATTTACAACTACCTGTTGCAATTTGTTTCATCATAAAACAACAACACAGATCAACAACTTAAAAAAAATAGGAAGAATTAGATCTGTGTGCTTGAAAAAAAAACTGTCCATAAGGAGCAGGATCAATGGAGTCTTCTCCTTCGATAGTCCTCTGCAGGCATTGAGTAAAATAATTTGGTGAGAAGTCATTTTCTTTATTTTAAAAGACGTTTTGTTTTCAATTTTACTCATTAATTTATCTGTTTAATTTTTTATTTTTTTTCTTTATGTTCAAATTTACATTTAAGTGTTTAATTATTATTTTTTTGCCTATATATTCTAAAATTTTGACTATCTGTTCAATTTTTTTCTTTATCTGTGCAACTTTTTGTCTAGATTTTATTATCAGTTCAATTTTAATCTCTTATCTGTTCAAATATCGACCCAAAATTTCTTATCTGTTCAACAAACCAGTCACAATCTTCAATTTATTTTTATCTGTTCAATTTCATTATCTGTTGAAATAGACCAAACCAGGATCTGTTGAAATCTTTCGATCTCTCTCTCTCTTTCTCTCTTGTTCTTTCTCCCTATCTGTTGAAATTATTTATCAAAAATAATACAGAATATATATATCTGTTCAATTTTTTATTTTTTTTATCTACTTAATTTTTAATTTTTTTTTGGTTCATTTACAACTATCTGTTGCAATTTGTTTCTTCATACAACAACTACACAGATCAACAACTTAAAAAAAAGAAAAAAAAATAGGAGGAATTAGATCAGTGTTCTTGAAAAAAAAAAAAACGGTCCATAAGGAGCAGGATCAGTGGAGTCTTCTCCTCCAATGGTCCTCTGCAGGCATTGAGTAAAATAATTTGGTGAGAAGGCCTTTTGTTTGTTTTGAAAGACGTTTTGTTTTCAATTTTACTCCTTAATTTATCTGTTGGATTTTTTATTTTTTTTATATGTTCAAATTTACATTTAAGTGTTTAATTATTATTTTTTTGTTTATATATTCAAAATTTTTCATTATCTGTTCAATTTTTTCTCTATCTGTGCAACTTTTTGTCTAGATTTTATTATCAGTTCAATTTTAATCTGTTATCTGTTCAAATATCTATCCCAAATGTCTTATCTGTTCAACAAACCAGTCACAATCTTCAATTTATTTTTATCTGTTCAATTTTATTATCTGTTGAAATACACCAAACCTGGATCTGTTGCAATGTTTCTTTCTCTCTCTTGTTCTTTCTCTCTATCTTTTGAAATTCATTCTCAAAAATAATCTAGTTCATATAAATATCTGTTCAATTTTTTTATTATTTTTATCTGCTTAATTTTTAATTTTTTTTGGTTCATTTACAACTACCTGTTGCAATTTCTTTCATCATAAAACAACAACACAGATCAACAACTTAAAAAAAATAGGAAGAACTAGATCTGTGTGCTTGAAAAAAAAAAACTGTCCAGAAGGAGCAGGATCAATGGAGTCTTCTCCTCCGATGGTCCTCTGCAGGTATTGAGTAAAATAATTTGGTGAGAAGTCCTTTTCTTTCTTTTGAAAGACGTTTTGTTTTCAATTTTACTCATTAATTTATCTGTTCAATTCTTTTTTTTTCTATATGTTCAAATTTACATTTAAGTGTTTAATTATTATTTTTTTGGCTATATATTCTAAAATTTTGACTATCTGTTCAATTTTTTTCTTTATCTGTGCAACTTTTTATCTAGATTTTATTATCAGTTCAATTTTAATCTCTTATCTGTTCAAATATCGACCCAAAATTTCTTATCTGTTCAACAAACCAGTCACAATCTTCAATTTATTTTTATCTGTTCAATTTTATTATCTGTTGAAATAGACCAAACCAGGATCTGTTGCAATCTTTCTATCTCTCTTTCTCTTGTTGTTTCTCTGTATCTATTGAAATTCTTTCTCAAAAATAATCCAGAATATATATATCTGTTCAATTTTTTATTATTTTTATCTACTTAATTTTTAATTTTTTTTGGTTCATTTACAACTATCTGTTGTAATTTGTTTCATCATACGACAACTACACAGATCAACAACTTAAAAAAAAAGAAAAAAAAAAAGGAGGAATTAGATCAGTGTGCTTGAAAAAAAAAAAACTGTCCATAAGGAGCAGGATCAGTGGAGTCTTCTCCTCCAATGGTCCTCTGCAGGCATTGAGTAAAATAATTTGGTGAGAAGTCCTTTAGTTTGTTTGGAAAGACGTTTTGTTTTCAATTTTACTCCTTAATTTATCTGTTGAATTTTTTAATTTTTTTTATATGTTCAAATTTACATTTAAGTGTTTCATTATTATTTTTTTGTCTATATATTCAAAATTTTTGATTACCTGTTCAATTTTTTTCTCTATTTGTGCAAATTTTTTGTCTTGATTTTATTATCAGTTCAATTTTAATCTCTTACCTGTTCAAATATCTATCCCAAATTTTTATCTGTTCAACAAACCAGTCACAATCTTCAATTTATTTTTATCTGTTCAATTTTATTATCTGTTGAAATACACAAAACCAGGATCTGTTGCAATCTTTGTTTCTCTCTCTTGTTCTTTTTCTCTATCTTTTGAAATTTTTTCTCAAAAAAAATCTAGTATATATATATCTGTTGAATTTTTTTAATTATTTTTATCTGCTTAATTTTTAATTTTTTTTTGGGTTCATTTACAACTACCTGTTGCAATTTGTTTCATCATAAAACAACAACACAGGTCAACAACTTAAAAAAAATAAGAGGAATTAGATCTGTGAGCTTGAAAAAAAAAACTGTCCATAAGGAGCAGGATCAATGGAGTCTTATCCTCCGATGGTCCTCTGCAGGCATTGAGTAAAACAATTTGGTGAGAAGTCCTTTTCTTTATTTTGAAAGACGTTTTGTTTTCAATTTTACTCATTAATTTATCTGTTCAAATTTTTTTTTTTTTTTTCTATATGTTCAAATTTACATTTAAGTGTTTAATTATTATTTTTTTGCCTATATATTCTAAAATTTTGACTATCTGTTCAATTTTTTTCTTTATCTGTGCAACTTTTTGTCTAGATTTTATTATCAGTTCAATTTTAATCTCTTATCTGTTCAAATATCGACCCAAAATTTCTTTTCTGTTCAACAAACCAGTCAGAATCTTCAAATTTATTTTTATCTGTTCAATTTTATTATCTGTTGAAATAGACCAAACCAGGATTTCTTGCAATCTTTCTATCTCTCTCTCTCTCTTGTTCTTTCTATCTATCTGTTGAAATTCTTTCTCAAAAATAATCCAGAAAATATATATATATGTTCAATTTTTTATTATTTTTATCTACTTAATTTTTAATTTTTTTTTGGTTCTTTACAACTATCTGTTGCAATTTGTTTCATCATACAACAACTACACAGATCAACAAATTAAAAAAAAAAGAAAAAAAAATAGGAGGAATTAGATCAGTGTGCTTGAAAAAAAAAACTGTCCATAAGGAGCAGGATCGGTGGAGTCTTCTCCTCCAATGGTCCTCTGCAGGCATTGAGTAAAATAATTTGGTGAGAAGTCCTTTTGTTTGTTTTGAAAGACGTTTTGTTTTCAATTTTACTCCTTAATTTATCTGTTGAATTTTTTATTTTTTTTATATGTTCAAATTTACATTTAAGTGTTTAATTATTATTTTTTTTGTCTATATATTCAAAAATTTTAATTATCTATTCAATTTTTTCTCTATCTGTGCAACTTTTTGTCTAGATTTTCTTATTAGTTCAATTTTAATCTCTTATCTGTTCAAGTATCTATCCCAAATTTCTTATATGTTCAACAAACCAGTCACAATCTTCAAATTATTTTTATCTCTTCAATTTTAATATCTGTTGAAATACGTCAAACCAGGATCTGTTGCAATCTTTTTTTTCTCTCTCTCTTGTTCTTTCTCTCTATCTGTTGAAATTCTTTCTCAAAAATAATCTAGTATATATATCTGTTCAATTTTTTTATTATTTTTATCTGCTTAATTTTTATTTATTTTTTTGGTTCATTTACAACTACCTGTTGCAATTTGTTTCATCATACAACAACAAGACAGATCAACAACTTAAAAACAAAAAGGAGGAATTAGATCTGTGTGCTTGAAAAAAATAAAAAACTATCTATAAGGAGCAGGATCAATGGAGTCTTCTCCTCCGATGGTCCTCTGCAGGCATTGAGTAAAATAATTTGGTGAGTATAGCGGTCCCGGGTTTACCCCTTGTTGTACAGTGATCCGGACATGTGTCCGTGGATGTTGGTAGTTGAGTTTTGTCTGGTTTACATCCTTTCTTACTTTGTATTTGAGTTATAGGATGTGTTGGGCAGGTTTGTTACAGGTTGGTTGAGCTTAGGAACCAAGTCTAGTGGCCCAGGTTTTGGCTGGTCCGCTCGAGCGGATATGTTGGCGCTCGGGCGGAGAGGTTGTTGTCGCTTGTACGCTCGAGCCGAGGTTTGGGAGCTCGAGCGGAGAATGCACCATTTCAGTATTTTCGTGCACCTGCAAAACTTCTGCAAGTGTGGTTTTTGCGCTCGAGCGGAGGTGGTGATGTTGCGCTCGAGCGGACAGTGTATTTTTTGGTGTGAGTTCTGGGAAGGGGAGACCTGCGCTCGAGCCGGCTGCGATCTGCGCTCGAGCGGACGAGCTTTGTGTTTGTGTCTTGGCGCTCGAGCGGACAATGTTGAGCTCGAGCGGAGACTGTTTTATCTGTCTGTACGCTCGAGCGGAGTGTCTTACGCTCGAGCGGACCTGTCGTATAACTGAGTGGGACTGGGCATTTTAAATCACTTTTTGACTTATCTTCTTTCACCTACTTTACCAAAACACCATTTTCAGAGCTTCTCACTCAAGAACCTTAACTTCTCTCTAAGTATTGATCTAGCTAGGGTGTGTTGTTCACCTTTGGTCTTCACAAAAAGGGTGTTGATCGTCGAGGGCGTCATTTTGGTCCGAATAGTTTGGTGTTTGGAGCATCTTGGTTTTTGGGTCCTTCTCCTTTTGAGCTAAATCTTTGAGGTAGGAATATCCTACTCCTCTTTATGAGTTTTGTCTTTGAATTTTAGCATTTTGATATGTTGGTAGTTGTTGTGTAATTTTGGGAAACTTTGGGCCATTGTGTAATTTTACAAAAGTTGGGGTTTTGTCTATAATAAACCTAGAAGCATGTTTAGTATAAAAACATGGAATTAATGTTGAAACATTAATGAAATTGGAACCTAAGGGTTGTGATGTTAATTATGGAGAATGTCCTAATTACATTGATTAATTAATTTGGATAATTAATTGTATTGCTTTGTGATGTATATAATTGTTGTTATATGCATTGTGTTGTGTTGGAGAAGATAGGGGATGTACTCCACGGTTTAGGGGAAGATAGGGGATGGACCTCTAAGCCGAGTGTTGTTGGGAGGAGATAGGGGATGAACTCCGTAGATAGAGCGTGTATGCTTATCTAGAAATGTATTGACAGAGCGTATGTGCTTGTCTTTGGAACTATTGATATAGCTGTTATGTTTATCTTTGTTGAAGTAAAACGAGTTGGCATGAGTGTTTGTCTCATGTGAGATGTTTGGCCAGGTTCTGAGCCAAGGTTATGAAATGGCAAGTAAAAGGAATAGAAATGGAAACGAAAGGAAATATAGACTTAAGTGTCTTGGAACTGGGTTATGTTATGAAAGAATGTAAAAGTGTTGACCATCTATTAACTGTTAATCTTTTAGTCATTATTCATAACTGGTTTAGTATATTTCTACTGGGCTGTGGCTCACCCTATATGGGAACATCATTTTCAGGTACTGGCAGCATGCCACCTCCAAGGACTTAGCTTGGGAGGCTAGTGGCGGACAGACTTTTTGGTTGTCTTTCCTTTTGTTGTATTACATGTAAATTCAAGCCAAGGGCTTAATGTGTAAATGAGTTAGCACTCTACTTTTGTGTAACCAAGTGTTAACTTGGAAAGCTGTAAGCCCTTAGGGCATTTGCTTTTGTTGTTAACATGTAATACTTTTTGTAGTACAACTCTGATAAATGGAAGGATGTGGATCTTTTATATATCATAGCATGTCTATATTGTTGGGATTAATGTCATTATTTTGAGGGCGTTACAGTGAGAAGTTCTTTTGTTTGTTTTGAAAGACGTTTTGTTTTCAATTTTACACCTTAATTTATCTGTTGAATTTTTTATTTTTTTTCTAAATGTTCAAATTTACATTTAAGTGTTTAATTATTATTTTTTTCTCTATATATTCAAAAATTTTGACTATCTGTTCAATTTTTTTCTCTATCTGTGCAACCTTTTGTCTAGATTTTATTATCAGTTCAATTTTAATCTCTTATCTGTTCAAATATCTCCCAAATTTCTTATCTATTCAACAAACCAGTCACAATCTTCAATTTATTTTCATCTGTTCAATTTTATTATCTGTTGAAATACACTAAACCAGGATCTGTTGCAATCTGTCTTTCTCTCTCTCTCTCTCCATTTTTCTTTCTCTCTATCTGTTGTAATTCTTTCTAAAAAATAATCTAGTATATATATATCTGTTCAATTTTTTTGTTATTTTTATCCGTTTAATTTTTATTTATTTATTTTTTGTTCATTTACAACTATCTGTTGCAATTTGTTTCATCATACAACAACAACATAGATCAACAACTTAAAAAAAAAAAGGAGAAATTTGATCTGTGTGCTTGAAAAAAAAAATAAAAAACTACCCATAAGGAGCAGGATCAATGGAGTTCTCTCTTCCGATGGTCCGCTGCAGGCATTGAGTAAAATAATTTGGTGAGAAGTCCTTTTGTTTATTTTGAAAGACGTTTTGTTTTCAATTTTACTCCTTAATTTATCTGTTGAATTTTTTATTTTTTTTTCTATATGTTCAAATTTATATTTAAGTGTTTCATTATTTTTTTTTTGTCTATATATTTAAAGATTTTGACTATCTGTTCAATTTTTTTCTCTATCTGTGCAACTTTTTGTCAAGATTTTATTATCAGTTCAATTCTAATCTCTTATCTGTTCAAATATCTATCCCAAATTTCTTATCTGTTCAACAAACCAGTCACAATCTTCAATTTATTTTTATCTGTTCAATTTTATTATCTGTTGAAATACACCAAACCAGGATCTGTTGCAATCTTTCTTTCTCTCTTTCTTGTTCTTTCTCTCTATCTGTTGAAATTCTTTCTCAAAAATAATCCAGTATATATATATCTGCTCAAATTTTTTATTATTTTTATCTGCTTAATATTTAATTTTTTTTTGTTCATTTACAACTATCTGTTGCAATTTGTTTCATCATACAACAACAACACAGATCAACAACTTAAAAAAAAAAAAAAGAAAGAAGAAAAAAGAAGATGAAAAAGTGGAGGAATTAGATCTGTGTGCTTGAAAAAAAAAAACTTTCCATAAGGAGCAGGATCAATGTAGTCTTCTCCTCCGATAGTCCTCTGCAGGCATTGAGTAAAATAATTTGGTGAGAAGTCCTTTTGTTTGTTTTGAAAGACGTTTTGTTTTCAATTTTACGACTTAATTTATCTATTGAATTTCTTTTTTTTTTTTTTCTATATGTTCAAATTTACATTTAAGTGTTTAATAAATTTTTTTTCTCTATATCGCAAAAATTTTTGATCATCTGTTCAATTTTTTTCTCTATCTGTGCAAATTTTTGTCTAGATTTTACTATCAATTCAATTTTAATCTCTTATCTGTTCAAATATCTATCCAAAATTTCTTATCTTTTCAACAAACCAGTCACAATCTTCAATTTATTTTTATCTGTTCAATTTTATTATCTGTTGAAATACGCCAAACCCGGATCTGTTGCAATCTTTCTTTCTCTCTCTCTCTCTCTTGTTCTTTCTCTCTATTTGTTGAAATTCTTTCTCAAAAATAATCTGGTATATATATATATCTATATGTTCAATTTTTTTATTATTCTTATCTGCTTAATTTTTAATTTGTTTTGGTTCATTTACAACTCTTTTGCAATTTGTTTCATCATACAACAACAACACAGATCAACAACTTAAAAAAAAAAAAGAAAAAAGAAAAAGAAAAAGATGAGGAATTAGGTCTGAGTGCTTGAAAAAAAAAATGTCCATAAGGAGCAGGATCAATGGAGTCTTCTCCTCCGATGGCCCTCTGCAGGCATTGAGTAAAATAATTTGGTGAGAAGTTCTTTTGTTTGTTTTGAAAGACGTTTTGTTTTCAATTTTACTCCTTAATTTATCTGTTGAATTTTTTATTTTTTGTTCTATATGTTCAAATTTACATTTAAGTGTTTAAGTATTATTTTTTTGTCTATATATTAAAAAAATTTGACTATCTGTTCAATTTTTTTTATCTATCTGTGCAAATTTTTGTCTAGATTTTATTATCAGTTCAATCTTAATCTCTTATCTGTTCAAATACCTATCCAAAATTTCTTATCTGTTCAACAAACCAGTCACAATCTTCAATTAATTTTTATCTGTTCAATTTTATTATCTGTTGAAATACACCAAACCAGGATCTGTTGCAATCTTTCTTTCTTTCTCTCTTGTTCTTTCTCTCTATCTGTTGAAATTCTTTCTCAAAAATAATCCAATGTATATATATATATCTATTCAATTTTTTTATTATGTTTATCTGCTTACTTTTTATTTTTTTTGTTCATTTACAACTATCTGTTGCAATTTGATTCATAATACAACAACAACACAGATCAACAACTTAAAAAAAATTATAATAATAAAAGAGGAGGAATTAGATCTGTGTGCTTGAAAAAAAAAAAAAAAAACTTTCCATAGGGAGCAGGATCAATGAAGTCTTCCCCTCCGATGGTCCTCTGCAGGCATTGAGTAAAATAATTTGGTGAGAAGTACTTTTGTTTGTTTTGAAAGACGTTTTGTTTTCAATTTTACCCCTTAATTTATCTGTTGAATTTATTTTTTTTCTATATATTAAAATTTACATTTAAGTGTTTAATTATTTTTTTTTGTCTATATCTCAAAAAATTTTGGCTATCTGTTCAATTTTTTCCCTATCAGTGCAAATTTTTGTCTAGATTTTATTATCAGTTCAATTTTAATCTCTTATCTGTTCAAATATCTATCCGAAATTTCTTATCTGTTCAACAAGCCAGTCACAATCCTCAATTTATTTTTATCTGTTCAATTTTATTATCTGTTGAAATACACCAAACCAGGATCTGTTGCAATCTTTCTTTCTCTCTCTCTTGTTCTTTCTCTCTATTTGTTGAAATTCTTTCTCAAAAATAATCCGGTATATATATATATCTATATGTTCAATTTTTTTTATTATTTTTATTTGTCTAATTTTTAATTTCTTTTGGTTCATTTACAACTGTCTGTTGCAATTTGTTTCATCATACAACAACAACACAGATCAACAAGTTAAAAAAAAGAAAAAGAGGAGGAATAAGATCTGTGTGATCGGAAAAAAAAAACTGTACATAAGGAGCAGGATCAATGGAGTCTTCTCCTTCGATGGTCCTCTGCAGGCATTGAGTAAAATAATTTGGTGAGAAGTCCTTTTGTTTCTTTTGAAAGACGTTTGGTTTTCAATTTTACACCTTAATTTTCTGTTGAATTTTTTTATTTTTTTTCTATATGTTTAAATTTACATTTAAGTGTTTAATTATTATTTTTTTGTCTATCTATTAAAAAATTTTGCCTATCTGGTCAATTTTTTTCTCTATCTGTGCAAATTTTTGTCTTGATTTTATTATCAGTTCAATTTTAATCTCTTATCTGTTCAAATACCTATCCAAAATTTCTTATATGTTCAACAAACCAGTCACAATCTTCAATTTATGTTTATCTGCTCAATTTTATTATCTGTTGAAATACACCAAACCAGGATCTGTTGCAATCTTTCTTTCTTTCTCTCTTGTTCTTTCTCTCTATCTGTTGAAATTCTTTCTCAAAAATAATCCAGTATATATATATGTTCAATTTTTTTATTATTTTTATCTGCTTACTTTTTATTTATTTTTTTGTTCATTTACAACTATCTGTTGAATTTGTTTCATCATACAACAACAACACAGATCAACAACTTAAAAAAAATAATAACAAAAAAAGAGGAGGAAATAGATCTGTGTGCTTGATAAGAAAAAAAAACTTTCCATAAGGGGCAAGATCAATGAAGTCTTCCCCTCCGATGGTCCTCTGCAGGCATTGAGTAAAATAATTTGGTGAGAAGTCATTTTGTTTGTTTTGAAAGACGTTTTGTTTTCAATTTTACTCCTTAATTTATCTGTTGAATTTATTTTTTTTCTATATGTTTAAATTTACATTTAAGTGTTTAATTATTTTTTTTTGTCTATATCTCAAAAAATTTTGACTATCTGTTCAATTTTTTCCCTATCTGTGCAAATTTTTGTCTAGATTTTATTATCAGCTCAATTTTAATCTCATATCTGTTCAAATATCCATCCCAAATTTCTTTTCTGTTCAACAAGCCGTCACAATCTTCAATTTATTTTTACCTATTCAATTTTATTATCTGTTGAAATACACCAAACCAGGATCTGTTGCAATCTTTCTCTCTCTCTCTCTCTCTCTTGTTTTTTCTCTCTATCTGTTGAAATTCTTTCTCAAAAATAATCCAGTATATATATCTGTTCAATTTTTTTATTATTTTTATCTGCTTAATTTTTATTTTTTTTAGTTCATTTACAACTATCTGTCGCAATTTGTTTCATCATACAATAACAACGCAGATCAACAACTTAAAAAAGAAAAAGAAAAAGAGGAGGAATTAGATCTGTGTGCTTGAAAAAAAAATGTCCAAAAAGAGCAGGATCAATGCAGTCTTCTTCTCCGATGGTCCTCTGCAGGCATTGAGTTAAATAATTTGGTGAGAAGTCTTTTTGTTTGTTTTGAAAGACGTTTTGTTTTTAATTTCACTCCTTAATTTATCTGTTGAATTTTTTATTTTTTGTTCTATATGTTCAAATTTACATTTAAATGTTTAATTATTATTTTTTTGCCTATATATTTAAAAATTTGGCTATCTGTTCAATTTTTTTCTCTATCTGTGTAAATTTTTGTTTAGATTTTATTATCAGTTCAATTTATCTGTTCAAGTATTTATCCAAAATCTCTAATCTGTTCAACAAACCAGTCACAATCTTCAATTTATTTTTATCTGTTCGATTATATTATCTGTTGAAATACACCAAATCAGGATCTGTTCAATCTTTCTTTCTCTCTCTCTTGTTCTTTCTCTTTATCTATTGAAATTCTTTCTCAAAAATAATTCAGTATATATATATCTGTTCAATTTTTTTTATTATTTTTATTTTCTTAATTTTTAATTTTTTTTGGTTCATTTACAACTATCTGTTGCAATTTGTTTCATCATACAACAACACAGATCAACAACTTAAAAAAAAAAAAAAAAAAAAAAAGAGGAGGAATTAGATCTGTGTGCTTGAAAAAAAAAAAACTTTCCATAAAGATCAGGATCAATGGAGTCTTCTCCTTCGATGGTCCTCTAAAGGCATTGAGTAAAATAATTTGGTGAGAGGTCTTTTTGTTTGTTTTGAAAGACGTTTTGTTTTCAATTTTATTCCTTAATTTATCGGTTGAATTTTTTATTTTTTTCTATATGTCCAAAATTACATTGAAGTGTTTAATAATTTTTTTTGTCTATATATTCAAAAATTTTGACTATCTGTTCAATTTCTTTCTCTATCTGTGCAAATTTTTGTCTAGATTTTATTATCAGTTCACTTTTAATCTCTTATCTGTTCAAATATCTATCCCAAATTTCTTATCTGTTCAACAAACTAGTCACAATCAACAATTTATTTTTATCTGTTCAATTTTATTATCTGTTGTAATACACCTAACCAGGATCTGTTGTAATATTTCTTTCTCTCTCTCTCTCTTGTTCTTTCTCTTTATCTGTTGAAATTCTTTCTAAAAAATAATACAGTATATATATATGTTCAATTTTTTTATTATTTTTATCTGCTTAATTTTTAATTTTTTTTGGTTCATTTACAACTACCTGTTGCAATTTGTTTCATCATACAACAACAACACAGATTAACAACTTAAAAAAAAAGAAAAAAAAAGAGAGGAGAAATTAGATCTGTGTGCTTGAAAAAAAAAATTGTCTATAAGGAGCAGGATCAATGGAGTCTTCTCCTCCGATCGTCCTCTGCAGGCATTGAGTAAAATAATTTGGTGAGAAGTCCTTTTGTTTGTTTTGAAAAATGTTTTGTTTTCAATTTTACTCCTTAATTTATCTTTTTAATTTTTTATTTTTTTTTCTATATGTTCAAATTTACATTTAAGTGTTTAATTATTATTTTTTTGTCTATATATTCAAAATTTTTGACTATCTGTTTAATTTTTTCTCTATCTGTGTAACTTTTTGTCTAGATTTTATTATCAGTTCAATTTTAATCTTCTATCTGTTCAAATATCTATCCAAAATTTCTTATCTGATCAACAAACCAGTCACAATCTTTAATTTATTTTTATCTGTTCAATTTTATTATCTGTTGAAATACACCAAATCAGGATCTGTTGCAATTTTTCTTTCTCTCTATCTGTTGAAATTCTTTCTCAAAAATAATCCAGTATATATATACATATATTTGTTCAATTTTTTTATTATTTTTATTTGCTTAATTTTTAAATTTTTTTGGTTCATTTACAACTATCTGTTGCAATTTGTTTCATCATACAACTACAACACAGATCAATACTTAAAAAAAAGAAAAAAAGAAAAAGAGGCGGAATTAGATCTGTGTGCATGGAAAAAAAAAACTATCCATAAGGAGCATGATCAATGGAGTCTTCTCCTCCGATGGTCCTCTGCAGGCATTGAGTAAAATAATTTGGTGAGAAGTCCTTTCGTTTGTTTTGAATGACGTTTTGTTTTCAATTTTACTCCTTAATTTATCTGTCAAATTTTTTATTTTTTTTCTATATGTTCAAATTAACATTTAAGTGTTTAATTTTTTTTGGTCTATTTATTCAAAATTTTTGACTATCTGTTCAATTTTTTTTCTCTATTTGTGCAACTTTTGGTGTAGATTTTATTATCAGTTCAATTTTAATCTCTTATCTGTTCAAATATCTATCTCAAATTTGTTATCTGTTCAACAAACCAGTCACAATCTTCAATTTATTTTTATCTGTTCGATTTTATTATCTGTTGAAATACATCAAACCAGGATCTGTTGCAATCTTTTTTTCTCTCTCTTGTTCTTTCTCTCTATCTGTTGAAATTCTTTCTAAAAAATAATCCAGTATATATATCTGTTCAATTTTTTTTATTATTTTTATCTGTTTAATTTTTAAATTTTTTTGGTTCATTTACAACTATCTGTTGCAATTTGTTTCATCATACAACAGTAACACAGATCAACAACTTAAAAAAAAAAAAAAAAAAAAAAAAAAAAAAAAAAAAAACTGAGGAGGAACTAGATCTGTGTGCTTGGAAAAAAAAATTTCCATAAGGAGCAGGATCAATGGAGTCTTCTCCTCCAATGATCCTCGGCAGGCATTAAGTAAAATAATTTGCTGAGAAATCCATTTGTTTGTTTTGAAAGCCGTTTTTTTTTTTTCAATTTTACTCCTTAATTTATCTATTGAAGTTTTTATTTATTTTTTCTATATGTTCAAATTTACATTTAAGTGTTTAATTATTATTTTTTTGTCTATATATTCAAAAATTTTGACTATCTGTTCAATTTTTTTCCCTACCTGTGCAACTTTTTGTCTAGATTTTATTATCAGTTCAATTTTAATCTTCTATCTATTCAAATATCTGTCACGCCCCAATTTTTATTACTCGAAGTCATTACCAAGTTCATTAACTTAATTCAATTTCAGAGATAACATGCGGTAATAAACTCAGATGTCCAACTAAAAGAAGTGAACAACACTTTCTCATTCGAATGCAAATTAAATACAACATGAGCATTCTAAATAAATTGCCCTCAGGCTTACAACATTAAATAATCAAATGAAGGGTGCAACCCTTTTCACATATGCATTCCGCCTACAACGAAGAGGCCCCGTGGCCAACAAATAAGAAGATCCAAATCTTGTAGCACATCCTGCTAAACACCTGAAAAGATTCAACAACGTGGGATGAACATATAGTCCAGTAGGGATCTCAACATGATCCTCAACAATAACAACTTACAGATAGCTATGATCATGAACGCTCATTCCCATACTAGAATAGTAATGTGACAGTTTATACAAAATATATATATGTATGAACTTTTCTCGAAAACAACCATTTCATTCAACGTTATATGCGATTCATCTTTCCTTTCCTTTTATTAACCCCCATTCCCAATCTTTCATAACATTAATAATAACTTAGGAAATAATCTCACTAAGCCCGACACCCTCTTCTATTTTCCACACATACACAGATGTACCTTTTCAAAACATGTTTACCCTTAAAACATTCGTTCTCCTTCACACTTTCCAAAAGACAAAAAAAAAAATGACGTTTTGGTTCGTTTCCAATACAATCATAGCTATACATGCATAACTTTGTAAAAAAAAAATAAATTTACAACCCACCAACATGTATACAATCAATCAATGGAGTAACTCGGTCCTCCGAACTGTAACCAATCAAGTCCATGATATTTTCAGTTACAACGAAACAACAACAATTCCACTTTGCTCTACTAGCCATGTGCTTAGTAAGCCAAAGATATACTGAAATAACTACAACCAACTTCGCTCTACTAGCTATGTGCGTAGTAAGCCAAAATGCCAGTTTACCAGGCGCTAGCTGGAAGGGTATGGTGCCTTCTATTATCAGCGCATACAGTTCTCCAGGCGCTAGCTGGAAGGTAACGGTACCTTTGATTTTAAGCGCGGCATATAACGCCAACAACAACCATGCAACAAGGCATAACCAACATGCGTACCACATACACATAACCAACAAGAATCTAACAACGTGTTAAAGTAGATGAACACATAAGTGTAATGCATACACAACAATTCAACACAACCACGTCATCCTCCACTGATGACCAAGGACAAAACCTCTAGATGCATGTGTATTGTACATCTATTAACAGACTCAATCATCATGAGACTACAAACCCATAAACAAAACTAACATGGTAGTTTTAAGATACAACAATCCAATTGTCAAACTTATTTCAAAAGTACCTTTCCCATTTCACAAAACAGATTCCACTTTCTTTTGTTTTCACAAAACCAACTCCATCCCTTTTGTTTTTACAAAATCAATTCCATGGACAATAAAGCCATAACTCGATTTAATCCACTTCATTCCTTTCAATGCCATTCCAAATTAATTATGCAAATCAAGTCATAATCATTATATTAGGGTTCTCCTCCCTCTTTCACAATATTGATTAAAAGGCTAAATCAACTACAACAAACAACAATGACCTCATCTTAGACCCAAAATACATAAGCATTTGCCCAAGATCAAAACCCCTCTATCGAGTTATTAAATCAAATAAATATTAGGGTTTCCTCTCCTTTCAGCAACAACATGCTAATTAACACTCCAATTAGCCCCAAAACACAACCGATGATAGTAAACCCAAATCCAACAACTAACCCAAAGTTCAACCTCATGAGTTTCCACAAAATCCAACATGATATAGTTCTCATGCAATACAAAAATTACCACATGTCTATCCATAGACGGAGTATTGAAAAATAACAAGGAGAATCCCTACCTCAAATGTAGAACCCAAGGAGAATGAGAGCAAAACTCGGAAGTGTTCCAAATCCCAAATTTCTCGGATCAAAACGAAGCCCTCGATGATCAACACACTTCTTACAAAGGCCCAAGGTGAGGAAAACACTCCTATTAGATCAAACCTTAGAGAGAAGGGAGATCCTAGAGAGAGGAGCTCTCAAAATCGATTTTGGGAAAGTAGGAGAGAGAAAATAAAAGTGAAAAGTGATTCAAAAAGTGATTTCACGGACTGAAATAGAAACAGGTCCGCTCGAGCGCAGAACACCCCGCTCGAGTGCCTAGACACAGGTTCACGCTCGAGCGTCCAAGGACCCGCTCGAGTGCAGAATGCACCTTTCCAGAATTCTCGCAGACGACCAAGATGCTAAGGGACTGAAAAACACGCTCGAGCGTACAACCCCCGCTCGAGCGGAGAAGCAACAACAACAGAAGGCCCGCTTGAGCGTAACAACACCCGCTCGAGCGTAGAGGCTAAAACCTGGGTAGAAATGAAACATTTCTAAACACAACCAACATCTTCCAAACTTGCCTAACATAACCCAAACCTCAAACACAAAGAGCAAGGGGTAGAAATGTGAATAAGACAGCCGTACATCTACGGAACCGAGTCCGGATTACAGTTAAACAACAAAGAGAAAACCGGGATCGCTATAACCTCCCCCTTTAAAGAATTTCGTCCCCGAAATTAAGGATACGCCAAAACACAAGGCCAACAGCCGAGTACTACGAGGGAAACTAATCCCAAATTTCTTATCTGATCAACAAACTAGTCACAATCTTCAATTTATTTTTATCTGTTCAATTTTATTATATGTTGAAATACTCCAAATCAGGATCTGTTACAATCTTTCTTTCTCTCTCTCTTGTTCTTTCTCTCTATCTGTTGAAATTCTTTCTCAAAAATAATCCAGTATATATACACATATATCTGTTCAATTTTTTTATTATTTTTATCTGCTTAATTTTTAAATTTTTTTGGTTCATTTACAACTGTCTGTTGCAATTCGTTTCATCATACAACAACAACATAGATCAACAACTTAAAAAAAAAAGAGGAGCAATTAGATCTGTGTACTTGAAAAAAAAAACTATCCATAAGGAGCAGGATCAATGGAGCCTTTTCCTCCGATGGTCCTCTGCAGGCATTGAGTAAAATAATTTGGTGAGAAGTCCTTTTGTTTGTTTTGAAAGACGTTTTGTTTTCAATTTTTCTCCTTAATTTATCTGTTGAATTTTTTATTTTTTTTCTATGTGTTCAAATTAACATTTAAGTTTTTAATTTTTTTTACTTATATATTCAAAATTTTTGACTATCTGTTCAATTTTTTTCACTATCTATGCAACTTTTGGTCTAGATTTTATTATCAGTTCAATTTTAATATCTTATCTATTCAAATATCTATCCAAAATTTCTTATCTGTTCAACAAACCAGTCACAATCTTCAATTTATTTTTATCTGTTCAATTATATTATCTGTTGAAATACACCAAACCAGGATCTGTTGCAATCTTTCTTTCTCTCTCTCTTGTTCTTTCTCTCTATCTGTTGAAATTCTTTCTCAAAAATAATCCAGTATATATATACATATTTGTTCAATTTTTTTATTATTTTTATCTACTTACTTTTTATTTTTTTTGGTTCATTTACAACTATCTGTTGCAATTTGTTTCATCATACAACAACAACACGGATCAACAACTTAAAAAAAAATAAAAAAAAAAAGAGGAGGAATTAGATTTGTGTGCTTGAAAAAAAAAACTTTCCATAAGGAGCAGGGTCAATAAAGTCTTCCCCTCCGATGGTTCTCTCCAGGCATTGAGTAAAATAATTTGGTGACAAGTCCTTTTGTTTGTTTTGACAGACGTTTTGTTTTCAATTTTACTCATTAATTTATCTGTTGAATTTTTTTTATATGTTCAAATTCACATTTAAGTGTTTAATTATTTTTATTTTGTCTATATCTCAAAAAATTTTGACTATCTGTTCATTTTTTTCCCTATCTGTGCAAATTTTTGTCTTGATTTTATTATCAGTTCAATTTTAATCTCTTATCTGTTCAAATATCTATACCAAATTTCTTATCTGTTCAACAAACCAGTCACAATCTTCAATTTATTTTTATCTGTTCAATTTTATTATCTATTGAAATACACCAAACTAGGATCTGTTGCAATCTTTCTTTCTCTCCCTCTTGTTCTTTCTCTCTATCTGTTGAAATTCTTTCCCAAAAATAATCCAATATATATATATATCTGTTCAATTTTTTTTATTATTTTTATCTGCTTAATTTTTAATATTTTTTTATTCATTTATAAATATCTGTTGCAATTTGTTTCATCATACAACAATAACACAGATCAACAACTTTAAAAAAAAAAAAGAGGAGGAATTAGATTTGTGTGCCTGAAAAAAAAAACTTTCCATAAGGAGCAGGATGAATCGAGTATTCTCCTCCGATGGTTCTCTGCAAGCATTGAGTAAATTAATTGGTGAGAAGTCCTTTTATTTGTTTTGAAAGACGTTTTATTTTCAATTTTACTCCTTAATTTATCTGTTAAATTTATTTATTTTTTCTATATGTTCAGATTTACATTTAACTGTTTAATTTTTTTTTTCTATATATGAAATTTTTTTGACTATCTGTTCAATTTTTTCCCTATCTGTGAAAATTTTTGTTTAGATTTTGGCTATCAGTTCAATTTTAATCTCTTATCTGTTCAAATATCTATCCAAAATTTCTTATCTATTCTACAAGCCAGTCATAACCTTCAAATTATTTTATCTGTTCAATTTTATTATCTGTTGAAATACGCCAAACCAGGATCTGTTGCAATCTTTCTCTCTCTCTCTCTTGTTCTTTCTCCTTATCTCTTGAAATTCTTTCTCAAAAATAATTCAGTATATATATATCTGTTCAATTTTTTTTTTATTTTTGTTTTCTTAATTTTTAATTTTTTTTGGTTCATTTACAACTATCTGTTGTAATTTGTTTCAGCATACAACAACATAGATCAACAACTTAAAAAAAAGAAAAAATGAGGAATTAGATCTGTGTGCTTGAAAAAATAAAACTTTCCGTAAGGATCAGGATCAATGGAGTCTTCTCCTCCGATGGTCCTCTAAAGGCATTGAGTAAAATAATTTGGTGAGAAGACTTTTTGTTTGTTTTGAAAGGCGTTTTGTTTTCAATTTTACTCCTTAATTTATCTGTTGAATTTTTTATTTTTTTCTATATGTTCAAAATTACATTTAAGTGTTTAATTATTTTTTTTTGTCTATGTAGTCAAAATTTTTGACTATCTGTTCAATTTCTTTCTCTATCTGTGCAAATTTTTGTCTAGATTTTACTTTCAGTTCACTTTTAATCTCTTATCTGTTCAAATATCTATCCCAAATTTCTTATCTGTTCAACAAACCAGTCACAATCTTCAATTTATTTTTATCTGTTCAATTTTATTATCTGTTGAAATACACCTAAGCAGGATCTGTTGCAATATTTCTTTCTCTCTCTCTCTCTCTCTCTCTCTTGTTCTTTCTCTTTATCTGTTGAAATTCTTTCTCAAAAATAATACAGTATATATATATCTGTTCAATTTTTTTATTATTTTTATCTGCTTAATTTTTAATTTTTTTTGGTTCATTTACAACTATCTGTTGCAATTTGTTTCATCATACAACAACAACACAGATCAAAAACTTAAAAAAAATAAAAAAAGAGGAGAAATTAGATCTGTGTGCTTGAAAAAAAAAACTGTCCATAAGGAGCAGGATCAATGGAGTCTTCTCCTCCGATGGTCCTCTGCAAGCATTGAGTAAAATAATTTGGTGAGAAGTCCTTTTGTTTGTTTTGAAAAACGTTTTGTTTTAAATTTTACTCCTTAATTTATCTGTTTAATTTCTTATTTTTTTTCTATATGTTCAAATTTACATTTAAGTGTTTAATTATTATTTTTTTGTCTATATATTCAAAAATTTTGACTATCTGTTCAATTTTTTTCTCTATCTGTGCAACTTTTTGTCTAGATTTTATTATCAGTTCAATTTTAATCTTCTATTTGTTCCAATATCTATCCAAAATTTCTTATCTGATGAACAAACCAATCACAATCTTCAATTTATTTTTATCTGTTCAATTTTATTATCTGTTCAAATACACCAAATCAGGATCTGTTGAAATTTTTCTTTCTCTCTCTCTTGTTCTTTCTCTCTATCTGTTGAAATTCTTTCTCAAAAATAATCCAGTATATATATACATATATCTATTCAATTTTTTTAATTATTTTTATCTGCTTAATTTTTAAATTTTTTTGGTTCATTTACAACTATCTGTTGCAATTTGTTTCATCATACAACTGCAACACAGATCAACAACTTAAAAAAAAAAGAAAAAGAGGAGGAATTAGATCTGTGTGCTTGAAAAAAAAAAACTATCCATAAGGAGCAGGATCAATGGAGTCTTCTCCTCCGATGGTCCTCTGCAGGCATTGAGTAAAATAATTTTGTGGGAAGTCCTTTTGTTTGTTTTGAAAGACGTTTTGTTTTCAATTTTACTCCGTAATTTATCTGTTAAATTTTTTATTTTTTTTCTATATGTTCAAATTAACATTTAAGTGTTTAATTTTTTTTTTGTCTATATATTCAAAAATTTTGACTATCTGTTCTTTTTTTTTTTCTCTATCTGTGCAACTTTTGGTCTAGATTTTATTATCATTTCAATTTTAATCTCTTATCTGTTCAAATATCTATCCCAAATTTCTTATCTGTTCAACAAACCAATCACAATCTTCAATTTCTTTTTTATCTGTTCAATTTTATTATCTATTGAAATACATCAAACCAGGATCTGTTGCAATCTTTTTTTTTCTCTCTTGTTCTTTCTCTCTATCTGTTGAAATTCTTTCTAAAAAATAATCCAGTATATAAAAAAAGAAAGAGAGGAGGAACTAGATTTGTGTGCTTGAAAAAAAAAAAGTTTCCATAAGGAGCAGGATCAATGGAGTCTTCTCCTCCGATGGTACTCTGCAGGCATTGAGTAAAATAATTTGCTGGGAAGCCCTTTTATTTGTTTTGATAGACGTTTTTTTTTTCAATTTTACTCCTTAATTTATCTGTTGAAGTTTTTATTTATTTTTTCAATATGTTCAAATTTACATTTAAGTGTTTAATTATTATTTTTTTGTCTATATATTCGAAAATTTTGACTATCTGTTCAATTTTTTTCTCTATCTGTGTAACTTTTTGTCTAGATTTTATTATCAGTTCAATTTTAATCTTCTAGCTATTCAAATATCTATCCCAAATTTCTTATCTGATCAACAAACCAGTCACAATCTTCAATTTATTTTTATCTGTTCAATTTTATTATATGTTGAAATACTCCAATTCAGGATCTGTTGCAATCTTTCTTTCTCTCTCTCTTGTTCTTTCTCTCTATCTGTTGAAATTCTTTCTAAAAAATAATCCAGTATATATATACATATATCTGTTTGATTTTTTTATTATTTTTATCTGCTTAATTTTTAAATTTTTTTGGTTCATTTACAACTGTCGGTTGCAATTTGTTTCATCATACAACAACAACACAGATCAACAACTTTAAAAAAAAAAAGAAAAAGAGGAGCAATTAGATCTGTGTGCTTGAAAAAAAAAAACTATCCATAAGGAGCAGGATCAATGGAGCCTTTTTCTCTGATGGTCCTCTGCAGGCATTTAGTAAAATAATTTGGTGAGAAGTCATTTTGTTTGTTTTGAAAGACGTTTTGCTTTCAATTTTACTCCTTAATTTATCTGTTGAATTTTTTTATTTTTTTTCTATATGTTCAAATTAACATTTAAGTGTTTAATTTTTTTTGGTCTATATATTCAAAATTTTTGACTATCTGTTCAATTTTTTTTCGCTATCTGTGCAACTTTTGGTCTAGGTTTTGTTATCAGTTCAATTTTAATCTCTTATCTGTTCAAATATCTATCCCAAATTTCTTATCTGTTCAACAAACCAGTCACAATCTTCAATTTATTTTTATTTGTTCAATTTTATTATCTGTTGAAATACATCAAACCAGGATCTGTTGCAATATTTTTCTCTCTCTCTTGTTCTTTCTCTCTATCTGTTGAAATTCTTTCTCAAAAATAATCCAGTATATATATATATCTGTTCAATTTTTTTATTATTTTTATCTGCTTAATTTTTATTTTTTTTGGTTCATTTTCAACTATCTGTTGCAAATTGTTTCATCATACAACAACAACACAGATCAACAACTTAAAAAAAAAAAGAGAGAGAAAAAAAGGGAGGAGGAAATAGATCTGTGTGCTTGAAAAAAAAAACTTTCCATAAGGAGCAGGATCAATGGAGTCTTCTCCTCCGATGGTCCTCTGTAGGCATTGTGTAAAAGAATTTGCTGAGAAGTCCTTTTGTTTGTTTTGAAAGACCTTTTTTTTTTTTTCAATTTTACTCCTTAATTTATCTGTTGAAGTTTTTATTTATTTTTTCTATATGTTCAAATTTACATTTAAGTGTTTAATTATTTTTATTTTTGTCTATATTTTCAAAAATTTGGACTATCTGTTCAATTTTTTTCTCTATCTATGCAACTTTTGGTCTAGATTTTATTATCAGTTCAATTTTAATCTCTTATTTGTTCAAATAACGATCCCAAATTTCTTATATGTTCAACAAACCAGTCACAATCTTCAATTTATTTTTATCTGTTCAATTTTATTATCTGTTGAAATACACCAAACCAGGATCTGTTGCAATCTTTTTTTTCTCTCTCTTGTTCTTTCTCTCTATCTGTTGAAATTCTTTCTCAAAAATAATCCAGTATATATATATGTTCAATTTTTTATTATTGTTATATGCTTAATTTTTATTTATTTTTTTGTTCATTTACAACTATCTGTTGCAAATTGTTTCATCATACAACAACAACACAGATCAACAACTTAAAAAAAGAAGAAGGAGGAATTAGATCTGTGTGCTTGAAAAAAAAAATAAAAAACTATCCATAAGGAGCAGGATCAATGGAGTCTTCTCATCCGATGGTCCTCTGCAGGCATTGAGTAAAATAATTTGGTGAGAAGTCATTTTGTTTGTTTTGAAAGACGTTTTGTTTTCAATTTTACTACTTAATTTATCTGTTGAATTTTTTATTTTTTTTCTATATGTTCAAATTTACATTTATGTGTTTAATTATTTTTTTTTTGGTCTATATATTCAAAAATTTTGACTATCTGTACAATTTTTTTCTCTATCTGTGCAACTTTTTCTCTAGATTTTATTATCAGTTCAATTCTAATCTCTTATCTGTTCAAATATCTATCCCAAATTTCTCACATGTATAACAAACCAGTCACAATCTTCAATTTATTTTTATCTGTTCAATTTTATTATCTGTTGAAATACACCAAACAAAGATCTGTTGCAATGTTTTTTTTTCTCTCTCTTGTTCTTTCTCTTTATGTAACAACCCTCACTTCAACTTAGTCATATTTGCATACATTTATGTATGATCTTGTCTTGTCTTGTTGCATTGCAAATCTTGCCTTATTTTGCTTGAGTGTTGCTTGCATACTTTGTTCTTGCCTAGTGTGTTGCCGAGGTCATCTTAAGCCTAGTCACCTTTGAATCCTTTACACTTGGAACCACTTTGGTTGACCTCCATCTTCACCCTGGCATATTGGCCGAGATGTCACTATCTAGGCCGAGGTGTGTAGCACCAAGGCCGAGATGTGTATTATCTAGGCCGAGATGTTTATCCTTGCACCTAAGTGATTTTGTTCCTGGATTGGTATGACCTAGACCAAGGTGTGGCACATCTAGGCCAAGGTATGGCACAGCTTAGTCAAGTGTTGTCCTTCCTAGCCGAGGTCATTGTTACCTTAGTTGCCGAAGCTTTGTCCTTAGCTGATGTCATCACTTGCCGGAGTGCCTTGCCGTGTAGCTTGTTAGATACGCTTTGTCTTACACATGTCTTATCAATCTATCACCTTTTTGAGGAGAACCAACCAGTCGTTGCCACGTGTCCGAGCTGAGTGTTAAATCAGCCGGCAGAGAGAGAAACCTATCATTTGTTATATCCTTGTTTTTGAAGAAGAGAGAGAAGCTCTAGGAGAGGAAGAGGAGTTCTTGAGGGAGAGTAGATTTCCAAGCTTGACCCTTAGAGATCGAACTGTTAGATCCGTGTTCTAAGGTTAGATTCTTGATCTGCTCATATTGTTCTTAGTGTTCATCTAGCTGCATTGCATGATCGAGCATGATTTGTAAGCCATGCATTGATTTAAAGTTGGTTTTAGAAAGAGAAGTTAGTGTTCATGTGTTTTTGGAGAAAAGTCTGTTTTGATCCGAAAGTTTGTATCAAGAACCATGCTTTTGTGTTTGTTTTCTTAAGATCTCCAAGTATGGGTACCCAGGTCCATGTTTTTGAACTCATAGCATGAAATCTCAGATTTTGTAATAACAAGTTATGATTTAAGCCTGCATGTTCTCCATCTTCATGTTCTTCATGTTCTTCATGTTCTTCAAAGGAAAACCCAGATTTTCCCGACTTTGCTTTTGAATGTGGCCGTCGGGACCACACCTCGGCGAGAAGGGGTATGACCTCGGCCAAGACCTGGTTGGTACCCAGTGTGTTTTCCCGAGATGAAAAACAGTGTCTTCACTTGGTTTTTGGGAAAGAATGCCGGGATCATTGCACTCATATAAAGCTTGTTTTGAGAATGCATTTCATATCCATCTTTGAGCATCTCATCTTGTCTATTTGAAGTGCCTTCAGTAGTATTTGCCATGTGATTGTAGGTCTTTGATCTTTGCCTTGAGCCTACACCCGAAGAGCTAAGTGAGTGGTATTTTTAATAAAAGCTATGTTATAATGTTTTGATAAAGCTTGCTTCGCTTCGCTTGATAAAAGTATTTGTTAAGCATGAATGATTATCCCTATTTTGTGTATCAAGTATTAGCTTCGTTTTGGATGACATTCTTGGAAAGTCTCTTGTGCTGGAGGACTCTAAACTTTCGCAGTACAAGTCCTTTTCGTGTTAGAGGACTTTAGGCCTTTGTAACATAGGTCCTTTCGTGCTAGAGGACTCTAAACTTTTGTAGCACTCTTGTTTGAAATATCTCCCTTGCCACCGACGGCCTTGTGCGGGTGGGTTTGTCTAATCAATTCTGGGTCAATTATTCCCTTGTTTTGCCACTGACAGTTTACCGCGTGGGTTTGTTTGTCTGGGTTGTCATCATCTTGTAATATGTTGATGCTAGTAAGCATCCTTTGGAGTTGAGGATTTGTTAGATGAACGTGGTTCATCCCTTGATTTGTAAAGTTTTGATATGTATTGTTTTGAAAAGACTTCGGCTATTATTCATGCAAACCTTTATTTCTTGTACCATTCACTGAGTATCCAAGCTCACCCTCTCTATATATATGTAGGTAATGAGCAGGACGGTGGCGACGTCTAGATGTGTTTTACAAGCTTGTTTGGATTCATGTTATGACGGCTTGACTAGTTTTTATGTCGGTAATCTTGAAGACTATGCTTCTTGACTTGTAATACTTGTATTTTGCATACGTCGGCTTGAGAAGCCTTTTAGTCAAGATGTAACATGTATTTTGTTTATTAATCGACCGATTGTAAAACCATGTTATGTATGTCATTTCATTTGATCTATGCACAGCTCTTATGGACCACTTGGAATTTAATTTACTGCTTCCGCATTTGTAAGCCCTATATCCATACTCTGTTTGTGTGTGAATCCTTGCAAGAGGCCTTGGTAAATCTCAGATTACCGGCCATCATGGCACCATCCTACTAGGGGCGGGTTGGGGTCGTGACACTTTATCTGTTGAAATTCTTTCTCAAAAATAATCCAATATATATATATCTCTTCAATTTTTTATTATTTTTATCTGCTTAATTTTATCTGTTGAATTTTTTTCTCTCTATATGTTCAAATTTACATTTAAGTGTTTAATTTTTTTTTTTGTCTATATATTAAAAAACTTGGACTATCTGTTCAATTTTTTTCTCTATCTGTGTAACTTTTTGTCTAGATTTTATTATCAGTTCAATTTTAATCTCTTATTTGTTCAAATAACTATATCAAATCTCTTATATGTTCAACAAACCAGTCACAATCTTCAATTTATTTTTATCTCTTCAATTTTATTATCTGTTGAAATACGTCAAACCAGGATCTGTTGCAATCTTTTTTTCTCTCTCTCTTGTTCTTTCTCTCTATCTGTTGAAATTCTTTCTCAAAAATAATCCAGTATATATATATCGGTTCAATTTTTTTATTATTTTTATCTGCTTAATTTTTATTTATTTTTTTGGTTCATTTACAACTATCTGTTGCAATTTGTTTCATCAAACAACAACAACACAGATCAACAACTTAAAAAAAAAAAGGAGGAATTAGATCTGTGTGCTTGAAAAAAAAAAAAAACTATCCATAAGGAGCAGGATCAATGGAGTCTTCTCCTCCGATAGTCCTCTGCAGGCATTGAGTAAAATAATTTGGTGAGAAGTCCTTTTGTTTGTTTTGAAAGACGTTTTGTTTTCAATTTTACTCCTTAATTTATCTGTTGAATTTTTTATTTATTTATTTTTTTTCTATATGTTCAAATTTACATTTAAGTGTTTAATTGTTTTTTTTGTCTATATATTCAAAAATTTTGACTATTTGTTCACCTTTTTTCTCTATCTGTGCTACTTTTTGTCTAGATTTTATTATCAGTTCAATTCTAATCTCTTATCTGTTCAAATATCTATCTCAAATTTCTTATCATGTTCAACAAACCAGTCATAATCTTCAATTTATTTTTATTAGTTCAATTTTATTCTCTGTTGAAATACATCAAACTAGGATCTGTTGAAATCTTTCTTTCTGTCTTTCTTGTCCTTTCTCTTTATCTGTTGAAATCCTTTCTAAAAAATAATCCAGTATATATATCTGTTCAATTTTTTTATTATTTTTATCTGCTTACTTTTTATTTATTTTTTGGTTCATTTACAACTATCTGTTGCAATTTGTTTCATCATACAACAACAACACAGATCAATAACTTTAAAAAAAAAAAAGAAGAAGAAGAAGAAAAAAAAGAGGAATTAGATCTGTGTTCTTGAAAAAAAAAAACTTTCCATAAGGAGCAGGATTAATGGAGCCTTCTCCTCCGATGGTCCTCTGCAGGCATTGAGTAAAATAATTTGGTGAGAAGTCCTTTTGTTTGTTTTGAAAGACGTTTTGTTTTCAATTTTACTCCTTAATTTATCTTTTGAAGATTTTATTTATTTTTTCTATATGTTCAAATTTACATTTAAGTGTTTAATTATTTTTTTTGTCTATATCTCAAAAAATTTTGACTATCTGTTCAATTTTTTTCTCTATCTGTGCAACTTTTTGTCTAGATTTTATTATCAGTTCACTTTTAATCTCTTATCTGTTCAAATATCTATCCCAAATTTTTTATCTGTTCAACAAACTAGTCACAATCTTCAATTTATTTTTATCTGTTGAAATACATCAAACCAGGATCTGTTGCAATCTTTTTTTCTCTCTCTTGTTCTTTCTCTCTATCTGTTGAAGTTCTTTCGCAAAAATAATCCAGTATATATAAATCTATTCAATTTTTTTATTATTTTTATCAGCTTAATTTTTATTTTTTTTGGTACATTTACAACAATCTGTTGGAATTTGTTTTATCATACAACAACAACACAGATCAACAACTTAAAAAAGAAAAAAGAAAAAAAAGAGAGGAGGAACTAGATCTGTGTGCTTGAAAAAAAAAAATTTCCATAAGGAGCAGGATCAATAGAGTCTTCTCCTCCGATGGTCCGCTGCAGGCATTGAGTAAAATAATTTGGTGAGAAGTCCTTTTGTTTGTTTTTGAAAGACCTTTTTTTTTCAATTTTACTCCTTAATTTATCTGTTGAATTTTTTCTTTATTTTTTCTATATGTTCAAATTTACATTTAAGTGTTTAATTATTTTTTTTTTGTCTATATATTCAAAAATTTGGACTATCTGTTCAATTTTTTTCTCTATCTGTGCAACTTTTTGTCTAGATTTTATTATCATTTCAATTTTAATCTCTTATCTGTTCAAATAACTATCCCAAATTTCTTATATGTTCAACAAACCAGTCACAATCTTCAATTTATTTTTATCTGTTCAATTTTTTTTCTGTTGAAATACACCAAACCAGGATCTGTTGCAATGTTTTTTTTTTTCTCTCTCTCTTGTTCTTTCTCTCTATCTGTTGAAATTCTTTCACAAAAATAATCCAGTATATATATCTGTTCAAATTTTTTATTATTTTTATCTGCTTAATTTTTATTTTTTTGGTTCATTTACAACTATCTGTTGCGATTTGTTTCATCATACAACAACAACACAGATCAACAACTTAAAAAAAAAAAAAAAAAAAAAGAAGGAGGAATTAGATCTGTCTGCTTGAAAAAAAAAATTCCATAAGGCGCAGGATCAATGGAGTCTTCTCCTCCATCGTTTTTTTTTTCAATTTTACTCCTTAATTTATCTGTTGAATTTTTTTTTTCTATAAGTTCAAATTTACATTTAAGTGTTTAATTATTTTTTTTTGTCTATATATTCAAAAATTTTGACTATCTGTTTAATTTTTTTCTCTATTTGTGCAATTTTTTGTCTAGATTTTATTATCAGTTCAATTTTAATCTCTTATCTGTTCAAATATCTATCCCAAATTTCTTATCTGTTCAACAAACTAGGCACAATCTTCAATTTATTTTTATTTGTTCCATTTTATTATCTTTTGAAATACATCAAACCTGGATCTGTTGCAATCTTTTTTTCTCTCACTTGTTCTTTCTCTCTATCTGTTGAAATTCTTTCTCAAAAATAATCCAGTATATATATCTGTTCAAGTTTTTTATTATTTTTATCTGCTTAATTTTTATTTTTTGGTTCATTTACAACTATCTGTTGCAATTTGTTTCATCATACAACAACAACACAGATCAACAACTTAAAAAAAAAAAGAAAAAAAAAAAGAGGAGGAACTAGATCTGTGTGCTTGAAAAAAAAAAAAAAAACTTTCCATAAGGAGCAGAATCAATGGAGTCTTCTCCTCTGATTGCCCTCTGCAGACATTGAGTAAATTAATTTGGTGAGTAGTCCTTTTGTTTGTTTTGAAAGATTTTTTTTTCAATTTTACTCCTTAATTTATTTGTTGAATTTTTTCTTTATTTTTTCTATATGTTCAAATTTACATTTAAGTGTTTAATTTTTTTTTTGTCTATATATTCAAAATTTTGGACTATCTGTTCAATTTTTTTCTCTATCTGTGCAACTTTTTGGCTAGATTTTATTATTATTTCAATTTTAGTCTCTTATTTGTTGAAATAACTATCCCAAATTTCTTATATGTTCAACAAACCAGTCACAATCTTCAATTTATTTTTATTTGTTCAATTTTATTATCTGTTGAAATACGCCAAACCAGGATCTGTTGCAATCTTTTTTTTTCTCTCTCTCTCTCTTGTTCTCTCTCTCCATCTGTTGAAATTCTTTCTCAAAAATAATCCAATATATATATATGTAACAACCCTCCCTTCAACTTAGTCATACTTGCATACATTTATGTATGATCTTGTCTTATTATGCTGCATTTGCAAATCTTGTCTTGTGTTGTTTGAGTTTTGCTTGCATACTTTGTTCTTGCCTGGTGTGTTGCCGAGGTCATCCTTAGCCTAGTCACCTTTGAACCCTTTTACACTTAGAATTGTCTTGGAACCACTTTGGTTGACATCCATCTTCGCCCTGGCGTATTGGCCGAGATGTCACTATCTAGGCCGAGGTGTGCAGCACCAAGGCCGAGATGTGTATTATCTAGGCCGAGATGTTTATCCTCGCACCTAAGTGATTTTGTTCCTGGATTAGTATGACCTAGACCGAGGTGTGGTACATCTAGGCCAAGCTGTGGCACAGCTTAGTCAAGTGTTGTCCTTCCAAGCCGATGTCATTGTTACCCTACTTGCCAAAGCTTTGTCCTTAGCCGAGATCATCACTTGCCGGAGTGCTCTTGCCGTCTAGCTTGTTGAACACACTTTGTCATAGTCTTATCTTTTCAGTCAGTCACCTTTTGAGAAGAGCCAATCAGCTGATGCCACGTGTCCCAGCAGAGGGTTAAGTCAGTGACTGTCGAGAAAAAAAATATATCATTTTGTATCAAATCTTGTCTTTGAGAGAGAGAGGTTCTAGGAGGAAGTAAGAGAAGTTTTTGAGTGAGAGAGTAGACTTCCAAGCTCGATCGTTGGAGTTTGAACCGTTGGATTCGAGTTTTGAGGTTAGAATCTTAATCTACTCTTGTTGTTCTTATTGATCATCTAGCTGCATTGCATGATCGAACCCGTTCTGCATGCCATGCATTGATTTAAAGTTGGTTTTAGAAAGAGAAGATAGTGTTCATGTGTTCTTGAAGAAAAGTCTTGTTTTGATCCGAAAGTTTGTATCAAGAACCATGTTTTTGTGTTTGTTTTCATAAGATCTTCAAGTATGGGTACCAGGTCCATGTTTTCGAACTCATAGCATGAAATCTCAGATTTTTGTAATGACAAGTTGTGATTTAAGCATGCATGTTCTTCATCTTCTCCATCTTCATGTTCTTCAAAGGGAAACCCAGATTTTTCCCGACTTCGGTTTTGAATGTGACCATTGGGACCACACCTCGGCGAGAAGGTGTGGGACCTCAGCCAAGACCTGGTTGGTGCCCAGTGTGTTTTCCCGAAGATGAAAAACAGTGTCTTAATCCCAGCATGTTTTGCTTTGTCTTGACTTGGGTTTTTGGAAAAGAATGCCGGGATCATTGCATTCATGTAAAGCTTGTTTTGAGAATGCATTTCATATCAATTTTTGAGCATCTCTTCTTGTCTACTTGAAGTGCCTTCAGTAGTATTTGCCATGTGATTGTAGGTGTAATGACCCGGAATTGTATGACGTCATTACCGGTACCTAATTATGTGATTAATTGAATTAATTGAGAACCATCTGTTTGATTTGGAACGGTATCTGTTGAGACTACAACTTCGGGACTGAAATTGATGACCGTAATGGATTCAGAAAATGAAATTGAAAATACCTATGCGATACTGGGAATTTTTAGAACTATCCGAAATGATAAATTGAAGACTGAATTTCGTCTGATTCGTAAGGCCCGTTTGGCGCAAGAGTTTTGAGTTTATTTGATTTATATGGATATATATATGCTTAGAGATAAGGGTGTTGACCTCATTGACTCAAAAGGAAAGAAAAATCTGAGAGAGAGAGAGAGGGTTCGAGAGAATTCGGGAAAGGGAGAAAGAAAGGGAAGCAAGGAAGAAGAAGAGAAGAAGAGAGAGAAAGGGGGAATCAAGCTTGACTAAGTGATTAAGGTAATCATCTTCTCTAATTTCATGAAATTGGTTGTTGATCCTTAGAATCTAGCATGTTAGACTCAAGAGTATGGGTTGAAATGTTATAATTTATGATTATTTGACATATTGAGAAAGAACCTCCATGGCTATAGAGATATGAAGCTTATATGTCTATGTTGTGGTTTCCAACTTGGTTCATGGGTTTGCTCTTATTTATGAGCTATATGGGTTTTGTTTTGAAGATGTAATGGTTAAATTATGTTGTTTATCAAGTGTATTGGGACTTTGCTTTCATGGAATTGGAAATGGTTTTGTAAAAAGAGGAAGATTGAAACTGAGATGAAGAACCAGAGTTTTGGGACTTCGCAGGGTCCGCTCGAGCGGAAGGGAAGCCGCTCGAGCGCAGAAATCGCCCTTCCAGTAGTTTGGAAATTGTACTGTCCGCTCGAGCGGAGATGTGGGCGCTCGAGCGGGAAGGCTTATTTTCAGAAAGTTGGACAGTTGTTCTACATGATTTTTACATGTTAATTGCATCATTTAACATCTTATGGACATGAATGAATGTCATGAAGGAAGAGAATGAACATGAAATGAAGTAAAGGAAAGAATGAAATGCATTAATTACATGATTTAATGAGAATGTATATTGAGAAATGTGTCATTATGTTACTGATTGCAGGACAAGATTCGAAGACCGTGTTATCGGTATTGGAAACCCACTGTAAGTAACATTTCTGTAAATGATATGTTATTATGAAAGTATGTTCCAAAAGTTATATGATATGATATGTTTTGAAATGACAATGTTTTCTGTGAACGAATGTTCTATTTGCGAATCTAGTATGGCATCCATAGGTAGTCCTAACGGACCAGTTTACGAGATCTCGTCAGTCGATTAATCGGTGTACGGACCGGTTACTCTAGTCGTAAGACAACACATGTTAAGCCCCTGTGGATTATGCCATTAATGACTGTTGACTGTATATTTTAAGAATATATGAAATGTTGGAATTCGTTCACTAACCCTTTTACTGTTATGTTACTCGCTGAGCTCTAGCTCATTGTTTGTATTTATGTATTATAGGTGAGCATTCAGGAAGTCAAGCCTAGGCGGAGTCTCGAGCCGAGCCGCCGTTTTGAAGCCTACCAGTTGAGAGCCTCCGAGTTGAGGCTAGGCCTGGAAGGCCGTTGTGAGTCCCTGTTTTGTTTTGTTGAATAGTTGTAACTGAATGAGATGTGTTGTATATATTTGATGATCACATGTATGTTATGTAAGATGTGGGTAATTAACTCATTTTGCCATGTAAATGTATGTTCATGTTATGCACAGCTCTTGGACTATTAGTTTCTTCTTTTTCCGCTTCCGCGAGCCCCGTTTATTTATGTTTTGTATTGAAAGGCCTGTGGTAATCTAGGATTACTGGCCGGTCTCGTCACCAAACTTTTCGGGGCGGGTTTGGGGCGTGACAGTAGGTCTTTGATCTTTGCCTTGAGCCTACACCCGAAGAGCTACGTGAGTGGTATTTTTAATAAAGCTATGTTATAATGTTTTGATAAAGCTTGCTTCGCTTCGTTTTGATAAAAGTATTTGTTAAGCATGAATGATTATCCCTATTTTGAGTATCAAGTATGTACGTTTGTTTTGATGACATTCTTGGAAAGTCCCTTGTGCTGGAGGACTCTAAACTTTCACAGTACAAGTCCTTTTCGTGTTAGAGGACTTTAAGCCTTTGTAACATAGGTCCTTTTGTGCTAGAGGACTCTAAACTTTTGTAGCACTCTTTTTCGAGATATCTCCCTTGCCACCGACGGCCTTGTGCGGGTGGGTTTGTCTAATCGATTCCAGGTGGATTATTTCCTTGTTTTGCCACTGACGGTTTACCGCGTGGGTTTGTTTGTCCGGAATGTCATCATTTTGTAATATGTTGATGCTTGTAAGCATCCTTTGGAGCTTTGAAGATTTGTTAGATGAACGTGGTTCATCCCTTGATTTGTAAAGTTTTGATATGTATTGTTTTGAAAAGACTTCGGCTATTATTCATGCAAACCTTTATTACTTGTACCATTCACTGAGTATCCAAGCTCACCCTCTCTCTATATATGTAGGTGATGAGCAAGAAGGCGGTGACGCCTAGATGTGTTTTGAAAGCTTGTTTTGGATTCATGTTATGTCGGCTTGACTTGTATTCATGTCGGCAATCTTGAAGATTATGCTTCTCAACTTGTAATACTTGTATTTTGCATACGTCGACTTGAGAAGCCTTTTGGTCAAGATGTAATACGTACTTTACCTCATTTGTATCCAAGTTGTAACCTATGTTAAGATGTATGCTATTTCATTTGATCTATGCACGGCTCTTATGGACTACTTGTATTTTAATTTATTGCTTCCGTATTTGTAAGCCCCTATGTATACTTTGTTTGTGTGTGAATCTTGGAAAGAGGCCTTTGGTAATCTCGGATTACTGGCCATCATGGCACCATCCTACTAGGGGCGGTTTGGGGTCGTGACAATATATCTGTTCAAATTTTTTATTATTTTTATCTGCTTAATTTTTTTTTATTTCATTTACAACTATCTGTTGCAATTTGTTTCATCATACAACAACAACATAGATCAACAACTTAGAAAAAAAAAAAGAAAAAAAAAAAGAAAAGGAATTAGATCTGTGTGATTGAAAAAAAAAAAAAAAAACTTTCCATAAGGAGCAGGATCAATGGAGTCTTCTCATTCGATGGTCCTCTGCAGGCATTGAGTAAAATAATTTGGTAAGAAATCCTTTTGTTTGTTTTGAAAGACGTTTTGTTTTCAATTTTACTCCTTAATTTATCTGTTGATTTTTTTTATCGATATGTTCAAATTTACATTTAAGTGTTTAATTATTATTTTTTTTGTCTATATCTCAAAAAAAATTGACTATCTGTTCAATTTTTTTCTCTATCTGTGCAACTTTTTGCCTAGATTTTATTATCAGTTCAATTTTAATCTCTTATCTGTTCAAATATCTATCCCAAATTTCTTATCTGTTCAACAAACCAGTCACAATCTTCAATTTATTTTTATCTGTTCAATTTTATTATCTGTTGAAATACATCAAACCAGGATCTGTTGCAATCTTTTTTTCTCTCTCTTGTTCTTTTTCTCTATCTGTTGAAATTCTTTCTAAAAAATAAACCAATATATATCTGTTCAATTTTTTTATTATTTTTATCTGCTTAATTTTTTTTTTTTTGGGTTCATTTACAACTATTTGTTGCAATTTGTTTCATCATACAACAACAACACAGATCAACAACTTAAAAAAAAAAAAGAGTAGGAACTAGATCTGTGTGCTTGAAAAAAAAAAAAACTTTCCATAAGTAACAGGATCAATGGAGTCTTCTCCTCCGATGGTCTTCTGCAGGCATTGAGTAAAATAATTTGGTGGGAAGTCCTTTTGTTTGTTTTGAAAGGCGTTTTTTTTTCCAATTTTACTCTTTAATTTATCTGTTGAATTATTTATTTATTTTTTCTATATGTTCAAATTTACATTTAAATGTTTAATTATTTTTTTTTTGCCTATTTATTCAAAAATTTGGACTATCTGTTCAATTTTTTTCTCTATCCGTGCAACTTTTTGTCTAGATTTTATTATCATTTCAATTTTAATCTCTTATCTGTTCAAATAACTATCCCAAATTTCTTATATGTTCAACAAACCAGTCACAATCTTCAATTTATTTTTATCTGATCAATTTTATTATTTGTTGAAATACACCAAACAGGATCTGTTGCAATCTTTTTTTTCTCCCTCTCTTGTTCTTTCTCTCTATCTGTTGAAATTCTTTCTCAAAAATAATCCAGTATATATATATATATCTGTTCAAATTTTTAATTATTTTTATCTGCTTAATTTTTATTCTTTTTTGGTTCATTTACAACTATCTGTTGCAAATTGTTTCATCATACAACAACAACACAGATCAACAACTTAAAAAAAAAAGAAAAAAAAAATGAGAAATTAGATCTGTGTGCTTGAAAAAAAAAAAGACTTTCCACAAGGAGCAGGATCAATGGAGTTTTCTCCTCCGATGGTCCTCTACAGGCATTGAGTAAAATAATTTGGTGAGAAGTCTTTTTGTTTGTTTTGAAAGACATTTTTTTTTTCAATTTTACTCCTTAATTTATCTGTTGATTTTTTTTTTCTATATGTTCAAATGTACATTTAAGTATTTAATTATTATTTTTTGTCTATATATTCAAAAATTTTGACTATCTGTTTAATTTTTTTCTCTATCTGTGCGACTTTTTGTCTACATTTTATTATCAGTTAAATTTTAATCTCTTATCTGTTCAAATATCTATCTCAAATTTCTTATCTGTTCAACAAACCAGTCACAATCTTAGATTTATTTTTATCTGTTCCATTTTATTATTTGTTGAAATATATCAAACCAGGATCTGTTGCAATCTTTTTTTCTCTCTCTTGTTCTTTCCCTCTATCTGTTGAAATTCTTTCTAAAAAATAATCTAGTATATATATCTGTTCAATTTTATTATTATTTTTATCTGCTTAATTTTTATTTTTTTTGTACATTTACAACTATCTGTTGCAATTTGTTTCATCATATAACAACAACATAGATCAACAACTTAAAAAAAAAAGAAAAACAAAAGAGGAGGAACTAGATCTGTGTGCTTGAAAAAAAAAAAACTTTCCATAAGGAGCAGGATCAATGGAGTCTTCTCCTCCGATGGTTCTCTGCAGGCATTGAGTAAAATAATTTGGTGAGAAGTCCTTTTGTTTGTTTTGAAAGACATTTTTTTTTTAATTTTACTACTTAATTTATCTGTTGAATTATTTATTTATTTTTTCTATATTTTCAAATTTACATTTAGGAGTTTAATTTTTTTTCGAGTTTATTTATTCAAAAATTTGGACTATCTGTTCAATTTTCTTCTCTATCTGTGTAACTTTTTGTCTAGATTTTATTATCAGTTCTATTTTAATCTCTTATTTGTTCAAATAACTATCCCAAATTTCTTATATGTTCAAAAAATCAGTCACAATCTTCAATTTATTTTTATCTGTTCAATTTTATTATCTGTTGAAATACGCCAAACCAGGATCTGTTGCAATCTTTTTTTGTCTCTCTCTTGTTCTTTCTCTCTTTCTGTTGAAATTCTTTCGAAAAAATAATCCAGTATATATATATCTGTTCAATTTTTTTATTATTTTTATTTGCTTAATTTTTATTATTTTTTTGGTTCATTTACAACTATCTGTTGTAATTTGTTTCATCATACAACAACAACACAGACCAACAACTTAAAAAAAAAAGAAAAAAAAAAGAAAAGGAATTAGATCTGTGTGCTTGAAAAAAAAAATTCCATAAGGAGCAGGATCAATGGAGTCTTCTCCTCCGATAGTCCTGTCACGCCCCACTTTTTGTTACTCGAATTCATTACCAAATTCATTAACTTAATTCAATTTCAGAGATAACATGCGGAAATAAACTCATACATTCAATCCGTAGAAGTGAATAACAATACTCTCATTCGTATGCAAAGTAAATATTACATGAACATACTAATTAAATTGCCCTTGGGCTTACATCACTTAAGATACAAGAAAAAGGGTATAACCCTTTCACAACAATGGCATTCTGCCAACATAACAGAGGCCCCGTGGCCAGCAATTAAGTAGATCCAAATCTTGCAGCTCAACCTGCTTAACACCTGAAAAAGATTCAACAACGTGGGATGAACATATAGTCCAGTAGGGAACTCAACATGATCTTCAACAATAACAACTTACAGATAGCTATGATCATGCACTCTCATTCTCGTACTAGAATATTAATGTGACAGTTTATACAAAGTATATATATATGTATGAACTTTTCTCGAAAACAACCATTTCAGTCAATGCTATAAGTGATTCACCCTTCCTTTTTCCTTTCATTACCCCCATTCCCATTCTTTCATAATACTAACAAATTCTTAGGAAGTAATCTCACTAAGCCCGATACTCTCTTCCATTTCCTATACATACACAGATGTACCTTTTCAAACATGTTTATCTTTAAAACATTCGTTCTCCTTCACACTTTCCAAAAGACAAAAATGACGTTTTGGTTCGTTTTCAATACTATCATAACTATACATGCATAACTTTGTAAAAATATAAATTTACAACCCACCAACATGTATACAATCAATCAATGGAGTAACTCGGTCCTCCGAACTGTAACCAATCAAGTCCATGATATTTTCAGTTACAACGAAACAACAACAATTCCACTTTGCTCTACTAGCCATGTGCTTAGTAAGCCAAAGATATACTGAAATAACTACAACCAACTTCGCTCTACTAGCTATGTGCGTAGTAAGCCAAAATGCCAGTTTACCAGGTGCTAGCTGGAAGGGTATGGTGCCTTCTATTATTAGCGCATACAGTTCTCCAGGCGCTAGCTGGAAGGTAACGGTACCTTTGATTTTAAGCGCGGCATATAACGCCAACAACAACAGTGCAACGAGGCATAACCAACATGTGTACTACATACACATAACTAACAAGAATCTAACAACGTGTTAAAGTAGATGAACACATAGGTGTAATGCATACACGACAATTCAACACAACCACGTCATCCTCCACCGATGACCAAGGACAAAACCTCTAGATGCATGTATATTGTACATCTATTAACAGACTCAATTATCATGAGATCTCCAACTTATCAGTAATACTAACATGGTAGTATAAGATACAACAATCCAACATTCATACTCATTTCAAAGTACTTTTCCCATTCCCCAAAACCAATCCCACTTCCTTTTATTTTCACAAAACCAACTTCACCCCTTTTATTTCCATAAAACCTGTTTCATTCCTTTTGTTTTCACAAAATCAATTCCATGGACAATAAAGCCATAACTCATTTTAATCCACTACATTCTTTTCAAAGCCATTCCAAATTGATTATACAAATTAATTCATAATCACTAAATTAGGGTTTTCCTCTCTCTTTCTCAATATTGATCAAAAAGGCTCAATCATCTACAACAAACAACAATGGCTTCATTTAAAACCCAAAATACCTAAGTATTTACCCAAAGATCAAAACCCCTCTATTAAGTTATTAAATCAAATAAATATTAGGGTTTTCTCTCCTTTCAACAACAACAAGCTAATTAACACTCCAATTAGCCCCAAAACACAACTAATGATAATAAACCTAAATCCAACAACTAATCCAAAGTTCAACCTCATGAGTTTCCACAAAATCCAACATGATAAAGTTTTCATGCAATACAAAAATTACCACATGTCTATCTATAGACGGAGTATTGAAAAAGAACAAGGAGAATCCTTACCTCAAATGGAGAAGACGACCCGAAATCAAGGTGTTCCAAATCCCAAATTTCTTGGATCAAAACGAAGCCCTCGACGATCAACACACTTCTTGCAAAGGCCCAAGGTGAGGAAAACACTCTAACTAGATCAATCCTAAGAGAGAAGTTAGGTTTTAGAGTGAGGTGCTCTCCAATGGAGGTTTTGAAAAAGTAAGAGAGAGAAAGGAAATAAAAAAGTGATCCAAAAAGCTACATCTCGGACTGATATACACGACGCCCCGCTCGAGCGTCACTCACAGACTCCCGCTCGAGCGTCCAATCCCCCGCTCGAGTGGCGGATGCACACTCCCAGAACATTTGCAGACAAGTCCCCGCTCGAGCGTCCAACTCCCCGCTCGAGCGGACAAGAACAACAAAGGCCCGCTCGAGCATCAAAAGCTCCGCTCGAGCGGAAAGGCTAAAATCTGGGCAAAATTTCTAAGCTTCAAAATGCAACCAACTTAATCCCAACTTGCCCAACACAACCCAAAACTCCAAAACAAAGAGTAAGGGATAGAAAATAGGATAAGACAACAACAAATCTATGGAACCGAGTCCGGATTATAGTTCAATAACAACAGGGAATACCGGGATCGCTATAGGTCCTCTGCAGGCATTGAGTAAAATAATTTGGTAAGAAGTCCTTTTGTTTGTTTTGAAAGACGTTTTGTTTTCAATTTTACTCCTTAATTTATCTGTTGATTTTTTTTTCTATATGTTCAAAATTACATTTAAGTGTTTAATTATTATTTTTTTGTCTATATCTAAAAAAAATTTGACTATCTGTTCAATGTTTTTCTCTATCTGTGCAACTTTTTGCCTAGATTTTATTATCAGTTCAATTTTAATCTCTTATCTATTCAAATATCTATCCCAAATTTCTTATCTGTTCAATAAACCAGTCACAATCTTCAATTTATTTTTATCTGTTCAATTTTATTATCTGTTGAAATACATCAAACCAGGATCTGTTTCAATCTTTTATTCTCTCTCTTGTTCTTTCTCTCTATCTGTTGAAATTTTTTCTCAAAAATAATCCAGTATATATATATCTGTTCAATTTTTTTATTATTTTTATCTGCTTAATTTTTTTTTGTTGTGGTTGATTTACAACTATCTGTTGCAATTTGTTTCATCATACAACAACACAGATCAACAACTTAAAAAAAAAAAGAAAAAAAAAATAGGAGGAACTAGATCTGTGTGTTTGAAAAAAAAAAAAAACTTTTCGTAAGTAGCAGGATCAATGGAGTCTTCTCCTCCGATGGTCTTCTGCAGGCATTGAGTAAAATAATTTGGTGGGAAGTCCTTTTGTTTGTTTTGAAAGACGTTTTTTTTTTCAATTTTACTCCTTAATTTATCTGTTGAATTATTTATTTATTTTTTCTATATGTTCAAATTTATATTTAAGTGTTTAATTATTATTTTTTTGTCTATTTATTCAAAAATTTGGACTATCTGTTCCATTTTTTTCTCTATCCGTGCAACTTTTTGTCTAGATTTTATTATCATTTCAATTTTAATCTCTTATCTGTTCAAATTACTATCCCAAATTTCTTATATGTTCAACAAACCAGTCACAATCTTCAATTTATTTTTATCTATTCAATTTTATTATCTGTCGAAATACACAAAACAGGATCTGTTGCAATCTTTTTTTCTCTCTCTCTTGTTCTTTCTCTCTATCTGTTGAAATTCTTTCTCAAAAATAATCCAGTATATATATATCTGTTGAAATTTTTAATTATTTTTATTTGCTTAATTTTTATTCTTTTTTGGTTCATTTACAACTATCTGTTGCAAATTGTTTCATCATACAATAATAACACAGATAACCAACTTTTAAAAAAAAAAGGAGGAATTATATCTGTGTGCTTGAAAAAACAAAAAACTTTCCATAAGGAGCAGGATCAATGGAGTCTTCTCCTCCGATGGTCCTCTGCAGGCATTGAGTAAAATAATTCGGTGAGAAGTCTTTTTGTTTGTTTTGAAAAACGTTTTTTTTTAATTTTACTCCTTAATTTATCTGTGTAATTTTTTTTCTTCTATATATTCAAATTTACATTTAAGTGTTTAATTATTATTTTTTTGTCTATATATTCAAAAATTTTGACTGTCTGTTCAATTTTTTTCTCTATCTGTGCAACTTTTTGTCTAGATTTTATTATCAGTTCAATTTTAATCTCTTATATGTTCAAATATCTATCTCAAATTTCTTATCTGTTCAACAAACCAGTCACAATCTTAATTTATTTTTATCTGTTCCATTTTATTATCTGTTGAAATACATCAAAGAAGGATCTGTTGCAATCTTTTTTTCTCTCTCTTGTTCTTTCCCTCTATCTGTTGAAATTCTTTCTCAAAAATAATTCAGTATATATATATCTGTTCAATTTTATTATTATTTTTATTTGCTTAATTTTTATTTTTTTTGGTATATTTACAACTATCTGTTGCAATTTGTTTCATCATACAACAACAACACAGATCAACAACTTAAAAAAAAAAAAAGAAAAAAAAGAGGAGGAACTAGATCTGTGTGCTTGAAAAAAAAAAAACTTTCCATAAGGAGCAGGATCAATGGAGTCTTCTCCTCCGATGGTCCTCTGCAGGCATTGAGTAAAATAATTTGGTGAGAAGTCCTTTTGTTTGTTTTGAAAGACATTTTTTTTAAAAATTTTACTCCTTAATTTATCTGTTGAATTATTTATTTATTTTTTCTATATGTTCGAATTTACATTTAAATGTTGAATTTTTGTTGGGTCTATTTATTAAAAAATTTGGACTATCTGTTCAATTTTCTTCCCTATCTGTGCAACTTTTTTTTCTAGATTTTATTATCAGTTCAATTTTAATCTCTTATTTGTTCAAATAACTATCCCAAATTTCTTATATGTTCAACAAATTGGTCACAATCTTCAATTTATTTTTATCTATTCAATTTTATTATCTGTTGAAATACGCCAAACCAGGATCTGTTGCAATCTTTTTTTCTCTCTCTTGTTCTTTCTCTCTATCTGTTGAAATTCTTTCTAAAAAATAATCCAGTATATATATATGTTTAATTTTTTTATTATTTTTATCTGCTTAATTTTTTTTGTTTCATTTACAACTATCTGTTGCAATTTGTTTCATCATACAATAACAACACAGACGACAACTTAAAAAAAATAATAAAAAAAGAGGAGGCATTAGATCTGCGTGCTTGAAAAAAAAAACTTTCCATAAGGAGCAGGATCAATGAAGTCTTCCCCTCCGATGGTCCTCTCCAAGCATTGAGTAAAATAATTTGGTGAGAAGTCCTTTTGTTTGTTTTGAAAGACGTTTTGTTTTCAATTTTACTCCTTAATTTATCTGTTGAATTTAGTTATTTTTTTCTATATGTTCAAATTTGCATTTAAGTGTTTAATTATTTTTTTTGTCTATATCTCAAAAAATTTTGACTATCTGTTCAATTTTTTCCCTATCTGTGCAAATTTTTGTCTAGATTTTATTATCAGTTCAATTTTAATCTCTTATCTGTTCAAATATCTATCCCAAATTTCTTATCTGTTCAACAAACCAGTCACAATCGTAAATTTATTTTTGTCTGTTCAATTTTATTATCTGTTGAATTACACCAAACCATGATCTGCTGCAATCTTTCTTTCTCTCTCTCCTTTGTTCTTTCTCTCTATCTGTTGAAATTCTTTCTAAAAAATAATCCAGTATATATATATGTTCAATTTTTTTTATTATTTTTTCAGCTTAATTTTTAAATTTTTTTGGTTCATTTACAACTATCTGTTGCAATTTGTTTCATCATACAACAACAACACAGATCAACAACTTAAAAAAAGAAAAAAAGAGAGGAGGAATTAGATTTGTGTGCATGAAAAAAAAACTGTCCAAAAGGAGCAGGATCAATGGAGCTTTCTCCTCCGATGGTCCTCTGCAGGCATTAAGGAAAATAATTTGATGAGAAGTTCTTTTGTTTGTTTTGAAAGACGTTTTATTTCACTTTTACTCCTTAATTTATCTGTTAAATTTTTTATTTTTTGTTCTATATGTTCAAATTTACATTTAAATGTTTAATTATTATTTTTTTGTCTATATATTCAAAAAATTTGACTATCTATTCAATTTTTTTCTCTATCTGTGCAATTTTTTGTTTAGATTTTATTATCAGTTCAATTCTAATCTCTTATCTGTTCAAATATCTATCCCAAATTTCTTATCTATTCAACAAACCAGTCATAATCTTCAATTTATTTTTATCTGTTCAATTTTATTATCTGTTGAAATACACCAAATCAGGATCTGTTGCAATCTTTCTTTCTCTCTATCTTGTTCTTTCTCTTTATCTGTTGAAATTCTTTCTCAAAAATAATCCAATATATATATCTGTTCATTTTTTAAATTATTTTTATCTGCTTAATTTTTAATTTTTTTTGGTTCATTTACAACTATATGTTGCAATTTGTTTCATCATATAACAACAACATAGATCAACAACTTTAAAAAAAAGGGAGGAAATAGATCTGTGTGCTTGAAAAAAAAAAAAAATCTATCCATAAGGAGCAAGATCAATGGAGTCTTCTCCTCCGATGGTTCTCTGCATGCATTGAGTAAAATAATTTGGTGAGAAGTCCTTTTGTTTGTTTTGAAAGACGTTTTGTTTTCAATTTTACTCCTTAATTTATCTGTTGAATTTTTTATTTTTTTTTCTATATGTTCAAATTTACATTTAAGAATTTAATTATTTTTTTTTGTCTACATATTCAAAAATTTTGACTATCTGTTCAATTTTTTCTCTATCTGTGCAACTTTTTGTCTAGATTTTATTATCAGTTCATTTCTAATCTCTTATCTGTTCAAATATCTATCCTAAATTTCTTATCTGTTGAACAAACCAGTCACAATCTTCAATTTATTCTTATCTGTTCAATTTTATTATCTGTTGAAATACACCAAACCAGGATCTGTTGCAATCTTTCTTTCTCTCTCTCTTGTTCTTTCTCTTTATCTGTTGAAATTTTTTCTCAAAAATAATCCAGTATATATATCTGTTCAATTTTTTTATTATTTTTATCTGCTAAATTTTTAATTTTTTTTGGTTCATTTACAACTATATGTTCCAATTTGTTTCATTATACAACAACAACACAGATCAACAACTTAAAAAAAAAAAAAAAAAAAAAGAAGAAGAAGAAAAAGATGAGGAATTCGATCTGTGTACTTGAAAAAAAAAAAAAAAAACTTTCCATAAGGAGCAGGATCAATGGAGCCTTCTCCTCCGATGGTCCTCTGCAGGCATTGAGTAAAAAATTTGGTGAGAAGTCCTTTTGTTTGTTTTGAAAGACGTTTGTTTTCAATTTTACTCCTCAATTTATCTGTTGAATTTTTTTTTTTCAATATTTTCAAATTTACATTTAAGTGTTTAATTATTTTTTTTTGTCTATATATTCAAAAACTTGGACTATTTGTTCAATTTTTTTCTCTATCTGTGTAACGTTTTGTCTAGATTTTATTATCAGTTCAATTTTAATCTCTTATTTGTTCAAATAACTATACCAAATTTCCTATATGTTCAACAAACCAGTCACAATCATCAATTTATTTTTATCTGTTCAATTTTATTATCTGTTGAAATACGGCAAACCAGGATCTGTTGCAATCTTTTTTTCTTTCTCTCTTGTTCTTTCTCTCTATCTGTTGATATTCTTTCTAAAAAATAATCCAGTATATATACATATCTGTTCAATTTTTTTTATCATTTTTATCTGCTTAATTTTTATTTATTTTTTTGGTTCATTTACAACTATCTGTTGTAATTTGTTTCATCAGACAACAACAAGTCAGTTCAACAACTTAAAAAAAAAAGGAGGAATTAGATCTATGTGCTTGAAAAAAAAATAAAAAACTATCCATAAGGAGCAGGATCAATAGAGTGTTCTCCATCGATGGTCCTCTGCAGGCATTGAGTAAAATAATTTGGTGAGGTGTCCTTTTGTTTGTTTCGAAAGACATTTTGTTTTCAATTTTACTCCTTAATTTACCTGTTGAATTTTTTATTTTTTTTTTCTATATGTTCAAATTTACATTTAAATGTTTAATTATTTTTTTTGGGTCTATATATTCAAAAATTTTGACTATCTGTTCAATTTTTTCTCTATCTGTGCTACTTTTTGTCTAGATTTTATTATCAGTTCAATTCTAATCTCTAATCTATTCAAATATCTATCCAAAATTTCTTATCTGTTCAACAAACCAGTCACAATCTTCAATTTATTTCTATCAGTTCAATTTTTTTATCTACTTAATTTTTAATTTTTTTTGGTTCATTTACAACTATCTGTTGCAATTTGTTTCATCATACAACAACAAGACAGATCAACAACTTTAAAAAAAAAAAAAGAAAAAAAAAAGAGGAGGATTTAGATCTTTGTGCTTGAAAAAAAAAACACTTTCCATAAGGAGCAGGATCAATGGAGTCTTCTCCTCCGATGGTCCTCTGCAGACATTGAGCAACATAATTTGGTGAGAAGTCCTTATGTTTCTTTTGAAAGACGTTTTGTTTTCAATTTTACTCCTTAATTTATCTGTTGAATTTTTTATTTTTTCTGCTATATGTTGAAATTTACATTTAAGTGTTTAATTATTATTATTTTTTGTTTATATATTCAAAAATTTAGACTATCTGTTCAAATTTTTTTTCTATCTGTGCAACTTTTTGTCTAGATTTTATTATCAGTTCAATTTTAATCTCTTATCTGTTCAAATATCTATCCCAAATTTCTTTTATGTTCAACAAACCAGTCACAATCATCAATTTATTTTTATCTGTTGAAATATACCAAACTAGGATCTGTTGCAATCTTTTTTTCTCCCTCTCTTGTTCTTTCTCTCTATCTGTTGAAATTCTTTCTAAAAAATAATCCCGTATATATATATGTTCAAATTTTTTATTATTTTTATCTACTTAATTTTCATTTTCTTTTTAGTTTATTTACAACTATCTGTTGCAATTTGTTTCATCATACAACAACAACAACAACACAGATCAACAACTTTAAAAAGAAAAAAGAAAAAAGAACGAAGTAGAAGAAGAAAAAGAATAGGAATTAGATCTGTGTGCTTGAAAAGAAAAAAAACTTTCCATATGGAGCAGGATCAATGGAGTCTTCTCCTCCGAGGTCCTATGCAGGCATTGAGTAAAATAATTTGGTGAGAAGTCATTTGGTTTGTTTTGAAAGACGTTTTTTTTTTTCAATTTGACTCCAAAATTTATCTGTTGAATTTTTTTTTTCTATATGTTCAAATTTACATTTAAGTGTTTAATTATTTTTTTTTGTCTATATATTCAAAACTTTTGACTATTTGTTCAATTTTTTTCTCTATCTGTGCAACTTTTTGTTTAGATTTTATTATCAGTTCAATTTTAATCTCTTATCTATTCAAATATCAATCCCAAATTTCTTATCTGTTCAACAAATCAGTCACAATCTTCAATTTAATTTTATCTGTTGAAATACACCAAACCAGGATCTGTTGCAATCGTTCTTTCTATCTATCTGTTGAAATTCTTTCTCAAAAATAATCCAGTATATATATATCTGTTCAATTTTTTTTTTTTTATCAGCTACTTTTTTTTTTGTTCATTTACAACTATCTGTTGCAATTTGTTTCATCATACAACAACAACACAGATCAACAACTTAAAAAAAGAAAAAGAAAAAGAGGAGGAACTAGATCTGTGTGCTTGAAAAAAAAAACTTTCCATAAGGAGCAGAATCAATGGAGTCTTCTCCTCCGATGGTCCTCTGCAGGCACTGAATAAAATAATTTTGTGAGAAATCCTTTTGTTTGTTTTGAAAACTGTTTTTTTTTTCAATTTTACTCCTTAATTTATCTGTTGTATTATTTATTTATTTCTTCTATATGTTGAAATTTACATTTAAATGTTTAATTATTTTTTTTTTTGTCTATATATTCAAAAATTTGGACTATCTTTCCAATTTTTTTCTCTATCTGTGCAACTTTTTGTCTAGATTTTATTATCATTTCAATTTTAATCTCTTATATCTTCAAATAACTATCCCAAATTTCTTATATGTTCAACAAACCAATCACAATCTTCAATTTATTTTTATCTGTTCAATTTTATTATCTGTTGAAATACATCAAACCAGGATCTGTTGCAATCTTTTTTTTCTCTCTCTTGTTCTTTCTCTCTATCTGTTGAAATTCTTTCTCAAAAATAATCCAGTTTATATATATCTGTTCAAATTTTTTTATTATTTGTATCTGCTTAATTTGTTTTTTGGGTTCATTTACAACTATCTGTTGCAATTTGTTTCATCATACAACAACACAGATCAACAACTTCAAAAAAAAAAAAAAAAGAAAAGAAAAAAAGAGGAAGAACAAGATTTGTGTGCTTGAAAAAAAAAAAAAAACTTTCCATAAGGAGCAGGATCAATGGAGTCTTCTCCTTCGATGGTTCTCTGCAGGCATTGAGTAAAATAATTTGGCGAGAAGTCCTTTTGTTTGTTTTGAAAGACGTTTTTTTTTTCAATTTTACTCCTTAATTTATCTGTTGAATTTTTTATTTTTTTTTCTATATGTTCAAATTTACATTTAAGTATTTAATTATTATTTTTTTGTCTATATATTTAAAAATTTTGACTGTCTATTCAATTTTTTTCTCTATCTGTGTAACTTTTTGTCTAGATTTTACTATCAGTTCAATTTTAATCTCTTATCTGTTCAAATATCTATCCCAAATTTCTTATCTGTTCAACAAACCAGTCACAATCTTCAATTTATTTTTATCTGTTCAATTTTATTATCTGTTGAAATACACCAAACTAGGATCTGTTGCAATTTTTCTTTCTCTCTCTCTTGTTCTTTCTCTCTATCTGTTGAAATTCTTTCTCAAAAATAATCCAGTATATATATATGTTCAATTTTTTTTTTCTCTGCTTACTTTTTTTTTTGTTCATTTACAACTATCTGCTGCAATTTGTTTCATCATACAACAACAACACAGATCAACAACTTAAAAAAAAGAAAAAAAAAAGAGGAGGAACTAGATCTGTGTGCTTGAAAAAAAAAACTTTCCATAAGGAGCAGGATCAATGGAGTCTTCTCCTCCGATGGTCCACTGCAGGCACTGAGTAAAATAATTTGGTAAGAAATCCTTTTGTTTGTTTTGAAAGACCTTTTATTTCTTCTATATGTCCAAATTTACATTTAAATGTTTAACTATTTTTTTTTTTGTCTATATATTTAAAAATTTAGACTATCTGATCAATTTTTTTCTCTATCTGTGCAAATTTTTGCCTAGATTTTATTATAATTTCAATTTTAATCTCTTATCTCTTCAAATAACTAACCCAAATTTCTTATATGTTCAACAAACTAATCACAATCTTCAATTTATTTTTACCTGTTCAATTTTATTATCTGTTGAAATACATCAAACTAGGATCTGTTGCAATCTTTTTTTCTCTCTATCTTGTTCTTTTTCTCTACTTATTGAAACTCTTTCTAAAAAATAATCCAGTTTATATATATCTGTTCAAATTTTTTTATTATTTTTATCTGCTTAATTTTTGTTTTTTTGGGTTCATTTACAACTATCTGTTGCAATTTGTTTCATCATACAACAACAACACAGATCAACAACTTCAAAAAAAAAAAGAAAAAAAAAAGAGGAAGAACTAGATCTGTATGCTTGAAAAAAAAATAAACTTTCCAAAAGGAGCAGGATCATTGGAGTGCTCTCCTCCGATGGTCCTCTGCAGGCATTGAGTAAAATAATTTGGTGAGAAGTCCTTTTGTTTGTTTTGAAGGAAGTTTTTTTTTTCAATTTTACTCCTTAATTTATCTGTTGAATTTTTTATTTTATTTTTTCTATATGTTCAAATTTACATTTAAGTGTTTAATTGTTATTTTTTTGTCTATATATTAAAAAATTTTGACTATCTATTCAATTTTTTTTTTCTATCTGTGCAACTTTTGGTCTAGATTTTATTATCAGTTCAATTTTAATCTCTTATCTGTTCAAATATCTATCCCAAATTTCTTATCTGTTCAACAAACCAGTCACAATCTTCAATTTATTTTTATCTGTTCAATTTTATTATCTGTTGAAATACACCAAACCAGGAGCTGTTGCAATTTTTCTTTCTCTCTCTCTTGTTCTTTCTCTCTATCTGTTGAAATTCTTTCTCAAAAATAATCCAGTATATATATCTGTTCAATTTTTTTTTTATCTGCTTACTTTTTTTTGTTCATTTACAACTACTGCTGCAATTTGTTTCATCATACAACAACAACACAGATCAACAACTTAAAAAAAAAGAAAAAAAAAAGAGGAGGAACTAGATCTGTGTGCTAGAAAAAAAAAAACTTTCCATAAGGAGCAGGATCAATGGAGTCTTCTCCTCCGATAGTCCTCTGCAGGCACTGAGTAAAATAATTTGGTGAGAAATCCTTTTGTTTGTTTTGAAAGACCTTTTATTTTCAAGTTTACTCCTTAATTTATCTGTTGAATTATTTATTTATTTCTTCTATATGTCGAAATTTACATTTAAATGTTTAATTATTTTTTTTGTCTATATATTCAAAAATTTGGACTATCTGTTCAATTTTTTTCTCTATCTGTGCAACTTTTTGCCTATATTTTATTATCATTTCAATTTTAATCTCTTATCTCTTCAAATAACTATCCCAAATTTCTTATATGTTCAACAAACCAATCACAATCTTCAATTTATTTTTACCTGTTCAATTTTATTATCTATTGAAATACATCAAACCAGGATCTGTTGCAATCTTTTTTTCTCTCTCTCTTGTGTTCTTTTTCTCTATTTGTTGAAATTCTTTCTCAAACATAATCCAGTTTATATATATCTGTTCAAATTTTTTTATTATTTTTATCTGCTTAATTTTTATTTTTTTGGGTTCATTTACAACTATCTGTTGCAATTTGTTTCATCATACAAGAACAACAAATATCAACAACTTCAAAAAAAAAAGAAAAAAAAATGAGGAAGAACCAGATCTGTGTGCTTGAAAAAAAAAATAAACTTTCCATAAGGAGCAGGATCAATGGAGTCTTCTCCTCCGATGGTCTTCTGCAGGCATTGAGTAAAATAATTTGGTAAGAAGTCCTTTTGTTTGTTTTGAAAGACGTTTTGTTTTTAATTTTACTCCTTAATTTAATCGTTGAATTTTTTATTTTTTGTTCTATATGTTCAAATTTACATTTAAGTGTTTAATTATTATTTTTTTTGTCTATATATTAAAAAAATTAGACTATCTGTTCAATTTTTTTCTCTATCTATGCAAATTTTTATCTAGGTTTTATTATCAGTTCAATTTTAATCTCTTAGAATTCTCACCAAATTATTTTACTCAATGCCTGCAGGGGACCATCGGAGGGGAAGACTCCATTGATCCTGCTCCATATGGAAAGTTTTTTTTTTCTTTCAAGCACGCAGATCTAATTCCCCCTCTTTTTTTTTTCTTTTTTTTTTTTAAGTTTTTGATCTGTGCTGTTGTTGTATGATGAAACAAATTGCAACAGATAGTTGTAAATGAACCAAAAAAAATAAAAATTAAGTAGATAAAAAAAAAAAAAAATTGAATAGATATATATACACTCTATTATTTTTGAGAAAGAATTTCAACAAATAGAGGGAAAAAACAAAAGAGAGAGAAAGAAAGATTGCAACTGATCCTGGTTTGGTGTATTTCAATAGATAATAAAATTGAATAGATAAAAATAAATTCAAAATTGTGACGGGTTTGTTGAACAGATAAGAAATTTGGGATAGATATTTGAATAGATAAGAGATTAAAATTGAACCGATAATAAAATCTAGACAAAAAGTTACACAGATAAAGAAAAAAATTGAACAGATAGTCAAAATTTTTGAATATATAGACAAAAAGATCATAATTAAACACTTAAATGTAAATTTGAACATATAGAAAAAAAAATAAAAAATTTAACAGGTAAATTAAGGAATAAAATTGAAAATAAAACGATTTTCAAAACAAACAAAAAGGACTTCTCACCAAATTATTTTACTCAATGCTTGTAGAGGACCATCGGAGGAGAAGACTCCATTGATCCTGCTCTTTATGGACAGTTTTTTTTTTTAAGCACACAAATCTAATTCGTCATCTTTTTTTTTAAGTAGTTGATCTGTGTTGTTGTTGTATGATGAAACAAATTGTAAAATATAGTTGTAAATGAACAAAAAAAATTAAAAATTAAGCAGATAAAAAGAATAAAAAAATTGAACAGATAAATATATACACTGTATTATTTTTGAGAATGAATTTCAACAGATAGAGAGAAAGAACAAGAGAGAGAGAAAGAAAGAAAGATTGCAACAGATCCTGCTTTGGTGTATTTCAACAAATAATAAAATTGAACTGATAAAAATAAATTGAAGATTGTGACTGGTGTGTTGAACAGATAAGAAATTTGGGATAGTTATTTGAATAGATAAGTGATTAAAATTGAACTAACAATAAAATCTAGACAAAAAGTTGCACAGATAGAGAAAAAAATTGAACAGACAGTCAAAATTTTTGAATATATAGACAAAAAAATAATAATTAAACACTTAAATGTACATTTAAACATATAGAAAAAAAATAAAAAAATTCAACAGATAAATTAAGGAGTAAAATTGAAAACAAAACGTCTTTCAAAACAAACAAAATGACTTCTCACCAAATTATTTTACTCAATGCCTGCGGAGGACCATCGGAGGAGAAGACTCCATTGATCCTGCTCCTTATGGACAGTTTTTTTTTTTTTTTTTTTCAAGCACACAGATCTAATTCCTCATCTTTTTCTTTTCTTTTTTGTTTTAAGTTGTTGATCTGTGTTGTTGTTGTATGATGAAAATATTGCAACAGATAGTTGTAAATGAACAAAAAAATTAAAAATTAAGCAGATAAAAATAAAAAAAATTAAACAGATATATATATATACTGGATTATTTTTTAGAATGAATTTCAACAGATAGAGAGAAAGAACAAGAGAGAGAGAGAGAAAGAAAGATTGCAACAGATCCTGGTTTGGTGTATTTCAACATATAATAAAATTGAATAGATAAAAATAAATTGAAGATTGTGACTGGTTTGTTGAAGAGGCAAGAAATTTGGGATAGATATGTCAACAGATAAGAGATTAAAATTGAACTGATAATAAAATCTAGACAAAAAGTTGCACAGATAGAGATAAAAATTGAACAGATAGACAAAATTTTGATTATATAGATAAAAAAAAATAATTAAACACCTAAATGTTTATATGAACATATAGAAAAAAAAATTTCAACAGAAAAATTAAGGAGTAAAATTGAAAACAAAACGTCTTTGAAAACAAACAAAAGGACTTCTCACCAAATTATTTTACTCAATGCCTGCAGAGGACCATCGGAGGAGAAGGCTCCATTGATCCTGCTCCTTATGGACAATTTTTTTTTCAAGCACACAAATCTAATTCATCCTCTTTTTCTTTTTTTTTTCTTTTTTTTTAAGTAGTTGATCTGTGTTGTTGTTGTATGATGAAACAAATTGCAACAGATAGTTGTAAATGAACAAAAAAAATAAAAATTAAGTAGATAAAATAATAAAAAAATTGAACAGATATATATATACTGGATTATTTTTTAGAATGAATTTCAACAGATAGAGAGAAAGAACAAGAGAGAGAGAAAGAAAGACTGCAACAGATCTTGGTTTGGTCTTTTTCAAAAAATAATAAAATTGAACAGATAAAAATAAATTGAAGATTGTGATTGGTTTGTTGAACAGATAAGAAATTTGGGATAGATATTTTAACAAATAAGAGATTAAAATTGAACTGACAATAAAATCTAAACAAAAAGTTGCACAGATAGAGAAAAAAATTGAAGAGATAGTCAATTTTTTTGAATATATAGACAATAAATAATAATAAAACACTTAAATGTAAATTTGAACATATAGAAAAAAAATAAAAAATTCAACAGAAAAATTAAGGAGTAAACTTGAAAACAAAACGTCTTTCAAAACAAACAAAAGGACTTCTCACCAAATTATTTTACTCAATGCTTGAAGAGGACCATCGGAGGAGAAGACTCCATTGATCCTGCTCCTTATGGATAGTTTTTTTTTCCAAGCACACAGATGTAATTCCTCCACTTTTTTTTTTTTAAGTAGTTGATCTGTGTTGTTGTTGTATGATGAAACAAATTGCAAGAGATTGTTGTAAATGAACAAAAAAAAAATTAAAAATTAAGCAGATAAAAATAATAAAAAAAATTGAACATATATATATATGCTGGATTATTTTTTAGAATGAATTTCAACAGATAGAGAGAAAGAACAAGAGAGAGAGAAAGAAAGATTGCAACAGATCCTGGTTTGGTGTATTTCGACAGATAATAAAATTGAACAGATAAAAATAAATTGAAGATTTTGACTGGTTTATTGAACATATAAGAAATTTAGGATAGATATTTCAATAGATGAGAGATTAAAATTGAACTGATAATAAAATTTAAACAAAAAGTTGCACAGATAGAGAAAAAATTGGAACAGATAGTAAAATTTTTTTGAATATATACACCAATAAAAAATAATTAAACAATTAAATGTAAATTTGAACATATAGAAAAAAAATAAAAAATTCAACAGAAAAATTAAGGAGTAAAATTGAAAACAAAACGTCTTTCAAAACAAACAAAATGACTTCTCACCAAATTATTTTACTCAATGCCTGCAGAGGACCATCGGAGGAAAAGATTCAATTGATTCTGCTCCTTATGGACAGTTTTTTTTTCAAGTACACAGATCTAATTCCTCCTCTCTTTTTTTTTTTTTTTTTTTAAAGTTGTTCATCTGTGTTGTTGTTGTATGATGAAACAAATTGCAACAAATAGTGGTAAATGAACAAAAAAAATTAAAAATTAAGCAGATAAAAATAATAAAAAAATTGAACAGATATATATATACTGGATTACTTTTTGGAAAGAATTTCAACAGATAGAGAGAAAAAACAAGAGAGAGAGAAAGAAAGATTGCAACAGATCCTGGTTTGGTGTATTTCAAGAGCTAATAAAATTGAACAGATAAAAATAAATTGACGATTGTGACTGGTTTGTTGAACAGATTAGAAATTTTGGATAGATATTTGAACAGATAAGAGATTAAAATTGAACTGATAATAAAATCTGGAGAAAAAGTCGCATAGATAGAGAAAAAAATTGAATAGATAGTCAAAATTTTTGAATATATAGACAAAAAAAATAATTAAACACTGAAATGTAAATTTGAACATATAGAAAAAAAATAAAAAATTCAATAGAAAAATTAAGGAGTAAAATTGAAAACAAAACGTCTTTCAAAACAAACAAAATGACTTCTCACCAAATTATTTTACTCAATGCCTGTAGAGGGCCATCGGAGGAAAAGACTCCATTGATCCTACTCCTTATGGACTGTTTTTTTTCTCAAGCACACAGATCTAATTCCTCCTCTTTTTCTTTTCCTTTTTTTTTAAGTTGTTGATCTGTGTTGTTGTTTTATGATGAAACAAATTGCAACAGATAGTTGTGAATGAACAAAAAAAAATTAAAAATTAAGCAGATAAAATAAAAAAAAAAATTGAACAGATATATATATACTGGATTATTTTTTATAAAGAATTTCAACAGATAGAGAGAAAGAACAAGAGAGAGAAAGAAAGATTGCAACAGATCCTGGTTTGGTATATTTCAACAGATAATAAAATTAAAAAAATAAATTGAAGATTGTGACTGGTTTGTTTAACAGATTAGAAATTTTGGATAGATATTTGAACAGATAAGAGATTAAAATTGAACTGACAATAAAATCTAAACAAAAAGTTGCACAGATAGAGAAAAAAATTGAAGAGATAGTCAATTTTTTTGAATATATAGACAAAAAAATAATAATTAAACACTTAAATGTAAATTTGAACATATAGAAAAAAAATAAAAAATTCAACAGAAAAATTAAGGAGTAAACGTGAAAACAAAACGTCTTTCAAAAAAAAAAAAAAAAAAGGACTTCTCACCAAATTATTTTACTCAATGCTTGAAGAGGACCATCGGAGGAGAAGACTCCATTGATCCTGCTCCTTATGGATAGTTTTTTTTTTCCAAGCACACAGATGTAATTCCTCCACTTTTTTTTTTTTAAGTAGTTGATCTGTGTTGTTGTTGTATGATGAAACAAATTGCAAGAGATTGTTGTAAATGAACAAAAAAAAAAATTAAAAATTAAGCAGATAAAAATAATAAAAAAAATTGAACATATATATATATGCTGGATTATTTTTTAGAATGAATTTCAACAAATAGAGAGAAAGAACAAGAGAGAGAGAAAGAAAGATTGCAACAGATCCTGGTTTGGTGTATTTCGACAGATAATAAAATTGAACAGATAAAAATAAATTGAAGATTTTGACTGGTTTATTGAACATATAAGAAATTTAGGATAGATATTTCAATAGATGAGAGATTAAAATTGAACTGATAATAAAATTTAGACAAAAAGTTGCACAGATAGAGAAAAAATTGGAACAGATAGTAAAATTTTTTTGAATATATAAACCAATAAAAAATAATTAAACAATTAAATGTAAATTTGAACATATAGAAAAAAAATAAAAAATTCAACAGAAAAATTAAGGAGTAAATTGAAAACAAAACGTCTTTCAAAACAAACAAAATGACTTCTCACCAAAATATTTTACTCAATGCCTGCAGAGGACCATCGGAGGAAAAGATTCAATTGATTCTGCTCCTTATGGACAGTTTTTTTTTCAAGTACACAGATCTAATTCCTCCTCTCTTTTTTTTTTTTTTTTTTTTAAAGTTGTTCATCTGTGTTGTTGTTGTATGATGAAACAAATTGCAACAAATAGTGGTAAATGAACAAAAAAAATTAAAAATTAAGCAGATAAAAATAATAAAAAAATTGAACAGATATATATATACTGGATTATTTTTTGGAAAGAATTTCAACAGATAGAGAGAAAAAACAAGAGAGAGAGAAAGAAAGATTGCAACAGATCCTGGTTTGGTGTATTTCAAGAGCTAATAAAATTGAACAGATAAAAATAAATTGACGATTGTGACTGGTTTGTTGAACAGATTAGAAATTTTGGATAGATATTTGAACAGATAAGAGATTAAAATTGAACTGATAATAAAATCTGGAGAAAAAGTTGCATAGATAGAGAAAAAAATTGAATAGATAGTCAAAATTTTTGAATATATAGACAAAAAAAATAATTAAACACTGAAATGTAAATTTGAACATATAGAAAAAAAATAAAAAATTCAATAGAAAAATTAAGGAGTAAAATTGAAAACAAAACGTCTTTCAAAACAAACAAAATGACTTCTCACCAAATTATTTTACTCAATGCCTGCAGAGGACCATCGGAGGAAAAGATTCAATTGATTCTGCTCCTTATGCACAATTTTTTTTTCAAGTACACAGATCTAATTCCTCCTCTCTTTTTTTTTTTTTTTTTTTTTAAAGTTGTTCATCTGTGTTGTTGTTGTATGATGAAACAAATTGCAACAAATAGTGGTAAATGAACAAAAAAAATTAAAAATTAAGCAGATAAAAATAATAAAAAAATTGAACAGATATATATATACTGGATTATTTTTTAGAAAGAATTTCAACAGATAGAGAGAAAAAACAAGAGAGAGAGAGAGAAAGAAAGATTGCAACAGATCCTGGTTTGGTGTATTTCAAGAGCTAATAAAATTGAACAGATAAAAATAAATTGACGATTGTGACTGGTTTGTTGAACAGATTAGAAATTTTGGATAGATATTTGAACAGATAAGAGATTAAAATTGAACTGATAATAAAATCTGGAGAAAAAGTTGCATAGATAGAGAAAAAAATTGAATAGAGAGTCAAAATTTTTGAATATATAGACAAAAAAAATAATTAAACACTGAAATGTAAATTTGAACATATAGAAAAAAGATAAAAAATTCAATAGAAAAATTAAGGAGTAAAATTGAAAACAAAACGTCTTTCAAAACAAACAAAATGACTTCTCACCAAATTATTTTACTCAATGCCTGTAGAGGGCCATCGGAGGAAAACACTCCATTGATCCTACTCCTTATGGACAGTTTTTTTTCTCAAGCACACAGATCTAATTCCTCCTCTTTTTCTTTTCCTTTTTTTTTAAGTTGTTGATCTGTGTTGTTGTTTTATGATGAAACAAATTGCAACAGATAGTTGTGAATGAACAAAAAAAAATTAAAAATCAAGCAGATAAAAATAATAAAAAAAAATTGAACAGATATATATATATACTGGATTATTTTTTATAAAGAATTTCAACAGATAGAGAGAAAGAACAAGAGAGAGAAAGAAAGATTGCAACAGATCCTGGTTTGGTATATTTCAACAGATAATAAAATTAAAAAAATAAATTGAAGATTGTGACTGGTTTGTTTAACAGATTAGAAATTTTGGATAGATATTTGAACAGATAAGAGATTAAAATAGAACTGATAATAAAATCTAAACAAAAAGTTGCACAGATAGAGAAAAAAATTGAAGAGATAGTCAAAATTTTTGAATATAGAGACAAAAAAATAATAATTAAACACATAAATGTAAATTTGAACATATAGAAAAAAAATAAAAAATTCAACAGAAAAATTAATGAGTAAAATTGAAAACAAAACGTCTTTCAAAAAAAAAAAAGAAAAGGCTTCTCACAAATTATTTTACTCAATGCCTGCAGAGGACCATCGGAGGAGAAGACTCCATTGATCCTGCTCCTTATGGACATTTTTTTTTCAAGCACACAGATCTAATTCCTCTTCTTTTTTTTTTAAGTTGTTGATCTGTGTTGTTGTTGTACGATGAAACAAATTGCAACAGATAGTTGTAAATGAATCAAAAAAAATAAAAATTAAGTAGATAAAAATAATAAAAAAATTGAACAGATATATATACTGGATTATTTTTGAGAAAGAATTTGAACAGATAGAGAGAAAGAACAAGAGAGAGAGAAAGAAAGATTGCAACAGATCTTGGTTTGGTGTATTTCGACAGATAATAAAATTGAACAGACAAAAATAAATTGAAGATTTTGACTGGTTTTTTGAACATATAAGAAATTTAGGATAGATATTTCAATAGATGAGAGATTAAAATTGAACTGATAATAAAATTTAGACAAAAAGTTGCACAGATAGAGAAAAAATTGGAACAGATAGTAAATTTTTTTTGAATATATACACCAATAAAAAATAATTAAACAATTAAATGTAAATTTGAACATATAGAAAAAAAATAAAAAATTCAACAGAAAAATTAAGGAGTAAAATTGAAAACAAAACGTCTTTCAAAACAAACAAAATGACTTCTCACCAAATTATTTTACTCAATGCCTGCAGAGGACCATCGGAGGAAAAGATTCAATTGATTCTACTCCTTATGCACAGTTTTTTTTTCAAGTACACAGATCTAATTCCTCCTCCTCTTTTTTTTTTTTTTTTAAAGTTGTTCATCTGTGTTGTTGTTGTATGATGAAACAAATTGCAACAAATAGTGGTAAATGAACAAAAAAAATTAAAAATTAAGCAGATAAAAATAATAAAAAAATTGAACAGATATATATATACTGGATTATTTTTTAGAAAGAATTTCAACAGATAGAGAGAAAAAACAAGAGAGAGAGAGAAAGAAAGATTGCAACAGATCCTGGTTTGGTGTATTTCAAGAGCTAATAAAATTGAACAGATAAAAATAAATTGACGATTGTGACTGGTTTGTTGAACAGATTAGAAATTTTGGATAGATATTTGAACAGATAAGAGATTAAAATTGAACTGATAATAAAATCTGGAGAAAAAGTTGCATAGATAGAGAAAAAAATTGAATAGATAGTCAAAATTTTTGAATATATAGACAAAAAAAATAATTAAACACTGAAATGTAAATTTGAACATATAGAAAAAAAATAAAAAATTCAACAGAAAAATTAAGGAGTAAAATTGAAAACAAAACGTCTTTCAAAACAAACAAAATGACTTCTCACCAAATTATTTTACTCAATGCCTGTAGAGGGCCATCGGAGGAAAAGACTCCATTGATCCTACTCCTTATGGACAGTTTTTTTTCTCAAGCACACAGATCTAATTCCTCCTCTTTTTCTTTTCCTTTTTTTTTAAGTTGTTGATCTGTGTTGTTGTTTTATGATGAAACAAATTGCAACAGATAGTTGTGAATGAACAAAAAAAAAATTAAAAATTAAGCAGATAAAAATAATAAAAAAAAATTGAACAGATATATATATACTGGATTATTTTTTATAAAGAATTTCAACAGATAGAGAGAAAGAACAAGAGAGAGAAAGAAAGATTGCAACAGATCCTGGTTTGGTATATTTCAACAGATAATAAAATTAAAAAAATAAATTGAAGATTGTGACTGGTTTGTTTAACAGATTAGAAATTTTGGATAGATATTTGAACAGATAAGAGATTAAAATAGAACTGATAATAAAATCTAAACAAAAAGTTGCACAGATAGAGAAAAAAATTGAAGAGATAGTCAAAATTTTTGAATATATAGACAAAAAAATAATAATTAAACACTTAAATGTAAATTTGAACATATAGAAAAAAAATAAAAAATTCAACAGAAAAATTAATGAGTAAAATTGAAAACAAAACGTCTTTCAAAAAAAAAAAAAAAAAAGGCTTCTCACAAATTATTTTACTCAATGCCTGCAGAGGACCATCGGAGGAGAAGACTCCATTGATCCTGCTCCTTATGGACATTTTTTTTTCAAGCACACAGATCTAATTCCTCTTCTTTTTTTTTTAAGTTGTTGATCTGTGTTGTTGTACGATGAAACAAATTGCAACAGATAGTTGTAAATGAATCAAAAAAAATAAAAATTAAGTAGATAAAAATAATAAAAAAATTGAACAGATATATATACTGGATTATTTTTGAGAAAGAATTTGAACAGATAGAGAGAAAGAACAAGAGAGAGAGAAAGAAAGATTGCAACAGATCTTGGTTTGGTGTATTTCGACAGATAATAAAATTGAACAGATAAAAATAAATTGAAGATTTTGACTGGTTTTTTGAACATATAAGAAATTTAGGATAGATATTTCAATAGATGAGAGATTAAAATTGAACTGATAATAAAATTTAGACAAAAAGTTGCACAGATAGAGAAAAAATTGGAACAGATAGTAAATTTTTTTTGAATATATACACCAATAAAAAATAATTAAACAATTAAATGTAAATTTGAACATATAGAAAAAAAATAAAAAATTCAACAGAAAAATTAAGGAGTAAAATTGAAAACAAAACGTCTTTCAAAACAAACAAAATGACTTCTTACCAAATTATTTTACTCAATGCCTGCAGAGGACCATCGGAGGAAAAGATTCAATTGATTCTGCTCCTTATGGACAGTTTTTTTTTCAAGTACACAGATCTAATTCCTCCTCCTCTTTTTTTTTTTTTTTTTTTTAAAGTTGTTCATCTGTGTTGTTGTTGTATGATGAAACAAATTGCAACAAATAGTGGTAAATGAACAAAAAAAATTAAAAATTAAGCAGATAAAAATAATAAAAAAATTGAACAGATATATATATACTGGATTATTTTTTAGAAAGAATTTCAACAAATAGAGAGAAAAAACAAGAGAGAGAAAGAAAGATTGCAACAGATCCTGGTTTGGTGTATTTCAAGAGCTAATAAAATTGAACAGATAAAAATAAATTGACGATTGTGACTGGTTTGTTGAACAGATTAGAAATTTTGGATAGATATTTGAACAGATAAGAGATTAAAATTGAACTGATAATAAAATCTGGAGAAAAAGTTGCATAGATAGAGAAAAAAATTGAATAGATAGTCAAAATTTTTGAATATATAGACAAAAAAAATAATTAAACACTGAAATGTAAATTTGAACATATAGAAAAAAAATAAAAAATTCAATAGAAAAATTATGGAGTAAAATTGAAAACAAAACGTCTTTCAAAACAAACAAAATGACTTCTCACCAAATTATTTTACTCAATGCCTGTAGAGGGCCATCGGAGGAAAAGACTCCATTGATCCTACTCCTTATGGACTGTTTTTTTTCTCAAGCACACAGATCTAATTCCTCCTCTTTTTCTTTTCCTTTTTTTTTAAGTTGTTGATCTGTGTTGTTGTTTTATGATGAAACAAATTGCAACAGATAGTTGTGAATGAACAAAAAAAAATTAAAAATTAAGCAGATAAAAATAATAAAAAAAAATTGAACAGATATATATATACTGGATTATTTTTTATAAAGAATTTCAACAGATAGAGAGAAAGAACAAGAGAGAGAAAGAAAGATTGCAACAGATCCTGGTTTGGTATATTTCAACAGATAATAAAATTAAAAAAATAAATTGAAGATTGTGACTGGTTTGTTTAACAGATTAGAAATTTTGGATAGATATTTGAACAGATAAGAGATTAAAATAGAACTGATAATAAAATCTAAACAAAAAGTTGCACAGATAGAGAAAAAAATTGAAGAGATAGTCAAAATTTTTGAATATATAGACAAAAAAATAATAATTAAACACTTAAATGTAAATTTGAACATATAGAAAAAATAAATAAATAATTCAACGGATAAATTAAGGAGTAAAATTGAAAACAAAACGTCTTTCAAAAAAAAAAAAAAAAAGGCTTCTCACAAATTATTTTACTCAATGCCTGCAGAGGACCATCGGAGGAGAAGACTCCATTGATCCTGCTCCTTATGGACATTTTTTTTTCAAGCACACAGATCTAATTCCTCTTCTTTTTTTTTTAAGTTGTTGATCTGTGTTGTTGTTGTACGATGAAACAAATTGCAACAGATAGTTGTAAATGAATCAAAAAAAATAAAAATTAAGTAGATAAAAATAATAAAAAAATTGAACAGATATATATACTGGATTATTTTTGAGAAAGAATTTGAACAGATAGAGAGAAAGAACAAGAGAGAGAGAAAGAAAGATTGCAACAGATCTTGGTTTGGTGTATTTCGACAGATAATAAAATTGAACAGATAAAAATAAATTGAAGATTTTGACTGGTTTTTTGAACATATAAGAAATTTAGGATAGATATTTCAATAGATGAGAGATTAAAATTGAACTGATGATAAAATTTAGACAAAAAGTTGCACAGATAGAGAAAAAATTGGAACAGATAGTAAAATTTTTTTGAATATATACACCAATAAAAAATAATTAAACAATTAAATGTAAATTTGAACATATAGAAAAAAAATAAAAAATTCAACAGAAAAATTAAGGAGTAAAATTGAAAACAAAACGTCTTTCAAAACAAACAAAATGACTTCTCACCAAATTATTTTACTCAATGCCTGCAGAGGACCATCGGAGGAAAAGATTCAATTGATTCTGCTCCTTATGGACAGTTTTTTTTTCAAGTACACAGATCTAATTCCTCCTCCTCTTTTTTTTTTTTTTTTTTTTAAAGTTGTTCATCTGTGTTGTTGTTGTATGATGAAACAAATTGCAACAAATAGTGGTAAATGAACAAAAAAAATTAAAAATTAAGCAGATAAAAATAATAAAAAAATTGAACAGATATATATATATACTGGATTATTTTTTGGAAAGAATTTCAACAGATAGAGAGAAAAAACAAGAGAGAGAGAAAGAAAGATTGCAACAGATCCTGGTTTGGTGTATTTCAAGAGCTAATAAAATTGAACAGATAAAAATAAATTGACGATTGTGACTGGTTTGTTGAACAGATTAGAAATTTTGGATAGATATTTGAACAGATAAGAGATTAAAATTGAACTGATAATAAAATCTGGAGAAAAAGTTGCATAGATAGAGAAAAAAATTGAATAGATAGTCAAAATTTTTGAATATATAGACAAAAAAAATAATTAAACACTGAAATGTAAATTTGAACATATAGAAAAAAAATAAAAAATTCAATAGAAAAATTAAGTAGTAAAATTGAAAACAAAACGTCTTTCAAAACAAACAAAATGACTTCTCACCAAATTATTTTACTCAATGCCTGCAGAGGACCATCGGAGGAAAAGATTCAATTGATTCTGCTCCTTATGCACAATTTTTTTTTCAAGTACACAGATCTAATTCCTCCTCCTCTTTTTTTTTTTTTTTTTTTTTTAAAGTTGTTCATTTGTGTTGTTGTTGTATGATGAAACAAATTGCAACAAATAGTGGTAAATGAACAAAAAAAATTAAAAATTAAGCAGATAAAAATAATAAAAAAATTGAACAGATATATATATATACTGGATTATTTTTTAGAAAGAATTTCAACAGATAGAGAGAAAAAACAAGAGAGAGAGAGAGAAAGAAAGATTGCAACAGATCCTGGTTTGGTGTATTTCAAGAGCTAATAAAATTGAACAGATAAAAATAAATTGACGATTGTGACTGGTTTGTTGAACAGATTAGAAATTTTGGATAGATATTTGAACAGATAAGAGATTAAAATTGAACTGATAATAAAATCTGGAGAAAAAGTTGCATAGATAGAGAAAAAAATTGAATAGAGAGTCAAAATTTTTGAATATATAGACAAAAAAAATAATTAAACACTGAAATGTAAATTTGAACATATAGAAAAAAAATAAAAAATTCAATAGAAAAATTAAGGAGTAAAATTGAAAACAAAACGTCTTTCAAAACAAACAAAATGACTTCTCACCAAATTATTTTACTCAATGCCTGTAGAGGGCCATCGGAGGAAAACACTCCATTGATCCTACTCCTTATGGACAGTTTTTTTTCTCAAGCACACAGATCTAATTCCTCCTCTTTTTCTTTTCCTTTTTTTTTAAGTTGTTGATCTGTGTTGTTGTTTTATGATGAAACAAATTGCAACAGATAGTTGTGAATGAACAAAAAAAAATTAAAAATCAAGCAGATAAAAATAATAAAAAAAAATTGAACAGATATATATATATACTGGATTATTTTTTATAAAGAATTTCAACAGATAGAGAGAAAGAACAAGAGAGAGAAAGAAAGATTGCAACAGATCCTGGTTTGGTATATTTCAACAGATAATAAAATTAAAAAAATAAATTGAAGATTGTGACTGGTTTGTTTAACAGATTAGAAATTTTGGATAGATATTTGAACAGATAAGAGATTAAAATAGAACTGATAATAAAATCTAAACAAAAAGTTGCACAGATAGAGAAAAAAATTGAAGAGATAGTCAAAATTTTTGAATATATAGACAAAAAAATAATAATTAAACACATAAATGTAAATTTGAACATATAGAAAAAAAATAAAAAATTCAACAGAAAAATTAATGAGTAAAATTGAAAACAAAACGTCTTTAAAAAAAAAAAAAAAAAAGGCTTCTCACAAATTATTTTACTCAATGCCTGCAGAGGACCATCGGAGGAGAAGACTCCATTGATCCTGCTCCTTATGGACATTTTTTTTTCAAGCACACAGATCTAATTCCTCTTCTTTTTTTTTTAAGTTGTTGATCTGTGTTGTTGTTGTACGATGAAACAAATTGCAACAGATAGTTGTAAATGAATCAAAAAAAATAAAAATTAAGTAGATAAAAATAATAAAAAAATTGAACAGATATATATACTGGATTATTTTTGAGAAAGAATTTGAACAGATAGAGAGAAAGAACAAGAGAGAGAGAAAGAAAGATTGCAACAGATCTTGGTTTGGTGTATTTCGACAGATAATAAAATTGAACAGACAAAAATAAATTGAAGATTTTGACTGGTTTTTTGAACATATAAGAAATTTAGGATAGATATTTCAATAGATGAGAGATTAAAATTGAACTGATAATAAAATTTAGACAAAAAGTTGCACAGATAGAGAAAAAATTGGAACAGATAGTAAATTTTTTTTGAATATATACACCAATAAAAAATAATTAAACAATTAAATGTAAATTTGAACATATAGAAAAAAAATAAAAAATTCAACAGAAAAATTAAGGAGTAAAATTGAAAACAAAACGTCTTTCAAAACAAACAAAATGACTTCTCACCAAATTATTTTACTCAATGCCTGCAGAGGACCATCGGAGGAAAAGATTCAATTGATTCTACTCCTTATGCACAGTTTTTTTTTCAAGTACACAGATCTAATTCCTCCTCCTCTTTTTTTTTTTTTTTTAAAGTTGTTCATCTGTGTTGTTGTTGTATGATGAAACAAATTGCAACAAATAGTGGTAAATGAACAAAAAAAATTAAAAATTAAGCAGATAAAAATAATAAAAAAATTGAACAGATATATATATACTGGATTATTTTTTAGAAAGAATTTCAACAGATAGAGAGAAAAAACAAGAGAGAGAGAGAAAGAAAGATTGCAACAGATCCTGGTTTGGTGTATTTCAAGAGCTAATAAAATTGAACAGATAAAAATAAATTGACGATTGTGACTGGTTTGTTGAACAGATTAGAAATTTTGGATAGATATTTGAACAGATAAGAGATTAAAATTGAACTGATAATAAAATCTGGAGAAAAAGTTGCATAGATAGAGAAAAAAATTGAATAGATAGTCAAAATTTTTGAATATATAGACAAAAAAAATAATTAAACACTGAAATGTAAATTTGAACATATAGAAAAAAAATAAAAAATTCAACAGAAAAATTATGGAGTAAAATTGAAAACAAAACGTCTTTCAAAACAAACAAAATGACTTCTCACCAAATTATTTTACTCAATGCCTGTAGAGGGCCATCGGAGGAAAAGACTCCATTGATCCTACTCCTTATGGACAGTTTTTTTTCTCAAGCACACAGATCTAATTCCTCCTCTTTTTCTTTTCCTTTTTTTTTAAGTTGTTGATCTGTGTTGTTGTTTTATGATGAAACAAATTGCAACAGATAGTTGTGAATGAACAAAAAAAAATTAAAAATTAAGCAGATAAAAATAATAAAAAAAAATTGAACAGATATATATATACTGGATTATTTTTTATAAAGAATTTCAACAGATAGAGAGAAAGAACAAGAGAGAGAAAGAAAGATTGCAACAGATCCTGGTTTGGTATATTTCAACAGATAATAAAATTAAAAAAATAAATTGAAGATTGTGACTGGTTTGTTTAACAGATTAGAAATTTTGGATAGATATTTGAACAGATAAGAGATTAAAATAGAACTGATAATAAAATCTAAACAAAAAGTTGCACAGATAGAGAAAAAAATTGAAGAGATAGTCAAAATTTTTGAATATATAGACAAAAAAATAATAATTAAACACTTAAATGTAAATTTGAACATATAGAAAAAAAATAAAAAATTCAACAGAAAAATTAATGAGTAAAATTGAAAACAAAACGTCTTTCAAAAAAAAAAAAAAAAAAGGCTTCTCACAAATTATTTTACTCAATGCCTGCAGAGGACCATCGGAGGAGAAGACTCCATTGATCCTGCTCCTTATGGACATTTTTTTTTCAAGCACACAGATCTAATTCCTCTTCTTTTTTTTTTAAGTTGTTGATCTGTGTTGTTGTTGTACGATGAAACAAATTGCAACAGATAGTTGTAAATGAATCAAAAAAAATAAAAATTAAGTAGATAAAAATAATAAAAAAATTGAACAGATATATATACTGGATTATTTTTGAGAAAGAATTTGAACAGATAGAGAGAAAGAACAAGAGAGAGAGAAAGAAAGATTGCAACAGATCTTGGTTTGGTGTATTTCGACAGATAATAAAATTGAACAGATAAAAATAAATTGAAGATTTTGACTGGTTTTTTGAACATATAAGAAATTTAGGATAGATATTTCAATAGATGAGAGATTAAAATTGAACTGATAATAAAATTTAGACAAAAAGTTGCACAGATAGAGAAAAAATTGGAACAGATAGTAAATTTTTTTTGAATATATACACCAATAAAAAATAATTAAACAATTAAATGTAAATTTGAACATATAGAAAAAAAATAAAAAATTCAACAGAAAAATTAAGGAGTAAAATTGAAAACAAAACGTCTTTCAAAACAAACAAAATGACTTCTCACCAAATTATTTTACTCAATGCCTGCAGAGGACCATCGGAGGAAAAGATTCAATTGATTCTGCTCCTTATGGACAGTTTTTTTTTCAAGTACACAGATCTAATTCCTCCTCCTCTTTTTTTTTTTTTTTTTTTAAAGTTGTTCATCTGTGTTGTTGTTGTATGATGAAACAAATTGCAACAAATAGTGGTAAATGAACAAAAAAAATTAAAAATTAAGCAGATAAAAATAATAAAAAAATTGAACAGATATATATATACTGGATTATTTTTTAGAAAGAATTTCAACAGATAGAGAGAAAAAACAAGAGAGAGAAAGAAAGATTGCAACAGATCCTGGTTTGGTGTATTTCAAGAGCTAATAAAATTGAACAGATAAAAATAAATTGACGATTGTGACTGGTTTGTTGAACAGATTAGAAATTTTGGATAGATATTTGAACAGATAAGAGATTAAAATTGAACTGATAATAAAATCTGGAGAAAAAGTTGCATAGATAGAGAAAAAAATTGAATAGATAGTCAAAATTTTTGAATATATAGACAAAAAAAATAATTAAACACTGAAATGTAAATTTGAACATATAGAAAAAAAATAAAAAATTCAATAGAAAAATTATGGAGTAAAATTGAAAACAAAACGTCTTTCAAAACAAACAAAATGACTTCTCACCAAATTATTTTACTCAATGCCTGTAGAGGGCCATCGGAGGAAAAGACTCCATTGATCCTACTCCTTATGGACTGTTTTTTTTCTCAAGCACACAGATCTAATTCCTCCTCTTTTTCTTTTCCTTTTTTTTTAAGTTGTTGATCTGTGTTGTTGTTTTATGATGAAACAAATTGCAACAGATAGTTGTGAATGAACAAAAAAAAATTAAAAATTAAGCAGATAAAAATAATAAAAAAAAAATTGAACAGATATATATATACTGGATTATTTTTTATAAAGAATTTCAACAGATAGAGAGAAAGAACAAGAGAGAGAAAGAAAGATTGCAACAGATCCTGGTTTGGTATATTTCAACAGATAATAAAATTAAAAAAATAAATTGAAGATTGTGACTGGTTTGTTTAACAGATTAGAAATTTTGGATAGATATTTGAACAGATAAGAGATTAAAATAGAACTGATAATAAAATCTAAACAAAAAGTTGCACAGATAGAGAAAAAAATTGAAGAGATAGTCAAAATTTTTGAATATATAGACAAAAAAATAATAATTAAACACTTAAATGTAAATTTGAACATATAGAAAAAAAATAAAAAATTCAACAGAAAAATTAATGAGTAAAATTGAAAACAAAACGTCTTTCAAAAAAAAAAAAAAAAGGCTTCTCACAAATTATTTTACTCAATGCCTGCAGAGGACCATCGGAGGAGAAGACTCCATTGATCCTGCTCCTTATGGACATTTTTTTTTCAAGCACACAGATCTAATTCCTCTTCTTTTTTTTTTAAGTTGTTGATCTGTGTTGTTGTTGTACGATGAAACAAATTGCAACAGATAGTTGTAAATGAATCAAAAAAAATAAAAATTAAGTAGATAAAAATAATAAAAAAATTGAACAGATATATATACTGGATTATTTTTGAGAAAGAATTTGAACAGATAGAGAGAAAGAACAAGAGAGAGAGAAAGAAAGATTGCAACAGATCTTGGTTTGGTGTATTTCGACAGATAATAAAATTGAACAGATAAAAATAAATTGAAGATTTTGACTGGTTTTTTGAACATATAAGAAATTTAGGATAGATATTTCAATAGATGAGAGATTAAAATTGAACTGATGATAAAATTTAGACAAAAAGTTGCACAGATAGAGAAAAAATTGGAACAGATAGTAAAATTTTTTTGAATATATACACCAATAAAAAATAATTAAACAATTAAATGTAAATTTGATCATATAGAAAAAAAATAAAAAATTCAACAGAAAAATTAAGGAGTAAAATTGAAAACAAAACGTCTTTCAAAACAAACAAAATGACTTCTCACCAAATTATTTTACTCAATGCCTGCAGAGGACCATCGGAGGAAAAGATTCAATTGATTCTGCTCCTTATGGACAGGTTTTTTTTCAAGTACACAGATCTAATTCCTCCTCCTCTTTTTTTTTTTTTTTTTTTTAAAGTTGTTCATCTGTGTTGTTGTTGTATGATGAAACAAATTGCAACAAATAGTGGTAAATGAACAAAAAAAATTAAAAATTAAGCAGATAAAAATAATAAAAAAATTGAACAGATATATATATACTGGATTATTTTTTGGAAAGAATTTCAACAGATAGAGAGAAAAAACAAGAGAGAGAGAAAGAAAGATTGCAACAGATCCTGGTTTGGTGTATTTCAAGAGCTAATAAAATTGAACAGATAAAAATAAATTGACGATTGTGACTGGTTTGTTGAACAGATTAGAAATTTTGGATAGATATTTGAACAGATAAGAGATTAAAATTGAACTGATAATAAAATCTGGAGAAAAAGTTGCATAGATAGAGAAAAAAATTGAATAGATAGTCAAAATTTTTGAATATATAGACAAAAAAAATAATTAAACACTGAAATGTAAATTTGAACATATAGAAAAAAAATAAAAAATTCAATAGAAAAATTAAGGAGTAAAATTGAAAACAAAACGTCTTTCAAAACAAACAAAATGACTTCTCACCAAATTATTTTACTCAATGCCTGCAGAGGACCATCGGAGGAAAAGATTCAATTGATTCTGCTCCTTATGCACAATTTTTTTTTCAAGTACACAGATCTAATTCCTCCTCCTCTTTTTTTTTTTTTTTTTTTTTTAAAGTTGTTCATCTGTGTTGTTGTTGTATGATGAAACAAATTGCAACAAATAGTGGTAAATGAACAAAAAAAATTAAAAATTAAGCAGATAAAAATAATAAAAAAATTGAACAGATATATATATATACTGGATTATTTTTTAGAAAGAATTTCAACAGATAGAGAGAAAAAACAAGAGAGAGAGAGAGAAAGAAAGATTGCAACAGATCCTGGTTTGGTGTATTTCAAGAGCTAATAAAATTGAACAGATAAAAATAAATTGACGATTGTGACTGGTTTGTTGAACAGATTAGAAATTTTGGATAGATATTTGAACAGATAAGAGATTAAAATTGAACTGATAATAAAATCTGGAGAAAAAGTTGCATAGATAGAGAAAAAAATTGAATAGAGAGTCAAAATTTTTGAATATATAGACAAAAAAAATAATTAAACACTGAAATGTAAATTTGAACATATAGAAAAAAAATAAAAAATTCAATAGAAAAATTAAGGAGTAAAATTGAAAACAAAACGTCTTTCAAAACAAACAAAATGACTTCTCACCAAATTATTTTACTCAATGCCTGTAGAGGGCCATCGGAGGAAAACACTCCATTGATCCTACTCCTTATGGACAGTTTTTTTTCTCAAGCACACAGATCTAATTCCTCCTCTTTTTCTTTTCCTTTTTTTTTAAGTTGTTGATCTGTGTTGTTGTTTTATGATGAAACAAATTGCAACAGATAGTTGTGAATGAACAAAAAAAAATTAAAAATCAAGCAGATAAAAATAATAAAAAAAAATTGAACAGATATATATATATACTGGATTATTTTTTATAAAGAATTTCAACAGATAGAGAGAAAGAACAAGAGAGAGAAAGAAAGATTGCAACAGATCCTGGTTTGGTATATTTCAACAGATAATAAAATTAAAAAAATAAATTGAAGATTGTGACTGGTTTGTTTAACAGATTAGAAATTTTGGATAGATATTTGAACAGATAAGAGATTAAAATAGAACTGATAATAAAATCTAAACAAAAAGTTGCACAGATAGAGAAAAAAATTGAAGAGATAGTCAAAATTTTTGAATATATAGACAAAAAAATAATAATTAAACACATAAATGTAAATTTGAACATATAGAAAAAAAATAAAAAATTCAACAGAAAAATTAATGAGTAAAATTGAAAACAAAACGTCTTTCAAAAAAAAAAAAGAAAAGGCTTCTCACAAATTATTTTACTCAATGCCTGCAGAGGACCATCGGAGGAGAAGACTCCATTGATCCTGCTCCTTATGGACATTTTTTTTTCAAGCACACAGATCTAATTCCTCTTCTTTTTTTTTTAAGTTGTTGATCTGTGTTGTTGTTGTACGATGAAACAAATTGCAACAGATAGTTGTAAATGAATCAAAAAAAATAAAAATTAAGTAGATAAAAATAATAAAAAAATTGAACAGATATATATACTGGATTATTTTTGAGAAAGAATTTGAACAGATAGAGAGAAAGAACAAGAGAGAGAGAAAGAAAGATTGCAACAGATCTTGGTTTGGTGTATTTCGACAGATAATAAAATTGAACAGATAAAAATAAATTGAAGATTTTGACTGGTTTTTTGAACATATAAGAAATTTAGGATAGATATTTCAATAGATGAGAGATTAAAATTGAACTGATAATAAAATTTAGACAAAAAGTTGCACAGATAGAGAAAAAATTGGAACAGATAGTAAAATTTTTTTGAATATATACACCAATAAAAAATAATTAAACAATTAAATGTAAATTTGAACATATAGAAAAAAAATAAAAAATTCAACAGAAAAATTAAGGAGTAAAATTGAAAACAAAACGTCTTTCAAAACAAACAAAATGACTTCTCACCAAATTATTTTACTCAATGCCTGCAGAGGACCATCGGAGGAAAAGATTCAATTGATTCTACTCCTTATGCACAGTTTTTTTTTCAAGTACACAGATCTAATTCCTCCTCCTCTTTTTTTTTTTTTTTTAAAGTTGTTCATCTGTGTTGTTGTTGTATGATGAAACAAATTGCAACAAATAGTGGTAAATGAACAAAAAAAATTAAAAATTAAGCAGATAAAAATAATAAAAAAATTGAACAGATATATATATACTGGATTATTTTTTAGAAAGAATTTCAACAGATAGAGAGAAAAAACAAGAGAGAGAGAGAAAGAAAGATTGCAACAGATCCTGGTTTGGTGTATTTCAAGAGCTAATAAAATTGAACAGATAAAAATAAATTGACGATTGTGACTGGTTTGTTGAACAGATTAGAAATTTTGGATAGATATTTGAACAGATAAGAGATTAAAATTGAACTGATAATAAAATCTGGAGAAAAAGTTGCATAGATAGAGAAAAAAATTGAATAGATAGTCAAAATTTTTGAATATATAGACAAAAAAAATAATTAAACACTGAAATGTAAATTTGAACATATAGAAAAAAAATAAAAAATTCAACAGAAAAATTAAGGAGTAAAATTGAAAACAAAACGTCTTTCAAAACAAACAAAATGACTTCTCACCAAATTATTTTACTCAATGCCTGTAGAGGGCCATCGGAGGAAAAGACTCCATTGATCCTACTCCTTATGGACAGTTTTTTTTCTCAAGCACACAGATCTAATTCCTCCTCTTTTTCTTTTCCTTTTTTTTTAAGTTGTTGATCTGTGTTGTTGTTTTATGATGAAACAAATTGCAACAGATAGTTGTGAATGAACAAAAAAAAATTAAAAATTAAGCAGATAAAAATAATAAAAAAAAATTGAACAGATATATATATACTGGATTATTTTTTATAAAGAATTTCAACAGATAGAGAGAAAGAACAAGAGAGAGAAAGAAAGATTGCAACAGATCCTGGTTTGGTATATTTCAACAGATAATAAAATTAAAAAAATAAATTGAAGATTGTGACTGGTTTGTTTAACAGATTAGAAATTTTGGATAGATATTTGAACAGATAAGAGATTAAAATAGAACTGATAATAAAATCTAAACAAAAAGTTGCACAGATAGAGAAAAAAATTGAAGAGATAGTCAAAATTTTTGAATATATAGACAAAAAAATAATAATTAAACACTTAAATGTAAATTTGAACATATAGAAAAAAAATAAAAAATTCAACAGAAAAATTAATGAGTAAAATTGAAAACAAAACGTCTTTCAAAAAAAAAAAAAAAAAAGGCTTCTCACAAATTATTTTACTCAATGCCTGCAGAGGACCATCGGAGGAGAAGACTCCATTGATCCTGCTCCTTATGGACATTTTTTTTTCAAGCACACAGATCTAATTCCTCTTCTTTTTTTTTTAAGTTGTTGATCTGTGTTGTTGTTGTACGATGAAACAAATTGCAACAGATAGTTGTAAATGAATCAAAAAAAATAAAAATTAAGTAGATAAAAATAATAAAAAAATTGAACAGATATATATACTGGATTATTTTTGAGAAAGAATTTGAACAGATAGAGAGAAAGAACAAGAGAGAGAGAAAGAAAGATTGCAACAGATCTTGGTTTGGTGTATTTCGACAGATAATAAAATTGAACAGATAAAAATAAATTGAAGATTTTGACTGGTTTTTTGAACATATAAGAAATTTAGGATAGATATTTCAATAGATGAGAGATTAAAATTGAACTGATAATAAAATTTAGACAAAAAGTTGCACAGATAGAGAAAAAATTGGAACAGATAGTAAATTTTTTTTGAATATATACACCAATAAAAAATAATTAAACAATTAAATGTAAATTTGAACATATAGAAAAAAAATAAAAAATTCAACAGAAAAATTAAGGAGTAAAATTGAAAACAAAACGTCTTTCAAAACAAACAAAATGACTTCTTACCAAATTATTTTACTCAATGCCTGCAGAGGACCATCGGAGGAAAAGATTCAATTGATTCTGCTCCTTATGGACAGTTTTTTTTTCAAGTACACAGATCTAATTCCTCCTCCTCTTTTTTTTTTTTTTTTTTTAAAGTTGTTCATCTGTGTTGTTGTTGTATGATGAAACAAATTGCAACAAATAGTGGTAAATGAACAAAAAAAATTAAAAATTAAGCAGATAAAAATAATAAAAAAATTGAACAGATATATATATACTGGATTATTTTTTAGAAAGAATTTCAACAGATAGAGAGAAAAAACAAGAGAGAGAGAAAGAAAGATTGCAACAGATCCTGGTTTGGTGTATTTCAAGAGCTAATAAAATTGAACAGATAAAAATAAATTGACGATTGTGACTGGTTTGTTGAACAGATTAGAAATTTTGGATAGATATTTGAACAGATAAGAGATTAAAATTGAACTGATAATAAAATCTGGAGAAAAAGTTGCATAGATAGAGAAAAAAATTGAATAGATAGTCAAAATTTTTGAATATATAGACAAAAAAAATAATTAAACACTGAAATGTAAATTTGAACATATAGAAAAAAAATAAAAAATTCAACAGAAAAATTAAGGAGTAAAATTGAAAACAAAACGTCTTTCAAAACAAGCAAAATGACTTCTCACCAAATTATTTTACTCAATGCCTGTAGAGGGCCATCGGAGGAAAAGACTCCATTGATCCTACTCCTTATGGACAGTTTTTTTTCTCAAGCACACAGATCTAATTCCTCCTCTTTTTCTTTTCCTTTTCCTTTTTTTTTAAGTTGTTGATCTGTGTTGTTGTTTTATGATGAAACAAATTGCAACAGATAGTTGTGAATGAACAAAAAAAAATTAAAAATTAAGCAGATAAAAATAATAAAAAAAAATTGAACAGATATATATATACTGGATTATTTTTTATAAAGAATTTCAACAGATAGAGAGAAAGAACAAGAGAGAGAAAGAAAGATTGCAACAGATCCTGGTTTGGTATATTTCAACAGATAATAAAATTAAAAAAATAAATTGAAGATTGTGACTGGTTTGTTTAACAGATTAGAAATTTTGGATAGATATTTGAACAGATAAGAGATTAAAATAGAACTGATAATAAAATCTAAACAAAAAGTTGCACAGATAGAGAAAAAAATTGAAGAGATAGTCAAAATTTTTGAATATATAGACAAAAAAATAATAATTAAACACTTAAATGTAAATTTGAACATATAGAAAAAAAATAAAAAATTCAACAGAAAAATTAATGAGTAAAATTGAAAACAAAACGTCTTTCAAAAAAAAAAAAAAAAAAGGCTTCTCACAAATTATTTTACTCAATGCCTGCAGAGGACCATCGGAGGAGAAGACTCCATTGATCCTGCTCCTTATGGACATTTTTTTTTCAAGCACACAGATCTAATTCCTCTTCTTTTTTTTTTAAGTTGTTGATCTGTGTTGTTGTTGTACGATGAAACAAATTGCAACAGATAGTTGTAAATGAATCAAAAAAAATAAAAATTAAGTAGATAAAAATAATAAAAAAATTGAACAGATATATATACTGGATTATTTTTGAGAAAGAATTTGAACAGATAGAGAGAAAGAACAAGAGAGAGAGAAAGAAAGATTGCAACAGATCTTGGTTTGGTGTATTTCGACAGATAATAAAATTGAACAGATAAAAATAAATTGAAGATTTTGACTGGTTTTTTGAACATATAAGAAATTTAGGATAGATATTTCAATAGATGAGAGATTAAAATTGAACTGATAATAAAATTTAGACAAAAAGTTGCACAGATAGAGAAAAAATTGGAACAGATAGTAAATTTTTTTTGAATATATACACCAATAAAAAATAATTAAACAATTAAATGTAAATTTGAACATATAGAAAAAAAATAAAAAATTCAACAGAAAAATTAAGGAGTAAAATTGAAAACAAAACGTCTTTCAAAACAAACAAAATGACTTCTTACCAAATTATTTTACTCAATGCCTGCAGAGGACCATCGGAGGAAAAGATTCAATTGATTCTGCTCCTTATGGACAGTTTTTTTTTCAAGTACACAGATCTAATTCCTCCTCCTCTTTTTTTTTTTTTTTTTTTAAAGTTGTTCATCTGTGTTGTTGTTGTATGATGAAACAAATTGCAACAAATAGTGGTAAATGAACAAAAAAAATTAAAAATTAAGCAGATAAAAATAATAAAAAAATTGAACAGATATATATATACTGGATTATTTTTTAGAAAGAATTTCAACAGATAGAGAGAAAAAACAAGAGAGAGAGAAAGAAAGATTGCAACAGATCCTGGTTTGGTGTATTTCAAGAGCTAATAAAATTGAACAGATAAAAATAAATTGACGATTGTGACTGGTTTGTTGAACAGATTAGAAATTTTGGATAGATATTTGAACAGATAAGAGATTAAAATTGAACTGATAATAAAATCTGGAGAAAAAGTTGCATAGATAGAGAAAAAAATTGAATAGATAGTCAAAATTTTTGAATATATAGACAAAAAAAATAATTAAACACTGAAATGTAAATTTGAACATATAGAAAAAAAATAAAAAATTCAACAGAAAAATTAAGGAGTAAAATTGAAAACAAAACGTCTTTCAAAACAAGCAAAATGACTTCTCACCAAATTATTTTACTCAATGCCTGTAGAGGGCCATCGGAGGAAAAGACTCCATTGATCCTACTCCTTATGGACAGTTTTTTTTCTCAAGCACACAGATCTAATTCCTCCTCTTTTTCTTTTCCTTTTCCTTTTTTTTTAAGTTGTTGATCTGTGTTGTTGTTTTATGATGAAACAAATTGCAACAGATAGTTGTGAATGAACAAAAAAAAATTAAAAATTAAGCAGATAAAAATAATAAAAAAAAATTGAACAGATATATATATACTGGATTATTTTTTATAAAGAATTTCAACAGATAGAGAGAAAGAACAAGAGAGAGAAAGAAAGATTGCAACAGATCCTGGTTTGGTATATTTCAACAGATAATAAAATTAAAAAAATAAATTGAAGATTGTGACTGGTTTGTTTAACAGATTAGAAATTTTGGATAGATATTTGAACAGATAAGAGATTAAAATAGAACTGATAATAAAATCTAAACAAAAAGTTGCACAGATAGAGAAAAAAATTGAAGAGATAGTCAAAATTTTTGAATATATAGACAAAAAAATAATAATTAAACACTTAAATGTAAATTTGAACATATAGAAAAAAAATAAAAAATTCAACAGAAAAATTAATGAGTAAAATTGAAAACAAAACGTCTTTCAAAAAAAAAAAAAAAAAAGGCTTCTCACAAATTATTTTACTCAATGCCTGCAGAGGACCATCGGAGGAGAAGACTCCATTGATCCTGCTCCTTATGGACATTTTTTTTTCAAGCACACAGATCTAATTCCTCTTCTTTTTTTTTTAAGTTGTTGATCTGTGTTGTTGTTGTACGATGAAACAAATTGCAACAGATAGTTGTAAATGAATCAAAAAAAATAAAAATTAAGTAGATAAAAATAATAAAAAAATTGAACAGATATATATACTGGATTATTTTTGAGAAAGAATTTGAACAGATAGAGAGAAAGAACAAGAGAGAGAGAAAGAAAGATTGCAACAGATCTTGGTTTGGTGTATTTCGACAGATAATAAAATTGAACAGATAAAAATAAATTGAAGATTTTGACTGGTTTTTTGAACATATAAGAAATTTAGGATAGATATTTCAATAGATGAGAGATTAAAATTGAACTGATAATAAAATTTAGACAAAAAGTTGCACAGATAGAGAAAAAATTGGAACAGATAGTAAATTTTTTTTGAATATATACACCAATAAAAAATAATTAAACAATTAAATGTAAATTTGAACATATAGAAAAAAAATAAAAAATTCAACAGAAAAATTAAGGAGTAAAATTGAAAACAAAACGTCTTTCAAAACAAACAAAATGACTTCTTACCAAATTATTTTACTCAATGCCTGCAGAGGACCATCGGAGGAAAAGATTCAATTGATTCTGCTCCTTATGGACAGTTTTTTTTTCAAGTACACAGATCTAATTCCTCCTCCTCTTTTTTTCTTTTTTTTTTTTTAAAGTTGTTCATCTATGTTGTTGTTGTATGATGAAACAAATTGCAACAAATAGTGGTAAATGAACAAAAAAAATTAAAAATTAAGCAGATAAAAATAATAAAAAAATTGAACAGATATATATATACTGGATTATTTTTTAGAAAGAATTTCAACAGATAGAGAGAAAAAACAAGAGAGAGAAAGAAAGATTGCAACAGATCCTGGTTTGGTGTATTTCAAGAGCTAATAAAATTGAACAGATAAAAATAAATTGACGATTGTGACTGGTTTGTTGAACAGATTAGAAATTTTGGATAGATATTTGAACAGATAAGAGATTAAAATTGAACTGATAATAAAATCTGGAGAAAAAGTTGCATAGATAGAGAAAAAAATTGAATAGATAGTCAAAATTTTTGAATATATAGACAAAAAAAATAATTAAACACTGAAATGTAAATTTGAACATATAGAAAAAAAATAAAAAATTCAATAGAAAAATTATGGAGTAAAATTGAAAACAAAACGTCTTTCAAAACAAACAAAATGACTTCTCACCAAATTATTTTACTCAATGCCTGTAGAGGGCCATCGGAGGAAAAGACTCCATTGATCCTACTTCTTATGGACTGTTTTTTTTCTCAAGCACACAGATCTAATTCCTCCTCTTTTTCTTTTCCTTTTTTTTTAAGTTGTTGATCTGTGTTGTTGTTTTATGATGAAACAAATTGCAACAGATAGTTGTGAATGAACAAAAAAAAATTAAAAATCAAGCAGATAAAAATAATAAAAAAAAATTGAACAGATATATATATACTGGATTATTTTTTATAAAGAATTTCAACAGATAGAGAGAAAGAACAAGAGAGAGAAAGAAAGATTGCAACAGATCCTGGTTTGGTATATTTCAACAGATAATAAAATTAAAAAAATAAATTGAAGATTGTGACTGGTTTGTTTAACAGATTAGAAATTTTGGATAGATATTTGAACAGATAAGAGATTAAAATAGAACTGATAATAAAATCTAAACAAAAAGTTGCACAGATAGAGAAAAAAATTGAAGAGATAGTCAAAATTTTTGAATATATAGACAAAAAAATAATAATTAAACACTTAAATGTAAATTTGAACATATAGAAAAAAAATAAAAAATTCAACAGAAAAATTAATGAGTAAAATTGAAAACAAAACGTCTTTCAAAAAAAAAAAAGAAAAGGCTTCTCACAAATTATTTTACTCAATGCCTGCAGAGGACCATCGGAGGAGAAGACTCCATTGATCCTGCTCCTTATGGACATTTTTTTTTCAAGCACACAGATCTAATTCCTCTTCTTCTTTTTTTAAGTTGTTGATCTGTGTTGTTGTTGTACGATGAAACAAATTGCAACAGATAGTTGTAAATGAATCAAAAAAAATAAAAATTAAGTAGATAAAAATAATAAAAAAATTGAACAGATATATATACTGGATTATTTTTGAGAAAGAATTTGAACAGATAGAGAGAAAGAACAAGAGAGAGAGAGAGAAAGATTGCAACAGATCTTGGTTTGGTGTATTTCGACAGATAATAAAATTGAACAGATAAAAATAAATTGAAGATTTTGACTGGTTTTTTGAACATATAAGAAATTTAGGATAGATATTTCAATAGATGAGAGATTAAAATTGAACTGATAATAAAATTTAGACAAAAAGTTGCACAGATAGAGAAAAAATTGGAACAGATAGTAAAATTTTTTTGAATATATACACCAATAAAAAATAATTAAACAATTAAATGTAAATTTGAACATATAGAAAAAAAATAAAAAATTCAACAGAAAAATTAAGGAGTAAAATTGAAAACAAAACGTCTTTCAAAACAAACAAAATGACTTCTCACCAAATTATTTTACTCAATGCCTGCAGAGGACCATCGGAGGAAAAGATTCAATCGATTCTGCTCCTTATGCACAGTTTTTTTTTCAAGTACACAGATCTAATTCCTCCTCCTCTTTTTTTTTTTTTTTTTTTTAAAGTTGTTCATCTGTGTTGTTGTTGTATGATGAAACAAATTGCAACAAATAGTGGTAAATGAACAAAAAAAAATTAAAAATTAAGCAGATAAAAATAATAAAAAAATTGAACAGATATATATATATACTGGATTATTTTTTAGAAAGAATTTCAACAGATAGAGAGAAAAAACAAGAGAGAGAGAGAAAAAAGATTGTAACAGATCCTGGTTTGGTGTATTTCAAGAGCTAATAAAATTGAACAGATAAAAATAAATTGACGATTGTGACTGGTTTGTTGAACAGATTAGAAATTTTGGATAGATATTTGAACAGATAAGAGATTAAAATTGAACTGATAATAAAATCTGGAGAAAAAGTTGCATAGATAGAGAAAAAAATTGAATAGATAGTCAAAATTTTTGAATATATAGACAAAAAAAATAATTAAACACTGAAATGTAAATTTGAACATATAGAAAAAAAATAAAAAATTCAATAGAAAAATTAAGGAGTAAAATTGAAAACAAAACGTCTTTCAAAACAAACAAAATGACTTCTCACCAAATTATTTTACTCAATGCCTGTAGAGGGCCATCGGAGGAAAAGACTCCATTGATCCTACTCCTTATGGACAGTTTTTTTTCTCAAGCACACAGATCTAATTCCTCCTCTTTTTCTTTTCCTTTTTTTTTAAGTTGTTGATCTGTGTTGTTGTTTTATGATGAAACAAATTGCAACAGATAGTTGTGAATGAACAAAAAAAAATTAAAAATTAAGCAGATAAAAATAATAAAAAAAAATTGAACAGATATATATATACTGGATTATTTTTTATAAAGAATTTCAACAGATAGAGAGAAAGAACAAGAGAGAGAAAGAAAGATTGCAACAGATCCTGGTTTGGTATATTTCAACAGATAATAAAATTAAAAAAATAAATTGAAGATTGTGACTGGTTTGTTTAACAGATTAGAAATTTTGGATAGATATTTGAACAGATAAGAGATTAAAATAGAACTGATAATAAAATCTAAGCAAAAAGTTGCACAGATAGAGAAAAAAATTGAAGAGATAGTCAAAATTTTTGAATATATAGACAAAAAAATAATAATTAAACACTTAAATGTAAATTTGAACATATAGAAAAAAAATAAAAAATTCAACAGAAAAATTAATGAGTAAAATTGAAAACAAAACGTCTTTCAAAAAAAAAAAAAAAAAAGGCTTCTCACAAATTATTTTACTCAATGCCTGCAGAGGACCATCGGAGGAGAAGACTCCATTGATCCTGCTCCTTATGGACATTTTTTTTTCAAGCACACAGATCTAATTCCTCTTCTTTTTTTTTTACGTTGTTGATCTGTGTTGTTGTTGTACGATGAAACAAATTGCAACAGATAGTTGTAAATGAATCAAAAAAAATAAAAATTAAGTAGATAAAAATAATAAAAAAATTGAACAGATATATATACTGGATTATTTTTGAGAAAGAATTTGAACAGATAGAGAGAAAGAACAAGAGAGAGAGAAAGAAAGATTGCAACAGATCCTGGTTTGGTGTATTTCGACAGATAATAAAATTGAACAGATAAAAATAAATTGAAGATTTTGACTGGTTTTTTGAACTTATAAGAAATTTAGGATAGATATTTCAATAGATGAGAGATTAAAATTGAACTGATAATAAAATTTAGACAAAAAGTTGCACAGATAGAGAAAAAATTGGAACAGATAGTAAAATTTTTTTGAATATATACACCAATAAAAAATAATTAAACAATTAAATGTAAATTTGAACATATAGAAAAAAAATAAAAAATTCAACAGAAAAATTAAGGAGTAAAATTGAAAACAAAACGTCTTTCAAAACAAACAAAATGACTTCTCACCAAATTATTTTACTCAATGCCTGCAGAGGACCATCGGAGGAAAAGATTCAATTGATTCTGCTCCTTATGGACAGTTTTTTTTTTCAAGTACACAGATCTAATTCCTCCTCCTCTTTTTTTTTTTTTTTTTTTAAAGTTGTTCATCTGTGTTGTTGTTGTATGATGAAACAAATTGCAACAAATAGTGGTAAATGAACAAAAAAAATTAAAAATTAAGCAGAAAAAATAATAAAAAAATTGAACAGATATATATATACTGGATTATTTTTTAGAAAGAATTTCAACAGATAGAGAGAAAAAACAAGAGAGAGAGAAAGAAAGATTGCAACAGATCCTGGTTTGGTATATTTCAAGAGCTAATAAAATTGAACAGATAAAAATAAATTGACGATTGTGACTGGTTTGTTGAACAGATTAGAAATTTTGGATAGATATTTGAACAGATAAGAGATTAAAATTGAACTGATAATAAAATCTGGAGAAAAAGTTGCATAGATAGAGAAAAAAATTGAATAGATAGTCAAAATTTTTGAATATATAGACAAAAAAAATAATTAAACATTGAAATGTAAATTTGAACATATAGAAAAAAAATAAAAAATTCAATAGAAAAATTAAGGAGTAAAATTGAAAACAAAACGTCTTTCAAAACAAACAAAATGACTTCTCACCAAATTATTTTACTCAATGCCTGTAGAGGGCCATCGGAGGAAAAGACTCCATTGATCCTACTCCTTATGGACAGTTTTTTTTCTCAAGCACACAGATCTAATTCCTCCTCTTTTTCTTTTCCTTTTTTTTTAAGTTGTTGATCTGTGTTGTTGTTTTATGATGAAACAAATTGCAACAGATAGTTGTGAATGAACAAAAAAAAATTAAAAATTAAGCAGATAAAAATAATAAAAAAAAATTGAACAGATATATATATACTGGATTATTTTTTATAAAGAATTTCAACAGATAGAGAGAAAGAACAAGAGAGAGAAAGAAAGATTGCAACAGATCCTGGTTTGGTATATTTCAACAGATAATAAAATTAAAAAAATAAATTGAAGATTGTGACTGGTTTGTTTAACAGATTAGAAATTTTGGATAGATATTTGAACAGATAATAGATTAAAATAGAACTGATAATAAAATCTAAACAAAAAGTTGCACAGATAGAGAAAAAAATTGAAGAGATAGTCAAAATTTTTGAATATATAGACAAAAAAATAATAATTAAACACTTAAATGTAAATTTGAACATATAGAAAAAAAATAAAAAATTCAACAGAAAAATTAATGAGTAAAATTGAAAACAAAACGTCTTTCAAAAAAAAAAAAAAAAAGGCTTCTCACAAATTATTTTACTCAATGCCTGCAGAGGACCATCGGAGGAGAAGACTCCATTGATCCTGCTCCTTATGGACATTTTTTTTTCAAGCACACAGATCTAATTCCTCTTCTTTTTTCTTTTAAGTTGTTGATCTGTGTTGTTGTTGTACGATGAAATAAATTGCAACAGATAGTTGTAAATGAATCAAAAAAAATAAAAATTAAGTAGATAAAAATAATAAAAAAATTGAACAGATATATATACTGGATTATTTTTGAGAAAGAATTTGAACAGATAGAGAGAAAGAACAAGAGAGAGAGAAAGAAAGATTGCAACAGATCTTGGTTTGGTGTATTTCGACAGATAATAAAATTGAACAGATAAAAATAAATTGAAGATTTTGACTGGTTTTTTGAACATATAAGAAATTTAGGATAGATATTTCAATAGATGAGAGATTAAAATTGAACTGATAATAAAATTTAGACAAAAAGTTGCACAGATAGAGAAAAAATTGGAACAGATAGTAAATTTTTTTTGAATATATACACCAATAAAAAATAATTAAACAATTAAATGTAAATTTGAACATATAGAAAAAAAATAAAAAATTCAACAGAAAAATTAAGGAGTAAAATTGAAAACAAAACGTCTTTCAAAACAAACAAAATGACTTCTCACCAAATTATTTTACTCAATGCCTGCAGAGGACCATCGGAGGAAAAGATTCAATTGATTCTGCTCCTTATGCACAGTTTTTTTTCAAGTACACAGATCTAATTCTTCCTCCTCTTTTTTTTTTTTTTTTTTTTTAAAGTTGTTCATCTGTGTTGTTGTTGTATGATGAAACAAATTGCAACAAATAGTGGTAAATGAACAAAAAAAATTAAAAATTAAGCAGATAAAAATAATAAAAAAATTGAACAGATATATATATACTGGATTATTTTTTAGAAAGAATTTCAACAGATAGAGAGAAAAAACAAGAGAGAGAGAAAGAAATATTGCAACAGATCCTGGTTTGGTGTATTTCAAGAGCTAATAAAATTGAACAGATAAAAATAAATTGACGATTGTGACTGGTTTGTTGAACAGATTAGAAATTTTGGATAGATATTTGAACAGATAATAGATTAAAATTGAACTGATAATAAAATCTGGCGAGAAAGTTGCAGAGATAGAGAAAAAAATTGAATAGATAGTCAAAATTTTTGAATATATAGACAAAAAAAATAATTAAACATTGAAATGTAAATTTGAACATATAGAAAAAAAATAAAAAATTCAATAGAAAAATTAAGGAGTAAAATTGAAAACAAAACGTCTTTCAAAACAAACAAAATGACTTCTCACCAAATTATTTTACTCAATGCCTGTAGAGGGCCATCGGAGGAAAAGACTCCATTGATCCTACTCCTTATGGACAGTTTTTTTTCTCAAGCACACAGATCTAATTCCTCCTTTTTTTCTTTTCCTTTTTTTTTAAGTTGTTGATCTGTGTTGTTGTTTTATGATGAAACAAATTGCAACAGATAGTTGTGAATGAACAAAAAAAAATTAAAAATTAAGCAGATAAAAATAATAAAAAAAAATTGAACAGATATATATATACTGGATTATTTTTTATAAAGAATTTCAACAGATAGAGAGAAAGAACAAGAGAGAGAAAGAAAGATTGCAACAGATCCTGGTTTGGTATATTTCAACAGATAATAAAATTAAAAAAATAAATTGAAGATTGTGACTGGTTTGTTTAACAGATTAGAAATTTTGGATAGATATTTGAACAGATAATAGATTAAAATAGAACTGATAATAAAATCTAAACAAAAAGTTGCACAGATAGAGAAAAAAATTGAAGAGATAGTCAAAATTTTTGAATATATAGACAAAAAAATAATAATTAAACACTTAAATGTAAATTTGAACATATAGAAAAAAAATAAAAAATTCAACAGAAAAATTAATGAGTAAAATTGAAAACAAAACGTCTTTCAAAAAAAAAAAAAAAAAGGCTTCTCACAAATTATTTTACTCAATGCCTGCAGAGGACCATCGGAGGAGAAGACTCCATTGATCCTGCTCCTTATGGACATTTTTTTTTCAAGCACACAGATCTAATTCCTCTTCTTTTTTCTTTTAAGTTGTTGATCTGTGTTGTTGTTGTACGATGAAATAAATTGCAACAGATAGTTGTAAATGAATCAAAAAAAATAAAAATTAAGTAGATAAAAATAATAAAAAAATTGAACAGATATATATACTGGATTATTTTTGAGAAAGAATTTGAACAGATAGAGAGAAAGAACAAGAGAGAGAGAAAGAAAGATTGCAACAGATCTTGGTTTGGTGTATTTCGACAGATAATAAAATTGAACAGATAAAAATAAATTGAAGATTTTGACTGGTTTTTTGAACATATAAGAAATTTAGGATAGATATTTCAATAGATGAGAGATTAAAATTGAACTGATAATAAAATTTAGACAAAAAGTTGCACAGATAGAGAAAAAATTGGAACAGATAGTAAATTTTTTTTGAATATATACACCAATAAAAAATAATTAAACAATTAAATGTAAATTTGAACATATAGAAAAAAAATAAAAAATTCAACAGAAAAATTAAGGAGTAAAATTGAAAACAAAACGTCTTTCAAAACAAACAAAATGACTTCTCACCAAATTATTTTACTCAATGCCTGCAGAGGACCATCGGAGGAAAAGATTCAATTGATTCTGCTCCTTATGCACAGTTTTTTTTCAAGTACACAGATCTAATTCTTCCTCCTCTTTTTTTTTTTTTTTTTTTTTAAAGTTGTTCATCTGTGTTGTTGTTGTATGATGAAACAAATTGCAACAAATAGTGGTAAATGAACAAAAAAAATTAAAAATTAAGCAGATAAAAATAATAAAAAAATTGAACAGATATATATATACTGGATTATTTTTTAGAAAGAATTTCAACAGATAGAGAGAAAAAACAAGAGAGAGAGAAAGAAATATTGCAACAGATCCTGGTTTGGTGTATTTCAAGAGCTAATAAAATTGAACAGATAAAAATAAATTGACGATTGTGACTGGTTTGTTGAACAGATTAGAAATTTTGGATAGATATTTGAACAGATAATAGATTAAAATTGAACTGATAATAAAATCTGGCGAGAAAGTTGCAGAGATAGAGAAAAAAATTGAATAGATAGTCAAAATTTTTGAATATATAGACAAAAAAAATAATTAAACATTGAAATGTAAATTTGAACATATAGAAAAAAAATAAAAAATTCAATAGAAAAATTAAGGAGTAAAATTGAAAACAAAACGTCTTTCAAAACAAACAAAATGACTTCTCACCAAATTATTTTACTCAATGCCTGTAGAGGGCCATCGGAGGAAAAGACTCCATTGATCCTACTCCTTATGGACAGTTTTTTTTCTCAAGCACACAGATCTAATTCCTCCTTTTTTTCTTTTCCTTTTTTTTTAAGTTGTTGATCTGTGTTGTTGTTTTATGATGAAACAAATTGCAACAGATAGTTGTGAATGAACAAAAAAAAATTAAAAATTAAGCAGATAAAAATAATAAAAAAAAATTGAACAGATATATATATACTGGATTATTTTTTATAAAGAATTTCAACAGATAGAGAGAAAGAACAAGAGAGAGAAAGAAAGATTGCAACAGATCCTGGTTTGGTATATTTCAACAGATAATAAAATTAAAAAAATAAATTGAAGATTGTGACTGGTTTGTTTAACAGATTAGAAATTTTGGATAGATATTTGAACAGATAATAGATTAAAATAGAACTGATAATAAAATCTAAACAAAAAGTTGCACAGATAGAGAAAAAAATTGAAGAGATAGTCAAAATTTTTGAATATATAGACAAAAAAATAATAATTAAACACTTAAATGTAAATTTGAACATATAGAAAAAAAATAAAAAATTCAACAGAAAAATTAATGAGTAAAATTGAAAACAAAACGTCTTTCAAAAAAAAAAAAAAAAAGGCTTCTCACAAATTATTTTACTCAATGCCTGCAGAGGACCATCGGAGGAGAAGACTCCATTGATCCTGCTCCTTATGGACATTTTTTTTTCAAGCACACAGATCTAATGCCTCTTCTTTTTTCTTTTAAGTTGTTGATCTGTGTTGTTGTTGTACGATGAAACAAATTGCAACAGATAGTTGTAAATGAATCAAAAAAAATAAAAATTAAGTAGATAAAAATAATAAAAAAATTGAACAGATATATATACTGGATTATTTTTGAGAAAGAATTTGAACAGATAGAGAGAAAGAACAAGAGAGAGAGAAAGAAAGATTGCAACAGATCTTGGTTTGGTGTATTTCGACAGATAATAAAATTGAACAGATAAAAATAAATTGAAGATTTTGACTGGTTTTTTGAACATATAAGAAATTTAGGATAGATATTTCAATAGATGAGAGATTAAAATTGAACTGATAATAAAATTTAGACAAAAAGTTGCACAGATAGAGAAAAAATTGGAACAGATAGTAAATCTTTTTTGAATATATACACCAATAAAAAATAATTAAACAATTAAATGTAAATTTGAACATATAGAAAAAAAATAAAAAATTCAACAGAAAAATTAAGGAGTAAAATTGAAAACAAAACGTCTTTCAAAACAAACAAAATGACTTCTCACCAAATTATTTTACTCAATGCCTGCAGAGGACCATCGGGGGAAAAGATTCAATTGATTCTGCTCCTTATGCACAGTTTTTTTTCAAGTACACAGATCTAATTCTTCCTCTTTTTTTTTCTTTCTTTTTTTTTTTTAAAGTTGTTCATCTGTGTTGTTGTTGTATGATGAAACAAATTGCAACAAATAGTGGTAAATGAACAAAAAAAATTAAAAATTAAGCAGATAAAAATAATAAAAAAATTGAACAGATATATATATACTGGATTATTTTTTAGAAAGAATTTCAACAGATAGAGAGAAAAAACAAGAGAGAGAGAAAGAAATATTGCAACAGATCCTGGTTTGGTGTATTTCAAGAGCTAATAAAATTGAACAGATAAAAATAAATTGACGATTGTGACTGGTTTGTTGAACAGATTAGAAATTTTGGATAGATATTTGAACAGATAATAGATTAAAATTGAACTGATAATAAAATCTGGAGAAAAAGTTGCAGAGATAGAGAAAAAAATTGAATAGATAGTCAAAATTTTTGAATATATAGACAAAAAAAATAATTAAACACTGAAATGTAAATTTGAACATATAGAAAAAAAATAAAAAATTCAATAGAAAAATTAAGGAGTAAAATTGAAAACAAAACGTCTTTCAAAACAAACAAAATGACTTCTCACCAAATTATTTTACTCAATGCCTGTAGAGGGCCATCGGAGGAAAAGACTCCATTGATCCTACTCCTTATGGACAGTTTTTTTTCTCAAGCACACAGATCTAATTCCTCCTCTTTTTCTTTTCCTTTTTTTTTAAGTTGTTGATCTGTGTTGTTGTTTTATGATGAAACAAATTGCAACAGATAGTTGTGAATGAACAAAAAAAAATTAAAAATTAAGCAGATAAAAACAATAAAAAAAAATTGAACAGATATATATATACTGGATTATTTTTTATAAAGAATTTCAACAGATAGAGAGAAAGAACAAGAGAGAGAAAGAAAGATTGCAACAGATCCTGGTTTGGTATATTTCAACAGATAATAAAATTAAAAAAATAAATTGAAGATTGTGACTGGTTTGTTTAACAGATTAGAAATTTTGGATAGATATTTGAACAGATAAGAGATTAAAATAGAACTGATAATAAAATCTAAACAAAAAGTTGCACAGATAGAGAAAAAAATTGAAGAGATAGTCAAAATTTTTGAATATATAGACAAAAAAATAATAATTAAACACTTAAATGTAAATTTGAACATATAGAAAAAAAATAAAAAATTCAACAGAAAAATTAATGAGTAAAATTGAAAACAAAACGTCTTTCAAAAAAAAAAAAAAAAAGGCTTCTCACAAATTATTTTACTCAATGCCTGCAGAGGACCATCGGAGGAGAAGACTCCATTGATCCTGCTCCTTATGGACATTTTTTTTTCAAGCACACAGATCTAATTCCTCTTCTTTTTTCTTTTAAGTTGTTGATCTGTGTTGTTGTTGTACGATGAAACAAATTGCAACAGATAGTTGTAAATGAATCAAAAAAAATAAAAATTAAGTAGATAAAAATAATAAAAAAATTGAACAGATATATATACTGGATTATTTTTGAGAAAGAATTTGAACAGATAGAGAGAAAGAACAAGAGAGAGAGAAAGAAAGATTGCAACAGATCTTGGTTTGGTGTATTTCGACAGATAATAAAATTGAACAGATAAAAATAAATTGAAGATTTTGACTGGTTCTTTGAACATATAAGAAATTTAGGATAGATATTTCAATAGATGAGAGATTAAAATTGAACTGATAATAAAATTTAGAGAAAAAGTTGCACAGATAGAGAAAAAATTGGAACAGATAGTAAATTTTTTTTGAATATATACACCAATAAAAAATAATTAAACAATTAAATGTAAATTTGAACATATAGAAAAAAAATAAAAAATTCAACAGAAAAATTAAGGAGTAAAATTGAAAACAAAACGTCTTTCAAAACAAACAAAATGACTTCTCACCAAATTATTTTACTCAATGCCTGCAGAGGACCATCGGAGGAAAAGATTCAATTGATTCTGCTCCTTATGGACAGTTTTTTTTTCAAGTACACAGATCTAATTCCTCCTCTTTTTTTTTTTTTTTTTTTTAAAGTTGTTCATCTGTGTTGTTGTTGTATGATGAAACAAATTGCAACAAATAGTGGTAAATGAACAAAAAAAATTAAAAATTAAGCAGATAAAAATAATAAAAAAATTGCACAGATATATATACTGGATTATTTTTTAGAAAGAATTTCAACAGATAGAGAGAAAAAACAAGAGAGAGAGAAAGAAAGATTGCAACAGATCTTGATTTGGTGTATTTCAAGAGCTAATAAAATTGAACAGATAAAAATAAATTGACGATTGTGACTGGTTTGTTGAACAAATTAGAAATTTTGGATAGATATTTGAACAGATAAGAGATTAAAATTGAACTGATAATAAAATCTGGAGAAAAAGTTGCATAGATAGAGAAAAAAATTGAATAGATAGTCAAAATTTTTGAATATATAGACAAAAAAAATAATTAAACACTGAAATGTAAATTTGAACATATAGAAAAAAAATAAAAAATTCAATAGAAAAATTAAGGAGTAAAATTGAAAACAAAACGTCTTTCAAAACAAACAAAATGACTTCTCACCAAATTATTTTACTCAATGCCTGTATGTCACGACCCCAACCCGCCCCTAGTAGGATGGTGCCGTGATGGCCAGTAATTCCGTGAATCACCGAAGGCCAATCGATCAAAACAACACAAACAGAGTATAATGTATGGGGCTCACAAATGCGGAAGCAAATAAATCAAATGTGGGTAGTCCACGAGAGCTGTGCTTAGATCAAATGATAAAACATATACAATATGGTTCACATCCAAGTTCATATATAACAAAAATACAGTTTACATCTTGATCAAAAGGCTTCTTGGCCGACAAGGACAAAATACAGCAATTACAAGCCAAGAAGCATGATTTTCAAGAGTTGCCGACGTAAGTGCCAAAATGCCGACATAAAGACAAAACAGCCGATGTAAGCACAAAACTGCCGACGTAAAACAAGTCAGGCCGAGATGCCAAGAGTCCAAAACAAGCTTTGCAAAATAGAACTAGGCGTCTCCGCCGTCCTGCTCCTCACCTACATATATATAGAGAGGGTGAGTTTGACAACTCAGTGAATGGCACAAGTAATAAAGGTTTTGCATGAATATAGCCGAAATCCTTCAAGGCAAAACAAACATTCCAAACCATACAAATATTAGCCGAGGTCTTTACAAAACAAAACGTATCGAACCTTACCAAACGAAGGATGAACCGTATTCATCTAACAAGTCTTACAAAACTCAAGGGATGCTTACCAACATCGGCGAAATACAAACCAAGATATACCAAGTCAAGGGATGAACCGTATTCATCAATCAAGTCTTACCATACTCAAGGGATGCTTATTAACATCGGCGAAATACAAACCAAGATATACCAAGTCAAGGGATGAACCGTATTCATCAATCAAGTCTTACCATACTCAAGGGATGCTTATTAACATCGGCGAAATACAAACCAAGATATACCAAGTCAAGGGATGAACCGTATTCATCAATCAAGTCTTACCATACTCAAGGGATGCTTATTAACATCGGCGAACAAGGGACTGTACGATCCGTAATCGATTTATCAAGGGTACTGCGAAAGTTTAAAGTCCTCCAGCACAAGGGACTTGTGTTACTTAGGCCCGTAGCCCTTTTTAACACGTTGGCTTTTCCAAGAAAGGACCGTATCCTTTTCAACACAAGAACTAATGTCACTTAGGCCCGTAGCCCTTTTTGACAAGGTGGTGCTGCGAAAGTTTATAGTCCTCCAGTCAAGGGACTTTCATACTTGGTACTGCAAAAGTTTATAGTCCTCCAGTACAAGGGACTTTTACACTTAGTGCTGCGAAAGTTTATAGTCCTCCAGCCAAGGGACTTCCATTCTTAGTGCTGCGAAAGTTTATAGTCCTCCAGCCAAGGGACTCTCACTGATAACATCAAAACAAGGCTCATGCTTGATACATTGGAACGGGCTAATCATTCATGCTTATCAAAGACTTTCATCAAAACAGAGCAAGACGAGATTTTATCAAACATTATAACATAGCTTTATTAAAAGCACCACTCACCTCGGTCTTCAGGTGTAGGCTCAAAGCAAGGATCAAGGTCCTCAAAACTCAGGTCCAACGGTTGGATCGCCAAAGATCAAGATCGAAATTCAACTTCTCACTCTAAAACGCCTTCTCTCTTCTTTGAGAGCTTCTCTCTCTAGAGATAAAGATTTGAGACAAAATGATTTGTCTCCAAGCCTGCCGGCTGTCTATACACACAGCTCGGACACGTGGCTCAACCGGGTTGGCTCAGTTCAAAAGGTGACTGATTGATAAGACAAGTCTCTAACAAAGCGTACTCAACAAGCTAGATGGCAAGACACATCGGCGAGCAAGGACATCGGCTAGATCAAACTTCGGCAACGGGGTAACAAAGATATCGGCTAAGGAGGATGGCACTTGACTAAGTTGTGCCACGCTCGGCCTGGGTCATACCTGCCCAAGGGCAAAGACCACAAGTACAAAACATCTCGGCCTTGGTTCCAAGCACCTCGGCCCAAAGAGTAACATCTCGGCAAACATGCCGAGGTGTAGATGGAGGTCAACAGATAGCTCTAAAATAGTTCTAAGTACAAAGGTTCAAAGGTGGACTATACTGAGCTGACCTCGGCCACGCACCAATCAAGGAACAAGATCAAGCAAGTACACATAACAAAGCAAGCCGAAACAAGATTAGCAAGATTTGTAACATATCAAGACAATGTCTTACATGAATGTATGCAAGTATAGCTAAGTCAAGAATGAGGGTTGTTACACTGTAGAGGGCCATCGGAGGAAAAGACTCCATTGATCCTACTCCTTATGGACAGTTTTTTTTCTCAAGCACACAGATCTAATTCCTCCTCTTTTTCTTTTCCTTTTTTTTAAGTTGTTGATCTGTGTTGTTGTTTTATGATGAAACAAATTGCAACAGATAGTTGTGAATGAACAAAAAAAAAATTAAAAATTAAGCAGATAAAAATAATAAAAAAAATTGAACAGATATATATACTGGATTATTTTTTATAAAGAATTTCAACAGATAGAGAGAAAGAACAAGAGAGAGAAAGAAAGATTGCAACAGATCCTGGTTTGGTATATTTCAACAGATAATAAAATTAAAAAAATAAATTGAAGATTGTGACTGGTTTGTTTAACAGATTAGAAATTTTGGATAGATATTTGAACAGATAAGAGATTAAAATAGAACTGATAATAAAATCTAAACAAAAAGTTGCACAGATAGAGAAAAAAATTGAAGAGATAGTCAAAATTTTTGAATATATAGACAAAAAAATAATAATTAAACACTTAAATGTAAATTTGAACATATAGAAAAAAAATAAAAAATTCAATAGAAAAATTAAGGAGTAAAATTGAAAACAAAACGTCTTTCAAAACAAACAAAATGACTTCTCACCAAATTATTTTACTCAATGCCTGTAGAGGGCCATCGGAGGAAAAGACTCCATTGATCCTACTCCTTATGGACAGTTTTTTTTCTCAAGCACACAGATCTAATTCCTCCTCTTTTTCTTTTCCTTTTTTTTTAAGTTGTTGATCTGTGTTGTTGTTTTATGATGAAACAAATTGCAACAGATAGTTGTGAATGAACAAAAAAAAATTAAAAATTAAGCAGATAAAAATAATAAAAAAAAATTGAACAGATATATATACTGGATTATTTTTTATAAAGAATTTCAACAGATAGAGAGAAAGAACAAGAGAGAGAAAGAAAGATTGCAACAGATCCTGGTTTGGTATATTTCAACAGATAATAAAATTAAAAAAAATAAATTGAAGATTGTGACTGGTTTGTTTAACAGATTAGAAATTTTGGATAGATATTTGAACAGATAAGAGATTAAAATAGAACTGATAATAAAATCTAAACAAAAAGTTGCACAGATAGAGAAAAAAATTGAAGAGATAGTCAAAATTTTTGAATATATAGACAAAAAAATAATAATTAAACACTTAAATGTAAATTTGAACATATAGAAAAAAAATAAAAAATTCAACAGAAAAATTAATGAGTAAAATTGAAAACAAAACGTCTTTCAAAAAAAAAAAAAAAAGGCTTCTCACAAATTATTTTACTCAATGCCTGCAGAGGACCATCGGAGGAGAAGACTCCATTGATCCTGCTCCTTATGGACATTTTTTTTTCAAGCACACAGATCTAATTCCTCTTCTTTTTTTTTTAAGTTGTTGATCTGTGTTGTTGTTGTACGATGAAACAAATTGCAACAGATAGTTGTAAATGAATCAAAAAAAATAAAAATTAAGTAGATAAAAATAATAAAAAAATTGAACAGATATATATACTGGATTATTTTTGAGAAAGAATTTGAACAGATAGAGAGAAAGAACAAGAGAGAGAGAAAGAAAGATTGCAACAGATCTTGATTTGGTGTATTTCGACAGATAATAAAATTGAACAGATAAAAATAAATTGAAGATTTTGACTGGTTTTTTGAACATATAAGAAATTTAGGATAGATATTTCAATAGATGAGAGATTAAAATTGAACTGATAATAAAATTTAGACAAAAAGTTGCACAGATAGAGAAAAAATTGGAACAGATAGTAAAATTTTTTTGAATATATACACCAATAAAAAATAATTAAACAATTAAATGTAAATTTGAACATATAGAAAAAAAATAAAAAATTCAACAGAAAAATTAAGGAGTAAAATTGAAAACAAAACGTCTTTCAAAACAAACAAAATGACTTCTCACCAAATTATTTTACTCAATGCCTGCAGAGGACCATCGGAGGAAAAGATTCAATTGATTCTGCTCCTTATGGACAGTTTTTTTTTCAAGTACAAAGATCTAATTCCTCCTCTCTCTTTTTTTTTTTTTTTTTAAAGTTGTTCATCTGTGTTGTTGTTGTATGATGAAACAAATTGCAACAAATAGTGGTAAATGAACAAAAAAAATTAAAAATTAAGCAGATAAAAATAATAAAAAAATTGAACAGATATATATATACTGGATTATTTTTTAGAAAGAATTTCAACAGATAGAGAGAAAAAACAAGAGAGAGAGAAAGAAAGATTGCAACAGATCCTGGTTTGGTGTATTTCAAGAGCTAATAAAATTGAACAGATAAAAATAAATTGACGATTGTGACTGGTTTGTTGAACAGATTAGAAATTTTGGATAGATATTTGAACAGATAAGAGATTAAAATTGAACTGATAATAAAATCTGGAGAAAAAGTTGCATAGATAGAGAAAAAAATTGAATAGATAGTCAAAATTTTTGAATATATAGACAAAAAAAATAATTAAACACTGAAATGTAAATTTGAACATATAGAAAAAAATAAAAAATTCAATAGAAAAATTAAGGAGTAAAATTGAAAACAAAACGTCTTTCAAAACAAACAAAATGACTTCTCACCAAATTATTTTACTCAATGCCTGTAGAGGGCCATCGGAGGAAAAGACTCCATTGATCCTACTCCTTATGGACAGTTTTTTTTCTCAAGCACACAGATCTAATTCCTCCTCTTTTTCTTTTCCTTTTTTTTTAAGTTGTTGATCTGTGTTGTTGTTTTATGATGAAACAAATTGCAACAAATAGTTGTGAATGAACAAAAAAAAATTAAAAATTAAGCAGATAAAAATAATAAAAAAAATTGAACAGATATATATATACTGGATTATTTTTTATAAAGAATTTCAACAGATAGAGAGAAAGAACAAGAGAGAGAAAGAAAGATTGCAACAGATCCTGGTTTGGTATATTTCAACAGATAATAAAATTAAAAAAATAAATTGAAGATTGTGACTGGTTTGTTTAACAGATTAGAAATTTTGGATAGATATTTGAACAGATAAGAGATTAAAATAGAACTGATAATAAAATCTAAACAAAAAGTTGCACAGATAGAGAAAAAAATTGAAGAGATAGTCAAAATTTTTGAATATATAGACAAAAAAATAATAATTAAACACTTAAATGTAAATTTGAACATATAGAAAAAAAATAAAAAATTCAACAGAAAAATTAATGAGTAAAATTGAAAACAAAACGTCTTTCAAAAAAAAAAAAAAAAAGGCTTCTCACAAATTATTTTACTCAATGCCTGCAGAGGACCATCGGAGGAGAAGACTCCATTGATCCTGCTCCTTATGGACATTTTTTTTTCAAGCACACAGATCTAATTCCTCTTCTTTTTTTTTTAAGTTGTTGATCTGTGTTGTTGTTGTACGATGAAACAAATTGCAACAGATAGTTGTAAATGAATCAAAAAAAATAAAAATTAAGTAGATAAAAATAATAAAAAAATTGAACAGATATATATACTGGATTATTTTTGAGAAAGAATTTGAACAGATAGAGAGAAAGAACAAGAGAGAGAGAAAGAAAGATTGCAACAGATCCTGGTTTGGTGTATTTCGACAGATAATAAAATTGAACAGATAAAAATAAATTGAAGATTTTGACTGGTTTTTTGAACTTATAAGAAATTTAGGATAGATATTTCAATAGATGAGAGATTAAAATTGAACTGATAATAAAATTTAGACAAAAAGTTGCACAGATAGAGAAAAAATTGGAACAAATAGTAAAATTTTTTTGAATATATACACCAATAAAAAATAATTAAACAATTACATGTAAATTTGAACATATAGAAAAAAAATAAAAAATTCAACAGAAAAATTAAGGAGTAAAATTGAAAACAAAACGTCTTTCAAAACAAACAAAATGACTTCTCACCAAATTATTTTACTCAATGCCTGCAGAGGACCATCGGAGGAAAAGATTCAATTGATTCTGCTCCTTATGGACAGTTTTTTTTTTCAAGTTCACAGATCTAATTCCTCCTCTCTTTTTTTTTTTTTTTTTTTTAAAGTTGTTCATCTGTGTTGTTGTTGTATGATGAAACAAATTGCAACAAATAGTGGTAAATGAACAAAAAAAATTAAAAATTAAGCAGATAAAAATAATAAAAAAATTGGACAGATATATATATACTGGATTATTTTTTAGAAAGAATTTCAACAGATAGAGAGAAAAAACAAGAGAGAGAGAAAGAAAGATTGCAACAGATCCTGGTTTGGTGTATTTCAAGAGCTAATAAAATTGAACAGATAAAAATAAATTGACGATTGTGACTGGTTTGTTTAACAGATTAGAAATTTTGGATAGATATTTGAACAGATAAGAGATTAAAATTGAACTGATAATAAAATCTGGAGAAAAAGTTGCATAGATAGAGAAAAAAATTGAATAGATAGTCAAAATTTTTGAATATATAGACAAAAAAAATAATTAAACACTGAAATGTAAATTTGAACATATAGAAAAAAATAAAAAATTCAATAGAAAAATTAAGGAGTAAAATTGAAAACAAAACGTCTTTCAAAACAAACAAAATGACTTCTCACCAAATTATTTTACTCAATGCCTGTAGAGGGCCATCGGAGGAAAAGACTCCATTGATCCTACTCCTTATGGACAGTTTTTTTTCTCAAGCACACAGATCTAATTCCTCCTCTTTTTCTTTTCCTTTTTTTTTAAGTTGTTGATCTGTGTTGTTGTTTTATGATGAAACAAATTGCAACAAATAGTTGTGAATGAACAAAAAAAAATTAAAAATTAAGCAGATAAAAATAATAAAAAAAATTGAACAGATATATATATACTGGATTATTTTTTATAAAGAATTTCAACAGATAGAGAGAAAGAACAAGAGAGAGAAAAAAAGATTGCAACAGATCCTGGTTTGGTATATTTCAACAGATAATAAAATTAAAAAAATAAATTGAAGATTGTGACTGGTTTGTTTAACAGATTAGAAATTTTGGATAGATATTTGAACAGATAAGAGATTAAAATAGAACTAATAATAAAATCTAAACAAAAAGTTGCACAGATAGAGAAAAAAATTGAAGAGATAGTCAAAATTTTTGAATATATAGACAAAAAAATAATAATTAAACACTTAAATGTAAATTTGAACATATAGAAAAAAAATAAAAAATTCAACAGAAAAATTAATGAGTAAAATTGAAAACAAAACGTCTTTCAAAAAAAAAAAAAAAAGGCTTCTCACAAATTATTTTACTCAATGCCTGCAGAGGACCATCGGAGGAGAAGACTCCATTGATCCTGCTCCTTACGGACATTTTTTTTTCAAGCACACAGATCTAATTCCTCTTCTTTTTTTTTTAAGTTGTTGATCTGTGTTGTTGTTGTACGATGAAACAAATTGCAACAGATAGTTGTAAATGAATCAAAAAAAATAAAAATTAAGTAGATAAAAATAATAAAAAAATTGAACAGATATATATACTGGATTATTTTTGAGAAAGAATTTGAACAGATAGAGAGAAAGAACAAGAGAGAGAGAAAGAAAGATTGCAACAGATCCTGGTTTGGTGTATTTCGACAGATAATAAAATTGAACAGATAAAAATAAATTGAAGATTTTGACTGGTTTTTTGAACTTATAAGAAATTTAGGATAGATATTTCAATAGATGAGAGATTAAAATTGAACTGATAATAAAATTTAGACAAAAAGTTGCACAGATAGAGAAAAAATTGGAACAGATAGTAAAATTTTTTTGAATATATACACCAATAAAAAATAATTAAACAATTACATGTAAATTTGAACATATAGAAAAAAAATAAAAAATTCAACAGAAAAATTAAGGAGTAAAATTGAAAACAAAACGTCTTTCAAAACAAACAAAATGACTTCTCACCAAATTATTTTACTCAATGCCTGCAGAGGACCATCGGAGGAAAAGATTCAATTGATTCTGCTCCTTATGGACAGTTTTTTTTTTCAAGTTCACAGATCTAATTCCTCCTCTCTTTTTTTTTTTTTTTTTTTTTAAAGTTGTTCATCTGTGTTGTTGTTGTATGATGAAACAAATTGCAACAAATAGTGGTAAATGAACAAAAAAAATTAAAAATTAAGCAGATAAAAATAATAAAAAAATTGGACAGATATATATATACTGGATTATTTTTTAGAAAGAATTTCAACAGATAGAGAGAAAAAACAAGAGAGAGAGAAAGAAAGATTGCAACAGATCCTGGTTTGGTGTATTTCAAGAGCTAATAAAATTGAACAGATAAAAATAAATTGACGATTGTGACTGGTTTGTTTAACAGATTAGAAATTTTGGATAGATATTTGAACAGATAAGAGATTAAAATTGAACTGATAATAAAATCTGGAGAAAAAGTTGCATAGATAGAGAAAAAAATTGAATAGATAGTCAAAATTTTTGAATATATAGACAAAAAAAATAATTAAACACTGAAATGTAAATTTGAACATATAGAAAAAAAATAAAAAATTCAATAGAAAAATTAAGGAGTAAAATTGAAAACAAAACGTCTTTCAAAACAAACAAAATGACTTCTCACCAAATTATTTTACTCAATGCCTGTAGAGGGCCATCGGAGGAAAAGACTCCATTGATCCTACTCCTTATGGACAGTTTTTTTTCTCAAGCACACAGATCTAATTCCTCCTCTTTTTCTTTTCCTTTTTTTTTAAGTTGTTGATCTGTGTTGTTGTTTTATGATGAAACAAATTGCAACAGATAGTTGTGAATGAACAAAAAAAAATTAAAAATTAAGCAGATAAAAATAATAAAAAAAAATTGAACAGATATATATATACTGGATTATTTTTTATAAAGAATTTCAACAGATAGAGAGAAAGAACAAGAGAGAGAAAGAAAGATTGCAACAGATCCTGGTTTGGTATATTTCAACAGATAATAAAATTAAAAAAATAAATTGAAGATTGTGACTGGTTTGTTTAACAGATTAGAAATTTTGGATAGATATTTGAACAGATAAGAGATTAAAATAGAACTGATAATAAAATCTAAACAAAAGTTGCACAGATAGAGAAAAAAATTGAAGAGATAGTCAAAATTTTTGAATATATAGACAAAAAAATAATAATTAAACACTTAAATGTAAATTTGAACATATAGAAAAAAAATAAAAAATTCAACAGAAAAATTAATGAGTAAAATTGAAAACAAAACGTCTTTCAAAACAAAAAAAAAAAGGCTTCTCACAAATTATTTTACTCAATGCCTGCAGAGGACCATCGGAGGAGAAGACTCCATTGATCCTGCTCCTTATGGACATTTTTTTTTTCAAGCACACAGATCTAATTCCTCTTTTTTTTTTTTAAGTTGTTGATCTGTGTTGTTGTTGTACGATGAAACAAATTGCAACAGATAGTTGTAAATGAATCAAAAAAAATAAAAATTAAGTAGATAAAAATAATAAAAAAATTGAACAGATATATATACTGGATTATTTTTGAGAAAGAATTTGAACAGATAGAGAGAAAGAACAAGAGAGAGAGAAAGAAAGATTGCAACAGATCCTGGTTTTGTGTATTTCAACAGATAATAAAATTGAACAGATAAAAATAAATTGAAGATTGTGACTGGTTTGTTGAACAGATAAAAAATTTGAGATAGTTATTTGAACAGATATGAGATTAAAATTGAACTGATAATAAAATCATAAAAAAAGTTGTAAAGATAGAGAAAAAAATTGAACAGATAGTCAAAATTTTCAAATATATAGACAAAAAAATAATAATTAAACACTTAAATATAAATTTGAACATATAGAAAAAAAAATAAAAAATTCAACAGATAAATTAAGGAGTAAAATTGAAAACAAAACGTCTTTGAAAAAAAAAAAAAAGGACTTCTCACCAAATTATTTTACTCAATGCCTACAGGGGACCATCGGAGGAGACGACTCCATTGATCCTGCTCTTTATGGATAGTTTTTTTTTTCAAGCACACAGATCTAATTCATCATCTTTCTCTTTTTTTTTTCTTTTTTTTTTTTAAGTTGTTGATTTGTGTTGTTGTTGTATGATGTAACAAATTGCAATAGATAGTAGTAAATGAACAAAAAAAAATTACAAATTAAGTAGATAAAAATAATAATAAAAATTGAACAGATATATATATACTGGATTATTTTTTAGAAAGAATTTCAACAGATAGAGAGTAAGAAAGATAGCAACTGATCCTGGTTTGGCGTATTTCAACAGATAATAAAATTGAACTGATAAAAATAAATTGAAGATTGTGACTGGTGTGTTGAACAGATAAGAAATTTTGGATAGATATTTGAACAGATAAGAGATTAAAATTGAACTGATAATAAAATCTAGAGAAAAAGTTGCACAGATAGAAAAAAAAATTGAACAGATAGTTAAAATTTTTGAATATATATACAAAACAATCATAATTAAACACTTAAATATAAATTTGAATATATAGAAAAAAATATAAAATTCAACAGAAAAATTAAGGAGTAAAATTGAAAATAAAACGTCTTTCAAAACAAACAAAAGGACTTCTCACCAAATTATTTTACTCAATGCCTGCAGAGGACCATCGGAGGAGAAGACTCCATTGATCCTGCTCCTTATGGACATTTTTTTTTTCAAGCACACAGATCTAATTCCTTCTCTTTTTCTTTTCTTTTTTGTTTTTAAGTTGTTGATCTGTGTTGTTGTTGTATGATGAATCAAATTGCAACAGATAGTTGTAAATGAACAAAAAAAATTAAAAATTAAGCAGATAAAAATATTAAAAAAAATTTACAGATATATATACTGGATTATTTTTTAGAAAGAATTTCAACAGATAGAGAGAAAGAACAAGAGAGAGAGAAAGAAAGATTGCAACAGATTCTAGTTTGGTGTATTTCAACAGATAATAAAATTGAACAGATAAAAATAAATTGAAGATTGTGACTGGTTTGTTGAACAATTAAGAAATTTGGGATAGATATTTGAACAGATAAGAGATTAAAATTGAAATGACAATAAAATCTAGACAAAAAGTTGCACAGATAGAGAGAAAAATTGAACAGATAGTCAAATTTTTTGAATATATAGACAAAAAAAATAATTAAACACTTAAATGCAAATTTGAACATATAGAAAAATAAAATAAAATATTCGACAGATAAATTAAGGAGTAAAATTGAAAACAAAACGTCTTTCAAAACAAACAAAAGGACTTCTCACCAAATTATTTTACTCAATGCCTGCAGGGGACCATCGGAGGGGAAGACTCCACTGATCCTGCTCCATATGGAAATTTTTTTTTTTCAAGCACGCAGATCTAATTCCTCCTCTCTTTTTTTCTTTTTTTTTTTAAGTTTATGATCTGTGTTGTTGTTGTATGATGAAACAAATTGCAACAGATAGTTGTAAATGAACCAAAAAAAAATTAAGTAGATAAAAATAATAAAAAAAATTGAACAGATATATATATATACACTCTATTATTTTTGAGAAAGAATTTCAAAAAATAGAGGGAAAGAACAAAAGAGAGATAAAGAAAGATTGCAACTGATCCTGGTTTGGTGTATTTCAATAGATAATAAAATTGAACAGATAAAAATAAATTCAAGATTGTGAATGGTTTGTTGAACAAATAAGAAATTTGGGATAGATATTTGAATAGATAAGAGATTAAAATTGAACCGATAATAAAATCTAGACAAAAAGTTACACAGATAAAGAAAAAAATTGAACAGATAGTCAAAATTTTTGAATATATAGACAAAAAAATCATAATTAAACAATTAAAGGTAAATTTGAACATATAGAAAAAAAAGAAAAAATTTAACAGGTAAATTAAGGAGTAAAATTGAAAACAAAACGATTTTCAAAACAAACAAAAAGGACTTCTCACCAAACTATTTTACTCAATGCTTGCAGAGGACCATCGGAAGAGAAGACTCCATTGATCCTGCTCTTTATGGACAGTTTTTTTTTTCAAGCACACAGATCTAATTCGTCCTCTTTTTTTTTTTTTAAGTAGTTGATCTGTGTTGTTGTTGTATGATGAAACAAATTGTAAAAGATAGTTGCAAATGAACAAAAAAAATTAAAAATTAAGCAGATAAAAAGAAGAAAAAAAATTGAACAGATAAATATATACACTGTATTATTTTTGAGAATGAATTTCAACAGATAGAGAGAAAGAACAAGAGAGAGAGAAAGAAAGAAAGATTGCAATAGATCCTGGTTTGGTGTATTTCAACAAATAATAAAATGGAACTAATAAAAATAAATTGAACATTGTGACTGGTGTGTTGAACAGATAAGAAATTTGGGATAGTTATTTGAACAGATAAGTGATTAAAATTGAACTAACAAGAAAATCTAGACAAAAAGTTGCACAGATAGAGAAAAAAATTGAATAGACAGTCAAAATTTTTGAATATATAGACAAAAAAATAATAATTAAACACTTAAATGTATATTTAAACATATAGAAAAAAAATAAAAAATTCAACAGATAAATTAAGGAGTAAAATTGAAAACAAAACGTCTTTCAAAACAAACAAAATGACTTCTCACCAAATTATTTTACTCAATGCCTGCAGAGGACCATCGGAGGAGAAGACTCCATTGATCATGCTCCTTATGGACAGTTTTTTTTGTTTTTTCAAGCACACAGATCTAATTCCTCATCTTTTTCTTTTCTTTTTTGTTTTAAGTTGTTGCTCTATGTTGTTGTTGTATGATGAAAATATTGCAACAGATAGTTGTAAATGAACAAAAGAATTAAAAATTAAACAGATAAAAAAAAAAAATTAAACATATATATATACTGGATTATTTTTTAGAATGAATTTCAACAGATAGAGAGAAAGAACAAGAGAGAGAGAGAGAGAAAGATTGCAACAGATCCTGGTTTGGTGTATTTCAACATATAATAAAATTGAACAGATAAAAATAAATTGAAGATTGTGACTGGTTTGTTGAAGAGACAAGAAATTTGGGATAGATATGTGAACAGATAAGAGATTAAAATTGAACTGATAATAAAATCTAGACAAAAAGTTGCATAGATAGAGATAAAAATTGAACAGATAGTCAAAATTTTTGATTATATAGACAAAAAAAATAATTAAACACTTAAATGTTTACATGAACATCTAAAAAAAAAAATTCAACAGAAAAATTAGGGAGTAAAATTGAAAACAAAACGTCTTTCAAAACAAACAAAATGACTTCTCACCAAATTATTTTACTCAATGCCTGTAGAGGGCCATCGGAGGAAAAGACTCCATTGATCCTGCTCCTTATGGACAGTTTTTTTTTTCAAGCACACAGATCTAATTCCTCCTCTTTTTCTTTTCCTTTTTTTTAAGTTGTTGATCTGTGTTGTTGTTTTATGATGAAACAAATTGCAACAGATAGTTGTAAATGAACAAAAAAAAATTAAAAATTAAGCAGATAAAAATAATAAAAAAATTGAACAGATATATATATACTGGATTATTTTTGAGAATGAATTTCAACAGATAGAGAGAAAGAACAAGGGAGAGAGAGAAAGAAAGACTGCAACAGATCTTGGTTTGGTCTTTTTCAAAAAATAATGAAATTGAACAGATAAAAATGAATTGAAGATTGTGATTGGTTTGTTGAACAGATAAGAAATTTGGGATAGATATTTTAACAGATAAGAGATTAAAATTGAACTGATAATAAAATCTAGACAAAAAGTTACGCAGATAGAGAAAAAAATTGAAGAGATAGTCAATTTTTTTGAATATATAGACAAAAAAAATAATAAAACACTTAAATGTAAATTTGAACATATAGAAAAAAAAATAAAAAATTCAACAGAAAAATTAAGGAGTAAAATTGAAAACAAAACGTCTTTCAAAACAAAGAAAAGGACTTCTCACCAAATTATTTTACTCAATGCTTGCAGAGGATCATCGGAGGAGAAGACTCCATTGATCCTGCTCCTTATGGACAGTTTTTTTTTTCCAAGCACACAGATGTAATTCCTCCACTTTTTTTTTTTAAGTTGTTGATCTTTGTTATTGTTGTATGATGAAACAAATTGCAACAGATTGTTGTAAATGAGCAAAAAAAATTAAAAATTAAAAATTAAGTAGATAAAAATAATAAAAAAAAATTGAACAGATATATATATGCTGGATTATTTTTGAGAATGAATTTCAACAGATAGAGAGAAAGAACAAGAGAGAGAGAAAGAAAGATTGCAACAGATCCTGGTTCGGTGTATTTCGACAGATAATAAAATTGAACAGATAAAAATAAATTGAAGATTATAACTGGTTTGTTGAACATATAAGAAATGTGGGATATATATTTGAACAGATAAGAGATTAAAATTGAACTGATAATAAAATCTAGACAAAAAGTTGCACAGATAGAGAAAAAAATTGAACAGATAGTCAAATTTTTTGAATATATGGAGAAAAAAAAAATTTAACACTTATATGTAAAATTGAACATATAGAAAAAAAAAATTGAACAGATAAATGAAGTGTCACGCCCCACATTTTATTACTCGAAGTCATTACCAAGTTCCTTAACTTAATTCAATTTCAGAGATAACATGCGGAAATAAACTCAAATGTTCAATAAAAGTAATGAACAACAATTCTCTCATTCGAATGTAAATTAAATACAACATGAGTAATCTAAATAAGTTGCCCTTAGGCTTACAACAATAAATCAAATGAAGGGTGTAACCCTTTTACACATATGGCATTCCGCCTACAACTAAGAGGCCCCCGTGGCCAACAAATAAGAAGATCCAAATCTTGTAGCACATCCTGCTAAACACCTGAAAAAGATTCAACAACGTGGGATGAACATATAGTCCAGTAGGGATCTCAACATGATCCTCAACAATAACAACAGTACAGATAGCTATGATCATGCTCACTCATTCTCATACTAGAATAGTGATGTGACAGTTTATACAAAAATATATATATATATAAACTTTTCTCGAAAACAACTATTTCATTCAACGCTATAAGCGATTCATCTTTTCCTTTTTCCTTTCATTTACCCCCATTCCCACTCTTTCATATATAGACAATTACTTAGGAAATAAATTCATTAAGACCACCACCCTTATCCAATTTCCACACATACCACAGATGTGACTTCCCTAAACACATTTCTAAAATATTTGATTCTCTTTACACTTCCAAAAAAACAACGGGTTATTTCGGTTCAATTCCAACTCTATCATAACTATACATGCATACCTTTATAAAAAGGGAGATAACACTCAACTACATGCACAAGATAAATCTATGAGGCAACTTGGCCCTCCAAAACTGAAACCAACATTATCCACAATGTTTCCAGATACACTGAAACAATAACAACAAAACTTGCTCTACTAACTAGGTGCGTAGTAAGCCAAAATACACTTCCCATAACAACATACCATTTTACCAGGCGCTAGCTGGAAGGGTGTGGTACCTTAGATTATAAGCGCCTACAGTTCTCCAGGCGCTAGCTGGAAGGTAACGGTACCTCTGATTATAAGCGCGGCATATAATGCCAACAACAACCGTGCAACAAGGCATAACCGACATGTATAATGCAAATACATAAACTATGAGGATACAAACAATGTGTTAAGATGTATGAACACATAGGTGTGTGGAGTACATCCCCTATCTTCTCACACACACTGGAGTCCAACCCCTCTCTCCTCCCTAACAAATATACATATATAATGTATCTCAACATTTCATCACATATGACGATCAATCAACAATGGTGTAAAGCATACACGACAACCCAACTCAAACATGTCATCCTCCACCGATGACCAAGGACAAAACCTCTAGATGCAGGTGTATTGTACATCTATAAACATACTCCATTATCATGAATCACAAACCCAACAACGACATTAACATGGTAGTTAAAGATACAACTTCTACATGTGTATTTAACACTCAAAACACAACAACTCACTTCTCAAACTTATTTCGAAAACACTTTTCCCATTCTCCCAAAGCAACTCCATATCATTATTGTGATCACAAAACCAACTCTAGTATTCTTGTTTCCATAAAATCAATTCCAAAACTATGGTTAACCCCTTAGGCATTAACACCCTTTCCCAACTCATTTTAATCAACGAGATTCATGTACACTAGCCAACAAACCCCCCATTTTAATTACCAAGTCAACACATAATTTAGGACTTTTCCTCCATTTAACTACAACATGCTAATTTATATTCTAATTAGCCAAGACAACAACTAATGAAGCCAAACCCAATCTTAACACAACCAACCCTAGGTTTACCCCATGATTTTCAAATAAAACCAACATGATATAATTTTCATGCAATACAAAATAACCACATGTCTATCTATAGACGAAGTATTGAAAAGAGAACATGGAGAATCCCTACCTCGAAGCAAAGAATCCAAAGAAGAAGATGACCCTGAAACAAAGTGCTCCAAATCTACTATTCTTCAGATTAAAATGTAGCCCTCACTCTCCTCTACCTTTTTAATGAAGGAACTAGGTTAGATATACACTCTAACTAGATGAAACCTAGGAGAGAATGTGTTTAGAGAAGAAGAGAAGTCGGACTTTAGGGTTTGGGATCAAAAAGAATGAAAAACTGCCCTAAAAATCCCGCTGCTGCGTTTAAATACTGGACAGGCTCGCTCGAGCGAAGACCTGGTCGCTCGAGCGACCAGACACAAAAACAGACCTCGCTCGAGCGACAAGAAGCTCGCTCGAGCGACAAGACAGACCAGCTCGCTCGAGCGACAAGAAGCTCGCTCGAGCCAACAACCACTGCTCTCAGGTCTAGCACTGGACGCAAACCTCGCTCGAGCCAAGAAATGCTCGCTCGAGCGACGGACCAAAAACAAAGGCCTCGCTCGAGCGAAGATAAGCTCGCTCGAGCGACCAAGCCAAAAACTGAACATCAACTCTTGGTTTCTAAACCCAACCAACCTGCAATCAACCTGCCCAAAACATCCTATAACCCAAAATAAGGAATCAAAGGACAACAACAACAATAATATGACAATAGAATCCTCGGAACATAAGTCCGGATACAATAATCAAATGGTAAAAGACCGGGGTCACTACAACCTCCCCCCCTTAAAGAATTTCGTCCCCGAAATTAAGGATACGTCAAAATACAAGACCAACTGGTTACACACACCAACATTCCCCCCAATACTAGGAGTGAAACCGTTCTCTCTACAAACCGTCAAGCCACTCTTACCAAGGAAGAGACTTACTAAGGAGATACGTCCCAAAAGACAACGCTTAAGGTACGAAAACCTCAACAAACCAAACCTTTCCCCGAAACAAAACAACAACAGACTAGTATTTCAAGCCAAGTCACTACTCAACAACAAGATTCCCAAAAAGCTAACTAAAGCAAATCTTATGAGTAAATAATAAGAAAACATTTTCTTGCTCAAGAGACATTTCTCAAAGATAGTCAAATTTTCAATGTCAACTTTCCAAAATAAACCTTTCATTTTCCATACGAAACTCAACAGTTTTGTAAATATTTTTCACAAATACAGTGCTATCCAAAACACAAAATCATCCACTGTTTATTTACTAAAAAGATTTATTTAGAATTTCTCAAAGTCCTTGATTTAAATCAATTTCTCAACAACACCCTTAGGTGGCCCAAACACTAGGAAAAATTTTGTTTTCCATTTCTTTTCAACATACTATTAGCAACAACTATCACTCATACAGTGATACCAAAACCAACACGAAGCATAACATTTCTATAATGATAGTTAATAGAAATAAATACAGTGCTACCAACACATAAGGCATAAGAAATTCATGGTTTTGCAATTTCATCCCGCCTCCCTTTACTTAACCATTTTAATAACATACATCTGGCTCAGAACCTGGCCAACAATTTAAATGAGATAGTAACTCATATAAAACATTTTTCACTTCATAATAAATAAGCGTATAAGCTATATCAATCTTTCAATAGATACACATTTAGGTGTTGTATCATTGGAGTCCATCCCCTATCTCCTCCCAAACAATATATATACACATCATGTATAAACAAAATCCAATCATTCACAATGATCATTCAATACACATATTTGCTGTATTATAATAACTGTCATCTTTAATGACACAGCCCGGATGATTAGTTCCAGTTTTCCCTAATCAACACACAAAGTCTACAACAAACGAGACTAACCTCAAAGTGACCGATGTCCACCCAAAACACAATACCAATAAGCTGACTAATCAACTCAACAAACTCCACACTCAGTAATCCACACACTGATGTGCCACTCAAATTACTAACCCCAACACGGAGTTCTCTACACAAATCCCCAAATTTGGAATCTCATCGGATCTTCTCAAATTAAACCACATCGACACTGTGTCTAAGGGTATCACCATTTCCCTCCCCATGGCTGTATAGCAAGCCTACTCACTCCTCAACCGAAGACCGACATGGTCAACCTCAATCACAACAATTTAATCACGAAGGACAATTTTGACCGACGCCATTCTCGTTATCCTAGAATACAAACTGTTCTTCCTCTAAAGGATGCTGCCAGCATCTATTCACAAACCATACTCAACAATTGATAACCAATCACTATACGAACACTTCCCCTATACAACCGATGGAGTCACCACGAACTAGCTAACTAGTAACGCTCAAAACACAAACCAACCAACAGATACCATTTCCGCTAACCCGAGATACAGATCCCACACAACCTTGCTAATATCACACACCTGTCGAAACCATCACATCTAACACATACACCCACGGATTCCCGCTCTCAACAAATAATCTTAAAAAGTGAACAAGGCCCACAGGCCACCACAAGACTATCTCAACATACATTACCAAGCAAGCAACAACACTAGGATCATTGACCCCATTAACAACTTCTCAATACACAAGATAGAGAGTTCGAAATTCCAAACATACTCCCCAATACATGAGGATTAAACAAACAATATTATGCATATAAATGCAATACATAAACATGGTGCCTCAGCATCCAACAGTACACCGGTCCACTACAAAATCATCAAACATGATACACCACCGGTCAACATTACAAAAAGTCCTTCTCCAAGGTAACACTATAGGGCTCACTAATTAGTCGCCCCTCCCAGAGGACAAGAACGTCAACCATGGCCCAGCTGGCCACAAACAAAACAACCGCCAGACCTTCTACCCAGAGACTGGTCTGAAATCTGCACCTCCCCGGAACCCCCAACAGAAAGATCCGAAACCCCTGGCGAAGAAAGGAACCAGCCCCTAACTGAGCATGTTTCCATCTCCACCCCTTACTGAGCCTAGAGTGCTTAGGAACTACAAGACTGACCGAGATGGTCTCCTCCTTAACCCCATCATCACTAGCAATCAAGGCCTCTACATGGGCCGCTGCCTCAACTAAAGTATAATAATCCTTCCACAAGGATCCAGCTACCTTCTCCCGAATATCGGAACACAACCGCTTTTCGAACTCAAAACAACGACGCTCCTCTGTTGTCACCAACTCTGGAGCAAACCACGACAAACTACCAAACCGTATCTCAAACTGTGCCACAGGAGTGTCATCCTGACGCAACTCCAAAAACTGTTCCCTCAACCTTTCTCGAGCAGAAGGAGGGAAATACTTGGCCCAAAAGGCCTCGGTAAAAGCAACCCACGTGCCACCCACATTATTCTTAGCATTCTTTCACCAATAACTCGCATCACTCTTCAACTGAAAGGTCGCCAAAGAAACCCTCAACTCCTCATCTTCGACTCTAAGCATATCAAGAGTCTTGGTAATCTGCTCTAACCAACTCTCTGCTTCCAACGGTTTAGCCTCCCCCACAAACCCAGGTGGACCGGAGCGAAAGAACTCCTTAGTAAGCTTGAGAGCATGCCCTCTGCCGCCCTCAGTATGAGCTAGGGTGTTTTGCACTGCTCTCACAATCTCACGTGCGACATCCTCGCCGACAGCCGATGCTGTAACGGCAGGTACTAAAGGAACTGCTGTGCCTCTCCAGGCGTTCCTACTACTCAACCGACCTCTACTCCCTCGTGTAAACATCCTATAAAGCACAAAATAAAATACACTTAGTGCCAACACAATAGCCTTCTCCGAGACACACCCTACTACTGGTAAGTCACAAGACACACTTAGCCTCAAACTTTACATCTCTACTGCATATAAACATCTAAACATATAAACACATAATCGAATCAAGTCCACAAAGATAGCCACTCATCCCGGAACTCCCAAGGAATTCCTATCAGAAACCACGTTGATCAGGCGTGTTTCGAAAAGGACCTCAAAGCAAGTTCACCGGTTATGAATACTATCCAGGAGACTGAATCCCATGCTCACATAAATGCAACACATAAGTCCTAATATTCATGTTAACTATATGCAACGTCCTCACTACACTACACGTAGTAAACCCACTGTGGTACAAACCACTTCCCACGAGCTCAAGGTATTCAAACCCGGTAGCTCTGATACCAAGTTGTCACGCCCCACATTTTATTACTCGAAGTCATTACCAAGTTCCTTAACTTAATTCAATTTCAGAGATAACATGCGGAAATAAACTCAAATGTTCAATAAAAGTAATGAACAACAATTCTCTCATTCGAATGTAAATTAAATACAACATGAGTAATCTAAATAAGTTGCCCTTAGGCTTACAACAATAAATCAAATGAAGGGTGTAACCCTTTTACACATATGGCATTCCGCCTACAACTAAGAGGCCCCCGTGGCCAACAAATAAGAAGATCCAAATCTTGTAGCACATCCTGCTAAACACCTGAAAAAGATTCAACAACGTGGGATGAACATATAGTCCAGTAGGGATCTCAACATGATCCTCAACAATAACAACAGTACAGATAGCTATGATCATGCTCACTCATTCTCATACTAGAATAGTAATGTGACAGTTTATACAAAAATATATATATATATAAACTTTTCTCGAAAACAACTATTTCATTCAACGCTATAAGCGATTCATCTTTTCCTTTTTCCTTTCATTTACCCCCATTCCCACTCTTTCATATATAGACAATTACTTAGGAAATAAATTCATTAAGACCACCACCCTTATCCAATTTCCACACATACCACAGATGTGACTTCCCTAAACACATTTCTAAAATATTTGATTCTCTTTACACTTCCAAAAAAACAACGGGTTATTTCGGTTCAATTCCAACTCTATCATAACTATACATGCATACCTTTATAAAAAGGGAGATAACACTCAACTACATGCACAAGATAAATCTATGAGGCAACTTGGCCCTCCAAAACTGAAACCAACATTATCCACAATGTTTCCAGATACACTGAAACAATAACAACAAAACTTGCTCTACTAACTAGGTGCGTAGTAAGCCAAAATACACTTCCCATAACAACATACCATTTTACCAGGCGCTAGCTGGAAGGGTGTGGTACCTTAGATTATAAGCGCCTACAGTTCTCCAGGCGCTAGCTGGAAGGTAACGGTACCTCTGATTATAAGCGCGGCATATAATGCCAACAACAACCGTGCAACAAGGCATAACCGACATGTATAATGCAAATACATAAACTATGAGGATACAAACAATGTGTTAAGATGTATGAACACATAGGTGTGTGGAGTACATCCCCTATCTTCTCACACACACTGGAGTCCAACCCCTCTCTCCTCCCTAACAAATATACATATATAATGTATCTCAACATTTCATCACATATGACGATCAATCAACAATGGTGTAAAGCATACACGACAACCCAACTCAAACATGTCATCCTCCACCGATGACCAAGGACAAAACCTCTAGATGCAGGTGTATTGTACATCTATAAACATACTCCATTATCATGAATCACAAACCCAACAACGACATTAACATGGTAGTTAAAGATACAACTTCTACATGTGTATTTAACACTCAAAACACAACAACTCACTTCTCAAACTTATTTCGAAAACACTTTTCCCATTCTCCCAAAGCAACTCCATATCATTATTGTGATCACAAAACCAACTCTAGTATTCTTGTTTCCATAAAATCAATTCCAAAACTATGGTTAACCCCTTAGGCATTAACACCCTTTCCCAACTCATTTTAATCAACGAGATTCATGTACACTAGCCAACAAACCCCCCATTTTAATTACCAAGTCAACACATAATTTAGGACTTTTTCTCCATTTAACTACAACATGCTAATTTATATTCTAATTAGCCAAGACAACAACTAATGAAGCCAAACCCAATCTTAACACAACCAACCCTAGGTTTACCCCATGATTTTCAAATAAAACCAACATGATATAATTTTCATGCAATACAAAATAACCACATGTCTATCTATAGACGAAGTATTGAAAAGAGAACATGGAGAATCCCTACCTCGAAGCAAAGAATCCAAAGAAGAAGATGACCCTAAAACAAAGTGCTCCAAATCTACTATTCTTCAGATTAAAATGTAGCCCTCACTCTCCTCTACCTTTTTAATGAAGGAACTAGGTTAGATATACACTCTAACTAGATGAAACCTAGGAGAGAATGTGTTTAGAGAAGAAGAGAAGTCGGACTTTAGGGTTTGGGATCAAAAAGAATGAAAAACTGCCCTAAAAATCCCGCTGCTGCGTTTAAATACTGGACAGGCTCGCTCGAGCGAAGACCTGGTCGCTCGAGCGACCAGACACAAAAACAGACCTCGCTCGAGCGACAAGAAGCTCGCTCGAGCGACAAGACAGACCAGCTCGCTCGAGCGACAAGAAGCTCGCTCGAGCCAACAACCACTGCTCTCAGGTCTAGCACTGGACGCAAACCTCGCTCGAGCCAAGAAATGCTCGCTCGAGCGACGGACCAAAAACAAAGGCCTCGCTCGAGCGAAGATAAGCTCGCTCGAGCGACCAAGCCAAAAACTGAACATCAACTCTTGGTTTCTAAACCCAACCAACCTGCAATCAACCTGCCCAAAACATCCTATAACCCAAAATAAGGAATCAAAGGACAACAACAACAATAATATGACAATAGAATCCTCGGAACATAAGTCCGGATACAATAATCAAATGGTAAAAGACCGGGGTCACTACATGAAGGAATAAAATTGAAAACAAAACGTTTTTCAAAACAGACAAAAGGACTTCTCACCAAATTATTTTACTCAATGCCAGCAGAGGAACATCGGAGGAGAAGACTCCATTGATCCTGCTCCTTATGGACAATTTTTTTTTCAAGCACACAGATCTAATTCATCCTCCTTTTTTTTTTTTTTTAAGTAGTTGATCTGTGTTGTTGCATGATGAAACAAATTACAACAGATAGTTGTAAATGAACAAAAAAAATAAAAATTAAGTAGATAAAAATAACAAAAAAATTGAACAGATATATATATTGGATTATTCTTGAGAATGAATTTCAACAGATAGAGAGAAAGAACAAGAGAGAGAGAAAGAAAGACTACAACAGATCTTGGTTTGGTCTTTTTCAAAAAATAATAAAATTGAACAGATAAAAATAAATTGAAGATTGTGACTTGTTTGTTGCACCGATAAGAAATTTGGGATAGATATTTTAACAGATAAGTGATTAAAATTGAACTGATAATAAAATCTAGACAACAAGTTGCACAGATCGAGAAACAAATTGAAGAGATAATCAATTTTTTTGAATATATAGACAAAAAAATAATTAAACACTTAAATGTAAATTTGAACATATAGAAAAAAAATAAAAAATTCAACAGAAAAATTAAGGAGTAAAATTGAACACAAAACGTCTTTCAAAACAAACAAAAGGACTTCTCACCAAATTATTTTACTCAATGCTTGTAGAGGACCATCGGAGGAGAAGACTCCATTAATCCTGCTCCTTATGGACAGTTTTTTTTTCCAAGCACACAGATCTAGATCCTCCACTTTTTTTTTTTTTTTTTTAAGTTGTTGATCTGTGTTGTTGTTGTATGATGAAACAAATTGCAACAGATTGTTGTAAATGAACAAAAAAAATTAAAACTTAAAAATTAAGCAGATAACAATAATAAAAAAATTGAACATATATATATATACTGGATTATTTTTGAGAATGAATTTCAGCAGATAGAGAGAAAGAACCAGAGAGAGTGAAAGAAAGATTGCAACAGATCCTAGTTTGGTGTATTTCAACAGATAATAAAATTGAACAGACAAAAATAAATTGAAGATTGTGACTAGTTTATTGAACATATAAGAAATTTGGGATAGATATTTCAATAGATGAGAGATTAAAATTGAACTAATAATAAAATCTAGACAAAAAGTTGCACAGATAGAGAAAAAAATTGAACAGATAGTAAAATTTTTTTAATATATACACAAAAAAATAATAATTAAACAATTAAATGTAAATTTGAACATTTAGAAAAAAAATAAAAAAATTCAACAGAAAAATTTAGGAGTAAAATTGAAAACAAAACGTCTTTCAAAACAAACAAAATGACTTCTCACCAAATTATTTTACTCAATGCCTGCACAGGACCATCGGAGGAAAAGATTCCATTGATCCTGCTCCTTATGGACAGTTTTTTTTTCAAGCACACAGATCTAATTCCTCATCTTTTTTTTTTTTTTAAAGTTGTTGATCTGTGTTGTTGTTGTATGATGAAACAAATTGCAACAAATAATTGTAAATGAACAAAATAAAAATAAAAATTAAGCAGATAAAAATAATAAAAAAATTGAACAGATATATATATATACTGGATTGTTTTTTAGAAAGAATTTCAACAGATAGAGAGAAAAAACAAGAGAGAGAGAAAGAAAGATTGCAACAGATCCTGGTTTGGTGTATTTCAACAGCTAATAAAATTGAACAGATAAAAATAAATTGAAGATTGTGACTGGTTTGTTGAACAGATTAGAAATTTTGGATAGATATTTGAACAGATAAGAGATTAAAATTGAACTGATAATAAAATCTGGAGAAAAAGTTGTATAGATAGAGAAAAAAATTGAATAGATAGTCAAAATTTTTGAATATATAGACAAAAAAAATAATTAAACACTGAAATGTAAATTTGAACATATAGAAAAAAAAATAAAAAATTCAACAGAAAAATTAAGGAGTAAAATTGAAAACAAAACGTCTTTCAAAACAAAGAAAAGGACTTCTCACCAAATTATTTTACTCAATGCCTGTAGAGGGCCATCGGAGGAAAAGACTCCATTGATCCTGCTCCTTATGGACAGTTTTTTTTTTCAAGCACACAGATCTAATTCCTCCTCTTTTTCTTTTCCTTTTTTTTAAGTTGTTGATCTGTGTTGTTGTTTTATGATGAAACAAATTGCAACAGATAGTTGTAAATGAACAAAAAAAAAAAATTAAAAATTAAGCAGATAGAAATAATAAAAAAATTGAACAGATATATATATACTGGATTATTTTTGAGAATGAATTTCAACAGATAGAGAGAAAGAACAAGGGAGAGAGAGAAAGAAAGACTGCAACAGATCTTGGTTTGGTCTTTTTCAAAAAATAATGAAATTGAACAGATAAAAATGAATTGAAGATTGTGACTGGTTTGTTGAACAGATAAGAAATTTGGGATAGATATTTTAACAGATAAGAGATTAAAATTGAACTGATAATAAAATCTAGACAAAAAGTTGCACAGATAGAGAAAAAAATTGAAGAGATAGTCAATTTTTTTGAATATATAGACAAAAAAAATAATAAAACACTTAAATGTAAATTTGAACATATAGAAAAAAAAATAAAAAATTCAACAGAAAAATTAAGGAGTAAAATTGAAAACAAAACGTCTTTCAAAACAAAGAAAAGGACTTCTCACCAAATTATTTTACTCAATGCTTGCAGAGGAAAATCGGAGGAGAAGACTCCATTAATCCTGCTCCTTATGGACAGTTTTTTTTTCCAAGCACACAGATCTAATTCCTCCACTTTTTTTTTTTTTTTTAAGTTGTTGATCTGTGTTGTTGTTGTATGATGAAACAAATTGCAACAGATTGTTGTAAATGAACAAAAAAAATTAAAAATTAAAAATTAAGCAGATAACAATAATAAAAAAATTGAACATATATATATATACTGGATTATTTTTGAGAATGAATTTCAGCAGATAGAGAGAAAGAACCAGAGGGAGTGAAAGAAAGATTGCAACAGATCCTAGTTTGGTGTATTTCAACAGATAATAAAATTGAACAGACAAAAATAAATTGAAGATTGTGACTAGTTTATTGAACATAAAAGAAATTTGGGATAGATATTTCAATAGATGAGAGATTAAAATTGAACTGATAATAAAATCTAGACAAAAAGTTGCACAGATAGAGAAAAAAATTGAACAGATAGTAAAATTTTTTTAATATATACACAAAAAAATAATAATTAAACAATTAAATGTAAATTTGAACATTTAGAAAAAAAATAAAAAAATTCAACAGAAAAATTTAGGAGTAAAATTGAAAACAAAACGTCTTTCAAAACAAACAAAATGACTTCTCACCAAATTATTTTACTCAATGCCTGCACAGGACTATCGGAGGAAAAGATTCCATTGATCCTGCTCCTTATGGACAGTTTTTTTTTCAAGCACACAGATCTAATTCCTCATCTTTTTTTTTTTTTTTTTAAAGTTGTTGATCTGTGTTGTTGTTGTATGATGAAACAAATTGCAACAAATAATTGTAAATGAACAAAAAAAAAATAAAAATTAAGCAGATAAAAATAATAAAAAAATTGAACAGATATATATATACTGGATTGTTTTTTAGAAAGAATTTCAACAGATAGAGAGAAAAAACAAGAGAGAGAGAAAGAAAGATTGCAACAGATCCTGGTTTGGTGTATTTCAACAGCTAATAAAATTGAACAGATAAAAATAAATTGAAGATTGTGACTGGTTTGTTGAACAGATTAGAAATTTTGGATAGATATTTGAACAGATAAGAGATTAAAATTGAACTGATAATAAAATCTGGAGAAAAAGTTGTATAGATAGAGAAAAAAATTGAATAGATAGTCAAAATTTTTGAATATATAGACAAAAAAAATAATTAAACACTGAAATGTAAATTTGAACATATAGAAAAAAAAATAAAAAATTCAACAGAAAAATTAAGGAGTAAAATTGAAAACAAAACGTCTTTCAAAACAAAGAAAAGGACTTCTCACCAAATTATTTTACTCAATGCCTGTAGAGGGCCATCGGAGGAAAAGACTCCATTGATCCTGCTCCTTATGGACAGTTTTTTTTTTCAAGCACACAGATCTAATTCCTCATCTTTTTCTTTTCCTTTTTTTTTTAAGTTGTTGATCTGTGTTGTTGTTTTATGATGAAACAAATTGCAACAGATAGTTGTAAATGAACAAAAAAAAAATTAAAAATTAAGCAGATAAAAATAATAAAAAATTTGAACAGATATATATATACTGGATTATTTTTGAGAATGAATTTCAACAGATAGAGAGAAAGAACAAGGGAGAGAGAGAAAGAAAGACTGCAACAGATCTTGGTTTGGTCTTTTTCAAAAAATAATGAAATTGAACAGATAAAAATGAATTGAAGATTGTGACTGGTTTGTTGAACAGATAAGAAATTTGGGATAGATATTTTAACAGATAAGAGATTAAAATTGAACTGATAATAAAATCTAGACAAAAAGTTGCACAGATAGAGAAAAAAATTGAAGAGATAGTCAATTTTTTTGAATATATAGACAAAAAAAATAATAAAACACTTAAATGTAAATTTGAACATATAGAAAAAAAATAAAAAATTCAACAGAAAAATTAAGGAGTAAAATTGAAAACAAAACGTCTTTCAAAACAAAGAAAATGACTTCTCACCAAATTATTTTACTCAATGCTTGCAGAGGATCATCGGAGGAGAAGACTCCATTGATCCTGCTCCTTATGGACAGTTTTTTTTTCCAAGCACACAGATGTAATTCCTCCACTTTTTTTTTTTAAGTTGTTAATCTTTGTTATTGTTGTATGATGAAACAAATTGCAACAGATTGTTGTAAATGAGTAAAAAAAATTAAAAATTAAAAATTAAGTAGATAAAAATAATAAAAAAAAATTGAACAGATATATATATGCTGGATTATTTTTGAGAATGAATTTCAACAGATAGAGAGAAAGAACAAGAGAGAGAGAAAGAAAGATTGCAACAGATCCTGGTTCGGTGTATTTCGACAGATAATAAAATTGAACAGATAAAAATAAATTGAAGATTATAACTGGTTTGTTGAACATATAAGAAATGTGGGATATATATTTGAACAGATAAGAGATTAAAATTGAACTGATAATAAAATCTAGACAAAAAGTTGCACAGATAGAGAAAAAAATTGAACAGATAGTCAAATTTTTTGAATATATGGAGAAAAAAAAAATTTAACACTTATATGTAAAATTGAACATATAGAAAAAAAAAAATTGAACAGATAAATGAAGGAATAAAATTGAAAACAAAACGTTTTTCAAAACAGACAAAAGGACTTCTCACCAAATTATTTTACTCAATGCCAGCAGAGGAACATCGGAGGAGAAGACTCCATTGATCCTGCTCCTTATGGACAATTTTTTTTTCAAGCACACAGATCTAATTCATCCTCCTTTTCTTTTTTTTTTTTAAGTAGTTGATCTGTGTTGTTGTATGATGAAACAAATTGCAACAGATAGTTGTAAATGAACAAAAAAATAAAAATTAAGTAGATAAAAATAACAAAAAAATTGAACAGATATATATATTGGATTATTTTTGAGAATGAATTTCAACAGATAGAGAGAAAGAACAAGAGAGAGAGAAAGAAAGACTGCAACAGATCTTGGTTTGGTCTTTTTCAAAAAATAATAAAATTGAACAGATAAAAATAAATTGAAGATTGTGACTGGTTTGTTGCACCGATAACAAATTTGGGATAGATATTTTAACAGATAAGTGATTAAAATTGAACTGATAATAAAATCTAGACAACAAGTTGCACAGATCGAGAAAAAAATTGAAGAGATAGTCAATTTTTTTGAATATATAGACAAAAAAAAATAATTAAACACTTAAATGTAAATTTGAACATATAGAAAAAAAATAAAAAATTCAACAGAAAAATTAAGGAGTAAAATTGAACACAAAACGTCTTTCAAAACAAACAAAAGGACTTCTCACCAAATTATTTTACTCAATGCTTGCAGAGGACCATCGGAGGAGAAGACTCCATTAATCCTGCTCCTTATGGACAGTTTTTTTTTCCAAGCACACAGATCTAATTCCTCCACTTTTTTTTTTTTTTTTTAAATTTTATATACTGTGTTGTTGTTGTATGATGAAACAAATTGCAACAGATTGTTGTAAATGAACAAAAAAAATTAAAAATTAAAAATTAAGCAGATAACAATAATAAAAAAAAAGAACAGATATATATATTCTGGATTATTTTTGATAAAGAATTTCAACAGATAGAGAGAATGAACAAGGGAGAGAGAGAAAGAAAGACTGCAACAGATCTTGGTTTGGTCTTTTTCAAAAAATAATGAAATTGAACAGATAAAAATGAATTGAAGATTGTGACTGGTTTGTTGAACAGATTAGAAATTTTGGATAGATATTTTAACAGATAAGAGATTAAAATTGAACTGATAATAAAATCTAGACAAAAAGTTGCACAGATAGAGAAAAAAATTGAAGAGATAGTCAAATTTTTTGAATATATAGACAAAAAAATCATAATTAAACACTTAAATGTAAATTTGAACATATAGAAAAAAATAAAAAATTCAACAGATAAATTAAGGAGTAAAATTGAAAACAAAACGTCTTTCAAAACAAAGAAAAGGACTTCTCACCAAATTATTTTACTCAATGCTTGCAGAGGATCATCGGAGGAGAAGACTCCATTGATCCTGCTCCTTATGGACAGTTTTTTTTTCCAAGCACACAGATCTAATTCCTCCTCTTTTTTTTTTTTTTTTTTTTTTTTTAAGTTTTTGATTTGTGTTGTTATATGATGAAACAAATGCCAACAGATAGTTGTAAATGAACAAAAAAAAATTAAAAATTAAGTAGATAAAAATTAAAAAAAAAATTGAACAGATATATATACTGGATTATTTTTGAGAAAGAATTTGAACAGATAGAGAGAAAGAACAAGAGAGAGAGAAAGAAAGATTGCAACAGATCCTGGTTTGGTGTATTTCAACAGATAATAAAATTGAACAGATAAAAATAAATTGAAGATTATAACTGGTTTGTTGAACAGATAAGAAATTTGGGATAGATATTTGAACAGATAAGAGATTAAAATTGAACTGATAATAAAATCTAGACAAAAAGTTGCACAGATAGAGAAAAAAATTGAACAGATTGTCAAATTTTTTGAATATCTAGACAAAAAAATAATAATTAAACACTTAAATGTAAATTTGAACATATAGAAAAAAATAAAAAATTCAACAGATAAATTGAGGAATAAAATTGAAAACAAAACGTTTTTCAAAACAAACAAAAGGACTTCTTACCAAATTATTTTACTCAATGCCAGCAGAGGACCATCGGAGGAGAAGACTCCATTGATCCTGCTCCTTATGGACATTTTTTTTTTCAAGCACACAGATCTAATTCCTCCATCTTCTTTTTTTAAGTTGTTGATCTGTGTTGTTGTTGTATGATGAAACAACTTGCAACAGATAGTTGTAAATGAACAAAAAAAATTAAAAATTAAGCAGATAAAAATAATAAAAAAATTGAACAGATATATATATACTGGATTATTTTTGAGAATGAATTTCAACTGATAGATAGAAAGAACAAGAGAGAGAGAAAGAAAGATTGCAACAGATTCTGGTTTGGTCTATTTCAACAAATAATAAAATTGAACAGATAAAAATAAATTGAAGATTGTTACTGGTTTGTTGAACAGAGAAGAAATTTTGGATAGATATTTGAACATATAAGAGATTTAAATTGAACTGATAATAAAATCTAGACAAAAAGTTGCACAGATAGAAAAAAAAATTGAACAGATAGTCAAATTTTTTGAATATATAGAAAAAAAAATCATAATTAAACACTTAAATGTAAATTTGAACATATAGGAAAAAAATAAAAAATTCAACAAATAAATTAAGTAGTAAAATATAAACAAAACGTCTTTCAAAACAAACAAAAGGACTTCTCACCAAATTATTTTACTCAATGCCTGCAGAGGACCATCGGAGGTGAAGACTCCATTGATCCTGCTCCTTATGGAAAGTTTTTTTTTTCCAGCACGCAGATCTAATTCCTCCTCTCTTTTTTTCTTTTTTTTTAAGTTTTTGATCTGCGTTGTTGTTGTATGATGAAACAAATTGCAACATATAGTTGTAAATGAACCAAAAAAAAATTAAATAGATAAAAATAATAAAAAAATTGAACAGATATATATATACATTCTATTATTTTTGAGAAAGAATTTCAACAAATAGAGGGAAAGAACAGGAGAGAGAGAGAAAGAAAGATTGTAACAGATCCTAGTTTGGAGTATTTCAATAGATAATAAAATTGAACAGATAAAAATAATTGAAGATTGTGACTGGTTTATTGAATAGATAAGAAATTTGGGATAGATATTTGAACAGATAAGATATTAAAATAGAACTGATAATAAAATCTAGACAAAAAGTTACACAGATAAAGAAAAAAAATTGAACTGATAATCAAGATTTTTGAATATATAGACAAAAAAATCATAATTAAACACTTAAATGTAAATTTGAACATACAGAAAAAAATAAAAAATTTAACAGATAAAATAAGGAGTAAAATTGAAAACAAAACGATTTTCAAAACAAACAAAAGGACTTCTCACCAAATTATTTTACTCAATGCCTGCAGATGACCATCAGAGGAGAAGACTCCATTGATCCTGCTCCTTATGGAAAGTTTTTTATTTCAAGCACATAGGTCTAATTCGTCCTCTTTTTTTTTTTAAGTAGTTGATCCGTGTTGTTGTTGTATGATGAAGCAAATTGCAACAAATAGTTGTAAATGAACAAAAAAAATTAAAAATTAATCTGATAAAAATAATAAAAAAAATTGAACAGTTATATATATACACTGTATTATTTTTGAGAATGAATTTCAACAGATAGAGAGAAAGAACAAGAGAGAGAGAAAGAAAGATTGCAACAGATCCTGGTTTGGTGTATTTCAACAGATAATAAAATTGAACTGATAAAAATAAATTGAAGATTGTGACTGGTTTGTTGAAAAGATAAGAAATTTGGGATAGATATTTGAACAGATAAGAGGTTAAAATTGAACTGATAATAAAATCTAGACAAAAAGTGGAACAGATAGAGAAAAAAATTGAACAGATAGTCAAAAATTTTGAATATATAGACAAAAAAATAATAATTGAACACTTAAATGTAAATTTGATCGTATAGAAAAAAAAATAAAAAATTCAACGGATAAATTAAGGAGTAAAATTGAAAACAAAATGTCTTTCAAAACAAACAAATGGACTTCTCACCAAATTATTTTACTCAATGCCTGCAGAGGACCATTGGAGGAGAAGACTCCATTGATCCTGCTCCTTATGGACAGTTTTTTTTTTCAAGGACAGAGATCTAATTCCTCCTCTTTTTCTTTTTTATTTTTTTTTTTAAAGTTGTTGATCTGTGTTGTTATTGTATGATGAAACAAATTGCAATAGATAGTTGTAAATGAACAAAAAAAAATTAAAAATTAAGCAGATAAAAATAATACAAAAATTGAACAAATATATATATACCAGATTATTTTTTACAATGAATTTCAAGAGATAGAAAGAAAGAACAAGAGAGAGAGAAAGAAAGATTGCAACAGATCCTGGTTTGGTGTATTTCATCATATAATAAAATTGAACAGATAAAAATAAATTGAAGATTGTGACTGGTTTGTAGAAGAGACAAGAAATTTGGGATAGATATTTGAACAGATAAGAGATTAAAATTGAACTGATAATAAAATCTAGACAAAAAGTTACACAGATAGAGAAAAAAATTGAACAGAGAGTCAAAATTTTTGATTATATAAACAAAAAAAATAATAATTAAACAGTTAAATGTTTATTTGAACATATAGAAAAAAAAATTCAATAGAAAAATTAAGGAGTAAAATTGAAAACAAAACGTATTTCAAAACAAACAAAAGGACATCTAACCAAATTATTTTACTCAATGCCTGCCGAGGACCATCGGAGGAGAAGACTCCATTGATCCTGCTACTTACGGACAATTTTTTTTTTTCAAGCACACAGATCTAATTCCTTCTCTTTTTTTTTTCTTTTTTTTTTTTTTAAGTTGTTGATCTGTGTTGTTGTTGTATGATGAAACAAATTGCAAAACATAGTTGTAAATGAACAAAAAAAATTAAAAATTAAGCCGATAAAAATAATATAAAAATTGAACAAATATATATATATACTGGATTATTTTTTACAATAAATTTCAAGAGATAGAGAGAAAGAACCAGGGAGAGAGAAAGAAAGATTGCAACAGATCCTGGTTTGGTGTATTTCAACATATAATAAAATTGAAAAGATAAAAATAAATTGAAGATTGTGACTAATTTGTTGAACAGATAAGAAATTTTGGATGGATATTTGAACAGATAAGAGATTAAAATTGAACTGATAATAAAATCTAGGCAAAAAGTTGCACAAATAGAGATAAAAATTGAAAAGATAGTCAAATTTTTAGAATATATAGACAAAAAAACCATAATTAAACACTTAAATGTAAATTTGAACATATAGAAAAAAAATAAAAAATTCAACAGAAAAATTAAGGAGTAAAATTGAGAACAAAACGGCTTTCAAAAGAAACAAAAGAACTTCTCACCAAATTATTTTACTCAATGCCAGCAGAGGACCATCGGAGGAGAAGATTCCATTGATCCTACTCCTTATGGACAATTTTTTTTTTCAAGCACACAGATCTAATTCCTCCTCTTTTTCTTTTTTTTTTTTCTTTTTTTTTAAGTTGTTGATCTGTGTTGTTGTTGTATGACGAAACAAATTGCAACAGATAGTTGTAAATGAACAAAAAAAAATTAAAAATTAAGCAGATAAAAATAATAAAAAAATTGAACAGATATATATATACTGGATTATTTTTGAGAATGAATTTCAACAGATAGAGAGAAAGAACAAGAGAGAGAAAGAAAGATTGCAACAGATTCTGGTTTTGTGTATTTCAACAAATAATAAAATTGAACAGATAAAATAAATTGAAGATTGTGACTTGTTTGTTGAACAGATAAGAAATTTGGGATAGATATTTTAACAGATAAGAGATTAAAATTGAACTGATAATAAAATCTAGACAAAAAGTTGCACAGATAGAGAAAAAAATTGAAGAGATAGTCAAAATTTTTGAATATATAGACAAAAAAAATAATTAAACACTTAAATGAAAATCTGAACATATAGAAAAAAAATAAAAAAATTCAACCGAAAAATTAACGAGTAAAATTAAAAAAAAAAACGTCTTTCGAAACAAACAAAATGACTTCTCACCAAATTATTTTACTTCATGACTGCAGAGGACCATCGGAGGAAAAGACTCCATTGATCCTGCTCCTTATGGACAGTTTTTTTTCAAGCATACAGATCTAATTCCTCCTCTTTTTCTTTTTTTTTTCTTTTTTTAAGTTGTTGATCTGTGTTGTTGTATAATGAAACAAATTGCAACAGATAGTTTTAAATGAACCAAAAAAAATTAAAAATTAAGCAGATAAAAATAATAAAAAAAATTGAACAGATATATATACTGGATTATTTTTGAGAATGAATTACAACAGATAGAGAGAAAGAACAAGAGAGAGAGAAAGAATGATTGCAACAGATCCTGATTTAGTGTATTTCAATATATAATAAAATAGAACAGATAAAAATAAATTGAAGATTGTGATTGGTTTGTTGAACGGATTAGAAAATTTGGATAGATATTTGAACAGATAAGAGATTAAAATTGAACTGATAATAAAATCTAGACAAAAAGTTGCACAGATAGAGAAAAAAATTGAACAGATATTAAAATTTTTTGAATATCTAGACAGAAAAAATAATTAAACACTGAAATGTAAATTTGAACATATAGAAAAAAAATAAAAAAATTCAACAGAAAAATTAAGGAGTAAAATTGAAAACAAAACGTCTTTCAAAACAAAAAAAAATGACTTCTCACCAAAATATTTTACTCAAGGCCTGCAGAGGACCATCGGAGGAAAAGACTCCATTGATCCTGCTCCTTCTGGACAGCTTTTTTTTTTCAAGCACACAGATGTAATTCTTCTTCTTTTTCTTTTTTTTCCTTTTTTTAAGTTGTTGATCTATGTTGTGGTTGTATGATGAAACAAATTGCAACAGATAGTTGTAAATGAACCAAAAAAAATTAAAAATTAAGCCGATAAAAATAATAAAAAAATTGAACAGATATATATATACTGGATTATTTTTTAGAAAGAATTTCAACAGATAGAGAGAAAGAACAAGAGAGAGAGAAAGAAAGATTGCAACAAATCCTGGTTTCGTGTATTTCAACAAATAATAAAATTGAACAGATAAAAATAAATTGAAGATTGTGACTGGTTTGCTGAACAGATTAGAAATTTTGGATAGATATTTGAACAAATAAGAGATTAAAATTGAACTGATCAAAAAATCTAGACAAAAAGTTGCACAGTTAGAGAAAAAAATTAAACAAATAGTCAAATTTTTTGAATATATAGACAAAAAAAAAATAATTAAACACTTAATTGTAAATTTGAACACATACAAAAACAAATAAAAAACTCAACAGAAAAATTAAGGAGTAAAATTGAAAACAAAACGTCTTTCAAAACAAACAAAATGACTTCTTACCAAATTATTTTACTCAATGCCTGCAGAGGACCATCGGAGGAAAATACTCCATTGATCCTGCTTCTTATGGACAGTTTTTTTTTTCTAGCACGAATATCTAATTCCTCCTACTTTTCTTTTTCTTTTTTTTTTAAGTTGTTGATCTGTGTTGTTGTTGTATGATGAAACAAATTGCAACAGATAGCTGTAAATGAACCAAAAAAAATTAAAAATTAAGCAGATAAAAATAATAAAAAAATTGAACAGATATATAAATATATACTGGATTATTTTTGAGAAAGAATTTCAACAGATAGAGAGCAAGAACAAGAGAGAGAGAAAGAAAGATTGCAACAGATCCTGGTTTGGTGTATTTCAACAGATAATAAAATAGAACAGATAAAAATAAATTGAAGATTGTGACTGGTTTTTTGAACAGATTAGAAATTTTGGATAGATATTTGAACAGATAAGAGATAAAAATTGAACAGATAAAAAAATCTAGACAAAAAGTTGCACAGTTAGAGAAAAAAATTAAACAGATAGTCAAATTTTTTGAATATATAGAGAAAAAAAATAATTAAACACTTAATTGTAAATTTGAACATATAGAAAAAAAATAAAAAACTCAATAGAAAAATTAAGGAGTAAAATTGAAAACAAAACGTCTTTCGAAACAAACAAAATGACTTCTCACCAAATTATTTTACTCAATGCCTGCAGAGGACCATCGGAGGAAAATACTTCGTTGATCCTGCTCCTTATGGACAGTTTCCTTTTCTAGCACGAATATCTAATTCCTCATATTTTTTTTTTAAGTTGTTGATCTGTGTTGTTGTTGTATGATGAAACAAATTGCAACAGATAGTTGTAAATGAACAAAAAAAATTAAAAATTAAGTAGATAAAAATAATAAAAAAATTGAACAGATATATATATACTCGATTATTTTTGAGAAAGAATTTCAACAGATAAAGAGCAAGAACAAGCGAGAGAGAAAGAAAGATTGCAACAGATCCTGGTTTCGTGTATTTCAACAGATAATAAAATAGAACAGATAAAAATAAATTGAAGATTGTGACTGCTTTGTTGAACAGATTAGAAATTTTAGATAGATATTTGAACAGATTAGATATTAAAATTGAATTGATAATAAAATTTAGACAAAAAGTTGCATAGATAGAGAAAAAAATTGAACAGATAGTCAAAATTTTGGAATATATAGACAAAAAAAAAATAACTAAACAATTAAATGTAAATTTGAACATATAGAAAAATAAATAAAAAATTCAACAGATAAATTAATGAGTAAAATTGAATACAAAACGTCTTTCAAAACAAACAAAAGGAATTCTCACCAAATTATTTTACTCAATGCCTGCAGAGGACCATCGGAGGAGAAGGCTCCACTGATTCTGCTCCTTATGGAAAGTTTTTTTTTTAAGCACGCAGATTTAATTCGTCCTCTTTTTTTTTTAAGTTGTTGATCTGTGTTGTTGTTGTTGTACGATGAAACAAATTGCAACAGATAGTTGTAAATGAATCAAAAAAAATTAAAAATTAAGTAGATAAAAATAAAAAAAAATTGAACAGATATACATATATATTGGATTATTTTTGAGAATGAATTTCAACAGATAGAGAGAAAGAACAAGAGAGAGAGAAAGAAAGATTGTAACAGATCCTGGTTTGGTGTATTTCAACAGATAATAAAATAGAACAGATAAAAATAAATTGAAGATTGTGACCGGTTTGTTGGACAAATATGAAATTTGAGATAGATATTTGAACAGAAAAGAGATTAAAATTGAAGTGATAATAAAATCTAGACAAAAAGTTGCACAAATAGAGAAAAAAATTAAACAGATAGTCAAAATTTTTGAATATATAGAAAACAAATTCATAATTAAACACTTAAATTAAAATTTGAACATAGAGAAAAAAAGAAAAAGAAATTCAACAGATAAATTAAGGAGTAAAATTGAAAACAAAACGTCTTTCAAAACAAACAAAAGGACTTCTCACCAAATTATTTTACTCAATGCCTGCAGAGGACCATCGGAGAAGAAGACTCCATTGATCCTGCTCCTTATGGACAGTTTTTTTTTTTTTTCAAGCACACAGATCTAACTCCTCATCTTTTTCTTTTTTTTTTCTTTTTCTTTTTTTTAAGTTGTTGATCTGTGTTGTTGTTGTATGATGAAACAAATTTCAACAGATAGTTGTAAATGAAAAAAAATTAAAAATTAAGCAGATAAAAATAATAGAAAAATTGAACAAATATATATACTGGATTATTTTTTAGAATGAATTTCAACAGATAGAGAGAAAGAACAAGAGAGAGAGAAAGAAAGATTGCAACAGATCCTGGCTTGGTGTATTTCAACAGATAATAACATAGAACAGATAAAAATAAATTGAAGATTTTGACTGGTTTGTTGAACAGATATGAAATTTGAGATAGATATTTGAACAGAAAAGATATTAAAATTGAACTGATAATAAAATCTACACAAAAAGGTGCACAGACAGAGAAAAAAATTGAACAGATAGTCAAAAATTTTGAATATATAGAAAAAAAAATCATAATTAAACACTTAAATTAAAATTTGAACATAGAGAAAAAAAAATAAGAAATTCAACAGATAAATTAAGGAGTAAAATTGAAAACAAAACGTCTTTCAAAACAAACAAAAAGTCTTCTCACCAAATTATTTTACTCAATGCCTGCAGAGGACCATCGGAGAAGAAGACTCCATTGATCCTGCTCCTTATGGACAGTTTTTTTTTAAGTACACAGATCTAATTCCTCCTCCTTTTCTTTTTTTTTTTTTTTTTTTTTTAAGTTGTTGATCTGTGTTGTTGTTGTGTGATGAAACAAATTGCAACAGATAGTTGTAAATGAACCAAAAAAATTAAAAGTTAAACAGATAAAAATAATAGAAAAATTGAACAAATATATATATATACTGGATTATTTTTTAGAATGAATTTCAACAGATAGAGAGAAAGAACAAGAGAGAGAGAAAGAAAGATTGCAACAGATCCTGGTTTGGTATATTTCAACAGATAATAAAATTGAACAGATAGAAATAAATTGAAGATTGTGACTGGCTTGTTGAAGAGATAAGAAATTTGGGATAGATATTTGAACAGATAAGAGATTAAAATTGAACTGATAATAAAATCTAGACAAAAAGTTGCACAGATAGAGAAAAAAATTGAACAGATAGTCAAAATTTTTTATTATATAGACAAAAAAAAATAATTAAACACTTAAATGTTTATTTGAACATATAGAAAAAAAAATTAACAGAAAAATTAAGGAGTAAAATTGAAAACAAAACGTCTTTCAAAACAAACAAAACGTCTTTCAAAAGGACTTCTCATCAAATTATTTTACTCAATGCCTGTAGATGACCATCGGAGGAGAAGACTCCATTAATCCTGCTCCTTATGGACAGTTTTTTTTTCAAGAACACAGATCTAATTCCTCCTCTTTTTCGTTCTTTTTTTTTTTAAGTTGTTGATCTGTGTTGTTGTTGTATGATGAAACAAATTGCAACAGATTGTTTCAAATAAACCAAAAAAAATAAAAATTAAGCAGCTAATAATAATAAAAAATTGAACAGATATACATATACAGGATTATTTTTGAGAAATAATTTCAACAGATAGAGAGAAAGAACAAGAGAGCGAGAAAGAAATATTGCAACAGATCCTGGTTTGGTGTATTTCAATAGATAATAAAATTGAACAAATAAATATAAATTGAAGATTGTGACCGGTTTGTTGAACAGATTATAAATTTTGGATAGATATTTGTACAGATAAGAGATTAAAATTGAACTGATAATAAAATTTAGACAAAAAGTTGCACTGACAGAGAAAAAAATTGAACAGATAGTCAAAATTTTTGAATATATAGACAAAAAAATAATAATTAAACACTTAAATGTAAATTTGAACATATAGAGAAAAAAAATAAAAAATTCAACAGAAAAATTAAGGAGTAAAATTGAAAACAAAACGTCTTTCAAAACAAAAAAAAGAACTTCTTACCAAATTATTTTACTCAAAGCCTGCAGAGGACCATCAGATGAGAAGACTCCATTGATCCTGCTCCTTATGGACATTTTTTTTCAAGCACACAGATCTAAATCCTCTTCTTTTTCTTTTTCTTTTTTCTTTTTTTAAGTAGTTGATCTGTGTTGTTGTTGTATGATGAAACAAATTGCAACAGATAGTTGTAAATGAACCAAAAAAAATTTAAAATTAAGCAGATAAAAATAATTAAAAAAATTAACGGATATATATACTGGATTATTTTTGAGAAAGAATTTCAACAGATAGAGAGAAAGAACAAGGGAGAGAAAGAAAGATTACAACAGATCCTGGTTTGGTGTATTTCAACAGATAATAAAATTGAACAAATAAATATAAATTCAAGATTGTGATTGGTTTGTTGAACAGATTAGAAATTTTGGATAGATATTTGTACAGATAAGAGATTAAAATTGAACTGATAATAAAATTTAGATAAAAAGTTGCAAAGATAGAGAAAAAAATTGAACAGATAGTAAAATTTTTTGAATATATAGACAAAAAAATCATAATTAAACACTTAAATGTAAATTTGAACATATAGAGAAAAAAAAATAAAAAATTCAACTGAAAAATTAAGGAGTAAAATTGAAAACAAAACGTCTTTCAAAACAGAAGAAAGAACTTCTCACCAAATTATTTTACTCAATGCCTGCAGAGGACAATCGGAGGAGAAGACTCCATTGATCCTGCTCCTTATGGACATTTTTTTTTCAAGCACACAGATCTAATTCCTTTTCTTCTTTTTTTTTTAAAGTTTTTGATCTGTGTTGTTGTTGTATGATGAAACAAATTGCAACATATAGTTATAAATGAATCAAAAAAAATTAAAAATTAAGAAGATAAAAATAATAACAAAACTGAACAGATATATATACTGGATTATTTTTGAGAAAGAGTTTCAACAGATAGAGAGAAAGAACAAGAGAGAGAGAAAGAAAGATTGCAACAGATCCTAGTTTGGTGCATTTCAACCGATAATAAAATTGAACAGATAAAAATAAATTGAAGATTGTGACTGGTTTGTTGAACAGATATGAAATTTGAGACAGATATTTGAACAGATAAGAGATTAAAATTGAACTGATAATAAAATCTAGACAAAAAGTTGCACAGATAGAGAAAAGAATTTAATAGATAGTCAAAAATTTTGAATATATAGAAAAAAAAAATAAACATTAAACACTTAAATGTAAATTTGAACATATAGAAAAAAAATAAAAAAATTCAACAGATAAATTAAGGAGTAAAATTGAAAACAAAACGTGTTTCAAAACAAAAAAAGGACTTCTCACCAAATTATTTTACTCAATGCCTGCAGAGGACCATCGAAGGAGAAGACTCCATTGATCCTGCTCCTTACGGACAGTTTCTTTTTTCAAGCACACAGATCTAATTCCTCCCTTTTTTTTTAAGTTGTTGATCTGTGTTGTTGTTGTATGATGAAACAACTTGCAACAGGTAGTTGTAAATGAACGAAAAAAAATTAAAAATTAAGCCGATAAAAATAATAGAAAAATTGAACAAATATATATATATACTGGATTATTTTTTAGAATGAATTTCAACAGATAGACAGAAAGAACAAGAGAGAGAGAAAGAATGATTGCAACAGATCCGGGTTCGGTGTATTTCAACAGATAATAAAATTGAACAGATAAAAATTAATTGAAGATTGTGACTGGTTTGTTGAAGAGACAAGAAATTTGGGATATATATTTGTACAGATAAGAGATTAAAATTGAACTGATAATAAAATCTAGACAAAAAGTTGTACAGATAGAGAAAAAAATTAAACAGATAGTCAAAATTTTTGATTATATAGACCAAAAAAAATAATTAAACACTTAAATGTTTCTTTGAACATATAGAAAAAAAAATTAACAGAAAAATTAAGGAGTAAAATTGAAAAAAAACGTCTTTCAAAGCAAACAAAAGGGCTTCTCACCAAATTATTTTACTCAATGCTTGCAGAGGACCATCGGATGAGAAGCCTCAATTGATCCTGCTCCTTATGGACAGTTCTTTTTTTCAAGCACATAGATCTAATTCCTCATCTTTTTCTTTTTCTTTTTTTTTTAAGTTGTTGATCTGTGTTGTTGTTGTATGATGAAACAAATTGCAACAGATAGTTGCAAATGAACCAAAATAAAAATAAAAATTAAGCATATAAAAATAGTAAAAAAACTGAGCAGATATATATATACATGATTATTTTTGAGAAAGAATTTCAACAGATAGAGAGAAAGAACAAGCGAGAGAGAAAGAAAGGTTGCAACAGATCCTGGTTTGGTGTATTTTAACAGATAATAAAATTGAAGAGATAAAAATAAATTGAAGATTGTGACTAGTTTGTTGAACAGATTAGAAATTTTGGATAGATATTTGAACAGATAAGAGATTAAAATTGAACTGATAATAAAATCTAGGCAAAAAGTTGCAGAGATAGAGAAAAAAATTGAACAGATAGTCAAATTTTTTGAAGATATAGACAAAAAAAAATCATAATTAAACACTTAGATGTAAATTTGAACATATAGAAAAAAATAAAAAATTCAACAGAAAAATTAAGGAGTAAAATTGAATACAAAACGTCTTTCAAAAAAAACAAAAGGACTTCTTACCAAATTATTTTACTCAATGCTTGCAGAGGACCATCGGAGGAGAAGACTCCATTGATCCTGCTCCTTATGGACAGTTTTTTTTTTCAAGCACACAAATCTAATTCCTCATCTTTTTTTTTCTTTTTTTTTTAAGTTGTTGATCTGTGTTGTTGTTGTATGATGAAACAAATTGCAACAGATAGTTGTAAATGAACCAAAAATAAATAAATATTAAGCAGATAAAAATAATAAAAAAATTGAATAGATATATATATACAGGATTATTTTTGAGAAAGAATTTCAACAGATAGAGAGCAAGAACAAGAGAGAGAGAAAGAGAGAATGCAACATATCCTGGTTTGGTGTATTTTAACAGATAATAAAATTGAACAGATAAAAATAAATTGAAGATTGTGACTGGTTTGTTCAACAGATAAGAAATTTTGGATAGATATTTGAACAGATAAGAGATTAAAATTGAACTGATAATAAAATCTAGGCAAAAAGTTACAGAGATAGAGAAAAAAAAATTGAACAGATAGTCAAATGTTTTGAATATATAGACAAAAAAAATCATAATTAAAATCTTAAATGTAAATTTGAACATATAAAAAAAATTTAAAAAATTCAACAGAAAAATTAAGGAGTAAAATTGAAAAGAAAACGTCTTTCAAAACAAACAAAAGGATTTCTCACCAAATTATTTTACTCAATACCTGCCGAGGACCATCGGAGGAGAAGACTCCATTGATCCTGCTCCTTATGGACAGTTTTTTTTTAAGCACATAGATCTAATTCCTCCTCTTTTTCTTTTTTTTTTTTTTTTTAAGTTGTTGATTTGTGTTGTTGTTGTATGGTGAAACAAATTGCAACAGATAGTTGTAAATGAACCAAAAAAATTAAAAGTTAAGCAGAAAAAAATAATTGAAAATTTGAACAAATATATATATACTGGATTATTTTTTAGAATGAATTTCAACAGATAGAGAGAAAGAACGAGAGAAAGAGAAAGAAAAATTGCAACAGATCCTGGTTTGGTGTATTTCAACAGATAATAAAATTGAACAGATAGTAATAAATTGAAGATTGTGACTGGTTTGTTGAAGAGACAAGAAAATTGGGATAGATATTTGAACAGATAAGAGATTAAAATTGAACTAATAATAAAATCTAGACAAAAAGTTGCACAGATAGAGAAAAAAATTGAAGAGATAGTCAAATTTTTTTATTATATACGTAAAAATAAATAATTAAACACTTAAATGTTTATTTGAACATATAGAAAAAAAAATAAACAGAAAAATTAGGGAATAAAATTGAAAACAAAACGTCTTTCAAAACAAACAAAATGACTTCTCACCAAATTATTTTACTCAATGCCTGCAGATGACCATTGGAGGAGAAGACTCCATTGATCATGCTTCTTATGTACATTTTTTTTTTCAAGCACACAAATCTAATTCCTCCTCTTTTTCTTTTCTTTTTTTAAGTTGTTGATCTGTGTTGTTGTTGTATGATGAAACAAATTGCAACAGATAGTTGTAAATGAACAAAAAAAATTAAAAATTAAGCGGATAAAAAAAATAAAAAAATTGAACAAATATATATACTGGATTATTTTTGAGAATGAACTTCTACAGATAGAGAGAAAGAACAAGAGAGAGAGAGAAATAAAGATTGCAACAGATCCTGGTTTGGTATATTTCAACAGATAATAAAATTGAACAGATAGAAATAAATTGAAGATTGTGACTGGCTTGTTGAAGAGATAAGAAATTTGGGATAGATATTTGAACAGATAAGAGATTAAAATTGAACTGATAATAAAATCTAGACAAAAAGTTGCACAGATAGAGAAAAAAATTGAACAGATAGTCAAAATTTTTTATTATATAGACAAAAAAAAATAATTAAACACTTAAATGTTTATTTGAACATATAGAAAAAAAAATTAACAGAAAAATTAAGGAGTAAAATTGAAAACAAAACGTCTTTCAAAACAAACAAAAGGACTTCTCAACAAATTATTTTACTCAATGCCTGTAGATGACCATCGGAGGAGAAGACTCCATTAATCCTGCTCCTTATGGACAGTTTTTTTTTCAGGAACACAGATCTAATTCCTCCTCTTTGTCGTTCTTTTTTTTTAAGTTGTTGATCTGTGTTGTTGTTGTATGATGAAACAAATTGCAACAGATTGTTTCAAATGAACCAAAAAAAATAAAAATTAAGCAGATAATAATAATAAAAAATTGAACAGATATATATATATATACATGATTATTTTTGAGAAATAATTTCAACAGATAGAGAGAAAGAACAAGAGAGCGAGAAAGAAATATTGCAACAGATCCTGGTTTGGTGTATTTCAATAGATAATAAAATTGAACAAATAAATATAAATTGAAGATTGTGACCGGTTTGTTGAACAGATTATAAATTTTGGATAGATATTTGTACAGATAAGAGATTAAAATTGAACTGATAATAAAATTTAGACAAAAAGTTGCACTGACAGAGAAAAAAATTGAACAGATAGTCAAAATTTTTGAATATATAGACAAAAAAATAATAATTAAACACTTAAATGTAAATTTGAACATATAGAGAAAAAAAATAAAAAATTCAACAGAAAAATTAAGGAGTAAAATTGAAAACAAAACGTCTTTCAAAACAAAAAAAAGAACTTCTCACCAAATTATTTTACTCAAAGCCTGCAGAGGACCATCAGATGAGAAGACTCCATTGATCCTGCTCCTTATGGACATTTTTTTTCAAGCACACAGATCTAATTCCTCTTCTTTTTCTTTTTCTTTTTTCTTTTTTTAAGTAGTTGATCTGTGTTGTTGTTGTATGATGAAACAAATTGCAACAGATAGTTGTAAATGAACCAAAAAAAATTTAAAATTAAGCAGATAAAAATAATTAAAAAAATTAACGGATATATATATACTGGATTATTTTTGAGAAAGAATTTCAACAGATAGAGAGAAAGAACAAGGGAGAGAAAGAAAGATTACAACAGATCCTGGTTTGGTGTATTTCAACAGATAATAAAATTGAACAAATAAATATAAATTCAAGATTGTGATTGGTTTGTTGAACAGATTAGAAATTTTGGATAGATATTTGTACAGATAAGAGATTAAAATTGAACTGATAATAAAATTTAGATAAAAAGTTGCAAAGATAGAGAAAAAAATTGAACAGATAGTAAATTTTTTTGAATATATAGACAAAAAAATCATAATTAAACACTTAAATGTAAATTTGAACATATAGAGAAAAAAAAATAAAAAATTCAACTGAAAAATTAAGGAGTAAAATTGAAAACAAAACGTCTTTCAAAACAGAAGAAAGAACTTCTCACCAAATTATTTTACTCAATGCCTGCAGAGGACAATCGGAGGAGAAGACTCCATTGATCCTGCTCCTTATGGACATTTTTTTTTTCAAGCACACAGATCTAATTCCTTTTCTTCTTTTTTTTTTAAAGTTTTTGATCTGTGTTGTTGTTGTATGATGAAACAAATTGCAACATATAGTTATAAATGAATCAAAAAAAATTAAAAATTAAGAAGATAAAAATAATAACAAAACAGAACAGATATATATATACTGGATTATTTTTGAGAAAGAGTTTCAACAGATAGAGAGAAAGAACAAGAGAGAGAGAAAGAAAGATTGCAACAGATCCTAGTTTGGTGCATTTCAACCGATAATAAAATTGAACAGATAAAAATAAATTGAAGATTGTGACTGGTTTGTTGAACAAATATGAAATTTGAGACAGATATTTGAACAGATAAGAGATTAAAATTGAACTGATAATAAAATCTAGACAAAAAGTTGCACAGATAGAGAAAAGAATTTAATAGATAGTCAAAAATTTTGAATATATAGAAAAAAAAAAATAAACATTAAACACTTAAATGTAAATTTGAACATATAGAAAAAAAATAAAAAAATTCAACAGATAAATTAAGGAGTAAAATTGAAAACAAAACGTGTTTCAAAACAAAAAAAAGACTTCTCACCAAATTATTTTACTCAATGCCTGCAGAGGACCATCGAAGGAGAAGACTCCATTGATCCTGCTCCTTACGGACAGTTTCTTTTTTCAAGCACACAGATCTAATTCCTCCCTTTTTTTTTAAGTTGTTGATCTGTGTTGTTGTTGTATGATGAAACAACTTGCAACAGGTAGTTGTAAATGAACGAAAAAAAATTAAAAATTAAGCCGATAAAAATAATAGAAAAATTGAACAAATATATATATATACTGGATTATTTTTTAGAATGAATTTCAACAGATAGACAGAAAGAACAAGAGAGAGAGAAAGAATGATTGCAACAGATCCGGGTTCGGTGTATTTCAACAGATAATAAAATTGAACAGATAAAAATTAATTGAAGATTGTGACTGGTTTGTTGAAGAGACAAGAAATTTGGGATATATATTTGTACAGATAAGAGATTAAAATTGAACTGATAATAAAATCTAGACAAAAAGTTGTACAGATAGAGAAAAAAATTAAACAGATAGTCAAAATTTTTGATTATATAGACCAAAAAAAATAATTGAACACTTAAATGTTTATTTGAACATATAGAAAAAAAAATTCAACAGAAAAATTAAGGAGTAAAATTGAAAAAAAACGTCTTTCAAAGCAAACAAAAGGGCTTCTCACAAATTATTTTACTCAATGCTTGCAGAGGACCATCGGATGAGAAGCCTCAATTGATCCTGCTCCTTATGGACAGTTTTTTTTTTCAAGCACATAGATCTAATTCCTCATCTTTTTCTTTTTCTTTTTTTTTTAAGTTGTTGATCTGTGTTGTTGTTGTATGATGAAACAAATTGCAACAGATAGTTGCAAATGAACCAAAATAAAAATAAAAATTAAGCATATAAAAATAGTAAAAAAACTGAGCAGATATATATATACATGATTATTTTTGAGAAAGAATTTCAACAGATAGAGAGAAAGAACAAGAGAGAGAGAAAGAAAGGTTGCAACAGATCCTGGTTTGGTGTATTTTAACAGATAATAAAATTGAAGAGATAAAAATAAATTGAAGATTGTGACTAGTTTGTTGAACAGATTAGAAATTTTGGATAGATATTTGAACAGATAAGAGATTAAAATTGAACTGATAATAAAATCTAGGCAAAAAGTTGCAGAGATAGAGAAAAAAATTGAACAGATAGTCAAATTTTTTGAAGATATAGACAAAAAAAAATCATAATTAAACACTTAGATGTAAATTTGAACATATAGAAAAAAATAAAAAATTCAACAGAAAAATTAAGGAGTAAAATTGAATACAAAACGTCTTTCAAAAAAAACAAAAGGACTTCTTACCAAATTATTTTACTCAATGCTTGCAGAGGACCATCGGAGGAGAAGACTCCATTGATCCTGCTCCTTATGGACAGTTTTTTTTTTCAAGCACACAAATCTAATTCCTCATCTTTTTTTTTCTTTTTTTTTTAAGTTGTTGATCTGTGTTGTTGTTGTATGATGAAACAAATTGCAACAGATAGTTGTAAATGAACCAAAAATAAATAAATATTAAGCAGATAAAAATAATAAAAAAATTGAATAGATATATATATACAGGATTATTTTTGAGAAAGAATTTCAACAGATAGAGAGCAAGAACAAGAGAGAGAGAAAGAGAGAATGCAACATATCCTGGTTTGGTGTATTTTAACAGATAATAAAATTGAACAGATAAAAATAAATTGAAGATTGTGACTGGTTTGTTCAACAGATAAGAAATTTTGGATAGATATTTGAACAGATAAGAGATTAAAATTGAACTGATAATAAAATCTAGGCAAAAAGTTACAGAGATAGAGAAAAAAAAATTGAACAGATAGTCAAATGTTTTGAATATATAGACAAAAAAAATCATAATTAAAATCTTAAATGTAAATTTGAACATATAAAAAAAATTTAAAAAATTCAACAGAAAAATTAAGGAGTAAAATTGAAAAGAAAACGTCTTTCAAAACAAACAAAAGGATTTCTCACCAAATTATTTTACTCAATACCTGCCGAGGACCATCGGAGGAGAAGACTCCATTGATCCTGCTCCTTATGGACAGTTTTTTTTTAAGCACATAGATCTAATTCCTCCTCTTTTTCTTTTCTTTTTTTTTTTTAAGTTGTTGATTTGTGTTGTTGTTGTATGGTGAAACAAATTGCAACAGATAGTTGTAAATGAACCAAAAAAATTAAAAGTTAAGCAGAAAAAAATAATTGAAAATTTGAACAAATATATATATACTGGATTATTTTTTAGAATGAATTTCAACAGATAGAGAGAAAGAACGAGAGAAAGAGAAAGAAAAATTGCAACAGATCCTGGTTTGGTGTATTTCAACAGATAATAAAATTGAACAGATAGTAATAAATTGAAGATTGTGACTGGTTTGTTGAAGAGACAAGAAATTTGGGATAGATATTTGAACAGATAAGAGATTAAAATTGAACTAATAATAAAATCTAGACAAAAAGTTGCACAGATAGAGAAAAAAATTAAAGAGATAGTCAAATTTTTTTATTATATACGTAAAAATAAATAATTAAACACTTAAATGTTTATTTGAACATATAGAAAAAAAAATAAACAGAAAAATTAGGGAATAAAATTGAAAACAAAACGTCTTTCAAAACAAACAAAATGACTTCTCACCAAATTATTTTACTCAATGCCTGCAGAGGACCATTGGAGGAGAAGACTCCATTGATCATGCTCCTTATGTGCATTTTTTTTTTCAAGCACACAAATCTAATTCCTCCTCTTTTTCTTTTCTTTTTTTAAGTTGTTGATCTGTGTTGTTGTTGTATGATGAAACAAATTGCAACAGATAGTTGTAAATGAACAAAAAAAATTAAAAATTAAGCGGATAAAAAAAATTAAAAAATTGAACAGATATATATATACTGGATTATTTTTGAGAATGAATTTCTACAGATAGAGAGAAAGAACAAGAGAGAGAGAGAAATAAAGATTGCAACAGATCCTAGTTTGGTATATTTCAACAGATAATAAAATTGAACAGATAAAAATAAATTGAAGATTGTGACTGGTTTGTTGAACAGATAAGAAATTTGGGATAGATATTTGAATTGATAAGAGATTAAAATTGAACTGATAATAAAATCTAGACAAAAAGTTGCACAGATAGAGAAAAAAATTGAACAGACAGTCAAAATTTTTGAATATATAGACAAAAAAATATAATTAAACACTTAAATCTAAATTTAAACATATAGAAAAAAAATAAAAAATTCAACAGAAAAAATAAGGAGCAAAATTGAAAACAAAACGTCTTTTAAAACAAACAAAATGACTTCTCACCAAATTATTTTACTCAATGCCTGTAGAGGACCATCGGAGGAAAAGACTCTATTGATCCTGCTCCTAATGGACAGTTTTTTTTTCTAGCACACATATCTAATTCCTCCTCTTTTTCTTTTTCTTTTTTTTATTTTTATTTTTTTTAAGTTGTTGATCTGTGTTGATGTTGTATGATGAAACAAATTGCAACAGATAGTTGCAAATGAACCCAAAAATAAATAAATATTAAGCAGATAAAAATAATAAAAAAATTGAACAGATATATATATAAGATTATTTTTTAGAATGAATTTCAACAGATAGAGAGCAAGAACAAGAGAGAGAGAAAGAAAGATTGCAATCGATTCTCGTTTGGTGTATTTCCTCAAATTCTCGTTTGCCATCTTCTCTGCCTCAAATTCAATTCTTTCTGCGTGAACAGGTACTTCAAACTCTTGTGATCTGTAAAAACCTGACAAGAAGCTCCATACAAGTAGTGACGCCAAATTTTTAAAGCAAATACAACAGCTGCCAACTCCAAATCATGGGTAGGATAATTCTTTTCATGTGGCTTCAACTGACGGGATGCATAGGCTATGACCTTACCCTTTTGCATTAATACACAACCCAAACCCCTGTGTGATGCATCACTATAGACATGAAACTCTTCATTACCTGATGGAAGTACAAGTACTGGTGCTGTAACCAACCTCGTCTTCAATTCCTGGAAAGCTGACTCCCGATCTTCAGTCCATTCGTACGGTGCTCCCTTCTTGGTTAGTTGTGTCAATGGGACTGCAACCCTTGAGAAATCCTTCACAAACTTCCTGTAGTAACCTGCCAAACCCAGAAAACTGCGAACCTCGGAAACATTAGTCGGCCTCGGCCAATTCACCACGGCCTCAATCTTGCTAGGATCAACTGAGATACCCTCTTCATTAATCACATGACCCAAGAATGAGATAGTAGAAAGCCAAAACTCACACTTGCTAAACTTAGCATACAATTTTCGGTCTCTCAAAATCTGTAGAGTAAGTCTCAAATGATTCTCATGTTCAGTTTCACTCTTGGAATAGATTAATATATCATCAATGAAGACAACTACAAACTCATCTAAGTGCGGCTTGAAGACTCTGTTCATTAAATCCATAAATGCAGCAGGGGCATTGGTTACTCCAAAAGGCATCACTAGAAATTCATAGTGGCCATATCTTGTCCGAAAAGCAGTCTTCTCAACATCCTCGGCTTTAACTTTAAGCTGATGGTAGCCCGACCTAAGGTCTATCTTAGAAAAGACACGTGCTCCGTGTAGCTGATCAAGCAAATCATCAATCCTAGGTAGTGGGTATTTGTTCTTAATGGTGACCTTGTTAAGTTCTCTGTAGTCGATGCAAAGGCGAAGTGAGCCATCCTTTTTCTTAACAAATAAAACGGGTGCTCCCCAAGGTGAAGTGCTCGGCCTAATAAACCCTTTATCTAATAGCTCCTGTAACTGCAGTTTCAATTCTCTAAGTTCAGCTGGAGCCATTCTATACGGTGTTTTAGAGATCGACTGTGTTCCCGACATGATATCAACAGTAAACTCTATTTCTCTATCGACCAAATGGCCAGGTAAATCATTAGGAAAGACATCGGCGAATTCACTAACAACTGGGATGTCGGCTAAACTAACATTTCCATCCTGATCCTTCAATATACTACACAAATAACCTCGGCACCCTTTTTGAATTAACTTACAGGCTCTAACGGATGAGATCAAATAAGGTGGGGGCACTACCCCTTTACCATGGAAAATAACCTCTGCCAAGTTTGGGGGTTTCAATGTAACACTCTTCGAAACACAATCAATGAATGCATGATTTGCTATTAACCAATCCATTCCCAATATAACATCAAAATGATCTATATCCAAAGGCATTAAATCAACTAGCAGTTCAACATTCTCAATAACAACAACACATGCTCTATAAATGGATGCAACAATTACGGATCTCCCAGACGGAGTAGACACAGATAGCACATAATCAAGAGGTTCTAGTTTCCTATTAATCTTCTCGGCAAACTTAGTAGAAACAAACGAGCGCGTAGAACCCGAATCAACTAACACATAAGCATCTCGGGAGTCTCATCTTCTTAAACTCCCTGATCAAAGCTATTGTGCCATCCCCATATAAGGCTGGCTGTGGGGCGACTTGTGGCACTGGGGGAGGTGGAGGCGGAACTACATTTCGGCCGTTTGTCTGCTCGGCCTGAGTCGAAGTAGCACTAGCATACGGCTGCCTGGTTTGTCTCATCTCGCGGGCCAAACCTTCAAATAACCTTTCCAGTCGGTCCAATCTGTCTTCGGGCCTATCTCGGCCAAGTGGAGGTCTACCTCTCCTCATGATGCTATGAGTTTACAAAGTGTGACTTTTAAGCAAAACAAGCAAATAATCACATAGGTAAGTAACAAACAAACATGTCAAGACAATGCACACCTTGTTCAAATAGCAAGCACTATGATGCAATCTTAACATCTTTCTAAGGGGAATCCTATGCTCTTTAGGACTCAAGGTGTGTGAATAACGTACTATGAGGAACTTGTGCTCTGATACCACTCTGTCACGACCCCAAACCGCCCCTAGTAGTTTGGTGCCGAGATGGCCAGTAAATCCGAGATTCACCAAAGGCCTCTTACAAAAGTTCACACACAACAGAGTATATAAATATATAGGGGCTCACACATGCGGAAGCGATAAACAAAATACACGTGGTCCTTGAAAGCGGTGCATAGATCAAATGTGATGAGATACAGAACATGACTACACTTCGGCAGCTAACAAAACAAACTCCAAGTTACATCCTGATCAAAAGGCTTCTCAGCCGACATATACAAAATACAACGATTACAAGCAAAGAAGCATAATTTTCAAGATCTGCCGACGTAAATACACAATGCCGAGGTAATCACAAAACAAGGCCGATATATGCAAAAATCCCAAAACAAGCTTTACAAGTACTTCTAGGCGTCGCCGCCGTCTTGCTCATCACCTACATATATATAAAGAGGGGTGAGCTTGGGAACTCAGTGAATGGTACTAGAAATAAAGGTTTGCATGAATAATAGCCGAGGTCCTCCTCCAGGCAAATCATAACAAGCTGTATCAAATCAAGGGGGTGAACCATATTCCTCAAGCACAATCTTACCAAACCTGTTGCTCATGTGACTTAGGCCCGTAGCCCTTTTTCACTATCTCATGTCACTTAGGCCCGTAGCCCTTTTTGACCATCTTATGTGACTCAGGCCCGCAGCCCTTTTTCACCAAGCGGTGCTGCGAAAGTTTAAAGTCCTCTAGCACAAGGGACTGGTGTTACTTAGGCCCGTAGCCCGCTTTAACACTTATCTTTTCAAGAAAGGACCGTATCCTTTTTAACGAGATGGTACTGCGAAAGTTTAGAGTCCTCCAGTACAAGGGACTTTCTAAGGATATCAAAACAAGGCTCAAACTCATTACAAGGACATCATCAAGACAAGCTCATACTTACCCTTTTTAACTCTGAGTGCTGCGAAAGTTTAACGTCCTCCAGCACAAGGGACTTTCAAGAATACCATCAAACAAGCTCATATTCATCACATCAAAATAGGCTAGTCATTCATGCGTAGCAAATACTTTTATCAAGCGAAACAAACAAGATTTATCAAAAGCTTTATAACATAGCTTTATTAAAAGCACCACTCACCTCGGTCTTCAAGTGTAGGCTCAAGCAAAGATCAAAGTCCTACAACCACATGACAAATCATATTCTCAAAACGAGCTTCGTATGCACATAAGGATCTCGGCACTCTCGCCGGATCCAAGTCAAAAGCAAAGCAAAGTATGTCAAGAGTCAAAATGCTGTTTTCCATCTCATGGAAACATACTGGGTACAATCCAGCCTAGCCGAGGTCCCACACCTCCTCATCGAGGTGTGAACCCGATGGCCAAGTACAAAACGAAGTCGGGGAAAACCTGGGTTTCCCTTTGAAGAATGCTAAGGACAATTAATCAAGAACATCAAGAACATGCATGCTGGAATCATAACTTATATGCATTCGAAATCTGAGGTCCCATGCAAAGAGCTCAAAACATGGACCTGGGTTCCCGTACAAAAGCATGCAAGAACGAACACAAAAACATAGTTCTTGTTCCAAACTTTCGGATCAAAACAAGACTTTATTCAAGAACACATGAATATCATCTTTTTCATTCAAAACCAACTTCAAATCGTTGCATGGCATGCAAAACAAACTCAATCATGCAATGCAGCTTGATAACCAATAAGAACAAATCAGGTAGAGCAAGGATCTCACCTCAAGGCTCAAATCTAACGGTTTGATCTTCCAAGATCAAGCTCGAACTCCACTTCTCTCTCTAGAGTTCTTCCTTCAAACTTGAGAGCTTCTCTCTCTAAAACAAAGCAAAGATTGAGACAAAATGATTTGTCTCTAAGGCTGTCGGCTGCTTAAAGCTTCAGCTCGGACACGTGTCGTCACCGGGTTGGCTCAGCCCAAAAGGTGACTGATTGATAAGACAAGTCTCTGACAAAGCGTATTCAGCACGCTTGCTAGCAAAACACATCGGCAAACAAGGACATCGGCCAAGGTCAAATCCTCGGCAAACTGGATAACAAAGACGTCGGCTAGGGAGGACGACACTTGACTAAGCTGTACCACACCTTGGCCTGGGTGTGCCACATCTCGGCCTAGGTCATACCTGCCCCAGGTAAGGAGTACTAATGCAAAACATCTCGGCCTAGGCTCTAAGCACTCCGGCCCAAAGGGTGACATCTCGGCAAGCATGCCGAGGTGAAGGTGAAGATCAACCAAGGTTCCAAAACGATTCTAAGTATAAAAGTTCAAAAGTGAACTAATGCTCAAGGTGATCTCGGCCACAACCGAGCAAGGATCAAAATCAAGCAAGCAATACTTAAACATGGCAAGTCGAAACAAGATCAATAAGATTCCTAATACATCAAGACAAGATCATACATAGATGTATGCAAGTATAGCTAAGTCGAGAATGAGGGTTGTTACATCCTACCCTCCTTAAAGAAGTTTGGTCCCCAAACTTAAGTTACCTTGTTCCAAGAACAGTTCTGGATGTCGAATTCTCATTTCTTCTTCCATTTCCCATGTGGCATCCTTGCCGTAATGTTCTTTCCATTCGATCTTCACCATTGGTATCGACTTGTTTCTCAACTGTCTAACTCGTCTGTCAATAATACACATCGGCTTCCCTTCATAGCCCAAATTCTCATTAACTTCAATCCCAGAATAATCAATCACATGCTGTGGATCTCGAATGTACTTCCTTAACATCGAAACATGAAACACATTATGAACTTGGCTCAATTCTGGTGGCAAAGCAAGTCTGTATGCAACTAAGTTGACCTTGTCAAGAATTTCGAATGGCCCAATATAACGAGGTGCTAATTTACCTTTCTTGCCAAATCTGGAAACTCCTTTCATTGGCGAAACTTTTAGGAATACATGATCTCCCACTTCAAATTCTAACTCATTCCTTCTCTGGTCGGCGTAGCTCTTCTGTCTGCTCTGTGCAGTTCTAATCCTTTGTTGAATAAGTTTGATCTTCTCTGTTGTTACTTGAATTACCTCGGGACCAAGCAGAGCTTTGTCCCCAACTTCAGTCCAACATATCGGCGATCTACACTTTCTTCCGTACAAAGCTTCATATGGCGCCATGCCAATGCTAGCTTGATAGCTGTTGTTGTAAGCAAATTCTACTAAAGGCAAATGCATTCCCCAACTTCCTTGGAAGTCCAATACACAAAGTCTCAGCATATCTTCAAGTGTCTGAATTGTTCTCTCCGTTTGCCCATCTGTCTGAGGATGAAAAGCAGTACTAAATCTCAACTTGGCTCCAAAAGCCTTCTGTAGACTCTGCCAAAATCGGGAAACAAACTTCGGATCTCGGTCCGACACAATTGACATCGGCACTCCATGAAGTCTAACTATCTCGTTCACATATAACAAGGCAAGCTGATCGGCACTGAAGGTGGTCTTAACAGGCAAAAAGTGTGCTGATTTAGTTAATCTATCAACAATAACCCAAATTGAATCCATTCCTTTCGGTGTTTTTGGCAAAGCAACCACAAAATCCATGGAGATGTGCTCCCATTTCCACTCAGGAATCGGCAAAGGTTGTAGAAGTCCTGCTGGTCTTTGATGTTCTGCTTTTACTCGTTGACAATGCAAACACTGAGACACGAACTCGGCTATCTCTCTTTTCATATTTGGCCACCAAAAGGTTTGTTTCACATCTTGATACATCTTGGTATTCCCTGGATGAACAGCAAATTTAGAACCATGAGCCTCCTGCAAAATTCTCCTCTTTAGTTTTGGAACGTCGGCCACACACAGTCTTCCTTCAAACTTAAGCACTTGGTTCTCAACCGTGTACCCTGATCTCGGCCTTGTATCAATCTCTTCGGCTACCTTCCTGAAGAATTCATCCTCCATTTGCCTCGCCTTCACTTCCTCAATAATAGTTGGTTCCGCTGAAACAACGGTTAGACACGCCAAATTCCCAACTGACTTTCTGCTCAACGCGTCGGCCACGCTGTTAGCTTTTCCTGGGTGATATTGAATTTGCATATCGTAGTCTTTCAACAACTCGAGCCATCTTCTCTGCTTCAAATTCAATTCTTTCTGCGTGAACAGGTACTTCAAACTCTTGTGATCTGTAAAAACCTGACAAGAAGCTCCATACAAGTAGTGACGCCAAATTTTTAAAGCAAATACAACAGCTGCCAACTCCAAATCATGGGTAGGATAATTCTTTTCATGTGGCTTCAACTGACGGGATGCATAGGCTATGACCTTACCCTTTTGCATTAATACACAACCCAAACCCCTGTGTGATGCATCACTATAGACATGAAACTCTTCATTACCTGATGGAAGTACAAGTACTGGTGCTGTAACCAACCTCGTCTTCAATTCCTGGAAAGCTGACTCCCGATCTTCAGTCCATTCGTACGGTGCTCCCTTCTTGGTTAGTTGTGTCAATGGGACTGCAACCCTTGAGAAATCCTTCACAAACTTCCTGTAGTAACCTGCCAAACCCAGAAAACTGCGAACCTCGGAAACATTAGTCGGCCTCGGCCAATTCACCACGGCCTCAATCTTGCTAGGATCAACTGAGATACCCTCTTCATTAATCACATGACCCAAGAATGAGATAGTAGAAAGCCAAAACTCACACTTGCTAAACTTAGCATACAATTTTCGGTCTCTCAAAATCTGTAGAGTAAGTCTCAAATGATTCTCATGTTCAGTTTCACTCTTGGAATAGATTAATATATCATCAATGAAGACAACTACAAACTCATCTAAGTGCGGCTTGAAGACTCTGTTCATTAAATCCATAAATGCAGCAGGGGCATTGGTTACTCCAAAAGGCATCACTAGAAATTCATAGTGGCCATATCTTGTCCGAAAAGCAGTCTTCTCAACATCCTCGGCTTTAACTTTAAGCTGATGGTAGCCCGACCTAAGGTCTATCTTAGAAAAGACACGTGCTCCGTGTAGCTGATCAAGCAAATCATCAATCCTAGGTAGTGGGTATTTGTTCTTAATGGTGACCTTGTTAAGTTCTCTGTAGTCGATGCAAAGGCGAAGTGAGCCATCCTTTTTCTTAACAAATAAAACGGGTGCTCCCCAAGGTGAAGTGCTCGGCCTAATAAACCCTTTATCTAATAGCTCCTGTAACTGCAGTTTCAATTCTCTAAGTTCAGCTGGAGCCATTCTATACGGTGTTTTAGAGATCGACTGTGTTCCCGACATGATATCAACAGTAAACTCTATTTCTCTATCGACCAAATGGCCAGGTAAATCATTAGGAAAGACATCGGCGAATTCACTAACAACTGGGATGTCGGCTAAACTAACATTTCCATCCTGATCCTTCAATATACTACACAAATAACCTCGGCACCCTTTTTGAATTAACTTACAGGCTCTAACGGATGAGATCAAATAAGGTGGGGGCACTACCCCTTTACCATGGAAAATAACCTCTGCCAAGTTTGGGGGTTTCAATGTAACACTCTTCGAAACACAATCAATGAATGCATGATTTGCTATTAACCAATCCATTCCCAATATAACATCAAAATGATCTATATCCAAAGGCATTAAATCAACTAGCAGTTCAACATTCTCAATAACAACAACACATGCTCTATAAATGGATGCAACAATTACGGATCTCCCAGACGGAGTAGACACAGATAGCACATAATCAAGAGGTTCTAGTTTCCTATTAATCTTCTCGGCAAACTTAGTAGAAACAAACGAGCGCGTAGAACCCGAATCAACTAACACATAAGCATCTCGGGAGTCTCATCTTCTTAAACTCCCTGATCAAAGCTATTGTGCCATCCCCATATAAGGCTGGCTGTGGGGCGACTTGTGGCACTGGGGGAGGTGGAGGCGGAACTACATTTCGGCCGTTTGTCTGCTCGGCCTGAGTCGAAGTAGCACTAGCATACGGCTGCCTGGTTTGTCTCATCTCGCGGGCCAAACCTTCAAATAACCTTTCCAGTCGGTCCAATCTGTCTTCGGGCCTATCTCGGCCAAGTGGAGGTCTACCTCTCCTCATGATGCTATGAGTTTACAAAGTGTGACTTTTAAGCAAAACAAGCAAATAATCACATAGGTAAGTAACAAACAAACATGTCAAGACAATGCACACCTTGTTCAAATAGCAAGCACTATGATGCAATCTTAACATCTTTCTAAGGGGAATCCTATGCTCTTTAGGACTCAAGGTGTGTGAATAACGTACTATGAGGAACTTGTGCTCTGATACCACTCTGTCACGACCCCAAACCGCCCCTAGTAGTTTGGTGCCGAGATGGCCAGTAAATCCGAGATTCACCAAAGGCCTCTTACAAAAGTTCACACACAACAGAGTATATAAATATATAGGGGCTCACACATGCGGAAGCGATAAACAAAATACACGTGGTCCTTGAAAGCGGTGCATAGATCAAATGTGATGACATACAGAACATGACTACACTTCGGCAGCTAACAAAACAAACTCCAAGTTACATCCTGATCAAAAGGCTTCTCAGCCGACATATACAAAATACAACGATTACAAGCAAAGAAGCATAATTTTCAAGATCTGCCGACGTAAATACACAATGCCGAGGTAATCACAAAACAAGGCCGATATATGCAAAAATCCCAAAACAAGCTTTACAAGTACTTCTAGGCGTCGCCGCCGTCTTGCTCATCACCTACATATATATAAAGAGGGGTGAGCTTGGGAACTCAGTGAATGGTACTAGAAATAAAGGTTTGCATGAATAATAGCCGAGGTCCTCCTCCAGGCAAATCATAACAAGCTGTATCAAATCAAGGGGGTGAACCATATTCCTCAAGCACAATCTTACCAAACCTGTTGCTCATGTGACTTAGGCCCGTAGCCCTTTTTCACTATCTCATGTCACTTAGGCCCGTAGCCCTTTTTGACCATCTTATGTGACTCAGGCCCGCAGCCCTTTTTCACCAAGCGGTGCTGCGAAAGTTTAAAGTCCTCTAGCACAAGGGACTGGTGTTACTTAGGCCCGTAGCCCGCTTTAACACTTATCTTTTCAAGAAAGGACCGTATCCTTTTTAACGAGATGGTACTGCGAAAGTTTAGAGTCCTCCAGTACAAGGGACTTTCTAAGGATATCAAAACAAGGCTCAAACTCATTACAAGGACATCATCAAGACAAGCTCATACTTACCCTTTTTAACTCTGAGTGCTGCGAAAGTTTAACGTCCTCCAGCACAAGGGACTTTCAAGAATACCATCAAACAAGCTCATATTCATCACATCAAAATAGGCTAGTCATTCATGCGTAGCAAATACTTTTATCAAGCGAAACAAACAAGATTTATCAAAAGCTTTATAACATAGCTTTATTAAAAGCACCACTCACCTCGGTCTTCAAGTGTAGGCTCAAGCAAAGATCAAAGTCCTACAACCACATGACAAATCATATTCTCAAAACGAGCTTCGTATGCACATAAGGATCTCGGCACTCTCGCCGGATCCAAGTCAAAAGCAAAGCAAAGTATGTCAAGAGTCAAAATGCTGTTTTCCATCTCATGGAAACATACTGGGTACAATCCAGCCTAGCCGAGGTCCCACACCTCCTCACCGAGGTGTGAACCCGATGGCCAAGTACAAAACGAAGTCGGGGAAAACCTGGGTTTCCCTTTGAAGAATGCTAAGGACAATTAATCAAGAACATCAAGAACATGCATGCTGGAATCATAACTTATATGCATTCGAAATCTGAGGTCCCATGCAAAGAGCTCAAAACATGGACCTGGGTTCCCGTACAAAAGCATGCAAGAACGAACACAAAAACATAGTTCTTGTTCCAAACTTTCGGATCAAAACAAGACTTTATTCAAGAACACATGAATATCATCTTTTTCATTCAAAACCAACTTCAAATCGTTGCATGGCATGCAAAACAAACTCAATCATGCAATGCAGCTTGATAACCAATAAGAACAAATCAGGTAGAGCAAGGATCTCACCTCAAGGCTCAAATCTAACGGTTTGATCTTCCAAGATCAAGCTCGAACTCCACTTCTCTCTCTAGAGTTCTTCCTTCAAACTTGAGAGCTTCTCTCTCTAAAACAAAGCAAAGATTGAGACAAAATGATTTGTCTCTAAGGCTGTCGGCTGCTTAAAGCTTCAGCTCGGACACGTGTCGTCACCGGGTTGGCTCAGCCCAAAAGGTGACTGATTGATAAGACAAGTCTCTGACAAAGCGTATTCAGCACGCTTGCTAGCAAAACACATCGGCAAACAAGGACATCGGCCAAGGTCAAATCCTCGGCAAACTGGATAACAAAGACGTCGGCTAGGGAGGACGACACTTGACTAAGCTGTACCACACCTTGGCCTGGGTGTGCCACATCTCGGCCTAGGTCATACCTGCCCCAGGTAAGGAGTACTAATGCAAAACATCTCGGCCTAGGCTCTAAGCACTCCGGCCCAAAGGGTGACATCTCGACAAGCATGCCGAGGTGAAGGTGAAGATCAACCAAGGTTCCAAAACGATTCTAAGTATAAAAGTTCAAAAGTGAACTAATGCTCAAGGTGATCTCGGCCACAACCGAGCAAGGATCAAAATCAAGCAAGCAATACTTAAACATGGCAAGTCGAAACAAGATCAATAAGATTCCTAATACATCAAGACAAGATCATACATAGATGTATGCAAGTATAGCTAAGTCGAGAATGAGGGTTGTTACAAAAATTGAAAACAAAACGTCTTTCAAAAGAAACAAAAAGACTTCTCACCAAATTATTTTACTCAATGCCTGTAGAGGACCATCGGAGGAGAAGACTCCATTGATCCTGCTCCTTATGGACAGTTTTTTTTTCAAGCACACAGATCTAATTCCTTCACTTTTTCCTTTTTTCTTTTTTTATAAGTTGTTGATCTGTGTTGTTGTTGTATGATGAAACAAATTGCAACAGATAGTTGTAAATGAACCAAAAAAAAATTAAAAATTAAGCAGATAAAAATAATAAAAAATTGAACAGATATATATATACTGGATTATTTTTTGAGAATGAATTTCAACAGATAGAGAGCAAGAACAAGAGAGAGAGAAAGAAAGACTGCAACAGATCCTCGTTTGGTGTATTTCCACATATAATAAAATTGAACAGATAAAAATAAATTGAAGATTGTGACTGGTTTATTGAACAGATAAGAAATTTGAGATAGATATTTGAACAGATAAGAGATTAAAATTGAACTGATAATGAAATCTAGACAAAAAGTTACACAGATAGAGAAAAAAATTGAACATATAGTCAATATTTTTGAATATATAGACAAAAAAATAATAATTAAACACTTAAATGTAAATTTGAACATATAGAAAAAAAAAATAAAAAATTCAACAGAAAAATTAAGGAGTAAAATTGAAAAAAAAAACGTCTTTCAAAAGAAACAAAAGGACTTCTTACCAAATTATTTTACTCAATGCTTGCAGAGGACCATCGGAGGAGAAGACTCCATTGATCTTGCTCCTTATAGACAGTTTTTTTTTTCAAGCACAGATCTAATTCCTCCACTTTTTCTTTTTTTTTCTTTTTTTTTTAAGTTGTTGATCTGTGTTGTTGTTGTATGATGAAACAAATTGCAACAAATAGTTGCAAATGAACCAAAAAATAAATAAATATTAAGTAGATAAAAATAATAAAAAAATTGAACAGATATATGTATATATATAGGATTATTTTTGAGAAAGAATTTCTACAGATAGAGAGAAAGAACAAGAGAGAGAGAAAGAAAGATTGCAACAGATCCTGGTTTGGTGTATTTTAACAGATAGTAAAATTGAACAGATAAAAATAAATTGAAGATTGTGACTGGTTTGTCGAACATATAAGAAATTTTGGATAGATATTTGAACAGATAAGATATTAAAATTGAACTGATAATAAAATCTAGGCAAAAAGTTGCAGAGATAGAGAAAAAAATTGAACAGATAGTCAAATTTTTTGAATATATAGACAATAAAATCATAATTAAAAACTCAAATATAAATTTGAACATATAAAAAAAATTAAAAAATTCAACAGAAAAATTAAGGAGTAAAATTGAAAACAAAACGTCTTTCAAAACAAACAAAAGGATTTCTCACCAAATTATTTTACTCAATGCCTGAAGAGGACCATCGGAGGAGAAGACTCCATTGATCCTGCTCCTTATAGACAGTTTTTTTTTTCAAGCACACAGATCTAATTCCTCCTCTTTTTCTTTTTTTCATTTTTTTTTAAGTTGTTGATCTGTGTTATTGTTGTATGATGAAACAAATTGCAACAGATAGTTGTAAATGAACCAAAAAAAATTAAAAGTTAAGCAGATAAAAATAATAGAAAAATTGAACAAATATATATACTGGATTATTTTTTAGAATGAATTTCAACAGATGGAGAGAAAGAACAAGAGAGAGAAAGAAAGATTGCAACAGATCCTGGTTTGGTGTATTTCAACAGATAATAAAATTGAACAGATAGAAATAAATTGAAGATTGTGACTGGTTTGTTGAAGAGACAAGAAATTTGGGATAGATATTTGAACAGATAAGAGATTAAAAGTGAACTGATAATAAAATCTAGACAAAAAGTTGCACAGATAGAGAAAAAAATTGAAGAGATAGTCAAAAATTTTTATTATATAGACAAAAAAATAATAATTAAACACTTAAATGTTTATTTGAACATATAGAAAAAAAAATCAACAGAAACATTAGGGAATAAAATTGAAAACAAAACGTCTTTCAAAACAAAACAAAAGGACTTCTCACCAAATTATTTTACTCAATGCCTGCAGAGGACCATCGGAGGAGAAGACTCCATTGATCCTGCTCCTTATGGACAGTATTTTTTTTTTCAAGCACACAGAGCTAATTCCTCATCTTTTTCTTTCTTTTTTGTTTTTTTTTTTTTTAAGTTGTTGATCTGTGTTGTTGTTGTATGATGAAACAAATTGCAACATATAGTTTCAAATGAACCAAAAAAAAATAAAAATTAAGCAGATAAAAATAATAAAAAAATTGAACAGATATATTTGTACAGGATTATTTTTGAGAAAAAATTTCAACAGATAGAGAGAAAGAACAAGAGAGAGAGAGAAAGATAGCAACAGATCCTGGTTTGGTGTATTTTAACAGATAATAAAATTGAACAGATAAAAATAAATTGAAGATTATGACTGGTTTGTTGAACAGATAAGAAATTTTGGATAGATATTTGAACAGATAAGAGATTAAAATTGAACTGATAATAAAATCTAGGCAAAAAGTTGCAGAGATAGAGAAAAAAATTGAACAGATAGTCAAATTTTTTGAATATATAGACAAAAAAATCATAATTAAAAACTTAAATGTAAATTTGAACATATAAAAAAAATTAAAAAATTGAACAGAAAAATTAAGGAGTAAAATTGAAAACAAAATGTCTTTCAAAACAAACAAAAGGACTTCTCACCAAATTATTTTACTCAATGCCTGCAGAGGACCATCGGAGGAGAAGACTCCATTGATCCTGCTTCTTATGGACAGTTTTGTTTTTTTCAAGCACAAAGATCTAATTCCTCCTCTCTTTTTTTTCTTTTTTTTTTTTTTTTTAAGTTGTTGATCTGTGTTGTTGTTGTATGATGAAACAAATTGCAACAGATAGTTGTAAATGAACAAAACAAATGAAAAATTAAGCAAATAAAAATAATAAAAAAATTGAACAGATATATATACTGGATTATTTTTGAGAATGAATTTCAACAGATAGAGAGAAAGAACAAGAGAGATAGAGAGAAAGAAAGATTGCAACAGATCCTGGTTTGGTGTATTTCAATAGATAATAAAATTGAACAGATAAAAATAAATTGAAGATTGTGACTGGTTTGTTGAACAGATAAGAAATTTGGGATAGATATTTGAACAAATAAGAGATTAAAATTGAACTGATAATAAAATCTAGACAAAAAGTTGCACAGATAGAGTAAAAAATTCAAGAGATAGTCAAAATTTTTGAATATATAGACAAAAAAAATAATTAAACACTTAAATGTAAATTTGAACATATAGAAAAAAATGAAAAATTCAACAGAAAAATTAAGGAGTAAAATTGAAAACAAAACGTCTTTCAAAACAAACAAAATGACTTCTCAACAAATTATTTTACTCCATGCCTGCAGAGGACTATCGGAGGAAAAGACTCCATTGATCCTGCTCCTTATAGACAGATTTTTTTTCAAGCACACAGATCTAATTCCTCCTCTTTTTCTTTTTCTTTTTCTTTTTTTTTTCTTTTTTTATGTAGTTGATCTGTGTTGTTGTTGTATGATGAAACAAATTGCAACAGATAGTTGTAAATGAACCAAAAAAAATTAAAAATTAAGCAGATAAAAATAATTAAAAAATTGAACAGATATATATTGTAACAACCCACATTCATGTCTTAGTCATGTTCATGTGCCTTTATATGATTTGCCATGTTAAGTTGCATTCATGAATCTTGTCTTGCTATGCTTAAGTGTTGCTTGCATTCTCTGTTCCTTCTTTGCTGTCCCCAAGCCTAAGTGATGCCAAGCCTAGGTCATGCCAAGCCGAGGTCATCTTAAGCCTAGGACCATCTTGGAACCACCTTGGTTCACCTCCACCATCACCTAGGCATATTGGCCGAGATGTCATTATCTAGGCCGAGGTGTGCATCACCTAGGCCGAGATATGCATCATCTAGGCCGAGATGTTATCATCTACGCATCCTAGATCCTTAATCCTTGCACCTAGTGATCTTGTTCGAGGACTGGAATGACCTAGACCGAGGTGTGGCACATCTAGACCGAGGTATGGCACAGCTTGGCCAAGTGTTATCCTTCCTAGCCGAGATCATTGGAACCTTACTTGCTGACGCCTATGTCCTAAGCCAAGATCATTACTTGCCGGAGTGCCTTGCCGTGAAACTTGTTAGATACGCTTTGTCTTACACATGTCTTGTCAATCTATCACCTTTTTTAGGAGAACCAACCAGCCGTTGCCACGTATCCGAGCTGAGTGTTAAATCACCTGGCAGAGAGAGAAACCTATCATTTGTTATATCCTTGTTTTTGAAGAGGAGAGAGAAGCCCTAGGAGAGGAAGAAGGAGTTCTTGAGAGAGATAGATTTCCAAGCTTGATCTCTAGAGATCGAACCGTTAGATCCGTGTTCTAAGGTTAGATTCTGGATCTGCTCATGTTGTTCTTTATGATCATGTTATTGCATTGCATGATTGAATATGATTAGTAAGCCATGCATTGCTTTGAAGTTCGGTTTTAGAAAAAGAAAATAGTGTTCATGTGTTCTTCAAGAAAAGTCATGTTTTGATCCGAAAGCTCATGCCAAGATCCATGTTTTTGTTTTGTTTTCATATGATCTTCAAGTATGCGTACCCAGGTCTATGTTTTCGAACTCATAGCATGAAAACCTAGATTTTGAATAAAGGAGTTATGATTTTAGCATCCATCTCATTCATGTTCTTCATGTTCATGTTCTTCATGTCCTTCAAGGAGGAAACCCAGATTTCCAGACCTCATTTCCCTAGGTGTGATCACCGAGACCACTCTTGCCTAGATCACACACCTAGGCCAAGCATCGTATCTCACCTTGGCTTAACTTGCATGATCACTTGCACCTTAGTCTATCTTGCATGCACACCTAGGCTAACCATTGCATCACCGAGGCCGAGATGTTCATCATCTAGGCCGACCATGGTACACCTTTGTCGGCATCTTGTAACACCTCGGCAGAGAGCTGCACACCGAAGCCTAGGTAACCACACCTCGGCCAAGAGGTGTGGGACCTCGACCAAGACCTCCAGAGTTCACCCAGCTAGGTCATTTTAGCCTAGATCATCTCTGTGCATCCATTCCAGGACCTGGTTGGTACCCAGCATGTTTTCCCTAGATGTTTACCAGCATGATTTCCCTAGATCATTTGCATTTATGTAAAGCTTGTTTTTAAGAGTGCATTCAATAGGCTTTGCCATGTGTTTGTAGGACTTGGAACCTTGCTTCAATCCCGACGTCCCAAGAACTATGTGAGTGGTATTTTTAATAAAGTTATGTTATAAAGTTTTGATAAAGCCTAATCGTTTTAGAAAAGTATTTGATCAAGCATGAATGATTATCTCTATTTTGTGTATCAAGTATAAGCTTTGTTTTGATGACATTCTTGGAAAGTCCTCCCATGCTAGGGGACTCTAAGCCCATGTAGCATCATGTTTGAGAGATCTCTGCTATCGACGGTCTATGAACGGATAGCCCCCACTGACGGTCTATGAACGGGTGGATTTGTCTAATCGATTCCGGGTCGATTATTCCCTTATTTTGTCTGGAATGTCATCACAAGTATTATGTAGATGTTATTAACATCCCAAGCAATATTTGAAAGACCAATGTTGATGAACTTGCTTCATCCCATGTTTTGATACAAGTTATGCCAAGTACATGTTTTGAACAAGCTATGATATGTATGTTTTGCAAAGATCTCGGATATCATTCATTTAAAACCTTTATTACTTGTACCATTCACTGAGTATCCAAGCTCACCCTCTCCATATATATATAGGTGCCAAGCAAGAAGGCGGTGACGCCTAGATGTGTTATGTGCAAGATGTTTTGTATGCATGTTGTGTCGGCAACCATGAAGATCATGCTTTTGACCTTGTACTTCATGTATTTTATTTATGTCGGCTTGGGAAGCCTTTTGATCAAGATGTAATATGTATTTTACTTTATTTGTAATCAAGTTGTAAGACTTTGATTAAGATATATGACATTTCATTGGATCTATGCACGGCTCTTATGGACTAATTAGATTCAATATATTGCTTCCGCACATGTTAGCCCCATATGCATACTCTGATTGTGTGTGATCTTTGTAAGTTGGCCTTCGGTAATCTCGGATTACTGGCCATCATGGCACCATTCTACTAGGGGCAGTTTGGGGTCGTGACAGAATGGTATCAGAGCACAAGTTCCTTATAGTACGTTATTCACACACTTTGAGTCCTAAAGAGCATAAGATGTCCCTTAGAATGATGTTAGGATTGCATCATGTTGCTTGCTACTTGACAAGGTGTGCATCATCTCGGCATGATCATTTATTACTTGCATGCATGTTTACTTGCTCATTTTGTTTAAGAGTCACATTTTGCATACCTCTAGCATCATGAGAAGGGGTAGACCTCCAGTTGGCCGAGATCATTCCGAGGACAGAATAGACAGATTAGAAAGATTGGTCAAAGGATTGGTCCGTGAGTTGAGACAACCTAGGCCACAAGACACAGGTACCACTTCCACTCAGGCCGAGCAGACAGATGGCCGACATGCAGTTCCACCTCCACCTCCTCTAGTACCACAAGTGCAGCCGCAACCAGCTTTGTATGGAGACGACACCTTGACCTTGATCAAAGAATTCAAGAAGATGAAACCGCCGAAGTTCCATGGAGGTATAGAGCCGATGAAAGCAGAAGCATGGGTTCTTGAGATGGAGAAGTTGTTTGAGGTTTTTCCCAACACCGACGCCCAGAAGGTGTCATTGGCAGCATTCACATTGGAAGACGATGCTCGTAGGTGGTGGATGATGATCCGAGAAGGTAATCCAGACTTGACTTGGGCCAGATTTTTGGAGTTGTTTTATGACAAACACTTTCCCATCAGTGTCCGAGATTGCAAGACCACAGAATTCCAGATGTTGACACAGGGTAGCAAAATAGTGGCTGAATATGATCATGCTTTCACCGAGTTGGCAAGGTATGCACCTCACATGGTCAACGATGAATATAGGAAGGCTAGAAAGTTTGAAAGTGGGCTTCGTGGATCAATTCAAGACCGGGTCAATTTGCTCAACATGCCGACGTATACTGGAGTGTTAGATAAAGCCATCCTTGCAGAAGCCAACTTGAACAGAAGTCAAAGTTTGGGGGAGAATCAGAAAAAGAGGTAGACCTATGACAATCACCAAGACCAACATGATGCCAAGAAGAAGACAAATGTGGACAATTCCGACAATACGAACCAGGAAGGTGGCACTAGGCCGACATATACAAGTTGCGGGAGGCGACATCTTGGAGTTTGTCATCGGGCATCTGGAGCATGTTTTGAATGCGGTGAGATGGGTCATCGTATTAAGGATTGTCCCAAGGTGAAGGCTAGAGATGATAAGAAGAGATGAGAATCCGACATTCGGAGTTGTTTTGAGGACATGGTAAGCTAAGTTTGGGGACCAAACTTCTTTAAGGAGGGTTGACTGTAACAACCCACATTCATGTCTTAGTCATGTTCATGTGCATTTATATGATTTGCCATGTTAAGTTGCATTCATGAATCTTGTCTTGCTATGCTTAAGTGTTGCTTGCATTCTCTGTTCCTTCTTTGCTGTCCCCAAGCCTAAGTCATGCCAAGCCTAGGTCATGCCAAGCCTAAGTCATGCCAAGCCTAGGTCATGCCAAGCCTAGGTCATGTGAAGCCTAGGTCATGCCAAGCCTAGGTCATGTGAAGCCTAGGTCATGCCAAGCCTAGGTCATGTCAAGCCTAGGTCATGTTAAGCCTAGGTCATGCCAAGCCGAGGTCATCTTAAGCCTAGGACCATCTTGGAACCACCTTGGTTGATCTCCACCATCACCTAGGTATATTGGCCGAGATGTCATCATCTAGGCCAGGTGTGCATCACCTAGGCCGAGATATGCATCATCTAGGCCGAGATGTTATCATCTAGGCATCCTAGATCCTTAATCCTTGTACCTAGTGATCTTGTTCTGGGACTGGAATGACCTAGACCGAGGTGTGGCACATCTAGGCCGAGGTGTGGCACAGCTTGGCCAAGTGTTATCCTTCCTAGCCGAGATCATTGGAACCTTACTTGCCGACGCCTATGTCCTAAGCCGAGATCATTACTTGCTGGAGTGCCTTGCCGTGAAACTTGTTAGATACGCTTTGTCTTACACATGTCTTGTCAATCTATCACCTTTTTGAGGAGAACCAACCAGCCGTTGCCACGTATCTGAGCTGAGTGTTAAATCACCTGGCAGAGAGAGAAACCTATCATTTGTTATATCCTTGTTTTTGAAGAGGAGAGAGAAGCCCTAGGAGAGGAAGAAGGAGTTCTTGAGAGAGATAGATTTCCAAGCTTGATCTCTAGAGATCGAACCGTTAGATCCGTGTTCTAAGGTTAGATTCTGGATCTGCTCATGTTGTTCTTTATGATCATGTTATTGCATTGCATGATTGAATATGATTAGTAAGCCATGCATTGCTTTGAAGTTCGGTTTTAGAAAAAGAAAATAGTATTCATGTGTTCTTCAAGAAAAGTCATGTTTTGATCCGAAAGCTCATGCCAAGATCCATGTTTTTGTGTTTGTTTTCATATGATCTTCAAGTATGGGTACCCAGGTCTATGTTTTCGAACTCATAGCATGAAAACCTAGATTTTGAATAAAGGAGTTATGATTTTAGCATCCATCTCATTCATGTTCTTCATGTCCTTCAAAGAGGAAACCCAGATTTCCAGACCTCATTTCCCTAGGTGTGATCACCAAGACCACTCTTGCCTAGATCACACACCTAGGCCAAGCATTGTATCTCACCTTGGCCTACCTTGCATGATCACTTGCACCTTAGTCTATCTTGCATGCACACCTAGGCCAACCACTGCATCACCGAGGCCGAGATGTTCATCATCTAGGCCGACCATGGTACACCTTTGCCGGCATCTTGTAACACCTCGGCAGAGAGCTGCACACCGAAGCCTAGGTAACCACACCTCGGCCAAGAGGTGTGGGACCTTGGCCAAGACCTCCAGAGTTCACCCAGCTAGGTCATTTTAGCCTAGATCATCTCTGTGCATCCATTCCAGGACCTGGTTGGTACCCTGCATGTTTTCCCTAGATGTTTACCATCATGATTTCCCTAGATCATTTGCATTCATGTAAAGCTTGTTTTTAAGAGTGCATTTAATAGGCTTTGCCATGTGTTTGTAGGACTTGGAACCTTGCTTCAATCCCGACGTCCCAAGAACTATGTGAGTGGTATTTTTAATGAAGTTATGTTATAAAGTTTTGATAAAGCCTTGATTCGTTTTAGAAAAGTATTTGATCAAGCATGAATGATTATCTCTATTTTGTGTATCAAGTATAAGCTTTGTTTTGATGACATTCTTGGAAAGTCCTCCCATGCTAGGGGACTCTAAGCCCATGTAGCATCATGTTTGAGAGATCTTTGCTATCGACGGTCTATGAACGGATAGCCCCCACCGACGGTCTATGAACGGGTGGATTTGTCTAATCGATTCCGGGTCGATTATTCCCTTGTTTTGTCTGGAATGTCATCACAAGTATTATGTAGATGTTATTAACATCCCAAGCAAGATTTGAAAGACCAAGATTGATGAACTTGCTTCATCCCATGTTTTGATACAAGTTATGCCAAGTACATGTTTTGAACAAGCTATGATATGTATGTTTTGCAAAGATCTCGGATATCATTCATTTAAAACCTTTATTACTTGTACCATTCACTGAGTATCCAAGCTCACCCTCTCCATATATATATGTAGGTGCCAAGCAAGAAGGCGGTGACGCCTAGATGTGTTATGTGCAAGATGTTTTGTATGCATGTTGTGTCGGCAACCATGAAGATTATGCTTTTGACCTTGTACTTCATGTATTTTATTTATGTCGGCTTGGGAAGCCTTTTGATCAAGATGTAATATGTATTTTACTTTATTTGTAATCAAGTTGTAAGACTTTAATTAAGATATATGACATTTCATTGGATCTATGCACGTCTCTTATGGACTAATTAGATTCAATATATTGCTTCCGCACATGTTAGCCACATATGTATACTCTGACTGTGTGTGATCTTTGTAAGTTGGCCTTCGGTAATCTCGGATTACTAGCCATCACGGCACCATTCTACAAGGGGTAGTTTGGGGTCGTGACATATATATTGGATTATTTTTTAGAAAGAATTTCAACAGATAGAGAGAAAGAAAGATTGCAACAGATCTTGGTTTGGTGTATTTCAACAGATAATAAAATTGAACAAATAAAAATAAACTGAAGATTGTGACTGGTTTGTTGAACAGATTAGAATTTTTGGATAGATATTTGTACAGATAAGAGATTAAAATTGAACTGATAATAAAATCAAGACAAAAAGTTGCACAGATAGAGAAAAAAATTGAACAGATAGTCAAAATTTTTGAATATATAGACAAAAAAAAAATAATTAAACACTTAAATGTAAATTTGAGCATATAGAAAAAAAAATAAAAAATTCAACAGAAAAATTAAGTAGTGAAATTGAAAACAGAACGTCTTTCAAAACAAACGAAATGACTTCTCACCAAATTATTTTACTCAATGCCCGCAGAGGACCATCGGAGGAAAAGACTCCATTGATCCTGCTCCTTATGGATAGTTTTTTTTTTTCAAGCGCACAGATCTAATTCCTCTTCTTTTTCTTTTTATTCTTTTTTCAAGTTGTTGATCTGTGTTGTTGTATGATGAAACAAATTGCAACAGATAGTTGTAAATGAACCAAAAAAAATTAACAATTAAGCAAATAAAAATAATAAAAAAATTGAACAGATATATATATACTGGATTATTTTTGAGAAAGAATTTCAACAGATAGAGAGAAAGAACAAGAGAGAGGGAAAGAAAGATTGCAACAAATCCTGGTTTGGTGTATTTCAACAGATAATAAAATTAAACAGATAAAAATAAATTGAAGATTGTGACTGGTTTGTTGAACAGATAAGAAATTTTGGATAGATATTTGAACAGATAAGAGATTAAAATTGAACTGATAGTAAAATCTAGACAAAAAGTTACACATATAGATAAAAAAATTGAACAGATAGTCAAAGTTTTTGAATATATAGACAAAAAAATAATAATTAAACACTTAAATGTAAGTTTGAACATATAAAAAAAAAATTCAACAGAGAAATTAAGGAGTAAAATTGAAAACAAAACGTCTTTCAAAACAAAAAAAAAGAACTTCTCACCAAATTATTTTACTCAATGCCAACAGAGGACCATCGGAGGAGAAGACTCAATTGATCCTGCTCCTTATGGACATTTTTTTTTTGAAGCACACAGATTTAATTCCTCATTTTTTTTAAGTTGTTGATCTGTGTTGTTGTTGTTGTTGTTGTATGATGAAACAAATTGCAACAGATAGTTGTAAACGAATCAAAAAAAATTAAAAATTAAGTAGATAAAAATAATAAAAAAAATTGAACACATATATATACTGAATTATTTTTGAGAAAGAATTTCAACTGATAGAGAGAAAGACCAAGAGAGAAAGAAAGAAAGATTGCAACAGATCCTGGTTTGGTATATTTCAACAGATAATAAAATTGAACAGATAAAAATAAATTGAAGATTGTGACTGGTTTGTTGAACAGATAAGAAATTTGAGATAGATATTTGAACAGATAAGAGATTAAAATTGAATTGATAATAAAATCTAGACAAAAAGTTGCACAGATAGAGAAAAAAATTGAACAAATAGTCAAAATTTTTGAATATATAGACAAAAAAATCATAATAAAACACTTAAATGTAAATTTGAACACATAGAAAAAAAATAAAAAATTCAACAGATAAATTAAGGAGTAAAATTCAAAACAAAACGTCTTTCAAAACAAACAAAAGGACTTCTCACCAAATTATTTTACCCAATGCCTGCAGAGGACCGTCGGAGGAGAAGGCTCCATTCATCCTGCTCCTTATGGACAATTTTTTTTTTCAAGCACACAGATCTAATTCCTCCTCTTTTTCTTTTTCTTTTTTTTTTAAGTTGTTGATCTGTGTTGTTGTTGTATGATGAAACAAATTGCAACTGATAGTTGTAAATGAACCAAAAAAATTTAAAAATTAAGCAGATAAAAATAATAGAAAAATTGAACAAATATATATATATACTGGATTATTTTTTAGAATGAATTTCAACAGATAGAGAGAAAGAACAAGAGAGAGAGAAAGAATGATTGCAACAGATCCTGGTTTGGTGTATTTAAACAGATAATAAAATTGAACAGATAAAAATAAATTGAAGATTGTGACTGGTTTGTTGAAGAGACAAGAAATTTGGGATAGATATTTGAACAGATAAGAGATTAAAACTGAACTGATAATAAAATCTAGACAAAAAGTTGCACAAATAGAGAAAAAAAATTGAACATATAGTCAAAATTTTTGATTATATAGACAAAAAAAAAATTAAACGCTTAAATGTTTATTTGAACATATAGAAAAAAAAAATTCAACAGAAAAATTAAGGAGTAAAATTGAAAACAAAACGTCTTTCAAAACAAACAAAAGAACTTCCCACCAAATTATTTTACTCAATGCCTGCAGAGGACCATCGGAGAAGAAGACTCCATTGATCCTGCACCTTATGGACAGTGTTTTATTTTTTTTCAAGCACACAGATCTAATTCCTCCTCTTTTTCTTTTTTTTTCTTTTTTTTTAAAGTTGTTGATCTGTGTTATTCTTGTATGATGAAACAAATTGCAACAGATAGTTGCAAATGAACCCAAAAAAAATAAAAATTAAGCAGAAAAAAATAATAAAAAAATTGAACAGATATATATATACAGGATTATTTTTGAGAAAGAATTTCAAAAGATAGAGTGAAAGAACAAGAGAGAGAGAAAGAAAGATTGCAATAGATCTTGGTTTTGGTGTATTTTAACAGATAATAAAATTGAAAAGATAAAAATAAATTGAAGATTGTGACTGGTTTGTTGAAGAGATTAGAAATTTTGGATAGATATTTGAACAGATAAGAGATTAAAATTGAACTGATAAAAAAATCTAGGCAAAAAGTTGCAAAGATAGAGAAAAAAATTGGTTAGATAGTCAATTTTTTTGAATATATAGACAAAAAAATCATAATTAAACACGTAAATGTAAATTTGAACATATAAAAAAAATAAAAAATTTAACAGAAAAATTAAGGAGTAAAATTGAAAACAAAATGTTTTTCAAAAGAAACAAAAGGACTTCTCAACAAATCATTTTACCCAATGCCTGCAGAGAACCATCGGAAGAGAAGACTCCATTGATCCTGCTCCTTATGGACAGTTTTTTTTTCTAGCACACAGATCTAATTCCTTTTCTTTTTCTTTTTTTTTTCTTTTTTTTTTAAATTGTTGATCTGTGTTGTTGTTGTAAGATGAAACAAATTGCAACAGAAAGTTGTAAATGGACAAAAAAAAGTTAAAAATTAAGCAGATAAAAATAATAAAAAAATTGAACAGATATATATACTGGATTATTTTTTAGAATGAATTTCAACAGATAGAGAGAAAGAACAAGAGAGAGAGAGAGAAAGAAAGATTGCAACAGATCCTGGTTTGGTGTATTTCAACAGATAATAAAATTGAACAGATAAAAATAAATTGAAGATTCTGACAGGTTTCTTGAACAGATAAGAAATTTGGGATAGATATTTGAACAGATAAGAGATTAAAATTGAACTGATAATAAAATCTAGACAAAAAGTTGCACAGATAGAGGAAAAAATTGAAGAGATAGTCAAAATTTTTGAATATAGAGACAAAAAAAAAATTAAACACTTAAATATAAATTTGAACATATAGAAAAAAAATAAAAAATTCAACAGAAAAATTAAGGAGTAAAATTGAAAACAAAACGTCTTTCAAAACAAACAAAATGACTTCTCACCAAATTATTTTACTCCATGCCTGTAGAGGACCATCGGAGGAAAAGACTCCATTGATCTTGCTCCTTATGGACAGTTTTTTTTTTCAAGCACACAGATCTAATTCCTCCTCTTTTTCTTTTTCTTTTTTTAAGTTGTTGATCTGTGTTGTTGTTGTATGATGAAACAAATTGCAACAAATAGTTGTAAATGAACCAAAAAAAAAATTAAAAATTAAGCAGATAAAAATAATTAATAAATTGAACAGATATATATATACTGGATTATTTTTGAGAAAGAATTTCAACAGATAGAGGGAAAGAACAAGAGAGAGAAAGAAAGATTGCAACAGATCCTGGTTTGGTGTATTTCAACAGATAATAAAATTGAACAGATAAAAATAAATTGAAGATTGTGACGGGTTTGTTGAACAGATTAGAAATTTTGGATAGATATTTGTACAGATAAGAGATTAAAATTGAACTGATAATAAAATCTAGACAAAAAGTTGCACAGATAGAGAAAAAAATTGAACAGATAGTCAAAATTTTTGAATATATAGACAAAAAAATAATAATTAAACACTTAAATGTAAATTTGAGCATATAGAAAAAAAAAATAAAAAATTCAACAGAAAAATTAAGGAGAAAAATTGAAAACATAACGTCTTTCAAAATAAACAAAATGACTTCTCACCAAATTATTTTACTCAATGCCTGCGGAGGACCATCGGAGGTAAAGACTCCATTGATCCTGCTCCTTATGGACAATTTTTTTTTCAACCACACAGATCTAATTCCTCTTCTTTTTCTTTTTTTTCTTTTTTTAAGTTGTTGATCTGTGTTCTTGTTGTATGATGAAACAAATTGCAACAGATAGTTGTAAATGAACCAAAAAAATTAAAAATTAAGCACATAAAAAAAAATTGAACATATATATATATACTGGATTATTTTTGAGAAAGAATTTCAACAGATAGAGAGAAAGAACAAGAGAGAGAGAAAGAAAGATTGCAACAGATCCTGGTTTGGTGTATTTCAACAGATAATAAAATTGAACAGATAAAAATAAATTGAAGGTTTTGACTGGTTTGTTGAACAGATTAGAAATTTTGGATAGATATTTGAACAGATAAGAGATTAAAATTGAACTGATAATAAAATCTGGACAAAAAGTTGCACAGATAGAGAAAAAAATTAAACAGATAGTCAAAATTTTTGAATATATAGACCAAAAAAAATTAAACACTTAAATGTAAATTTGAACATATAAAAAAAATAAAAAATTGAACAGAAAAATTAAGGAGTAAAATTGAAAACAAAACGTCTTTCAAAACAAACAAAATGACTTCTCACCAAATTATTTTACTCAATGCCTGCAGAGGTCCATCGGAGGAAAAGACTACATTGATCCTGCTCCCTATGGACAGTTTTTTTTTAAGCACACATATCTAATTCCTCCTCTTTTTCTTTTTCTTTTTCTTTTTTTTAGTTGTTAATCTGTGTTGTTGTTGTATGATGAAACAAATTGCAACAGATAGTTGTAAATGAACCAAAAAAAATTAAAAGTTAAGCAGATAAAAGTAATAAAGAAATTGAACTGATATATATATACTGGATTATTTTTGAGAAAGAATTTCAACAGATAGAGAGCAAGAACAAGAGAGAGAAAGAAAGATTGCAACAGATCCTGATTTGGTGTATTTCAACAGATAATAAAATATAACAGATAAAAATAAATTGAAGATTGTGACTGGTTTGTTGAACAGATTAGAAATTTTGGATAGATATTTCAACGAATAAAAGATTAAAATTGAACTGATAATAAAATCTAGACAAAAATTTGCACAGATAGAGAAAAAAATTGAACAGATAGCCAATATTTTTTGAATATATAGACAAAAAAATAATAATAATTAAACACTTAAATGTAAATTTGAACATATAGAAAAAAAATAAAAAATTCAATAGAAAAATTGAGGATTAAAATTGAAAACAAAACGTCTTTCAAAATTAAAAAAAAAGACTTCTCACCAAATTATTTTACTCAATGCCTGCAGAGGACAATCGGAGAAGAAGACTCCATTGATCCTGCTCCTTATGGACATTTTTTTTTTCAAGCACACAGATCTAATTCCTCCTTCTTCTTTTTTTAAGTTGTTGATCTGTGTTGTTGTTGTTGTTGTTGTATGATGAAACAAATTGCAACAGATAGTTGAAAATGAATAAAAAAAAATTAATAATTAAGTAGATAAAAATAATAATAAAAATTGAACAGATATTTATATATATACTGGATTATTTTTGAGAAACAATTTTAACAGATAGAGAGAAAGAACAAGAGAGAGAGAAAAAAAAATTGCAACAGATCATAGTTTGGTGTATTTCAACAGATAATAAAATTGAACAGATAAAAATAAATTGAAGATTGTGACTGGTTTATTGAACATATTAGAAATTTTGGATAGATATTTGAACATATAAGAGATTTAAATTGAACTGATAATAAAATCTTGACAAAAAGTTGCACATATAGAGAAAAAAAATTGAACAGATAGTCTAATTTTTTGAATATATAGACAAAAAAATCATAATTAAACACTTAAATGTAAATTTGAACATATAGAAAAAAAATAAAAAATTTAACAAATAAATTAAGGAGTAAAATTGAAAACAAAACGTCTTTCAAAACAAACAAAAGGACTTCACACCAAATTATTTTACTCAATGCCTGCAGAGGACCATCGGAGGAGAAGACTCCATTGATCCTGCTCCTTATGGACAGTTTTTTTTTTCAAGCACACAAATCTAATTCATTCTCTTTTTTTTTTCTTTTTTTTTTTAAGTTGTTGATCTGTGTTGTTGTTGTATGATGAAACAAATTGCAACAGATAGTTGTAAATGAACAAAAAAAATTAAAAATTAAGCAGATAAATATAATAGAAAAATTGAACTGATATATATATACTGGATTATTTTTTAGAATGAATTTCAATAGATAGAGAGAAAGAACAAGAGAGAGAGAAAGAAAGGTTGCAACAGATCCTGGTTTGGTGTATTTTAACAGATAATAAAATTGAAACGATAAAAATAAATTGAAGATTATGACTGGTTTGTTGAACAGATTAGAAATTTTGGATAGATATTTGAAAAGATAAGTGATTAAAATTGAACTGATAATAAAATCTAGACAAAAAGTTTCACAGATAGAGAAAAAAATTGAACAGATAGTCAAAATTTTTGAATATATAGACAAAAAAAATAATTAAACACTTAAATGTAAATTTGAGCATATAGAAACAAAATAAAAAATTCAACAGAAAAATTAAGGAGTAAAATTGAAAACAAAACGTCTTTCAAAACAAATAAAATGACTTCTCACAAAATTATTTTACACAATGCCTGCAAAGGATTGTCAGAGGAAAAGACTCGATTGATTCTGTCACTTATGGACAGTTTTTTTTTTCAAGCACACAGATCTAATTTCTCCCCTTTTTTTTAAAGTTGTTGATATGTGTTGTTGTTGTACGATGAAACAAATTGCAATAGATAATTGTAAATGAACCAAAGAAAAATTAAAACTTAAGCAGATACAAATAATAAAAAAATTGAACAGATATATATATACTGGATTATTTTTTAGAAAGAATTTCAACAGATAGAGAGAAAGAACAAGAGAGAGAGAAAGAATGATTGCAACAGATCCTGGTTTGGTGTATTTCAACAGATAATAAAATTGAACAGATAAAAATAAATTAAAGATTGTGACTGGTCTGTTGAACAGATTAGAAATTTTGGATAGATACTTAAACAGATAAGAGATTAAAATTGAACTGATAATAAAATCTAGACAAAAAGTTTCACAGATAGAGAAAAAAAATTAACAGATAGTCAAAATTTTTGACTATATAGACAAAAAAAATAATGAAACACTTAAATGTAAATTTGATCATATAGAAACAAAATAAAAAATTCAACTAAAAAATTAAGGAGTAAAATTGGAAACAAAACGTCTTTCAAAACAAACCAAATGACTTCTCACAAAATTATTTTACTCAATGCCTACAGAGGACTATCAGAGAAAAACACTCCATTGATCCTGTCCCTTATGGACAGTTTTTTTTTCAAGCACACAGATCTAATTTCTCCCCTTTTTTTTAAAGTTGTTGATATGTGTTGTTGTTGTACGATGAAACAAATTGCAACAGATAATTGTAAATGAACCAAAGAAAAATTAAAACTTAAGCAGATACAAATAATAAAAAAATTGAACAGATATATATATACTGGATTATTTTTTAGAAAGAATTTCAACAGATAGAGAGAAAGAACAAGAGAGAGAAAGAATGATTGCAACAGATACTGGTTTGGTGTATTTCAACAGATAAAAAATTTGAACAGATAAAAATAAATTGAAGATTGTGACTGGTTTTGTGAACAGATTAATAATTTTGGATAGATATTTGAACATATAACACATTAAAATTGAAGTGATAATAAAATCTAGACAAAAAGTTGCACAGGTAGAGAAAAAAATTGAACAGATAGTCAAATTTTTTAAATATATAGACAAAACAATCATAATTAAACACTTAAATGTAAATTTGAACATATAGAAAAAAAATAAAAAATTCAACAGATAAATTAAGGAGTAAAATTGAAAACAAAACGACTTTCAAAATGACCAAAATGGCTTCTTACCAAATTATTTTACTCAATGCCTACAGCGGACCATCGGAGGAAAAGTCTCCATTGATCCTGTTCCTTATGTTCAGTTTTATTTTTTTTTAAGCAAACAAATCTAATTCCTCCTCTTTTTTTTTTCTTTTTTTTTTTTTAAGTTGTTGATCTGTGTTCTTGTTGTATGATGAAACAAATTGCAACATATGGTTGTAAATGAACAAAAAAAATTAAAAATTAAGCAAATAAAAAAAATTGAACAGATATAAATATATATACTGGATTATTTTTGAGAATGAATTTCAACAGATAGAGAGAAAGAACAAGAGAGAGAGAGAAAGAAAGATTGCAACAGATCCTGGTTTGGTGTATTTCAACAGATAATAAAATTGAACAGATAAAAATAAATTGAAGATTGTGACTGGTTTGTTAAACAGATAAAAAATTTGGGATAGATATTTGAACAGATAAGAGGTGAAAATTGAATTGATATTAAAATCTAAACAAAAAGTTGCACTGATAGAGAAAAAAATTGAACAGATAGTCAAATTTTTTGGATATATAGACAAAAAATAAATTAAACACTTAAATGTAAATTTGAACATATAGAAAAAAAAATTAAAAAATTCAACAGATAAATTAAGAAGTAAAATTGAAAACAAAACGTCTTTCAAAACAAACAAAAGGACTTCTCACCAAATTATTTTACTCAATGCCTGCAGAGGACCATCGGAGGAGAAGACTCCATTGATCCTGCTCCTTATGGACAGTTTTTTTTTCAACCATACAGATCTAATTCCGCATGTTTTTTTTTTTTTTTAAATTTGTTGATCTGTGTTGTTGTTGTTTGATGAAACAAATTGTAACAGATAGTTGTAAATGAACAAAAAAAATTAAAAATTAAGCAGATAAAAATAATAGAAAAATTGAACAGATATATATATACTGGATTATTTTTGAGAATTAATTTCAATAGATAGAGAGAAAGAACAAGAGAGAGAGAAAGAAAGATTGCAACAGATCCTGGTTTGGTGTATATCAACAGATAATAAAATTGAACAGATAAAAATAAATTCAAGATTGTGACTGGTTTGTTGAACAGATTAGAAATTTTGGATAGATATTTGAATTGATAAGAGATTAAAATTGAACTGATAATAAAATCTTGACAAAAAGTTTCACAGATAGAGAAAAAAATTGAACAGATAGGCAAAATTTTTGAATATATAGACAAAAAAAATAATTAAACACATAAATGTAAATTTGAACATATAGAAAAATAAATAAAAAATTCAACAAAAAATTAAGGAGTAAAATTAAAAACAATACGTCTTTCAAAACAAACAAAAGGACTTCTCACCAAATTATTTTACTCAATGCCTGGAGAGGACCATCGGAGGAAAAGTCTCTATTGATCCTGCTCCTTATGGACAGATTTATTTTTTTTTCCAGCACACAGATCTAATTCCTCCTCTTCTTCTTTTTTTTTTTCCTTTTTAAGTTGTTAATCTGTGTTGTTGTTGTATGATGAAACAAATTGCAACATGTAGTTTTAAATGAACAAAAAAAATTAAAAATTAAGCAGATAAAAATAAAAAAAATTGAACAGATATATATATACCAGATTGCTTTTGAGAATGAATTTCAACAGATAGAGAGAAAGAACAAGAGAGAGAGAAAGAAAGATTACAACAGATCCTGGTTTGGTGTATTTCAACAGATAATAAAATTGAACAGATAAAAATAAATTTAAGATTGTGACTGGTTTGTTGAACAGATATGAAATTTGGGATAGATATTTGAAAAGATAAGAGACTAAAATTGAACTAATAATAAAATCTAGACAAAAAGTTGCACAGATAGAGAACAAAATTGAAGAAATAGTCAAATTTTTTGAATATATAGACAAAAAATAAATTAAACACTTAAATGTAAATTTGAACTTAGAGAAAAAAAATAAAAAATTCAACAAATAAATTATGGAGTAAAATTGAAAACAAAACGTCTTTCAAAACAAACAAAAAGACTTCTCACCAAATTATTTTACTCAATGCCTGCAGAGGACAATCGGAGGAGAAGACTCCATTGATCCTGCTCCTTATGGACAGTTTTTTTTTTCAAGCACACAAATCTAATTCCTCATCTTTTTCATTTTTTTCTTTTTTTTTTTAAGTTGTTGATCTGTGTTGTTGTTGTATGATGAAACCAATTGCAACAGAGAGTTGTAAATGAACAAAAAAAATTAAAAATTAAGCAGATGAAAATAATAGAAAAAAATTGAACAGATATATATACTGGATTATTTTTGAGAATGAATTTCAACAGATAGAGAGAAAGAACAAGTGAGAGAGAAAGAAAGATTGCAACAGATCCTGGTTTGATGTATTTTAACAGATTATAAAATTGAACAAACAAAAATAGATTGAAGATTCTGACTAGTTTCTTGAACAGATAAGAAATTTGGGATAGATATTTAAACAGATAAGAGATTAAAATTGAACTGATAATAAAATCTAGACAAAAATTTGCACAGATAGAGAAAAAAATTGAACAGATAGTGAAAATTTTTGAATATAGACAAAAAAAAAATTAAACACTTAAATGTAAATTTGAACATATAGAAAAAAATAAAAAAATCAACAGAAAAATTAAGGAGTAAAATTGAAAACAAAACATCTTTCAAAAAAAACGAAATGACTTCTCACCAAATTATTTTACTCAATGCCTGCAGAGGACCATCGGAGGAAAAGACTCCATTGATCCGGCCCCTTATGGATAGTTTTTTTTTTTCAAGCACAGAGAGCTTATTCCTCCTCTTTTTTTTTAAGTTGTTGATCTGTGTTGTTGTCGTATAATGAAACAACTTGCTACAGATCATTGTAAATGAACTAAAAAAAATTAAAAACTAAGCAGATAAAAATAATAAAAAAATTGTACAGATGTATATATATATACTGGATTATTTTTGAGAAAGTATTTCAGCAGATAGAGAGAAAGAACATGAGAGAGAGAAAGAAAGATTGCAACAGATCCTGGTTTGGTGTATTTCAACAGATAATAAAATTGAACAGATAAAAATAAATTGAAGATTGTGACTGGTTTGTTGAACAGATTGGAAATTTTGGATAGATATTTGAACATATAAGAGATTAAAATTAAACTGATAATAAAATCTAGACAAAAAGTTGCACAGATAGAGAAAAAAATTTAACAGATAGTCAAATTTTTTGAATATATAGACAAAAAAATCAAAACTAAACACTTAAATGTAAATTTGAACATATAGAAAAAAATTATAAAACATTCAACAGATAAATTAAGGAGTAAAATTGAAAACAAAACGTCTTTCAAAAAAAAAAAAGACTTCACATCAAATTATTTTACTCAATGACTGCAGAGGACCATCGGAGGAGAAGACTCCATCGATCCTGCTCCTTATGGACAGTTTTTTTTTTTCAAGCACACAGCTCTAATTCCTCATCTTTTTCTTTTTTTTCTTTTTTTTTTAAGTTGTTGATCTGTGTTGTTGTTGTATGATGAAACAAATTGCAACAGATAGTTGTAAATGAACCAAAAAAAATTAAAAATTAAGCAGACAAAAATAAAAAAAAAATTGAACAGATATATATACTGGATTATTTTTGAGAATGAATTTCAACAGATAGAGAGAAAGAACAAGGGAGAGAGAAAGAAAGATTGCAACAGATCCTGGTTTGGTGTATTTCAACAGATAATAAAATTGAACAGATAAAAATAAATTGAAGATTGTGACTGGTTTGTTAAACATATAAGAAATTTGGGATAGATATTTGGACAGATAAGAGATTAAAATTGAACTGATAATAAAATCTAAACAAAAAGTTGCACAGATAGAGAAAAAAATTGAACAGATAGTCAAATTTTTTGAATATATAGACAAAAAAGAAATTAAACACTTAAATCTAAATTTGAACATATAGAAAAAAAAAAAAAATTCAACAGATAAATTAAGGAGTAAAATTGAAAACAAAACGTCTTTCAAAACAAAGAAAAAGACTTCTCACCAAATTATTTTACTCAATGCCTGCAGAGGACCATCGGAGGAGAAGACTCCATTGATCCTGCTCCTTATGGACAATTTCTTTTTCAAGCACACAGATCTAATTCCGCATGTTTTTTTTTTTTTTTAAAGTTGTTGATCTGTGTTGTTGTTGTTTGATGAAACAAATTGTAACAGATAGTTGTAAATGAACAAAAAAAAATTAAAAATTAAGCAGATAAAAATAATAGAAAAATTGAACAGATATATATATACTGGATTATTTTTTAGAATTAATTTCAATAGATAGAGAGAAAGAACAAGAGAGAGAGAGAGAAAGAAAGATTGCAACAGATCTTGGTTTGGTGTATTTCAACAGATAATAAAATTGAACAGATAAAAATAAATTGAAGATTGTGACTGGTTTGTTGAACAGATTAGAAATTTTTTATAGATATTTGAACAGATAAGAGATTAAAATTGAACTGATAATAAAATCTAGACAAAAAGTTTCACAGATAGAGAAAAAAATTGAACAGATAGGCAAAATTTTTGAATATATAGACAAAAAAAAATAATTAAACACATAAATGTAAATTTGAACATATAGAAAAATAAATAAAAAAATTCAACAGAAAGATTAAGGAGTAAAATTAAAAACAAAACGCCTTTCAAAACAAAAAAAAAGGACTTCTCACCAAATTATTTTACTCAATGCCTGCAGAGGACCATCGGAGGAAAAGTCTCCATTAATCCTGCTCCTTATGGACAGGTTTTTTTTTCAAGCACACAGATCTAATTCCTCCACTTTTTTTTTTTTTTTAATTTGTTGATCTGTGTTGTTGTTGTATGATGAAAAAAATTGCAACATATAGTTGTAAATTAACAAAAAAAAATTAAAAATTAACCAGATAAAAAAAATTTGAACAGATATATATATACTGGATTATTGTTGAGAATGAATTTCAACAGATAGAGAGGAAGAACAAGAGAGAGAGAAAGAAAGATTGCAACAGTCCTGGTTTGGGTAATTTCAACAGATAATAAAATTGAACAGATAAAAATAAATTTAAGAGTGTGACTGGTTTGTTGAACAGATAAGAAATTTGGGATAGATATTTGAACAGATAAGAGATTAAAATTGAACTGATAATAAAATCTAGGCAAAAAGTTGCACAGATAGAGAGAAAATTAAACAGATAGTCAATTTTTTTTGAATATATACACAAAAAATAAATTAAACACTTAAATATAAATTTGAACATATAGAAAAAAAATAAAAAATTTAACAGATAAATTAAAGAGTAAAATTGAAAACAAAACGTCTTTCAAAACAAACAAAAGGACTTCTCACCAAATTATTTTACTCAATGCCTGCAGAGGACCATCGGAGGAGAAGACTCCATTGAACCTACTCCTTATGGACAGTTTTTTTTTCAAGCACACAGATCTAATTCTGTATCTTTTTTTTTTAAGTTGTTGATCTGTGTTGTTGTTGTATGATGAAACAAATTGTAACAAATAGTTGTAAATGAACAAAAAAAAATTAAAAATTAAGCAGATAAAAATAATAGAAAAATTGAACAGATTTATATATACTGGATTATTTTTTAGAATGAATTTCAATAGATAGAGAGAAAGAACAAGAGAGAGAGAGAAGGAAAGGTTGCAACAGATCCTGGTTTGGTGTATTTCAAAAGATAATAAAATTGAACAGATAAAAATAAATTGAAGATTGTGACTAGTTCGTTGAACAGATTAGAAATTTTGGATAGATATTTGAACAGATAAGAGATTAAAATTGAACTGATAATAAAATCTAGACAAAAAGTTTCACAGATAGAGAAAAAAATTGAACAGATAGTCAAAATTTTTGAATATATAGACAAAAAAAATAATTAAATACTTAAATGTAAATTTGAACATATAGAAACAAAATAAAAAATTCAACAGAAAAATTAGGGAGTAAAATTGAAAAAAAAAGGTCTTTCAAAACAAACAAAATGACTTCTCCCCAAATTATTTTACTCAATGCCTACAGAGGACCGTCGGAGGAAAAGCTTCCATTGATCATGCCCCTTACGGACAATTTTTTTTTAAGCACACAGATCTAATTCCTCATCTTCTTTTTTTTTAAGTTGTTGATCTGTGTTGTTGTTGTACAATGAAACAAATTGCAACAGATAATTGTAAATGAACCAAAAAAAATTAAAACTTAAGCAGATAAAAATAATAAAAAAATTGAACAGATATATATACCGGATTATTTTTTAGAATGAATTTCAACAGATAGAGAGAAAGAAAAAGAGAGAGAGAGAAAGAAAGATTGCAACAGATCCTGGTTTGGTGTATTTCAACAGATAATAAAATTGATCAGATAAAAATAAATTTAAGATTGTGACTGGTTTGTTGAACATATAAGAAATTTGGGCTAGATATTGTAACAGATAAGAGATTAAAATTGTACTGATAATAAAATGTAGACAAAAAGTTGCACAGATAGAGAAAAAAATTGAAAAGATAGTCAAATTTTTTGAATATATACACAAAAAATAAATTAAACACTTAAATGTAAATTTGAACATAGGGAAAAAAAATAAAAAATTCAACAGATAAATTAATGAGTAAAATTGAAAACAAAATATCTTTCAAAACAAACAAAAGGATTTCTCACCAAATTATTTTACTCAATGCCTGCAGAGGACCATCGGAGGAGAAGACTCTATTGATCCTGCTCTTTTTGGACATTTTTTTTCCAAGCACACAGTTCTAATTCCGCATGTTTTTTTTTTAAGTTGTTGATCTGTGTTGTTGTTGTTTGATGAAACAAATTGTAACAGATAGTCAAAATTTTTGAATATATAGACAAAAAAAAATAATTAAACACTTAAATGTAAATTTTAAGATATAGAAAAAAAATAAAAAATTCAACAGAAAAATTAAGGAGTAAAATTGAAAACAAAACGTCTTTCAAAACAAACAAAAGGACTTCTCACCAAATTATTTTACTCAATGACTGCAGAGGATCATCGGAGGAGAAGACTCTATTGATCCTGCTCCTTATCGACATTTTTTTTTTCAAGCACATAGATCTAATTCCTCATCTTTTTTTTTTCTTTTTTTTTTTTTTTTTTAAGTTGTTGATCTGTGTTGTTGTTGTATGATGAAACAAATTGCAAGAGATAATTGTAAATGAACAAAAAAAATTAAAAATTAAGCAGATAAAAATAATAAAAAAAATTGGACATACATATATATACTGGATTATTTTTGAGAAAGAATTTCAACAGATAGAGAGAAAGAACAAGAGAGAGAGAAAGAAAGATTGCAACAGATCCTGATTTGGTGTATTTCAATAGATAATAAAATTGAACAGATAAAAATAAATTGAAGATTGTGACTGGTTTGTTGAACAGATAAGAAATTTGGGATAGATATTTGAACATATAAGAGATTAAAATTGAACTGATAATGAAATCTAGACAAAAAGTTGCACATGCAGAGAAAAAAATTGAACAGATAGTCAAAATTTTTAAATATATAGACCAAAAAAATATAATTAAATACTTAAATGTAAATTTGAACATATAAAAAAAATAAAAAATTCAACAGAAAATTTAAGGAGTAAAATTGAAAACAAAACGTCTTTCAAAACAAACAAAAGGATTTCTCGCCAAATTATTTTACTCAATGCCTGCAGAGGACCATCGGAGGAGAAGACTCCATTGATCCTACTTCTTATGGACAGTTTTTTTTTTCAAGCACACAGATCTAATTCCTCCTCTTTTTTTTTTCTTTTTTTTTTTTTAAGTTGTTGATCTATGTTGTTGTTTTATGATGAAACAAATTGCAATAGATAGTTGTAAATGAACCAAAAAAAATAAAAATTAAGCAGATAAAAATAATAAAAAAAATTGAACAGATATATATATACTGGATTATTTTTTAGAAAGAATTTCAACAGATAGAGAGAAAGAACAAGAGAGAGAGAAAGAAAGATTGCAACAGATCCTGGTTTGGTGTATTTCAGTAGATAATAAAATTGAACAAATAAAAATAAATTGAAGATTGTGACTGGTTTGTTGAACAGATTTGAAATTTTGGATAAATATTTGAACATATAAGAGATTAAAATTGAACTGATAATAAAATCTAGAAAAAAAAGTTGCACAGATAGAGTAAAAAATTGAACAGATAGTCAAATTTTTTTAATATATAGACAAAAAAATCATAATTAAACACTTAAATATGAATTTGAACATATAGAAAAAAAATAAAAAATTCAACAGATAAATTAAGGAGTAAAATTTAAAACAAAACGTCTTTCAAAACAAACAAAATGACTTCTCACCAAATTATTTTACTCAATGCCTGCAGGGCACCATCGGAGGAGAAGACTCAATTGATCCTCCTCCTTATGGAAAGTTTTTTTTTTTAAGCACGCAAATCTAATTCCTAATCTTTTTTTTTTTTAAAGTTGTTGATCTGTGTTGTTGTTGTATAATGAAACGAATTGCAACAGATAGTTGTAAATGAACCAAAAAAAATAAAAATTAAGTAGATAAAAATAATAAACAAATTTAACAGATATATATATATACTGGATTATTTTTGAGAATGAATTTCAACAGAAAGAGGGAAAGAACAAGAGAGAGAGAAAAAAAGATTGCAACAGATCCTGGTTTGGTGTATTTCAATAGATAATAAAATCAAACAGATAAAAATAAATTGAAGATTGTGACTGGTTTGTTGAACAGATTAGAAATTTTGGTTAGATATTTGAACATATAAGAAATGAAAATTGAACTGATAATAAAATCTAGACAAAAAGTTGCACTGATAAGTAAAAAAATTGAACAAATAGTCAAATTTTTTGAATATATAGACAAAAAAATCATAATTAAACTCTTAAATGTAAATTTGAACATATAGAAAAAAAATAAAAAATTCAACAGATAAATTAAAGAGTAAAATTGAAAACAAAACACCTTTTAAAACTAACAAAAGGACATCTCACCAAATTATTTTACTCAATGCCTACAGAGGACCATCGGAGGAGAAGAATCCATTGATCCTGCTCCTTATGGACAGTATTTTTTTTGTCAAGCACAAAGATCTAATTCCTCCTCTTTTTTTTCTTTTTTTTTTCTTAAGTTGTTGATCTGTGTTGTTGTTGTATGATGAAACATATTGCAACAGATAGTTGTAAATGAATCAAAAAAAAATTAAAAATTAAGCAGATAAAAATAATAAATAAATTGAACTGATATATATATACTGGATTATTTTTGAGAAAGAATTTCAACAGACAGAGAGAAAGAACAAGAGAGAGAGAAAGAAAGATTGCAACAGATCCTGGTTTGGTGTATTTCAACAGATAATAAAATTAAACAGATAAAAATAAATTCAAGATCGTGACTGGTTTGTTGAACAGATAAGAAATTTGGAACAGATATTTGAATAGATAAGAGATTAAAATTGAACTGATAATAAAATTTAGACAAAAAGTTGCACAAATAGAGAAAAAAATTGAACAGATAGTCAAAATTTTTGAATATATTGAAGAAAATAAAAATAATTAAACACTTAAATGTAAATTTGAACATACAGAAAAAAACAAAAAATTCAACCGATAAATTAAGGAGTAAATTGAAAACAAAATGTCTTTCAAAACAAACAAAAGGACTTCTCACCAAATTATTTTACTCAATGCCTGCAGAGGACCATCGGAGGAGAAGACTCCATTGATCCTACTCATGAAAAGTTTTTTTTTTTTCATAGCACACAGATCTAATTCCTCCTCTTTTTCTTTTTTCATTTTTTTTATAAGTTGTTGATCTGTGTTGTGGTTGTATGGTGAAGCAACTTGCAACAGATATTTGTAAATGAACCCAAAAAAAATAAAAATTAAGTAGATAAAAATAATAAAAAAATTGAACAGATATATATACTGGATTATTTTTGAGAAAGATTTTGAACAGATAGAGAGAAAGAACAAGAGAGGGTGAAAGAAAGTTTATAACAGATCCTAGTTTGGTGTATTTCAACGGATAATAAAATTGAACAGATAAAAATAAATTGAAGATTGTGACTGGTTTGTTGAACAGATAAGAAATTTGGGATAGATATTTGAATAGATAAGAAAATAAAATTGAACTGATCATAAAATCTAAACAAAAAGTTGCACAAATAGAGAAAAAAATTAAACAGATAGTCAAAATTTTTGAATATATAGACAAAAAAATAATAATTAAACACTTAAATGTAAATTTGAACATACAGAAAAAAATTAAAAATTCAACAGATAAATTAAGGAGTAAAATTGAAAACAAAATGTCTTTCAAAACAAACAAAATCACTTCTCACCAAATTATTTTACTCAATGCCTGCAGAGTACCATCGGAGGAGAAGACTCCATTGATCCTGCTCCTTATGGACAGTTTTTTTTCTAGCACAAAGATCTAATTCCTCCCATTTTTCTTTTTTTTTTTTAAGTCGTTGATCTGTGTTGTTGTTGTATGATGAAACAAATTGCAACAGATAGTTGTAAATGAACAAAAAAAATTAAAAATTAAGTAGATAAAAATAATAAAAAAATTGAACAGATATATATATATACTGGATTATTTTTGAGAATGAATTTCAACAGATAGAGAGAAAGAACAAGAGAGAGAGAAAGAAAGATTGCAACAGATCCTGGTTTGGTGTATTTCAACCGATAATAAAATTGAACAGATAAAAATAAATTGAACATTGTGACAGGTTTGTTGAACAGATAAGAAATTTGGGATAGATATTTGAACAGATAAGAGATTAAAATTGAAATGATAATAAAATCTAGACAAAAAGTTGCACAGATAGAGAAAAAAATTGAACAGATAGTAAAATTTTTTGAATATATAGAAAAAAATAATAATTAAACACTTAAATGTAAATTTGAACATATAGAAAAAAAAAATAAAAAATTCAACAGAAAAATTAAGGAGTAAAATTGAAAACAAAACGTCTTTCAAAACAAACAAAATGACTTCTCCCCAAATTATTTTACTTAATGCCTGCAGAGGACCATCGGAGGAAAAAACACCATTGATCCTGCTCCTTATGGACAGTTTTTTTTTTCAAGCACATAGATCTACTTCCTCATCTTTTTCTTTTTTCTTTTTTTTCATTTTAAGTGGTTGATCTGTGTTGTTGTTGTATGATGAAACAAATTGCAACAGATAGTTGTAAATGAACCAAAAAAATTAAAAATTAAGCAGATAAAAATAAAAAAAAAATTGGACAGATATATATATACTGGATTATTTTTGAGAAAGAATTTCAACAGATAGAGAGAAAGAACAAGAGAGAGAGAAAGAAAGATTGCAACAGATCCTGGTTTGGTGTATTTCAACCGATAATAAAATTGAACAAATAAAAATAAATTGAAGATTGTGACTGGTTTGTTGAACAAATTAGAAATTTTGGATAGATATTTGAACATATAAGAGATTAAATTTGAACTGATAATAAAATCTAGACAAAAAGTTGCACAGATAGAGAAAAAAATTGAACAGGTAGTCAAATTTTTTGAATATATAGACAAAACAATCACAATTAAACACTTAACTGTAAATTTGAACATATAGAAAAAAAAATAAAAAATTCAACAGATAAATTATGGAGTAAAATTGAAAATAAAACGTCTTTCAAAACAAACAAAAGGACTTCTCACCAAATTATTTTACTCAATGCCTGCAGAGGACCATCGGAGGAGCAGACTCCATTGATCCTGCTCCTTATGGACAGTTTTTTTTGTTAAGCACACAGAACTAATTCCTTCTCTCTTTTTTTTCTTTTTTTTTAAGTTGTTGATTTGTGTTGTTGTTGTATGATGAAACAAATTGCAACAGATAGTTGTAAATGAACCCAAAAAAATAAAAAAATTAAGTAGATAAAAATAATAAATAAATTGAACAGATATATATATATTGGATTATTTTTGAGAAAGAATTTCAACAGATAGAGAGAAAGAACAAGAGAGAGAGAAAGAAAGATTGCAACAGATCCTGGTTTGGTGTATTTCAACAGACAATAAAATTGAACAGATAAAAATAAATTGAAGATTGTGACTAGTTTGTTGAACAGATAAGAAATTTGGAATAGATATTTGAACAGATAAGAGATTAAAATTGAACTGATAAAAAAATTAGACAAAAAGTTGCATAGATAGAGAAAAAATTTGAACAGATAGTCAAAATTTTTGAATATATAGAAAAAAATAAAAATAATTAAACACTGAAATGTAAATTTGAACATACAGGAAAAAAAAATTCAACAGATAAATTAAGGAGTAAAATTGAAAACAAAACGTCTTTCAAAACAAACAAAACGACTTCTCACCAAATTATTTTACTCAATGCCTGCAGAGGACCATTGGAGGAGAAGACTCCTTTGATCCTGCTCCTTATGGAATTTTTTTTTTCAAGCACACAGATCTAATTACTCCCATTTTTCTTTTTTCTTTTTTTTTAAGTTGTTGATCTGTGTTGTTGTTGTATGATGAAACAAATTGCAACAGATATTTGGAAATGAACCCAAAAAAAAAAAATAAAAATTAAGTAGATAAAAATAATAAAAAAATTGAACAGATATATATACTGGATTATTTTTTAGAAAGATTTTCAACAGATAAAGAGAAAGAACAAGAGAGTGAAAGAAAGATTCAACAGATCCTGGTTTGGTGTATTTCAACGGATAATAAAATTGAACAGATAAAAATAAATTGAAGATTGTGATTGGTTTGTTGAACAGATAAGAAATTTGGGATAGATATTTGAACAGATAAGAGATTGAAATTGAACTGATAATAAAATCTAAACAAAAAGTTGCACAGAAAGAGAAAAAAATTAAACAGATAGTCAAAATTTTTGAATATATAGACAAAAAAATAATAATTAAACACTCAAATGTAAATTTGAACATACGGAAAAAAAATAAAAAATTCAACAGATAAATTAAGGAGTAAAATTGAAAACAAAACGTCTTTCAAAACAAACCAAATGACTTCTTACCAAATTATTTTACTCAATGCCTGCAGAGGACCATCGGAGGAGAAGTCTCCATTGATCTTGCACTTTATGGACAGTTTTTTTTTTTCAAGCACACAGATCTAATTCCTCTTCTTTTTCTTTTTTTTTTCTTTTTTTTTTTAAGTTATTGATCTGTGTTGTTGTTGTATGATGAAACAAATTGCAACAGATTGTTGTAAATGAACCAAAAAAAATTAAAAATTAAGTAGATAAAAATAATAAAAAAAACTGAACAGATATATATACTGGATTATTTTTGAGAATGAATTTCAACAGATAGAGAGAAAGAACAAGAGAGAGAGAAAGAAAGATTGCAACAGATCCTGGTTTGGTGTATTTCAACCGATAATAAAATTGAACAAATAAAAATAAATTGAAGATTGTGACTGGTTTGTTGAACAGATTAGAAATTTTGGATAGATATTTGAACATATAAGAGATTAAATTTGAACTGATAATAAAATCTAGACAAAAAGTTGCACAGATAGAGAAAAAAATTGAACAGGTAGTCAAATTTTTTGAATATATAGACAAAAAAATAATAATTAAACACTTAAATGTAAATTTGAACATATAGAAAAAAAATAAAAAATTCAATAGAAAAATTAAGGAGTAAAATTGAAAACAAAACGTCTTTCAAAAAAAACAAAATGACTTCTCACCAAATTATTTTACTCAATGCCTGCAGAGGACCATCGGAGGAAAAGAGTCCATTGAGCCTGGTCCTTATGGACAGTTTTTTTTTTCAAGCACACAGATCTAATTCCTCCTCTTTTTCTTTTCTTTTTTCTTTTTAAGTTGTTTATCTATGTTGTTGTTGTATGATTAAACAAATTGCAAAAGATAATTGTAAATGAACCAAAAAAAATTAAAAATTAAGCAGATAAAAATAATAAAAAAATTGGACAGATATATATATATATACTGGATTATTTTTTAGAAGAATTTCAACAGATAGAGAGAAAGAACAAAAGAGAGAGAGAGAGAGAGAAAGATTGCAACAGATCCTGATTTGGTGTATTTCAACCGATAATAAAATTGAACAGATAAAAATAAATTGAAGATTGTGACTGGTTTGTTGAACAGATTAGAAATTTTGGATACATATTTGAACATATAAGAGATTAAAATTGAACTGATAATAAAATCTAGACAAAAAGTTGCACAGATAGCGAAAAAAATTGAACAGATGGTCAAATTTTTTGAATATATAGACAAAAAAATCATAATTAAACACTTCAATGTAAATTTGAACATATAGAAAAAAAAAAATTCAACAGAAAAATTAAGGAGTAAAATTGAAAACAAAAGGACTTCTCACCAATTTATTTTCTTCAATGCCTGCAGAGGACAATCGGAGGAGAAGACTCCATTGAGCCTACTCCTTATGGATAGTTTTTTTTTTCAAGCACACAGATCTAATTCCTCCTCTCTTTTTTTTTTTTTTTTTAAAGTTGTTGATCTGTGTTGTTGTTGTATGATGAAACAAATTGCAACAGATAGTTGTAAATGAACCAAAAAAAATTAAAAATTAAGCAGATAAAAATAATAAAAAAATTAAACAGATATATATATACTGGATTATTTTTGAGAATGAATTTCAACAGAAAGAGAGAAAGAACAAGAGAGAGAGAAAGAAAGATTGCAACAGATCCTGGTTTGGTATATTTCAATAGATAATAAAATTGAACAGATAAAAATAAATTGAAGATTGTGACTGGTTTGTTGAACAGATAAGAAATTTGGGATAGATATTTGAACAGATAAGAGATTGAAATTGAACTGATAATAAAATCTAGACAAAAAGTTGCACAGATAGAGAAAAAAATTGAACAGATAGTCAAATTTCTGAATATATAGAACAAAAAAAAAAATTAAACACTTAAATGTAAATTTGAACATATAGAAAAAAAAAATTCAACAGAAAAATTAAGGAGTAAAATTGAAAACAAAACGTCTTTTAAAACAAACAAAAGGACTTCTCACCAAATTATTTTACTCAATGCCTGCAGAGGACCATCGGAGGAGAAGACTCCATTGATCCTGCTCCTTATGGACAGTTTTTTTTTTCAAGCACACAGATTTAATTCCTCTTCTTTTTCTTTTTTTTATTTTATTTTTATTTTTTTTAAGTTGTTGATATGTGTTGTTGTATGATGAAACAAATTGCAACACATAGTTGTAAATGAACCAAAAAAATTAAAAATTAAGCAGATAAAAATAATAAATAAATTGAACAGATATATATATACTGGATTATTTTTGAGAAAGAATTTCAACAGATGGAGAGAAAGAACAAGAATTTCAACAGATAGAGAGAAAGAACAAGGGAGAGAGAAAGAAAGATTGCAACGGATCCTGGTTTGGTGTATTTCAACAGATAATAAAATTGAACAGATAAAAATAAATTGAAGGTTGTGACTGGTTTGTTGAACAGATAAGAAATTTGAAATAGATATTTGAACAGATAAGAGATTAAAATTGAACTGATAATAAAATCTAGACAAAAAGTTACACAGATTGAGAAAAAAATTGAACAGATAGTCAAAATTTTTGAATATATAGAAAAAAATAAAAATAATTAAACACTTATATATAAATTTGAACATACAGAAAAAAATAAAAAATTTCACAGATAATTTAAGGAGTATATTTGAAAACTAAACGTCTTTCAAAACAAAAAAAAAAAGACTTCTAACCAAATTATTTTACTCAATGCCCGCAGAGGACCATCGGAGGAGAGGACTCCATTGATCCTGCTTCTTATGGAAAGTTTTTTTTTTTTTTCAAGCACACAGATCTAATTCCTCCTCTTTTACTTTTTTCTTTTTTCTTTTTAAGTTGTTGATCTGTGTTGTTATTGTATGATGAAACAAATTGCAACAGATAGTTGTAAACGAACCAAAAAAAATTAAAAATTAAGCAGATAAAAATAATAAAAAAATTGAACAGGTATATATATATACTGGATTATTTTTGAGAAAAAATTTCAATAGATAGAGAGAAAGAACAAGAGAGAGAGAAAGAAAGTGTAACAACCCTCACTTTAACTTAGTCATACTTGCATACGTTATGTATGGTCTTGTCTTGTTATGTTGCAATTTCAAACGTTGTCTTGTTTTGCTTGAGTGTTACTTGCATGCCTTGTTCTTGCCTGGTGTGTTGCCGAGGTTGTCTTAAGCTTAGTCACCTTTGAACCCTTTTACACTTGGAACTATCTTGGAACCCCCTTCGGTTGACCTCTATCTTCACCCTGGCATATTGGCCGAGATGTCACTATCTAGGCCGAAGTGTACAGCACCAAGGCCGAGATGTGTATTATCTAGGCCGAGATGTTTATCCTTGCACCTAAGTGATTTTATTCCTGAATTGGTATGACCTAGACCGAGGTGTGGCACATCTAGGCCAAGGTGTGGCACAGTTTAGTCAAGTGTTGTCCTTCCAAGCCGATGTCTTTGTCACCATACTTGCTGAAGCTTTGTCCTTAGCTGAGATCATCACTTGCCAGAGTGTTCTTATCGTCTAGCTTGTTGAATACACTTTGTCATAGTCTTGTCTTGTCAGTCAGTCACCTTTTTGAGAAGAGCCTATCAGCTGATGCCACGTGTCCCCAGCAGAGGGTTAAGTCAGTGGCTGTCGAGAAAACATATCATTTTTGTATCAAATCTTGTCTTTCAGAGAGAGAAGCTCTAGGGAGAAAAAGGAAGGAGTTCTTGAGAGAGAAGTAGATTTCCAAGCTTGATCCTTAGATCTTGAGCCGTTAGATCCGAGTTTTGAGGTTAGAATCTTAATCTACTCGTGTTGTTCTTATTGATCATCTAGCTGCATTGTATGATCTTGCATGTTTCATGAGCCATGCATTGCTTTGAAATTCGGTTTTAGAAAGAGAAAGTGTTGTTCATGTGTTCTTGAAGAAAACCATGTTTTGATCCGAAAGTTTGTATCGAGATCCATGTTTTTGTGTTTGTTTTCACATGATCTCCTAGTATGGGTACCAAGGTCCATGTTTTTGAACTCATAGCATGAAATCCCAGATTTTGTAATAACAAGTTACGATTTTGGCATTCTTGTTCTTCATGTTCTTGTTCTTCATGTTCCTCACGGGTGGAATCCCAGATTCCAGACTTCACTTCTCTAAGTGTAGTCACTGAGATCACTCTTGCCTTGTTTCCACACTCGGACCAAGCATCGTATCTCACCTTGGCCTACCTTGCACGATCACTTGCACCTTGGTTTATCTTGCTTTCACCTCGGTATGCAGCCGCACGCCGAAGCCTAGGGTAACCACACCTCAGCCATAGGTGTGGGACCTCGGCAGAGACCTGGTTTGTACCCAGTGTGTTTTCCCGAGATGAAAAACAGCGTCTTGATCCCAGCATGTTTCGCTTTGTCTCGACTTGGTTATTTTGAAAAGAATGCCGGGGTCATTGCATTCATATAAAGCTTGTTTTGAGAATGCAATTCATATCCATCTTTGAGCATCTCTTCTTGTCTACTTGAAGTGCCATCAGTAGTATTTGCCATGTGATTGTAGGTCCTTGATCTTTGCCTTGAGCCTACACCCGAAGAGCTAGGTGAGTGGTGTTTTTAATAAAGCTATGTTATAATGTTTTGATAAAGCTTGCTTTGCTTCATTTTGATAAAAGTATTTGTTTGAGCATGAATGATGATCCCTATTTTGTGTATCAAGTACTAGCTTTGTTTTGATGGCATTTTCGAAAAGTCCCTTGTGTTGGAGGACTCTAAACTTTCGCAGTACAAGTCCTTTCGTGTTAGGGGACTTAGGCCTTTGTAACATAGGTCCTTTTGTGCTAGTGGACTCTAAACTTTCGTAGCACTCTTATTCGAGATATCTCCCTTACCACTGACAGCCTTGTGCGGGTGGGTTTGTCTAATCGATTCCGGGTTGATTATTCCCTTGTTTTGCCACTGACGATTTACCGCGTGGGTTGTTTGTTCGGAATGCCATCATTTTGTATTATGTTGATGCTAGTGAGCGTCCCTTGAAGCTTTGAAAGACTTTGATAGATGAATATGGTTCATCCCTTGATTGTAAAGTTTTGATGTGTATTGTTTTGAAAAGACTTCGGCCATTATTCATGCAAACCTTTATTATTTGTACCATTCACTGAGTATCTAAGCTCACCCTCTCTTATATATATGTAGGTGATGAGCAAGAAGGCGATGACACCTAGATGTGTTTTGCAAGCTTATTTTGGGATTCTTGTTGTGTCGGCTTGGCTTATTTTTATGTCGGAAATACTAGATGTGTTATATCGGCAATCTTGAAGATTATGCTTCTCGACTTGTAATACTTGTATTTTGCATACGTCGGCTTGAGAAGCCTTTTGATCAGGATGTATTATGTATTTTATTTTGCTTGTATCCAATTGTAAAGCTATGTAAAGATGTATGCCAACGCATTTGACTTATGCATAACTCTTATGGACCACTGGTATTTTAAATTATTGCTTCTGCATTTGTAAGCCCCCTATGTGTACTCTGTTTGTGTGTGAATCCTTGAAAGAGGCCTTCGGTAAATCTTGGATTACTAGCCATCATGGCACCATCCTACTAGGGGCGGTTTGGGGTCGTGACAGAATGGTATCAGAGCACAAGTTCCTTAGTATACGTTATTCACACACTTTGAGTCTTAAAGAGCATAGGATTTCCCTTAGAAAGATGTTAGGATTGCATCATATTGCTTGCTATCTGAACAAGGTGTGCATTGTCTCGACATGCTTAATTGTTACTTGCCTACGTGTTTATTTACTCATCTTGTTTTAAAGTCACACTTTGCATACTCATAGCATCATGAGGAGAGGTAGACCTCCAGTTGGCCGAGATCAGTCTGAGGATAGATTAGACGGACTAGAAAGGTTAGTTGAGGGTTTGGCCCGCGAGTTGAGGAAAACAAGACAACAATACGCTAGTGCTACTTCAACTCAGGCCGAGCAGACAAACGGCCAAAATGCAGTTCCAAGGGGGTATAGAGCCGATGAAAGCCGAAGCGTGGGTTTTAGAAATGAAAAAGTTGTTCGAGATCTTCCCCAGCACCGACGCTCAGAAGGTGTCATTGGCAGCATTTACATTAGATGACGACGCTCGCAGATGGTGGATGATGGTTCGAGAAGGAAATCCAGACTTGACCTGGACCCGATTTTTGGAGTTGTTTTACAACAAGCATTTTCCCCTAAGTGTTCGAGATCGCAAGACTACCGAATTTCAGACTTTGACGCAGGGCAGTAGAACAGTGGCTGAATACGACCGTGCTTTTACTAAGTTGGCAAGGTATGCACCTCACATGGTCAACGACGAATATATGAAGGCTAGAAAGTTTGAGAGTGGGCTTCGTGGACCGATACAAGACCTAGTTAACATGCTCAATATGCCGACTTACGCCGGAGTATTGGACAAAGCCATTTTGGCCGAAGCTAACTTGAACATATACTAGAGTTTAGGAGAGAACCAGAGAAAAAGGCAGAATCATGACAATCGCCGAGCACAATTTGGTACCAAGAAGAAAGCGAATGTTGGCAGTTCAAGCAACCCAAGGCAGGAAAGTGGTACTAAGCCGACATGTTCAAGTTGTGGGAAGCCACATTTCGGGGTCTGTCGTCGGGCGTCTGGAGCTTGTTATAAATGTGGTGAAATAGGTCATTATGTGAGAGACTGTCCCAAGACAAAGGCTGTTGAAAGCAAGAAAGATGAGAATACCTCGGGTTCTGTACAGAAAGGTAACGCCGGGAAAGGACAAATGAGGCAGGGCAGAGTTTTTGCACTAGTACCAGGGGACACTCAGAATGCTGAGACAGTGGTGTCAGGTATACTCCCAATTTGCTCTCAAGATGCATATATATTAATTGATTCGAGTTCTACGCATTCATTCGTATCTGCTAAGTTTGCCGAGAAGATTAATAGGAAACTGGAACCCCTTGATTATGTGTTATGTGTGTCTACTCCATCTGGGAGATCTATGATTGTTGCATCCATTTATAGAGCATGTGTTATTGTGATTAAGAATGTTAAGTTATTAGTTGATTTGATGCCATTGGACATAACTCATTTTGATGTTATATTGGGAATGGATTGGTTAGTAGCAAATCACGCATCCATAAATTGTGTTTCTAAAAGTGTCACGTTGAAACCCCCAAGCCTAGCCGAGGTTACGTTTCAGGGTAAAGGAGTGGTATCCCCACCTTACTTAATCTCATCCATGAAAGCCTACAAGTTGATCCAAAAAGGGTGTCAAGGTTATTTGTGTAGTGTACTAAGTAATCTGAATGGAAGTGTTGAGTTAGCTGACGTCCCGGTTGTTAATGAATTCCCCGACGTCTTTCCAAATGAATTGCCTGGTCACTTAGTTGATAGAGAGGTGGAATTTACCGTTGACATCATGTCGGGAACCCAGCCTATCTCTAAAACACCCTATAGAATGGCCCCCACCGAGCTTAAGGAATTGAAACTGCAACTACAAGAGTTGTTAGATAAGGGTTTTGTTAGGCCAAGCACTTCACCTTGGGGAGCACCCGTATTGTTTATTAAGAAGAAGGATGGTACACTTCGTCGTTGTATTGATTACCGGGAACTAAATAAGGTAACCATTAAGAATAATCACCCATTGCCGAGGATAGACGATTTGTTTGATCAGTTGCAAGGAGCACGAGTCTTTTCTAAAATTGATCTTAGGTCGGGTTACCATCAGCTTAAGGTTAAAGCCGAGGATGTTGAGAAGACCGCTTTTCGAACGAGGTATGGCCACTACGAATTTTTATTAATGCCTTTTGGAGTGACCAATGCCCCTGCAGCATTTATGGATTTGATGAACAGAGTCTTTAAGACATATCTAGATGAGTTTGTGGTTGTCTTCATTGATGATATATTGATCTACTCTAAGAGTAAAGCTGAGCATGAGGATCATTTGAGACTTACCTTACAAACTTTGAGAGATCGGAAATTGTATGCTAAGTTTAACAAGTGTGAGTTTTGGCTTTCCACTATTTCATTTTTGGGCCATGTGATTGATGAAGAGGGTATTTCGGTCGATCCTAGTAAAATTGAAGCCGTTGTGAATTGGCCGAGGCCAACTAATGTGTCCGAGGTTCACAGTTTTCTGGGATTGGCAGGTTATTACAGAAAGTTTGTGAAGGATTTCTCGAGAATTGTAATTCCATTGACACAACTGACTAAGAAGGGAGCGGCTTACGAATGGACTGAGGATAGGGAATCAGCCTTCCAGGAATTGAAAATGAGGTTAGTCACAGTGCCGGTTCTTGTACTATCATCAAATAAAAAAGAGTTTCATGTTTATAGTGATGCTTTGCATAAGGGTCTGGGTTGTGTATTGATGCAAGAGGGTAAGGTCATAGCATATGCTTCTTGTCAGTTGAAGCCACATGAAAAGAACTATCCTACCCATGATTTAGAACTAGCAGTCGTAGTATTTGCTTTGAAGATTTGGCGTCACTACTTGTATGGAGCTTCTTTTCTGGTTTTTACAGATCATAAGAGTTTAAAGTACTTGTTCACTCAGAAAGAATTGAACATGAGGCAGAGAAGATGGCTTGAGTTGTTGAAAGACTACGACATGAAAATTCAATATCACCCAGGTAAAGCTAACACCGTAGCTGACGCTTTGAGCAGAAAGATGGTTGGAAATTTGGCATGTCTAACCATGATTTCAGTGGAGCCGACTATTGTCGAGGAAGTAAAGACAAGACAGATGGAGGATGAATTCTTCAAGAAGGTAGCCGATGAAATTATCGCAAAGCCGAGATCAGGGTACACCATTGAAGACCAAGTGCTCAAGTTTGAAGGAAGATTGTGTGTGGCCGACGTCCCAGAGTTGAAAAGAAAAATTTTGCGGGAAGCTCATGGTTCCAAGTTTGCTGTTCACCCAGGGAACACCAAGATGTATCAGGATGTGAAGCAGACGTTTTGGTGGCCGAATATGAAAGGAGAAATAGCCGAGTTTGTGTCCCAGTGTTTGTATTGCCAACAAGTGAAAGCAGAACATCAAAAGGCCAGCAGGACTTCTTCAACCTTTGCCGATTCCTGAGTAGAAATGGGAACACATCTCCATGGACTTTGTGGTTGGTTTGCCGAAGACCCAAAAGGGTATGGATTCGATTTGGGTTATCGTGAATAGACTAACTAAGTCAGCACACTTCTTGCCTGTTAAGACCACCTTCAACACCGATCAACTTACTTTGCCGTATATGAATGAGATTGTTAGACTTCATGGAGTGCCGATGTCAATTGTGTCAGACCAAGATCTGAAGTTTGTTTCCACATTTTGGCAGAGTCTACAAAGAGCTTTTGGAGCCGAGTTGAGGTTTAGCACGACTTTTCATCCCCAGACCGATGGGCAAACAGAGAGAACAATTCAGACACTTGAGGATATGCTTAGACTATGTGTATTGGATTTCCAAGGAAGTTGGGAAGTACATTTTCCATTGGTGGAATTTACCTACAACAACAATTATCAAGCTAGCATTGGCATGGCGCCGTATGAAGCATTGTATAGAAGAAAGTGCAGGTCGCCGATATGTTGGACCGAGGTAGGAGACAAAGCTCTGCTTGGTCCTGAGTTAATCCAGGTGATGACCGAGAAGATTAAGCTTATTCAGCAAAGAATCAAAACTGCTCAGAGTCGACAGAAGAGTTATACCGACCAGAGAAGAAGGGAGTTAGAATTTGAAGTCGGGGATCATGTATTCCTAAAGATTTCACCGATAAAAGGAGTTACAAGATTTGGGAAGAAGGGTAAGTTAGCACCCCGTTACATCGGGCCTTTTGAAGTTCTTGAGAGGGTTAACCTCGCTGCCTACAGACTTGCTTTGCTGCCAGAATTAAGCCAAGTCCATAATGTGTTTCATGTTTCGATGTTGAGAAAGTATATTCGGGATCCACTGCATGTGATCGACTATTTTGGGATTGTAGTTAATGAGGATTTAGGCTACGAAGAGAAGCCGATAAGGATTACCGATAGGCAGGTGAAATAGTTGAGAAGTAAGTCGATACCAATGGTGAAAGTTGACTGGAAGGAACATTACGATGAGGATGCTACTTGGGAATTGGAAGAGGAAATGAAAGTCCGATATCTAGAATTGTTTTTGGAACAAGGTAACTCAATCCGATATCTAGAATTGTTTTTGGAACAAGGTAACTCAAGTTTGGGGACCAAACTTCTTTAAGGGGGGTAGGATGTAACAACCCTCACTTTAACTTAGTCATACTTGCATACGTTATGTATGATCTTGTCTTGTTATGTTGCAATTTCAAACCTTGTCTTGTTTTGCTTGAGTGTTACTTGCATGCCTTGTTCTTGCCTGGTGTGTTGCCAAGGTCGTCTTAAGCTTAGTCACCTTTGAACCCTTTTACACTTAGAACTATCTTGGAACCCCCTTCGGTTGACCTCCATCTTCACCCTGGCATATTGGCCGAGATGTCACTATCTAGGCCGAGGTGTACAGCACCAAGGCTGAGATGTGTATTATCTAGGCTGAGATGTTTATCCTTGCACCTAAGTGATTTTATTCCTGGATTGGTATAACCTAGACCGAGGTGTGGCACATCTAGGCCAAGGTGTGGCACAGCTTAGTCAAGTGTTGCCCTTCCAAGCCGATGTCTTTGTCACCATACTTACCGAAGCTTTGTCCTTAGCCGAGATCATCACTTGTCGGAGTGTTCTTGCCGTCTAGCTTGTTGAACACACTTTGTTATAGTCTTGTCTTGTCAGTCAGTCACCTTTTTTAGAAGAGCCTATCAGCCGATGCCACGTGTCCCTAGCAGAGGGTTAAGTCAGTGACTGTCGAGAAAACATATCATTTTTGTATCAAATCTTGTCTTTCAGAGAGAGAAGCTCTAGGGAGAAGATAAAGGAGTTCTTGAGAGAGAAGTAGATTTCCAAGCTTGATCCTTAGATCTTGAGCCGTTAGATCCGACTTTTGAGGTTAGAATCTTAATCTACCCGTGTTGTTCTTATTGATCATCTAGCTGCATTTTATGATCTTGCATGTTTCATGAGCCATGCATTGCTTTGAAGTTCGGTTTTAGAAAGAGAAAGTGTTGTTCATGTGTTCTTGAAGAAAACCATGTTTTGATCCGAAAGTTTGTATCGAGATCCATGTTTTTGTGTTTGTTTTCACATGATCTCCTAGTATGGGTACCAAGGTCCATGTTTTTGAACTCATAGCATGAAATCCCAGATTTTGTAATAACAAGTTACGATTTTGGCATTCTTGTTCTTCATGTTCTTGTTCTTCATGTTCCTCACGGGTGGAAACCCAGATTCTAGACTTTACTTCTCTAAGTGTAGTCGCCGAGATCACTCTTGCCTGCTTTCTACACTCGGGCCAAGCATCGTATCTCACCTTGGCCTACCTTGCACGATCACTTGCACCTTGGTTTATCTTGCTTTCACCTTGGTATGCAGCCACACGCCGAAGCCTAGGTAACCACACCTCAGCCATAGGTGTGGGACCTCGGCAGAGACCTGGTTGGTACCCAGTGTGTTTTCCCGAGATGAAAAACAGCGTCTTGATCCCAGCATGTTTCGCTTTGTCTCGACTTGGTTATTTTGAAAAGAATGCCGGGGTCATTGCATTCATATAAAGCTTGTTTTGAGAATGCAATTCATATCCATCTTTGAGCATCTCTTCTTGTCTACTTGAAGTGCCATCAGTAGTATTTGCCATGTGATTGTAGGTCCTTGATCTTTGCCTTGAGCCTACACCCGAAGAGCTAGGTGAGTGGTATTTTTAATAAAGCTATGTTATAATGTTTTGATAAAGCTTGCTTTGCTTCGTTTTGATAAAATTATTTGTTTGAGCATGAATGATGATCCCTATTTTGTGTATCAAGTACTAGCTTTGTTTTGATGGCATTTTCGGAAAGTCCCTTGTACTGGAGGACTCTAAACTTTCGCAGTATAAGTCCTTTCGTGTTAGGGGACTCTAAGCCTTTGTAACATAGGTCCTTTTGTGCTAGAGGACTCTAAACTTTCGTAGCACTCTTGTTTGAGATATCTCCCTTGCCACCGACGGCCTTGTGCGGGTGGGTTTGTCTTATCGATTCCGGGTCGATTATTCCCTTGTTTTTCCACTGACGGTTTACCGCTTGGGTTGTTTGTTCGGAATGCCATCGTTTTGTATTATGTTGATGCTAGTGAGCATCCCTTGAAGCTTTGAAAGACTTTGATAGATGAATATGGTTCATCCCTTGATTGTAAAGTTTTGATGTGTATTGTTTTGAAAAGACTTCGGCCATTATTCATGCAAACCTTTATTATTTGTACCATTCACTGAGTATCCAAGCTCACCCTCTCTTATATATATATGTAGGTGATGAGCAAGAAAGCGATGACGCCTAGATGTGTTTTGCAAGCTTGTTTTGGGATTCTTGTTGTGTCGGCTTGGCTTATTTTTATGTCGACAATACTAGATGTGTTATATCAGCAATCTTGAAGATTATGCTTCTTGACTTGTAATACTTGTATTTTGCATACGTCGGTTTGATAAGCGTTTTGATCAAGATGTATTATGTATTTTATTTTGCTTGTATCCAATTGTAAAGCTATGTAAAGATGTATGCCAACGCATTTGACTTATGCACAGCTCTTATGGACCACTGGTATTTTAAATTATTGCTTCCGCATTTGTAAGCCCCCTATGTATACTCTATTTGTGTGTGAATCCTTGAAAGAGGCCTTCGGTAAATCTCGGATTACTGGCCATCATGGCACCATCCTACTAGGGGCGCTTTGGGGTCGTGACAGAAAGATTGCAACAGATCCTGGTTTGGTGTATTTCAACGGATAATAAAATTGAACAGATAAAAATAAATTGAAGATTGTGATTGGTTTGTTGAACAGATAAGAAATTTGGAATAGATATTTGAACAGATAAGAGATTAAAATTGAACTGATAATAAATTCTAGACAAAAAGTTGCACAGATAGAGAAAAAAATTGAACAGATAGCCAAAATCTTTGAATATATAGAAAAAAATAAAAATAATTAAACACTTAAAATAAATTTGAACATACAGAAAAAAATAAAAAATTCAACAGATAAATTAAGGAGTAAAATTGAAAACAAAACGTCTTTCAAAACAAATAAAATGACTTCTCACCAAATTATTTACTCAATGCCTGCAGAAGACCATCGGAGGAAAAGACTCCATTGATCCTGCTCCTTATGGACAGTTTTTTTTTTCAAGCACACAGATCTAATTCCCCCTCTCTTTTTTTTTTTTAAAGTTATTGATCTGTGTTGTTGTTATATGATGAAACAAATTGCAACAGATAGTTATAAATGAACCAAAAAAAATTAAAAATTAAGCAGATAAAAATAATAAAAAAATTGAACAGATATATATACTGGATTATTTTTGAGAATGAATTTCAACAGATAGAGAGAAAGAACAAGAGAGAGAGAGAAATAAAGATTGCTACAGATCCTGGTTTGGTGTATTTCAATAGATAATAAAATTGAACAGATAAAAATAAATTGAAGATTGTGACTGGTTTGTTGAACAGATAAGAAATTTGGGATAGATATTTGAACAGATAAGAGATTAAAATTGAACTGATAATAAAATCTAGACAAAAAGTTACACAAATAGAGAAAAAAATTGAACAGATAGTCAAAACTTTTGAATATATAGACAAAAAAAAAATAATTAAACACTTAAATGTAAATTTGAACATATAGAAAAAAAAAATTCAACAGATAAATTCAGGAGTAAAATTGAAAACAAAACGACTTTCAAAACAAACAAAATGACTTCTCACCAAATTATTTTACTCAATGCCTGCAGAGGACCATCGGAGGAAAAGACTCCATTGATCCTGCTCCTTATGGACAGTTTTTTTTTTCAAGCACACAGATCTAATTCCACCACTTTTTCTTCATTTTTTTTCTTTTTTTTTAAGTTGTTGATCTGTGTTGTTGTTGTATGATGAAACAAATTGCAACAGATAATTGTAAATGAACCAAAAAAAAATAAAAATTAAGCAGATAAAAATAATAAAAAAATTGAACATATATATACTGGATTATTTTTGAGAAAGAATTTCGACAGATAGAGAGAAAGAACAAGAGAGAGAGAAAGAAAGATTGCAACAGATCCTGGTTTGGTGTATTTCAACAGATAATAAATTTGAACAAATAAAAATAAATTGAAGATTGTGACTGGTTTGTTGAACATATTAGAAATTTTGGATAGATATTTGAACAGATAAAAGATTAAAATTGAACTGATAATAAAATCTAGACAAAAAGTTGCACAAATAGAGAAAAAAAATTGAACATATAGTCAAATTTTTTGAATATATAGACAAAAAAAAAATAATTAAACACTTAAATGTAAATTTGAACATATAGAAAAAAAATAAAAAATTCCACAGAAAAATTAAGGAGTAAAAATGAAAACAAAACGCCTTTTAAAACAAACAAAAGGACTTCTCACCAAATTATTTTACTCAATACCTGTAGAGGACCATCGGAGGAGAAGACTCCATTGATCCTGCTCCTTATGGACAGTTTTTTTTTTCAAGCACACAGATTTAATTCCTCATCTTTTTCTTTTTTTTTTCTTTTTTTTAAGTTGTTGATCTGTGTTGTTGTTGTATGATGAAACAAATTGCAACAGATAGTTGTAAATGAACCAAAAAAAATTAAAAATTAAGCAGATAAAAATAATAAATAAATTGAACCGATATATATATACTGGATTATTTTTGAGAAAGAATTTCAGCAGATAGAGAGAAAGAACAAGAGAGAGAGAAAGAAAGATTGCAACAGATCCTAGTTTGGTGTATTTCAACAGATAATAAAATTGAACAGATAAAAATAAATTGAAGATTGTGACTGGTTTGTTGAACAGATAAGAAATTTGGAATAGATATTTGAACAGATAAGAGATTAAAATTGAACTGATAATAAAATCTAGACAAAAAGTTGCACAGATAGAGAAAAGAATTGAACAGATAGTCAAAATTTTTGAATATATAGAAAAAAATAAAAATAATTAAACACTTAAAGGTAAATTTGAACATACAGAAAAAAAAAATAAAAAATTCAACAGATAAATTAAGGAATAAAATTGAAAACAAAACGTCTTTCAAAACACACAAAAGGACTTCTCACCAAATTATTTTACTCAATGCCTGCAGAGGACCATCGGAGGAAAAGACTCCTTTGATCCTGCTCCATATGGAAAGTTTTTTTTTAAAGCACACAGATCTAATTCCTCCTCTTTTTCTTTTTTCTCTTTTTTTTTTTAAGTTGTTGATCTGTGTTGTTGTTGTATGATGAAACAAATTGCAACAGATATTGGTAAATGAACCCAAAAAAAAAAAATCAGTAGATAAAAATAATAAACAAATTGAACAGATATATATATATATTGGATTATTTTTTAGAAAGATTTTCAACAGTTAGTGAGAAAGAACAAGAGAGAGAGAAAGAAAGATTGCAACAGATCTTGGTTTGGTGTATTTCAATAGATAATAAAATTGAACAGATAAAAATAAATTGAAGATTGTGACTGGTTTATTGAACAGATAAGAAATTTTGGATAGATATTTGAACAGATAAGAGATTAAAATTGAACTGATAATAAAATCTAGACAAAAAGTTGCACAGATAGAGAAAAAAAATTGAACAGATAGTCAAAATTTTTGAATATATAGACAAAAAAAAAACTAATTAATCACTTAAATGTAAATTAGAACATACAGAAAAAAAATAAAAAAATTCAACTGATAAATTAAGGAGTAAAATTGAAAACAAAACGACTTTCAGAACAAACAAAAGGATTTCTCACCAAATTATTTTACTCAATGCCTGCAGAGGACCATCGGAGGAGAAGCCTCCACTAATCCTGCTCCTTATAGACAGTTTATTTTTCTTTCAAGCACACAGATCTAATTCCTCATCTTTTTTTTTTCTTTTTTTTTTTTTAAGTTTTTGATCTGTGCTGTTGTTGTATGATGAAACAAATTGCAAAACATATTTGTAAATGAACCAAAAAAATTTTAAAATTAAGCAGATAAAAATAAGAAAAAAATTGAACAGATATATATATACTGGATTAATTTTTAGAAAGAATTTCAACATATAGAGAGAGAGAACAAGAGAGAGAAAGAAAGATTGCAATAGATCCTGGTTTGGTGTATTTCAACGAGTAATAAAATTGAACCGATAAAAATAAATTGAAGATTGTGACTGGTTTCTTGCACAGATAAGAAATTTGGGATAGATATTTGAACAGATAAGAGATTAAAATTGAACTGATAATAAAATCTAGACAAAAAATTGCACAGATAGAGAAAAAATTGAACAAATAGTCAAAATTTTTGAATATATAGACAAAAAAAAAATTAAACACTTAAATGTAAATTTGAACATATGGAAAAAAATAAAAAATTCAACAGATAAATTAAGGAGTAAAATTGAAAACAAAACGTCTTTCGAAACAAACAAAAAGACTTCTTACCAAATTATTTTACTCAATGCCTGCAGAGGACCATCGGAGGAGAAAACTCCATTGATCCTGCTCCATATGGACAGTTTTTTTTTTCTTTCAAGCACACAGATCTAATTCCTCCTCTTTTTCTTTTTTTTTTTTTCTTTTTTTTAAGTTGTTGATCTGTGCTGTTGTTGTATGAAGAAACAAATTGCAAAAGATATTTGTAAATGAACCAAAAAAATTAAAAATTAAGCAGATAAAAATAATAAAAAAAATGAACAGATATATATATACTGGATTATTTTTGAGAAAGAAAATTTCAACAGATAGAGAGAAAGAAAGATTGCAATAGATCCTGGTTTGGTGTATTTCAACGAATAATAAAATTGAACAGATAAAAATAAATTGAAGATTGTAACTGGTTTGTTGAACAGATAATAAATTTGGGATAGATATTCGAACAGATAAGAGATTAAAATTGAACTGATAATAAAATCTAGACAAAACGTTGCACAGATAGAGAAAAAAATTGAACAGATAGTCAAAATTTTTGAATATATAGACCAAAAAAACTAATTAAAACTTAAATATAAATTAGAACATACAGAAAAAAATAAAAAAATTCAACAGATAAATTAAGGAGTAAAATTGAAAACAAAACGTCTTTCAGAACAAACAAAAGGACTTCTCACCAAATTATTTTACTCAATGCCTGAAGAGGACCATCGGAGGAAAAGTCTCCATTGATCCTGCTCCTTTTGGGCAGTTTTTTTTTCAAGCACACAGATCTAATTCCTCCTCTTTTTCTTTATTTTTTTTTATTTTTTTTTAAAGTTGTTGATCTGTGTTGTTGTTGTATGATGAAACAAATTGCAACAGATAGTTGTAAACGAACCAAAAAAATTGAACAAATATATATATATACTGGATTATTTTTGAGAATGAATTTCAACAGATAGAGAGAATGAACAAGAGAGAGAGAAAGTGAGATTGCAACAGATCCTGGTTTGGTCCATTTCAACAAATAATAAAATTGAACAGATAAAAATAAATTGAAGATTGTGACTGGTTTGTTGAACAGATAAGAAATTTGGGATAGATATTTGAACAGATAATAGATTAAAATTGAACTGATAATAAAATCTAGACAAAAAGTTGCACAGATAGAGAAAAAAATTGAACAGATAGTCAAAATTTTTGAATATATGGACAAAAAAATAATTAAACACTTAAATGTAAATTTGAACATATAGAAAAAAAAATAAAAAATTCAATCGATAAATTAAGGAGTAAAATTGAAAACAAAACGTCTTTCAAAACAAACAAAAAGACTTCTCACTAAATTATTTTACTCAATGCCTGCAGAGGACCATAGGAGGAGAAGACTCCATTGATCCTGCTCCTTATGGACAGTTTTTTTTTTCTTTCAAGCACACAGATCTAATTCCTCCTCTTTTTCTTTTTTTTTTTTTTTTTTTTTTTATGTTGTTGATCTGTGCTGTTGTTGTATGATGAAACAAATTGCAAAAGATATTTGTAAATGAACCAAAAAAATTAAAAATTAAGCAGATAAAAATAATAAAAAAATTGAACAGATATATATACTGGATTATTTTTGAGAAAGAATTTCAACAGATAGACAGAAAGAACAAGAGACAGAGAAAGAAAGATTGCAATATGTAACAACCCTCACTTTGACTTAGTCATGCTTGCATACATTCATGTATGATCTTGCCTTGTTATGTTCGTAAATCTTGTTTTGTCTTGCTTGTTTAATTGTTACTTGCTTGACTTTGATCCTTGCTTGGTGAGTAGCCGAGGTCAGCTTAGCCTAGTTTGCCTTTGAACCTTTGTACTTAGAACCATTTTGGAACCACTTGGTTGACCTCCATCTTCACTCCGGCATGTTAGCCAAGATGCTTTACACTTAGTGGCCTTTGTTCCTGGACAGGTATGACCTAGGCCGAGGTGTGGCACACCCAGGCCGAGGTGTGGCACAGCTTAGTCAAGTGTCGTCCTCCCTAACCGATGTTTTGTTACCCTGTTGCCAAAGATTTGACTTTAGCCAATGTCATTGATTGCCGATGTGCTTTGCCTTAGCTTGTTGCATACGCTTTGTCATAGCCTTGTCTTGTCAATCAGTCACTTTTTGAGTTAGACCAACCCGGTAGCGCCACGTGTCCGAGCTGAAGGTTAAGTCAGCCGACAGACTTAGAAACAAATCATTTTGTCTCAAATCCTTGCTTTTAGAGAGAGAGGCTCTAGAGGAAGAAGAAAGAGTTCTTAGAGAGAGAGGTGGAGTTCCGAGCTTGATCTTGGAGGATTGAACCGATAGATTTGAGTTTTGAGGTTAGATTCTGGCCCTACTCTGGTTGTTCTTATTGATTATCCAACTGCATTGCATGATTGAATCTGTTTTGCATGCCATGCATTGTTTGAAGTTGGTTTTTGAAGAGAAAATAATGTTCATGTGTTCTTGAAGGAAAGTCTTGTTTTGATCCGGCAGTTCATGGCAAGAATCATGTTCTTGTGTTTGTTTTCGCATGATTTCCTTGTGAGGGTACCCAGGTCCATGTTTTTGAACTCCTTGCATGAAATCTCAGATTTTTGTACAAACAAGTTGTGATTTAAGCATGCATGTTCTTGATGTTCTTGATGATCTTGTTCATTGCATTCTTCAAAGGGAAACCCAGGTTTTCCCGACTTTGTTTTGAATGTGGCCATCGAGACCACACCTCGGCAAGGAGGTGCGGAACCTCGGAAAAGACCTGGTTGGTACCCAGTGTGTTTCCATGAGATGGGGAAACAGTGTTTTGACTCCCAGCATGTTTTGCTTTGTTATAGACCTAGATCCGGTGAGAGTGCCGAGATCATTTGCATGTATGTAAAGCTCGTTTTGAGAATGTATTTGCCATGTGATTGTAGGACTTTGACCTTTGCTTTGAGCCTACACCCGAGAAGATCTAGGTGAGTGGTATTTTTAATAAAGCTACGTTATAAAGTTTTGATAAGTCTTACTTTGCTTCGTTTTGATGAAAGTATTTGTTAAGCATGAATGATTGATGTATCAAGTATAAGTTTTGTTTTGATGTCATCTCTGGAAAGTCCCTTGTGCTGGAGGACTCTAAACTTTCGCAGCACTAAGCATAAAGTCCCTTGTGCTGGAGGACTCTAAACTTTCGCAGCACTGAGTATAAAAGGATACGGTCCTTTCTTGAAAAGACTATCGTGTTAAAGCGAGCTACGGGCCTAAGTAACACATGACCATCGTGTTAAAAAGAGCTACGGGCTTAAGTAACACAAGTCCCTTGTGCTGGAGGACTATAAACTTTCGCAGTACCCTTGACTAATCGATTGCGGATCATGCAGTCCTTTGTTTTGCCACTGACGGTTTACCGCGTGGACTTGTTTGTCCGGAAGACTATCGATTTGTGTTTTGCCGATACCAGTAAGCATCCCTTGAGACTTGTAAGACTTGTTAGATGAATACGGTTCATCCCTTATTTTGTAAAGCTTTGATGTGTTTTGTTTTAAAAGGATCTCGGCTAATGTTCGCTTAGTTTTGGCATGTTTTGCCTTGGAAGGATCTTGATGATTACTCGTATGGTTTGATATGTTTTGTTTTGAAAAGACTTCGGCTATTATTCATGCAAAACCTTTATTACTAGTACCATTCACTGAGTATCCAAGCTCATTCCCTCTATATATATGTAGGTGATGAGCAGGACGGCGACGACGCCTAGACGTGTTTTGCAAAGCTTGTTTTGGATTCTTGACGTGTCGGCTTGACTTGTTTTATGTCGGCAATGTTGTATTTACGTTGGCAAATCTTAAAGATTATGTTTCTTTGGCTTGTAATCATTGTATTTGCACATGTCGGCTTTAGAAGCCTTTTGATCAAGGTTGTAATATGTATTTTGTCATCAATCGAATGTAAGACTATGTTATGTATGCCAATGCACTTGATCTATGCACAGCTCTTATGGACCACTTGTATTTTGATTTATTGCTTCCGCATTTGTGAGCCCCATATAACATACTCTGATTGTGTTTGATCTTTGTAAGTTGGCCTTCAGTAATCACGGATTACTGGCCATCACGGCACCATCCTACTAGGGGCGGGTTGGGGTCGTGACAGAATGGTATCAGAGCACAAGTTCCTTAGTATACGTTGTTCACACACATTGAGTCCTAAAGAGCATAGGGTTTCCCTTAGAAAGATGTTAGGATTGTATCATAGTGTTTGCCACTTGAACAAGGTGTGCATTGTCTTGACGTGCTTATTTGTTGCTTGCCTACGTGGTTATCTGCTTGCTTTGCTTAAAAGTCATACTTTGCATACTCATAGCATCATGAGGAGAGGTAGACCTCCGATTGGCCGAGATTGGCCCGAAGATAGATTAGACAGACTGGAAAGGTTAGTGGAAGGTTTGGCTCGCGAATTGAGGCAAACAAGACAGCAGTACACTAGTGCTACTTCGACTCAGGCTGAGCAGACAAACGGCTGAAATGTAGTACCGCCTCCACCTCCTCCAATGCCGTAAGTTCCTCCACCGCCAGCCTTGTATGGGGACGGCACGATTGCCTTGATTAGGGAATTTAAGAAAATGAAACCGCCGAGATTCTCTAGGGGTATAGAGCCGATGAAGGCCGAGGCATAGGTTTTGGAAATAGAGAAGTTGTTCGAGATTTTCCCCAGCACTGACACTCAGAAGGTAACATTGGCAGCGTTCACCTTAGATGATGACGCTCGCAGATGGTGGATGATGGTTCGAGAAAGCAATCCAGACTTGACCTGGACCAGATTTTTGGAATTGTTCTACAACAAACACTTTCCCCTAAGTGTACGAAACCGCAAGGCTACCGAATTTCAGACTTTGACGCAAGGCAACCGAACAGTGGCGGAGTATGACCGCGCTTTTACTGAATTGGCGAGATTTGCACCTCATATAGCCAACGATGAATATATGAAGGCTAGAAAGTTTGAGAGTGGGCTTCGCGGACCGATTCAAGACCGGGTTAATCTGCACAATATGCCGACCTACGCTGAGGTGTTGGACAAAGCCATTTTGGCCGAAGCTAACTTGAACAGATACCAGGGTTCGGTAGAGAACCAGAGAAAGAGACAGAATTATGACAGTCGCCGAGCACAGTTGAGCACCAAGAAGAAAACGAACAATGGCAATGCTGGTAGCCTAAGGCAGGAAGGTAATACTAAACCGACGTGTTCGGATTGTGGGAAGCAACATTTCGGGGTCTGTCGTCGAGCGTCTGGAGCTTGTTATGAATGCGGTGAAATGGGTCATTATGTGAGGGACTGCCCTAAGACAAAGGCTAATAACAGTAAGAAAGGTGAGAATACCTCGGGTCCCATTCAGAAAGGTAATGTTGGAAAAGGACAGATGAGGCAGGGCAGAGTGTTCGCACTGGTACCAGGGGACACGCAGAATGCTGAGGCAGTGGTGTCAGGTATACTCTCAATTTGCTCTCAAGATGCTTATGTGTTAATTGATTCGGGATCTACTCATTCGTTTGTATCTGCTAAGTTTGCTGAGAAAATTAATAGGAACCTAGAACCCCTTGATTATGTGCTATCCGTGTCTACTCCATCTGGGAGATCTATGATTGTTACGTCCATTTATAGGGCCTGTGTTATTGTGATTGAGAATGTTGAATTGTTAGTTGATTTAATGCCTCTGGACATAGCTTATTTTGATGTTATACTGGGAATGGATTGGTTAGTAGCGAATTATGCATCTATTAATTGTGTTTCGAAGAGTGTCACACTGAAACCCCCAAACCAAGCCGAAGTTATTTTCCAGGGTAAAGGGGTAGTGTCCCCACCTTACTTGATTTCGTCCATTAAGGCCTATAAGTTAATTCAGAAAGGGTGTCGAGGCTATTTGTGTAGTATACTGAATGATCAGAATGGAAATGTTAATTTGGCCGACCTCCCAGTTGTTAATGAATTCCCCGACGTCTTCCCAAACGAATTGCCTGGCCACTTAGTCGATAGAGAAATAGAGTTTACTGTTGATATCATGTCGGGAACCCAGCCTATCTCCAAAACACCCTATAGAATGGCCCCGGCTGAACTTAGGAAATTGAAATTGCAATTACAGGAATTGTTGGATAAGGGATTTATTAGGCCGAGCACTTCACCATGGGGAGCACCTGTTTTATTTGTTAAGAAAAAGGATGGCACATTTCGTCTTTGCATTGATTACAGAGAACTTAATAAGGTCACCATTAAGAACAAGTACCCATTACCTAGGATTGATGATTTGCTTGATCAACTACAAGGAGCACGAGTCTTTTCTAAGATTGACCTTAGGTCTGGTTACCATCAGCTTAAAGTTAAGGCCGAGGATATTGAGAAGACGGCCTTCCGGACAAGATATGGCCACTACGAATTCTTAGTAATGCCTTTTGGAGTAACCAATGCCCCAGCTGCATTTATGGATTTAATGAACAGGGTCTTCAAGCCATATTTAGATGAGTTTGTGGTTGTCTTCATTGATGATATATTGATCTATTCCAAGAGTAAAGCTGAACATGAGAATCATTTGAGACTTGCCTTACAGATTTTGAGAGACCGTAAACTGTATGCTAAGTTTAACAAGTGTGAGTTTTGGCTTTCTACTATCTCATTTTTGGGTCATGTGATTAATGAGGAGGGTATCTCGGTCGATCCTAGTAAAATTGAAGCCGTAGTGAATTGGCCGAGGCCGACTAATGTGTCCGAGGTCCGTAGTTTTCTGGGTTTGGCAGGTTATTACAGGAAGTTTGTGAAAGATTTCTCAAGGATTGCAATTCCATTGACGCAACTGACTAAAAAGGGAGTACCGTATGAATGGACTGAAGATCGGGAGTCAGCTTTCCAGGAACTGAAGACGAGGTTAGTTACAGCACCAGTACTTGTACTTCCATCAAGTAATGAAGAGTTTCATATCTATAGTGATGCATCACATAAGGGTTTGGGTTGTGTACTAATGCAAAAGGGGAGAGTCATAGCATACACATCTCGTCAGTTGAAGCCACATGAAAAGAACTATCCTACCCACGATTTGGAGCTAGCAGCCGTTGTATTTGCCTTAAAGATTTGGTGTCACTACTTGTATGGAGCTTCTTGTCACGCCCCGAAAATAATCCCACATAACTATCACATCAACCCACTTCAAAATGAGACATTAACCAAATCCATTTACATGGTTCCAATATTTACCAAAGTATTCCCACATGCCATTATACATTTATTTACAACTAGTGCATGAACCGATAACATGTAAAAGAAATTATTAAATCACAACAACTAAGGCCCTCAAGGGCTTACAAGTTTCGAGGCAATAGCCCAGTTACACATAATGGTCTCTCGGACCCAAACACATTAGCCCTTGGCTTACAGCAAATATCACAACAAAATAAGAGTCGAAGAACTCTTCTTCAAAATATCTCCACGCCCTTAGCTTGAAGGGGTCACCACATCTTTACCTGCACCAATTCCCATAGGGGTGAGCATAAAGCCCAGTAGAGATTCCTCACAAAGTATATACAGTTATGCCAACCCATCAACGTTAAAAGAAATGCATATGCAATGCCATGCAAGTGCCAATGATGAAAGAGAATTTTATTTCCATGCACGATTTCAAAATCATCATGTTCTCAATAATATTCAATACACTATTTTGAAAATCACCATGCTCTCAATAATATTATGCAATCTCATCAATTTCGAACTTTCAATATTTAAATCAATAGGGGTGGTAAATACGACACTGGTAATTCCTAGGCTGGTGTCTGCAAGTAGGCTCAACAAGCCGTACCAAACTGTCATTTTTACCGGTGCTAACCGGAAGGCTCGACACCTATCCGCGCGGCTTTCGGGTCTTTCACCCTGGACACTCAGGCCAACTTATCAAAATTCATCTACACCCCCTATCCGGACTTACCAACGTATTTACCCCATACACATTTCCATAGTTCTCATTACAATGATCTTTCTCAAAATGAATTATTTTCCAACTCATGTCATGATGTGCAATAATGACATTAAAACAATTGAGAATATGATGCAATAACTACTAAAACAAAGCATTCCTTTATATTCAAAAACATGCATACAACAATATTCAACATCACAGTTTCATTTCTTCCTTACCATGTTCTTCCACAAGATACCCCATACGTCTCCAACGCATGATTACCATTTCTCATCTTACACAATAGCCATGTGTCTTCGACACACCACAACAATTTCTTAACATTAATTCATCATGACCAAACTTTCAATATGGCTAACATGCCATCATTCATTTCTCTTTTCTGTTACATTACGATTAAGCATTTTCACATCACTTATGGCACTCAACAACTTGCCATCTACCACTTTACACCAATATACAATTATCAATGAGTTTTAAAAGAGGACTTAGTCTCCAACACATAGATGTATCGTGACTTTGCTATCTTGTTAAACATTTGGTGAGACTTAGTCTCATACATGCTCTTGATACAAGAAAATATATAATTTCAAAGGCACATTCATTATTTTTCAAAAGCCCCAATTTCTAGGGTTTTCATTGAAAGCAAAAACTTCACCATTTTCTAAAATAAACTCCATCATAATCATTCATCATGAGTTTAATAGAGAGAAACCCTCAAGAAGTAGTAAAAGTTAGAGATTTTAAACCCATATTCAAGATTCTCAATATTTTGAACCAAAATCTACAATCTAGCACAAAACTTCAAGAACATCTTTAAATCAACACCAAAATAGCAAAACTATATATATAACTCAAGAAATCCCTACCTTAAAGATTGATGAAGAAAGATGAGTTGAAACCCTAGCCTCAAAGATGAGAAAAAGTTTGGATCTCCAACACCCAAGTGAAGCCCTAGCTTTGGATTTTCAAGATTGAGAGAAAGATGGTGAAGATCTTTACCCACAAATTTGCAAAATCAAAGTGTATAGATGTTTTAGGAGGTTCTCTAGAGAGAAGGGGGAGAAATATGTGTTTTAGAGTGAGAGGGAGATGAGTATAATGAGAGATATATTTGGATCAAAATGATACAAAAAACAGAGTTTCGGACTGCCCAGTTGGCCGCTCGTGCGGCCATTTTCTCCGCTCGTGCGCCCTTAGACAGTAGCCAATTTCTGGGTGTCAAGCTTGGCCGCTCGTGCGGCCACTCCCACCGCTCGTGCGGTACAATACCGCACGTGCGGCCTAGGGCTCCGCTCGTGCGGTCCTGGCCCAGCAGCCCAAAGTTTCAACTTTGTCCCCGGCACCCCGAACTCACCCGTGCACCCTCCGGAACAAACAAAATTTAACACTGAACAAAAGGACACTAGAATTCCAATCTAGGGAACCATCCCGGACATCTCAAACCCAACGAAGGCACATGGAGAACGAAGCGAAGAAAGAAAGAAGAAGAAAGGAAAGGAACCAGGCCGTCACAACCTCCCCACCATAGGAAATTTCGTCCCCGAAATTTGAATAACTCACCAACAAAAGTGTTCTAGCAAAACGGTCATTTCAACAACATTATCTACTTACAACAATTATGTTCAACCAACAGTTGACAGTCTTTTCATCATCAACTCGTCAAAGTACAAACACTCAATTTACAATGAAATGAATTATCTATGACCATATATTATGCTCTCTATTATCATTCTCCAAAACAATAGTTCCCTCATATCAAGCTTTCGGAATAAAACATTCATATCAGTTATCTTTCTTTCATAATCTCAAGCTTCGATTTACAATAAATACAACAACATGCGATCAATAATTCAACATTCTCTTCCTTAACACTAGGAAACATTACAATTAAAACAAAACAACCAAGCCTGCTCAAACAAATCCGGATACTTGGAGCGGACCCCCGCTTCCCGTCCCCAAGTCGCTTCCTCAATCCCATGGTGTCTCCACAACACCTACACTAGCGATATGATCTTGGATCACATAATGAACCCCCGAAAGTTGTGGCGGTAAAGCTAACCGGTACGCCACTCCCCCGATCCTCTCCAATAACTCGAAGGCCCAAAGAACCTCGGAGGCCACTGACCCCTCTTATCGAACCTCATCAAACCCTGCCTAGGTGAGATCTTAAGGAACCTACGATTGCCCACTTCAAAGAACAAAGGTTGTCTCCTCCTATCGGTATAACTTTCTATCGGCTTTGGCCGTAACTACCCTCTTTCGGATGAGAGGAACTTTCTCGGTTGCCTCCCTAGCAAACTCCGGACTCTACAATGGTGCATCCCCTACCTTGGCCTAACAAACTGGTGACCCACAAGGTTGGCCATACAAGGCCTTAGACGGTGCCAAGGAAGACCTCCCAACCGACCAAAGAAACACAACATCAACCTCCGGCCACAACCCAATTGGAGTACTACCCCGACTCTAAGAACGCCAAGGATACCGAATTGGTCATGAACACAAGGAAGGGTCATAGACTTCCCCTCGATTCACACTACTCACTGGGTCTATGAGACAAGAACAACGAACAACCATGACAACCACACGCATGCCCCGGGTATCCACCACCACTAGCCCAAACACTCTCCACATTCAACACTCCAACAAAATGGAAACTAGATTCTTACCACAAAATCCTTGGTTACCTCGTTTAAGGAAAATGGCACAACAAAACTCGGCTCGAGACAAGACTCCAGTCTAACAAGTTCTTACAATGCCTGACAATCCATATAACCGAACGCACAAAACTCGAGATTTAGAATTACAATTAAAGTGGCTACACCAACGCATTAAAAAGGTACAATAATCAACAATTCCGTTCCAAAAGAAGGTTTTCATCTTTTTCTCAATTATGGGTAAAAATCATCTCTTTATATACAAAACATTTTCTCAAAAGTGTTTCAAACTCACACCGATCACAAGTCAAAATGCGTTTTCTTCCTTTTAAGCAAAAATCCAAAATTCGTTCATTTAATTTCTGCTCCACCACAACAACCGACGGATCCCTGCCGTTAACCAACAACACCCAATACCCGCATGGTGATGCCACGATCACAACAACATAACATAGCTTTTCCACAATATTAATTAACATAACACAACAATTATGCCATTCCGTTCCGTCAATAACGTTATTCTTACCACCCAAGTTATTATTTACACAAGATAATGACACGACCACATAAACTAGCTAAAATAGGAATTGTTCTTGTCATCTTAAAAGAAAGAATAGTCCCTTCTCTTTTTTTTTTGAATTCGTACAATTTTCCAATGAAGGATTCGTGTTATAGGCTTTGAGTAAAAACAATTCATTTTGTAATTATTTCTCCCAAAACAAGCTTTAAAAATTTACCCCAACGGTTTAAGTTGAAATAGAAATGCCAATAAAGTTTTTCAAAAACCAATAATCACATATCAATTTATCTCCTCAACAACACCCAGTGAATTCCCACCATCACCCAATCACGTCCATCGCACTTACAGTGTTTTCACAGGGAGATAACCACATCTCTTAATATAACAACAATTAGAAATAATCACGGTATAAAATGAAACAATGCAACACACATAACTTTCCAAACTCCGAAGGTTCCACGCCAACACAAACAGTAGCCAAAAGAACATCAATACCCAAGAGCCTATGAGTATTCCCAACCCAGAAGCTAACACTCTACCTTGATTCACGGCTTCAAAAACTTACACCGAGATGCGCACAACGATAACCACACACAAATGCAAGGCCCGACGCCCTAGGCACAACTCACGGCACCACGCTGCCTTCTAGACAATTTGTACGAATTTTCCAAAAGCTCAACCTTACAACCCACACCTAACCATTCTAAAGTGACTATTTGTCACCCTCCTTAATATTTCCAACTCAACTAATCACCCGAGAGTTTCCATTCCTGGTATTCAAACACCTACATACCATTCTCAAAGGGATTCAATTTACACGCCTAGATGGCCAACACACTCTTACACCCAACACAAGACCGAGTAGGTCAACGGCGATCACACAATTAGGGTCACCCAAGACAATCTTACCAACGGTACACTCGTTACCTATAACACCAACCATTCATCGCTCTAGTAATACTTCAAGTATCTACCCACGGAATTCTTTTCCCTACTCAAATCTCCACCAAAATTTAACAACACTACAAGCTTATTCCACACACCTTCATTAACTCACAATCAACCTCGACACAACACTAATCCTATTAATGGTCGAGAGGATCCCAATGAACTTACAAATCACAAAATTTTAAAACACTAAGCAGCACACACAACCACCATTCTCACTACCCGAGGTGTAAACCTCATACCCTCTTAGACATTCCTACATCACTTCCGCCAACCTTCACAAGATTCTAAGGTCTCACACTTCCTCAAACTTAATACTACGTTGGCAAAATTTCTCGCAGACCTCTCAATCCCCATCAACAATTTCTAAATTGGACAAAAATCAAAGGCCATCGCAAGACCATTGCAAAATTCAACAGTTGATATACAATAGTACTAGGATCACCAATTTCCATTTACACATTTCATCACACATACATAACAAGGAAATTTAAGTTTCATTAGCAAGCCCCACACAAGAGGGTAACAAATAACAATACATAACTACGGCGCCTTAGCACCCTATGACACATCGGTCAATCCCAAAAGTTTCACAACTTATAACATAGATTTCTAAAACAAGGGTCCCTCTCAAGGGTGATACTACCGTGCTGGTTTAGAAGTCGACCCTCGCGAAGCTTCCGAAGCCTGGCCTCTTCGGGTCAGATACTGATAACGTCCCCGACTAAACTAATGGAACAAGATCCGACTAGATTCTGAAACACCGAAAGGATCCACACGTAAAGGGCAAAAATGTCTAGCATGGCCCCGCTGACTATAATCAAAACAAACAATGGACTTCCAACTCTGAACCTGATTTGGAGCTTGAACCTCACTGGGTTCCCCAACGGACAAGCTCGAAACCCCTGAAGAAAACAAGGGCCGAGTCTGGGAGTGAGCATGTGCTCGCCTCCACCTCTTACTAAGTCCAGGGTGTTTATGAACTGTAGGAGTTACCGATGTAGCCTCCTCTCTAACTCGACCAACACTGCTAACCACGGCCTCTCCGTGGGTCACCGCCTCAACTAAATCAAAATAATCCTTCCACCTAGATTCAACCACCTTCTCCCGGATATCATTACGCAACCACCTCTCAAACTCATAACAACGACGCTCCTCTGTAGACACCAATTCTGGAACGAATCTCGACAAACTAGCAAACCTCCTCTCAAACTGAGCCAAAGGAGTAGCACCCTGGTGCAACTCGACAAACCGTTCCCTCAACCTTTCCCGAGTAGGAGGAGGGAATACTTGGCCAAGAAGGCCTAGGTAAACGCAACCCACGTGGCACCTACGGTACCTTTCACATACTACCACCGATGATTCGCATCCCCTTTCGATTGAAAGGTCGCCAAAGAAACCCTCAACCCCTCGTCCTCGACTCTGAGCACATCAAGAGTCTTGGTAATCTGTTCCAACCAGCTCTCCACCTCCGGCGGTCTTGCCCCTCCCAAAAACTCCGGTGGATTGGAGCGAAGAAACTCTTTAATAAGTTTGAGGGTACACCGGTTGTCCCCCTCATTGCGAGCTAGAGCGTCTTACACAGCTCTCACAACCTCACATGCAACTTCTTTGCCGACAGTCGATGCTGTAACGACAGGTGCTAGGGGAACCTCTATGCCCCCTACCAACACTCCTAGTACACATCCATCCTCTAGTTCCCTGTGTGGACATCCTACAAAATTCAAAAACAAAACCAACCAAGTGCACGACGCAACAACCTCCCCAAGGCACACACTCTCACCACCACGACTTTGAACCCTTTCCGAACTCTTAATTAAGGAACAAAATGGATGACTTAGCACATAATTCCAAATGTGCTCGCAACTTGCCTCACACGTTGAGCTAGTACAATTATATACATTCTAACACACAAACAATTCAATTCACTCCACATAAGCACGTAGTCACGCAAACACATACGAATTATCCTTTAGCGATGTGATTCGTCCCATGAGAAACCTAGAATTCTTAGTAGAATGAGTATTGATCAGGTACCCTTCTAATAAGACCTCAAGGAATCTAATAGGCGCAAATAACATCTCAAAAGTCTAATCCCATACCCACATAGTCACATAAACATGCTATCACATAATCACATAGACAAAACATTTCCTAATCATGCGAAATGAACCCATTGTGGTATAACAACCACTTCCCGCGAGCCCCAAGTATTCAAACCCGGTAGCTCTGATACCAAGTTGTCACGCCCCGAAAATAATCCCACATAACTATCACATCAACCCACTTCAAAATGAGACATTAACCAAATCCATTTACATGGTTCCAATATTTACCAAAGTATTCCCACATGCCATTATACATTTATTTACAACTAGTGCATGAACCGATAACATGTAAAAGAAATTATTAAATCACAACAACTAAGGCCCTCAAGGGCTTACAAGTTTCGAGGCAATAGCCCAGTTACACATAATGGTCTCTCGGACCCAAACACATTAGCCCTTGGCTTACAGCAAATATCACAACAAAATAAGAGTCGAAGAACTCTTCTTCAAAATATCTCCACGCCCTTAGCTTGAAGGGGTCACCACATCTTTACCTGCACCAATTCCCATAGGGGTGAGCATAAAGCCCAGTAGAGATTCCTCACAAAGTATATACAGTTATGCCAACCCATCAACGTTAAAAGAAATGCATATGCAATGCCATGCAAGTGCCAATGATGAAAGAGAATTTTATTTCCATGCACGATTTCAAAATCATCATGTTCTCAATAATATTCAATACACTATTTTGAAAATCACCATGCTCTCAATAATATTATGCAATCTCATCAATTTCGAACTTTCAATATTTAAATCAATAGGGGTGGTAAATACGACACTGGTAATTCCTAGGCTGGTGTCTGCAAGTAGGCTCAACAAGCCGTACCAAACTGTCATTTTTACCGGTGCTAACCGGAAGGCTCGACACCTATCCGCGCGGCTTTCGGGTCTTTCACCCTGGACACTCAGGCCAACTTATCAAAATTCATCTACACCCCCTATCCGGACTTACCAACGTATTTACCCCATACACATTTCCATAGTTCTCATTACAATGATCTTTCTCAAAATGAATTATTTTCCAACTCATGTCATGATGTGCAATAATGACATTAAAACAATTGAGAATATGATGCAATAACTACTAAAACAAAGCATTCCTTTATATTCAAAAACATGCATACAACAATATTCAACATCACAGTTTCATTTCTTCCTTACCATGTTCTTCCACAAGATACCCCATACGTCTCCAACGCATGATTACCATTTCTCATCTTACACAATAGCCATGTGTCTTCGACACACCACAACAATTTCTTAACATTAATTCATCATGACCAAACTTTCAATATGGCTAACATGCCATCATTCATTTCTCTTTTCCGTTACATTACGATTAAGCATTTTCACATCACTTATGGCACTCAACAACTTGCCATCTACCACTTTACACCAATATACAATTATCAATGAGTTTTAAAAGAGGACTTAGTCTCCAACACATAGATGTATCGTGACTTTGCTATCTTGTTAAACATTTGGTGAGACTTAGTCTCATACATGCTCTTGATACAAGAAAATATATAATTTCAAAGGCACATTCATTATTTTTCAAAAGCCCCAATTTCTAGGGTTTTCATTGAAAGCAAAAACTTCACCATTTTCTAAAATAAACTCCATCATAATCATTCATCATGAGTTTAATAGAGAGAAACCCTCAAGAAGTAGTAAAAGTTAGAGATTTTAAACCCATATTCAAGATTCTCAATATTTTGAACCAAAATCTACAATCTAGCACAAAACTTCAAGAACATCTTTAAATCAACACCAAAATAGCAAAACTATATATATAACTCAAGAAATCCCTACCTTAAAGATTGATGAAGAAAGATGAGTTGAAACCCTAGCCTCAAAGATGAGAAAAAGTTTGGATCTCCAACACCCAAGTGAAGCCCTAGCTTTGGATTTTCAAGATTGAGAGAAAGATGGTGAAGATCTTTACCCACAAATTTGCAAAATCAAAGTGTATAGATGTTTTAGGAGGTTCTCTAGAGAGAAGGGGGAGAAATATGTGTTTTAGAGTGAGAGGGAGATGAGTATAATGAGAGATATATTTGGATCAAAATGATACAAAAAACAGAGTTTCGGACTGCCCAGTTGGCCGCTCGTGCGGCCATTTTCTCCGCTCGTGCGCCCTTAGACAGTAGCCAATTTCTGGGTGTCAAGCTTGGCCGCTCGTGCGGCCACTCCCACCGCTCGTGCGGTACAATACCGCACGTGCGGCCTAGGGCTCCGCTCGTGCGGTCCTGGCCCAGCAGCCCAAAGTTTCAACTTTGTCCCCGGCACCCCGAACTCACCCGTGCACCCTCCGGAACAAACAAAATTTAACACTGAACAAAAGGACACTAGAATTCCAATCTAGGGAACCATCCCGGACATCTCAAACCCAACGAAGGCACATGGAGAACGAAGCGAAGAAAGAAAGAAGAAGAAAGGAAAGGAACCAGGCCGTCACAACCTCCCCACCATAGGAAATTTCGTCCCCGAAATTTGAATAACTCACCAACAAAAGTGTTCTAGCAAAACGGTCATTTCAACAACATTATCTACTTACAACAATTATGTTCAACCAACAGTTGACAGTCTTTTCATCATCAACTCGTCAAAGTACAAACACTCAATTTACAATGAAATGAATTATCTATGACCATATATTATGCTCTCTATTATCATTCTCCAAAACAATAGTTCCCTCATATCAAGCTTTCGGAATAAAACATTCATATCAGTTATCTTTCTTTCATAATCTCAAGCTTCGATTTACAATAAATACAACAACATGCGATCAATAATTCAACATTCTCTTCCTTAACACTAGGAAACATTACAATTAAAACAAAACAACCAAGCCTGCTCAAACAAATCCGGATACTTGGAGCGGACCCCCGCTTCCCGTCCCCAAGTCGCTTCCTCAATCCCATGGTGTCTCCACAACACCTACACTAGCGATATGATCTTGGATCACATAATGAACCCCCGAAAGTTGTGGCGGTAAAGCTAACCGGTACGCCACTCCCCCGATCCTCTCCAATAACTCGAAGGCCCAAAGAACCTCGGAGGCCACTGACCCCTCTTATCGAACCTCATCAAACCCTGCCTAGGTGAGATCTTAAGGAACCTACGATTGCCCACTTCAAAGAACAAAGGTTGTCTCCTCCTATCGGTATAACTTTCTATCGGCTTTGGCCGTAACTACCCTCTTTCGGATGAGAGGAACTTTCTCGGTTGCCTCCCTAGCAAACTCCGGACTCTACAATGGTGCATCCCCTACCTTGGCCTAACAAACTGGTGACCCACAAGGTTGGCCATACAAGGCCTTAGACGGTGCCAAGGAAGACCTCCCAACCGACCAAAGAAACACAACATCAACCTCCGGCCACAACCCAATTGGAGTACTACCCCGACTCTAAGAACGCCAAGGATACCGAATTGGTCATGAACACAAGGAAGGGTCATAGACTTCCCCTCGATTCACACTACTCACTGGGTCTATGAGACAAGAACAACGAACAACCATGACAACCACACGCATGCCCCGGGTATCCACCACCACTAGCCCAAACACTCTCCACATTCAACACTCCAACAAAATGGAAACTAGATTCTTACCACAAAATCCTTGGTTACCTCGTTTAAGGAAAATGGCACAACAAAACTCGGCTCGAGACAAGACTCCAGTCTAACAAGTTCTTACAATGCCTGACAATCCATATAACCGAACGCACAAAACTCGAGATTTAGAATTACAATTAAAGTGGCTACACCAACGCATTAAAAAGGTACAATAATCAACAATTCCGTTCCAAAAGAAGGTTTTCATCTTTTTCTCAATTATGGGTAAAAATCATCTCTTTATATACAAAACATTTTCTCAAAAGTGTTTCAAACTCACACCGATCACAAGTCAAAATGCGTTTTCTTCCTTTTAAGCAAAAATCCAAAATTCGTTCATTTAATTTCTGCTCCACCACAACAACCGACGGATCCCTGCCGTTAACCAACAACACCCAATACCCGCATGGTGATGCCACGATCACAACAACATAACATAGCTTTTCCACAATATTAATTAACATAACACAACAATTATGCCATTCCGTTCCGTCAATAACGTTATTCTTACCACCCAAGTTATTATTTACACAAGATAATGACACGACCACATAAACTAGCTAAAATAGGAATTGTTCTTGTCATCTTAAAAGAAAGAATAGTCCCTTCTCTTTTTTTTTTGAATTCGTACAATTTTCCAATGAAGGATTCGTGTTATAGGCTTTGAGTAAAAACAATTCATTTTGTAATTATTTCTCCCAAAACAAGCTTTAAAAATTTACCCCAACGGTTTAAGTTGAAATAGAAATGCCAATAAAGTTTTTCAAAAACCAATAATCACATATCAATTTATCTCCTCAACAACACCCAGTGAATTCCCACCATCACCCAATCACGTCCATCGCACTTACAGTGTTTTCACAGGGAGATAACCACATCTCTTAATATAACAACAATTAGAAATAATCACGGTATAAAATGAAACAATGCAACACACATAACTTTCCAAACTCCGAAGGTTCCACGCCAACACAAACAGTAGCCAAAAGAACATCAATACCCAAGAGCCTATGAGTATTCCCAACCCAGAAGCTAACACTCTACCTTGATTCACGGCTTCAAAAACTTACACCGAGATGCGCACAACGATAACCACACACAAATGCAAGGCCCGACGCCCTAGGCACAACTCACGGCACCACGCTGCCTTCTAGACAATTTGTACGAATTTTCCAAAAGCTCAACCTTACAACCCACACCTAACCATTCTAAAGTGACTATTTGTCACCCTCCTTAATATTTCCAACTCAACTAATCACCCGAGAGTTTCCATTCCTGGTATTCAAACACCTACATACCATTCTCAAAGGGATTCAATTTACACGCCTAGATGGCCAACACACTCTTACACCCAACACAAGACCGAGTAGGTCAACGGCGATCACACAATTAGGGTCACCCAAGACAATCTTACCAACGGTACACTCGTTACCTATAACACCAACCATTCATCGCTCTAGTAATACTTCAAGTATCTACCCACGGAATTCTTTTCCCTACTCAAATCTCCACCAAAATTTAACAACACTACAAGCTTATTCCACACACCTTCATTAACTCACAATCAACCTCGACACAACACTAATCCTATTAATGGTCGAGAGGATCCCAATGAACTTACAAATCACAAAATTTTAAAACACTAAGCAGCACACACAACCACCATTCTCACTACCCGAGGTGTAAACCTCATACCCTCTTAGACATTCCTACATCACTTCCGCCAACCTTCACAAGATTCTAAGGTCTCACACTTCCTCAAACTTAATACTACGTTGGCAAAATTTCTCGCAGACCTCTCAATCCCCATCAACAATTTCTAAATTGGACAAAAATCAAAGGCCATCGCAAGACCATTGCAAAATTCAACAGTTGATATACAATAGTACTAGGATCACCAATTTCCATTTACACATTTCATCACACATACATAACAAGGAAATTTAAGTTTCATTAGCAAGCCCCACACAAGAGGGTAACAAATAACAATACATAACTACGGCGCCTTAGCACCCTATGACACATCGGTCAATCCCAAAAGTTTCACAACTTATAACATAGATTTCTAAAACAAGGGTCCCTCTCAAGGGTGATACTACCGTGCTGGTTTAGAAGTCGACCCTCGCGAAGCTTCCGAAGCCTGGCCTCTTCGGGTCAGATACTGATAACGTCCCCGACTAAACTAATGGAACAAGATCCGACTAGATTCTGAAACACCGAAAGGATCCACACGTAAAGGGCAAAAATGTCTAGCATGGCCCCGCTGACTATAATCAAAACAAACAATGGACTTCCAACTCTGAACCTGATTTGGAGCTTGAACCTCACTGGGTTCCCCAACGGACAAGCTCGAAACCCCTGAAGAAAACAAGGGCCGAGTCTGGGAGTGAGCATGTGCTCGCCTCCACCTCTTACTAAGTCCAGGGTGTTTATGAACTGTAGGAGTTACCGATGTAGCCTCCTCTCTAACTCGACCAACACTGCTAACCACGGCCTCTCCGTGGGTCACCGCCTCAACTAAATCAAAATAATCCTTCCACCTAGATTCAACCACCTTCTCCCGGATATCATTACGCAACCACCTCTCAAACTCATAACAACGACGCTCCTCTGTAGACACCAATTCTGGAACGAATCTCGACAAACTAGCAAACCTCCTCTCAAACTGAGCCAAAGGAGTAGCACCCTGGTGCAACTCGACAAACCGTTCCCTCAACCTTTCCCGAGTAGGAGGAGGGAATACTTGGCCAAGAAGGCCTAGGTAAACGCAACCCACGTGGCACCTACGGTACCTTTCACATACTACCACCGATGATTCGCATCCCCTTTCGATTGAAAGGTCGCCAAAGAAACCCTCAACCCCTCGTCCTCGACTCTGAGCACATCAAGAGTCTTGGTAATCTGTTCCAACCAGCTCTCCACCTCCGGCGGTCTTGCCCCTCCCAAAAACTCCGGTGGATTGGAGCGAAGAAACTCTTTAATAAGTTTGAGGGTACACCGGTTGTCCCCCTCATTGCGAGCTAGAGCGTCTTACACAGCTCTCACAACCTCACATGCAACTTCTTTGCCGACAGTCGATGCTGTAACGACAGGTGCTAGGGGAACCTCTATGCCCCCTACCAACACTCCTAGTACACATCCATCCTCTAGTTCCCTGTGTGGACATCCTACAAAATTCAAAAACAAAACCAACCAAGTGCACGACGCAACAACCTCCCCAAGGCACACACTCTCACCACCACGACTTTGAACCCTTTCCGAACTCTTAATTAAGGAACAAAATGGATGACTTAGCACATAATTCCAAATGTGCTCGCAACTTGCCTCACACGTTGAGCTAGTACAATTATATACATTCTAACACACAAACAATTCAATTCACTCCACATAAGCACGTAGTCACGCAAACACATACGAATTATCCTTTAGCGATGTGATTCGTCCCATGAGAAACCTAGAATTCTTAGTAGAATGAGTATTGATCAGGTACCCTTCTAATAAGACCTCAAGGAATCTAATAGGCGCAAATAACATCTCAAAAGTCTAATCCCATACCCACATAGTCACATAAACATGCTATCACATAATCACATAGACAAAACATTTCCTAATCATGCGAAATGAACCCATTGTGGTATAACAACCACTTCCCGCGAGCCCCAAGTATTCAAACCCGGTAGCTCTGATACCAAGTTGTCACGCCCCGAAAATAATCCCACATAACTATCACATCAACCCACTTCAAAATGAGACATTAACCAAATCCATTTACATGGTTCCAATATTTACCAAAGTATTCCCACATGCCATTATACATTTATTTACAACTAGTGCATGAACCGATAACATGTAAAAGAAATTATTAAATCACAACAACTAAGGCCCTCAAGGGCTTACAAGTTTCGAGGCAATAGCCCAGTTACACATAATGGTCTCTCGGACCCAAACACATTAGCCCTTGGCTTACAGCAAATATCACAACAAAATAAGAGTCGAAGAACTCTTCTTCAAAATATCTCCACGCCCTTAGCTTGAAGGGGTCACCACATCTTTACCTGCACCAATTCCCATAGGGGTGAGCATAAAGCCCAGTAGAGATTCCTCACAAAGTATATACAGTTATGCCAACCCATCAACGTTAAAAGAAATGCATATGCAATGCCATGCAAGTGCCAATGATGAAAGAGAATTTTATTTCCATGCACGATTTCAAAATCATCATGTTCTCAATAATATTCAATACACTATTTTGAAAATCACCATGCTCTCAATAATATTATGCAATCTCATCAATTTCGAACTTTCAATATTTAAATCAATAGGGGTGGTAAATACGACACTGGTAATTCCTAGGCTGGTGTCTGCAAGTAGGCTCAACAAGCCGTACCAAACTGTCATTTTTACCGGTGCTAACCGGAAGGCTCGACACCTATCCGCGCGGCTTTCGGGTCTTTCACCCTGGACACTCAGGCCAACTTATCAAAATTCATCTACACCCCCTATCCGGACTTACCAACGTATTTACCCCATACACATTTCCATAGTTCTCATTACAATGATCTTTCTCAAAATGAATTATTTTCCAACTCATGTCATGATGTGCAATAATGACATTAAAACAATTGAGAATATGATGCAATAACTACTAAAACAAAGCATTCCTTTATATTCAAAAACATGCATACAACAATATTCAACATCACAGTTTCATTTCTTCCTTACCATGTTCTTCCACAAGATACCCCATACGTCTCCAACGCATGATTACCATTTCTCATCTTACACAATAGCCATGTGTCTTCGACACACCACAACAATTTCTTAACATTAATTCATCATGACCAAACTTTCAATATGGCTAACATGCCATCATTCATTTCTCTTTTCCGTTACATTACGATTAAGCATTTTCACATCACTTATGGCACTCAACAACTTGCCATCTACCACTTTACACCAATATACAATTATCAATGAGTTTTAAAAGAGGACTTAGTCTCCAACACATAGATGTATCGTGACTTTGCTATCTTGTTAAACATTTGGTGAGACTTAGTCTCATACATGCTCTTGATACAAGAAAATATATAATTTCAAAGGCACATTCATTATTTTTCAAAAGCCCCAATTTCTAGGGTTTTCATTGAAAGCAAAAACTTCACCATTTTCTAAAATAAACTCCATCATAATCATTCATCATGAGTTTAATAGAGAGAAACCCTCAAGAAGTAGTAAAAGTTAGAGATTTTAAACCCATATTCAAGATTCTCAATATTTTGAACCAAAATCTACAATCTAGCACAAAACTTCAAGAACATCTTTAAATCAACACCAAAATAGCAAAACTATATATATAACTCAAGAAATCCCTACCTTAAAGATTGATGAAGAAAGATGAGTTGAAACCCTAGCCTTAAAGATGAGAAAAAGTTTGGATCTCCAACACCCAAGTGAAGCCCTAGCTTTGGATTTTCAAGATTGAGAGAAAGATGGTGAAGATCTTTACCCACAAATTTGCAAAATCAAAGTGTATAGATGTTTTAGGAGGTTCTCTAGAGAGAAGGGGGAGAAATATGTGTTTTAGAGTGAGAGGGAGATGAGTATAATGAGAGATATATTTGGATCAAAATGATACAAAAAACAGAGTTTCGGACTGCCCAGTTGGCCGCTCGTGCGGCCATTTTCTCCGCTCGTGCGCCCTTAGACAGTAGCCAATTTCTGGGTGTCAAGCTTGGCCGCTCGTGCGGCCACTCCCACCGCTCGTGCGGTACAATACCGCACGTGCGGCCTAGGGCTCCGCTCGTGCGGTCCTGGCCCAGCAGCCCAAAGTTTCAACTTTGTCCCCGGCACCCCGAACTCACCCGTGCACCCTCCGGAACAAACAAAATTTAACACTGAACAAAAGGACACTAGAATTCCAATCTAGGGAACCATCTCGGACATCTCAAACCCAACGAAGGCACATGGAGAACGAAGCGAAGAAAGAAAGAAGAAGAAAGGAAAGGAACCAGGCCGTCACACTTCTTGTCAGGTTTTTACAGATTATAAGAGTCTAAAGTACCTGTTCACTTAGAAAGAATTGAATTTGAGACAGAGGAGATGGCTTGAGTTGTTGAAAGACTATGATATGCAAATTTAGTATCACCCAGGTAGAGCTAACAGCGTAGCCGACGCTTTGAGCAGGAAGTCAGTTGGAAGTTTGGCATGTTTGACCATGACTACAGTAGAGCCGACCATTATTGATGAAGTAAAGACAAGACAAATGGAGGATGAATTCTTCAGAAAGGTAGCCGAGAAGATGATTACAAAGCCGAGATCAGGGTACACCATTGAAAACCAAGTGCTCAAGTTTGAAGGAAGATTGTGCGTAGCCGATATTCCAGAATTGAAAAGAAAAATTTTGCAGGAAGCTCATGGTTCCAAGTTTGCTGTACATCCAGGAAATACCAAGATGTACCAGGATGTGAAACAGATGTTTTGGTGGCCCAATATGAAAAGGGAAATAGCCGAATTTGTGTCTCAGTGTTTGCATTGTCAACAAGTGAAAGCAGAACATCAAAGACCAGCAGGACTTCTCCAACCTCTGCCGATTCCGGAGTGGAAATGGGAACACATCTCCATGGATTTTGTGATTGGGTTACCGAAGACACAGAAAGGTATGGATTCGATTTGGGTTGTTGTTGATAGATTAACTAAGTCAGCACACTTTTTGCCTGTTAAGACTACCTTCAGCGCCGATCAACTTGCCTTGTTATATGTGAACGAGATCGTTAAACTTCATGGAGTGCCGATGTCAATTGTGTCGGACCGAGATCCGAAATTTGTTTCCAGATTTTGGCAGGGTTTACAGAGGGCTTTTGGGGCCGAATTGAGATTTAGTACAGCTTTTCATCCCCAGACGGATGGGCAAACAGAGAGAACAATTCAAACACTTGAAGATATGCTTAGACTTTGTGTATTGGACTTCCAAGGAAGTTGGGGAGTGCATTTGCCCTTAGTAGAATTTGCTTACAACAACAGTTATCAGGCTAGTATTGGCATGGCTCCATATGAAGCATTATATGGAAGAAAGTGTAGGTCGCCGATATGTTGGACCGAAGTTGGAGACAAAGCTCTGCTTGGTCCCGATTTGATTCAGGTAACAGCGGAGAAGATTAAATTTATCCAACAAAGAATTAAAACTGCTCAGAGCCGACAAGAGAGTTACACCGACCAGAGAAGGAATGAGTTGGAATTTGAAGTAGGGGATCATGTATTCCTGAAGGTTTCGCCAATGAAAGGAGTTTCCAGGTTTGGAAAGAGAGGTAAGTTAGCACCTCGTTATATTGGGCCATTTGAAATTCTTAACAAGGTTAACTCCGTTGCCTACAGACTTGCCTTGCCACCAGAATTAAGCCAAGTTCATAATGTGTTTCATGCTTCAATGTTGAGAAAGTATATTCGGGATCCACTGCATGTCATTGACTATTCTGGGATTGAAGTTAATGAGAATTTAGGCTATGAAGAGAAGCCGATGTGTATTATCGACAGACAAGTGAGGCAATTGAGAACCAAGTCGATACCAATGGTAAAGATTGAATGGAAGGAACATTTCGGCAAGAATGCCACATGGGAAATGGAAGAGGAAATGAGAATTCGACATCTAGAATTGTTCTTGGACCAAGGTAACTCAAGTTTGGGGACCAAACTTCTTTAAGGGGGGTAGGATGTAACAACCCTCACTTTGACTTAGTCATGCTTGCATACATTCATGTATGATCTTGCCTTGTTATGTTCGTAAATCTTGTTTTGTCTTGCTTGTTTAATTGTTACTTGCTTGACTTTGATCCTTGCTTGGTGAGTAGCCGAGGTCAGCTTAGCCTAGTTCGCCTTTGAACCTTTGTACTTAGAACCGTTTTGGAACCACTTGGTTGACCTCCATCTTCACTCCGGCATGTTAGCCGAGATGCTTTACACTTAGTGGCCTTTGTTCCTGGGCAGGTATGACCCAGGCCGAGGTGTGGCACAGCTTAGTCAAGTGTCGTCCTCCCTAACCGATGTTTTGTTACCCTGTTGCCGAAGATTTGACTTTAGCCGATGTCATTGATTGCCGATGTGCTTTGCCTTAGATTGTTGCATACGCTTTGTCATAGCCTTGTCTTGTCAATCAGTCACTTTTTGAGTTAGACCAACCCGGTAGCGCCACGTGTCCGAGCTGAAGGTTAAGTCAGCCGATAGACTTAGAAACAAATCATTTTGTCTCAAATCCTTGCTTTTAGAGAGAGAGGCTCTAGAGGAAGAAAAAAGAGTTCTTAGAGAGAGAGGTGGAGTTCCGAGCTTGATCTTGGAGGATTGAACCGATAGATTTGAGTTTTGAGGTTAGATTCTGGCCCTACTCTGGTTGTTCTTATTGATTATCCAACTGCATTGCATGATTGAATCTGTTTTGCATGCCATGCATTGTTTGAAGTTGGTTTTTGAAGAGAAAATAATGTTCATGTGTTCTTGAAGGAAAGTCTTGTTTTGATCCGGCAGTTCATGGCAAGAATCGTGTTCTTGTGTTTGTTTTCGCATGATTTCCTTGTGAGGGTACCCAGGTCCATGTTTTTGAACTCCTTGCATGAAATCTCATATTTTTGTACAAACAAGTTGTGATTTAAGCATGCATGTTCTTGATGTTCTTGATGATCTTGTTCTTTGCATTCTTCAAAGGGAAACCCAGGTTTTCCCGACTTTGTTTTGAATGTGGCCATCGAGACCACACCTCGGCAAGGAGGTGCGGGACCTCGGCAAAGACCTGGTTGGTACCCAGTGTGTTTCCATGAGATGGGGAAACAATGTTTTGACTCCCAGCATGTTTTGCATTGTTATAGACCTAGATCCGGTGAGAGTGCCGAGATCATTTGCATGTATGTAAAGCTCGTTTTGAAAATGTATTTGCCATGTGATTGTAGGACTTTGACCTTTGCTTTGAGCCCACACCCGAGAAGATCTAGGTGAGTGGTATTTTTAATAAAGCTACGTTATAAAGTTTTGATAAGTCTTACTTTGCTTCGTTTTGATGAAAGTATCTGTTAAGCATGAATGATTAGCCTATTTTGATGTATCAAGTATAAGTTTTGTTTTGATGTCATCTCTGGAAAGTCCCTTGTGCTAGAGGACTCTAAACTTTCGCAGCACTGAGTATAAAAGGATACGGTCCTTTCTTGAAAAGACTATCGTGTTAAAGCGGGCTACGGGCCTAAGTAACACATGACCATCGTGTTAAAAAGAGCTACGAGCTTAAGTAACACAAGTCCCTTGTGCTGGAGGACTATAAACTTTCGCAGTAACCTTGACTAATTGATTGCGGATCGTGCAGTCCTTTGTTTTGCCACTGACGATTTACCGCGTGGACTTGTTTGTCCGGAAGACTATCGATTTGTGTTTTGCCGATGCCAGTAAGCATCCCTTGAGACTTGTAAGACTTGTTAGATGAATACGGTTCATCCCTTGTTTTGTAAAGCTTTGATGTGTTTTGTTTTAAAAGGATCTCGGCTAATGTTCACTTAGTTTTGGCATGTTTTGCCTTGGAAGGATCTTGATGATTACTCGTATGGTTTGATATGTTTTGTTTTGAAAAGACTTCGGCTATTATTCATGCAAAACCTTTATTACTAGTACCATTCACTGAGTATCCAAGCTCATTCCCTCTATATATATGTAGGTGATGAGCAGGACGGCGACGACGCCTAGACGTGTTTTGCAAAGCCTGTTTTGGATTCTTGACGTGTCGGCTTGACTTGTTTTATGTCGGCAATGTTGTATTTACGTCGGCAAATCTTGAAGATTATGCTTCTTTTGCTTGTAATCATTGTATTTGCACATGCCGTCTTTAGAAGCCTTTTGATCAAGGTTGTAATATGTATTTTGTCATCAATCGAATGTAAGACTATGTTATGTATGCCAATGCACTTCATCCATGCACAGCTCTTATGGACCACTTGTATTTTGATTTATTGCTTCCGCATTTGTGAGCCCCATATAACATACTCTGATTGTGTTGGATCTTTGTAAGTTGGCCTTCAGTAATCACGGATTACTGGCCATCACGGCACCATCCTACTAGGGGCAGGTTGAGGTCGTGACACAATAGATCCTGGTTTGATGTATTTCAACGAATAATAAAATTGAACAGATAAAAATAAATTGAAGATTGTAACTGGTTTGTTGAACAGATAAGAAATTTGGGATAGATATTTATACAGATAAGAGATTAAAATTGAACTGATAATAAAATCTAGACAAAAAGTTGCACAGATAGAGAAAAAAATTAAACAGATAGTCAAAATTTTTGAATATATAGACAAAAAAAAATAATTAAACACTTAAATGTAAATTAGAAAATACAGAAAAAAAATAAAAAATTCAACAGATAAATTAAGGAGTAAAATTGAAAACAAAACGTCTTTCAGAACAAACAAAAGGATTTCTCACCAAATTATTTTACTCAATGCTTGCAGAAGACCATCAGAGGAGAAGACTCAATTGATCCTGCTCCTTATGAACAGTTTTTTTTTTCAAGCACACAAATCTAATTCCTCCTCTTTTTCTTTTTTTTTTTCTTTTTTTTTAAGTTGTTGATCTGTGTTGTTGTTGTTTGATGAAACAAATTGCAACAGATAGTTGTAAATGAACCAAAAAAATTAAAAATTAAGCAGATAAAAATGATAAAAAAATTGAACAAATATATATATATTTATACTGGATTATTTTTGAGAATGAATTTCAACAAATAGAGAGAATGAACAAGAGAGAGAGAAAGAAAGATTGCAACAGATCCTCGTTTGGAACATTTCAACAGATAATAAAATTGAAGATTGTGACTGGTTTGTTGAACAGATAAAAAATTTGGGATAGATATTTGAGTAGATAATAGATTAAAATTGAATTAATAATGAAATCTAGACAAAAAGTTGCACAGATAGAGAAAAAAATTGAACAGATAGTCAAAATTTTTGAATATATAGAGAAAAAAAAATTAAACACTTAAATGTAAATTTGAACATATAAAAAAAATAAAAAATTCAACAGATAAATTAAGGAGTAAAATTGAAAACAAAACGTCTTTCAAAACAAACAAAAACACTTCTCACCAAATTATTTTACTTAATGCCTGCAGAGGACCATCGGAGAAGAAGACTCCATTGATCCTGCTCCTTATGGACAGTTTTTTTTTCTCTCAAGCACACAGATCTAATTCCTCCTCTTTTTCTTTTTTTTTTAAGTTGTTGATCTGTGCTGTTGTTGTATGATGAAACAAATTGCAAAAGATATTTGTAAATGAACCAAAAAAAATTAAAAATTAAGCAGATAAAAATAATAAAAAAATTGAACAGATATATATACTGGATTATTTTTGAGAAAGAATTTCAACAGATAGAGAGAAAGAACAAGAGATGGAGAAAGAAAGATTGCAATATATCCTGGTTTGGTGTATTTAAACGAATATTAAAATTGAACAGATAAAATAAATTGAAGATTGTGACTGGTTTGTTGAACAGATAAAAAATTTGGGATAGATATTTGAACAGATAAGATATTAAAATTGAACTGATAATAAAATCTAGACAAAAAGTTGCACAGATAGAGAAAAAAATTGAACAGATAGTCAAATTTTTTGAATATATAGACAAAAAAAATAATTAAACACTTAAATGTAAATTAGAACATACAGAAAAAAAATAAAAAATTCAACAGATAAATTAAGGAGTAAAATAGAAAACAAAATGTCTTTCAGAACAAACAAAAGAACTTCTCACCAAATTATTTTACTCAATGCTTGCAGAGGACCATTGGAGGAGAAGACTCCATTGATCCTGCTCCATATGGACAGTTTTTTTTTTCAAGCACACAGATCTAATTCCTCCTCTTTTTCTTTTTTTTTTCTTTTTTTTTTTTAAGTTGTTGATCTGTGTTGTTGATGTTTGATGAAACAATTTGCAACAGATAGTTGTAAATGAACCAAAAAAATTAAAAATTAAGCAGATAAAAATGATAAAAAAATTGAACAAATATATATATATACTGGATTATTTTTGAGAATGAATTTCAACAGATAGAGAGAATGAACAAGAGAGAGAGAAAGAAAGATTGCAACATATCCTCGTTTGGTACATTTCAATAGATAATAAAATTGAACAGATAAAAATAAATTGAAGATTGTGACTGGTTTGTTGAACAGATAAGAAATTTGGGATAGATATTTGAACAGATAGTAGATTAAAATTGAATTGATAATAAAATCTAGACAAAAAGTTGCACAAATAGAGAAAAAAAATTGAACAGATAGTCAAAATTTTTGAATATATAGAGAAAAAAATAATAATTAAACATTTAAAAGTAAATTTGAACATATAGAAAAAAAATAAAAAATTCAACAGATAAATTAAGGAGTAAAATTGAAAACAAAACGTCTTTCAAAACAAACAAAAAGACTTCTCACCAAATTATTTTACTCAATGCCTGCAGAGGACTATGGGAGGAGAAGACTCCATTGATTCGGCTCCTTATGGAAAGTTTTTTTTTTTAAAGCACACAGATCTAATTCCCCTTTTTTATTTTTATTTTTAAGTTGTTGATCTGTGTTGTTGTTGTATGATGTAACAAATTGCAACAGATATTTGTAAATGAACCAAAAAAAATTTAAAAATTAAGCAGATAAAAATAATAAAAAAATTGAACAGATATATATATACTGGATTATTTTTGAGAAAGAATTTCAACAGATAGAAAGAAAGAACAAGAGAGAGAGAAAGAAAGATTGCAACAGATCCTGATTTGGTTTATTTCAACGGATAATAAAATTGAACAGATAAAAATAAATTGAAGATTGTGAATGGTTTGTTGAACAGATATGAAATTCGGAATAGATATTTGAACAGATAAAAGATTAAAATTGAACTGGTAATAAAATCTAGACAAAAAGTGGCACAGATAGAGAAAAAAATTGAACAGATAGTCAAAATTTTTGAATATATAGACAAAAAAAAAATAATTAAACACTTAAATGTAAATTTGAACATGCATAAAAAAATAAAAAATTCAACAGATAAATTGAGGAGTAAAATTGAAAACAAAATGTCTTTCAAAACAAACAAAAGGACTTCTCACCAAATTATATTACTCAATGCCTGCAGAGGACCATCGGAGGAGAAGACTCTATTGATCCTGCTCCTTATGTACAGTTTTTTTTTCAGGCACACAGATCTAATTCCTCCTCTTTTTCATTTTTTTTCTTTTTTTTTTTAAGTTGTTGATCTGTGTTGTTGTTGTATTATGAAACAAATTGCAACAGATAGTTGTAAATGAACCAAAAAAAATAAAAATTAAACAGATAAAAATAATAAATAAATTGAAAAGATATATATATATACTGGATTATTTTTGAGAAAGAATTTCAACAGATAGAGAGAAAGAACAAGAGAGAGAGAAAAAAAGATTGCAACAGATCCTGGTTTGGTATGTTTCAACAGATAATAAAATTGAACAGATAAAAATAAATGAAAGATTGTGACTGGTTTATTGAACAGATAAGAAATTTGGGATAGATATTTGAACAGATAAGAGATTAAAATTGAACTGATAATAAAATGTAGACAAGAAGTTGCACAGATAGAGAAAAAAATTGAACAGAGAGTCAAAATTTTTGAATATATAGAAAAAAAAATAATTAAACACTTTAATGTAAATTTGAGCATGCAGAAAAAAAATAAAAAATTCAGCAGATTAATTAAGGAGTAAAATAGAAAATAAAACGTCTTTCAAAAGAAACAAAAGGAGTTCTCACCAAATTATTTTACTCAATACCTGTAGAGGACCATCGGCGGAGAAGACTCCATTGATGCTGCTCCTTATGGACAGTTTTTTTTTTTTGTCAAGCACACAGATCAAATTCTTCCTCTTTTTCTTTTTTTTCTTTTTTTTTTAAATTGTTGATCTGTGTTGTTGTTGTATGATGAAACAAATTGCAATAGATAGTTGTAAATGAACCAAAAAAAATTAAAAATTAAGCAGATAAAAATGATAAAAAAAAATTGAACACACACACACACATATATATATATACTGGATTATTTTTGAGAATGAATTTCAACAGATAGAGAGAAAGAACAAGAGAGAGAGACATAAAGATTGCAGTAGATCCTGGTTTAGTGTATTTCAACAGATAATAAAATTGAACAGATAAAAATAAATTGAAGATTGTGACTGGTTTGTTGAACAGATAAGAAATTTGGGATAGATATTTGAACAGATAAGAAATTCAAATTGAACTGATAATAAAATCTAGAAAAAAAGTTGCACAGATTGAGAAAAAAATTGAACAGATAGTCAAAATTTTTGACTATATAGACAAAAAAAATAACAATTAAACACTTAAATGTAAATTTGAACATATAGAAAAAAAATAATAAAAAATTCAGCAGAAAAATTAAGGAGTAAAATTGAAAACAAAACGCCTTTCAAAACAAACAAAAGGAGTTCTCATCAAATTATTTTACTCAATGCCTGCAGAGGACCATTGGAGGAGAAGACTACATTGATCCTGCTCCTTATGACATTTTTTTTTTCTTTCAAGCACACAAATCTAATTCCTCCATTTTTTTTTTTTTTTTTTTTTTTTTTAAAGTTGTTGATCTATGTTGTTGTTGTATGATGAAACAAATTGCAACAGATAGTTGTAACTGAACCAAAAAAAATTAAAAATTAAACAGATAAAAATAATAAATAAATTGAACAGATATATATATTGGATTGTTTTGGATAAAGAATTTCAACAGATAGATAGAAAGAACAAGAGAGAGAGAGAAAGATTGCAACAGATCCTCGTTTGGTATATTTCAACAGATAATAAAATTGAACAGATAAAAATAAATTAAAGATTGTGACTGGTTTGTTGAACAGATAAGAAATTTGTGATAGATATTTGAACAGATAAGAGATTAAAATAGAACTGATAATAAAATCTAGAAAAAAGTTGCACAGATTGAGAAAAAAATTGAACAGATAGTCAAATGTTTTGAATATATAGACAAAAAAAATAATTAAACACTTAAATGTAATTTTTAACATATAGAAAAAAAATAAAAAATTCAATAGAAAAATTAAGGAGTAAAATTGAAAACAAACGTCTGTCAAAACAAACAAAAGGAGTTCTCACCAAATTATTTTACACAATGCCTGCAGAGGACCATCGGAGAAGAAGACTCCATTGATCCTGCTTCTTATGGACATTTTTTTTTCATTCAAGCACACAGATCTAATTCCTCCTTTTTTTTCTTTTCTTTTTTTCTTTTTTTAAGTTGTTGATCTGTGTTGTTGTTGTATGATGAAGCAAATTCCAACAGATAGTTGTAAATGAACCCAAAAAAATTAAAAATTAAACAAGTAAAAATAATAAATAAATTGAACAGATATATATATACTGGATTTTTTTTGATAAAGAATTTCAACAGATAGATAGAAAGAACAAGAGAGAGAGAGAGAGAAAGATTGCAACAGATCCTGGTTTGGTGTATTTCAACAGATAATAAAATTGAACAGATAAAAATAAATTAAAGATTGTGACTGGTTTGTTGAACAGATAAGAAATTTGGGATAGATATTTGAACAGATAAGAGATTAAAATTGAACTGATAATAAAATCTAGACAAAAAGTTGCACAGATAGAGAAAAAAATTAAACAGATAGTCAAAATTTTTGAATATATAGAAAAAAAATAAATAAACACTTAAATATAAATTTCAACATACAAAACAAAATAAAAAATTCAACAGATAAATTAAGGAGTAAAATTGAAAACAAAACATCTTTCAAAACAAACAATAGGACTTCTAACCAAATTATTTTACTCAATGCCTGCAGAGGACCATCAGAGGAGAAGACTCCATTGATCCTGCTCCTTATGGACAGTTTTTTTTTTAAGCACACAGATCTAATTCCTCATCTTTTTCTTTTTTTTTCTTTTTTTTTTAAGTTGTTAATCTGTGTTGTTGTTGTATGATGAAACAAATTGCAACAGATAGTTGTAAAAATTAAGCAGATAAAAATGATAAAGAAAATTGAACAAATATATATATATATACTGGATTATTTTTTAGAATGAATTTCAACAGATAGAGAGAAAGAACAAGAGGGAGAGAAAGAAAGATTGCAACATATCTTGGTTTGGTGTATTTCAACAGATTATAAAATTGAACAGATAAAAATAAATTGAAGATTATGACTGGTTTGTTGAACAGATAAGAAATTTGGGATAGATTTTTGAACTGATAAGAGATTAAAATTGAACTGATAAAAAAATGTAGAAAAAAAGTTGCACAGATTGAGAAAAAAATTGAACAGATAGTCAAAATTTTTGAACATATAGACAAAAAAAAATAATTAAACACTTAAATGTAAATTTGAACATATAAAAAAAATAAAAAATTCAACAAAAAAATTCAACAGATAAATTAAGGAGTAAAATTAAAAAAAAAAAACGTCTTTCAAAACAAACAAAAGGAGTTCTCACTAAATTATTTTACTCAATGCTTGCAGAGCACCATCGGAGGAGAAGACTCCATTGATCCTGCTCCTTATGGACATTTTTTTTTCTTTCAAGCACACAGATCTAATTCCTCATTTTTTTCTTTTTTTCTTTTTTTTAAGTTGTTGATCTGTGTTATTGTTGTATGATGAAGCAAATTGCAACAGATAGTTGTAAATGAACCAAAAAAAATTAAAAATTAAACAGATAAAAATAATAAATAAATTGAACAGATATATATATTGGATTATTTTTGATAAAGAATTTCAACAGATAGATAGAAAGAACAAGAGAGAGAGAAAGAAAAATTGCAACAGATCCTGGTTTGGTGTATTTCAACAGATAATAAAATTGAACAGATAAAAATAAATTAAAGATTGTGACTGGTTTGTTGAACAGATAAGAGATTAAAATTGAACTGATAATAAAATCTAGACAAAAAGTTGCACAGATAGAGAAAAAAATTGAACAGATAGTCAAAATTTTTGAATATATAGAAAAAAATAATAATTAAACACTTAAATGTAAATTTCAACATACAGAAAAATGAAATTCAACAGATAAATTAAGGAGTAAAATTGAAAACAAAACGTCTTTCAAAACAAACAAAAGGACTTCTCACCAAATTATTTTACTCAATGCCTGCAGAGGACCATCGGAGGAGAAAACTACATTGATCCTGCACCTTATGGACAGTTTTTTTTCTTCCAAACACACAGATCTAATTCCTCATCCTTTTCTTTTTTCTTTTTTCTTTTTTAAGTTGTTGATCTGTGTTGTTGTTGTATGATGAAACAAATTGCAACAGCTAGTTGTAAATGAACCCAAAAAAATTAAAAATTAAGCAAATAAAAATAATTAATAAATTGAACAGATATATATATACTGCATTATTTTTGATAAAGAATTTCAACAGATAGAGAGAAAGAACAAGAGAGAGAGAAAGAAAAATTGCAACAGATCCTGGTTTGGTGTATTTCAACAGATAATAAAATTGAAAAGACAAAAATAAATTGAAGATTGTGACTGGTTTGTTAAACAGATAAGAAATTTGGGATAAATATTTGAACAGATAAGAGATTAAAATTGAATTGATAATAAAATCTAGACAAAAAGTTGGACAGATAGAGAAAAGAATTGAACAGATAGTCAAAATTTTTTAATACATAGAAAAAAAATAATTAAACACTTAAATGTAAATTAGAACATACAGAAAAAAAAATAAAAAATTCAACAGATAAATTAAGGAGTAAAATTGAAAACAAAACGTCTTTCAAAACAAACAAAAAAAGTTCTCACCAAATTATTTTACTCAATGCCTGCAGAGGACCATCGGAAGAGAAGACTCCATTGATCCTGCTCCTTATGGACAGTTTTTTTTTTTCAAGCACACATATCTAATTCTCCCACTTTTTTTTTTTTAAGTTGTTGATCTGTGTTGTTGTTGCATGATGAAACAAATTGCAACAGATAGTTGTAAATGAACTAAAAAAAATTAAAAATTAAGCAGATAAAAATGATAAAAAAAAATTAAACAAATATATATATATACTGGATTATTTTTGAGAATGAATTTTAACAGATAGAGAGAAAGAACAAGAGAGAGAGAAAGAAAGATTGCAATAGATCCTGATTTGGTGTATTTCAACAAATAATAAAACTCAACAAATAAAAATAAATTGAAGATTGTGACTGGTTTGTTGAACAGATGAGAAATTTGGGATAGATATTTGAACAGATAAGAGATTAAAATTGAATTGATAATAAAATCGAGACAAAAGGTTAGACAGATAGAGAAAAAAATTGAACAGATTGTCAAATTTTTTGAATATATAGAAAAAAAATAATTAAACACTTAAATGTAAATTTGAACATACAGAAAAAAAAATAAAAAATTCAGCAGATAAATTAAGAAGTAAAATTGAAAACAAAACGTCTTTCAAAACAAACAAAAGGACTTCTCACCAAATTATTTTACTCAATGCTTGCAGAGGACCATCGGAGGAGAAGACTTCATTGATCCTGCTCCTTATGAACAGTTTTTTTTTCAAGCACACAGATCTAATTCCTCCTCTTTTTCTTTTCTTTTTTTTGTTATTGAACTGTGTTGTTGTTGTGTGATGAGACAAATTGCAACAGATAGTTGTAAATGAACCCAAAAAAATTAAAAATTAAGCAGATGAAAATGATAAAAAAAAATTGAACAAATATATATATATATATCTATATAATAAGGCACAGAGGTTTTTGAAAAATATATCAAAATGTATGTGAGATACATTTTGATCCAATGGCTAAGATCAATTTTAAGAATATATTAACACTACAGATCATAATAAAGGACAAAGATTTTTGAAAATGTGAGATATATTCCCGCTCAAATATCTCTCTCCCTCAGCCTTCCACCTATCCACGTCTCTCTCTCCCTTTCTGTTCTCACCCACGTCTCTCTCCCTCAGCCTTTCACCTACCGACGTCTCTCTCAGCCTTCCCTCTTTATCTCTTTCTCCCTCTCTGTTCTTCTTCTTTCCGCTTCTCCCTCTTTGTCCTTCGCCGCTGCTCATCATCACCATAGCCGGAGAGCGACACAGAGAGCGACACAGAAATCGCCATGAAAGCTCTGCTTAATTCGGACTCAACTACCATCTCCCCCATCAATCCTCGAAACTTCACTCAACCGAAGATCCAAACCTCTCTTCACTTCTCTCCAAAAGATAACCACCACCACCGTTTGATTCGACGGAAAGCTCGGTTCACTGCGAAATCTGTGATTGATTCAGCCACGATTGATCAACTAGGGATTCTGGAATCCGATTTCCAAAATATGGCAGTTTCGACTTCGTATCGGAGCTCCAAGTTTCGGAAACCCAATCAGACCATGTTGGAAGCTCAAGCCAAGGTCTGCACTGGCCCCACTTAGATTAGGCCTCTCACTGAAGAACAAGCTTTCAAGGTTTTGGACACCATTTTGAGATCAGGTCAATAAATCTCTCTCTCTCTCTCTCTCTCTCTCTCTCTCATACCTTTTTGTTCAATTTTATTTATCAATTTGTAGTTCAATACACTCCACTTTACTTATATATCTGTCTATATCATTCCAAATGCTTCTGGGAATTTGAATGTTTCTTAATTAGCTCATTTTGACAAATTTCAATTGTTTGCGAAATTCACTCTTACTTATGTTGGAGGCTGCATAACTCAATAATAAGGGCATAGTTGAGCTCAGTAATCTTTTGTTTTTGGGATAAGATTGAGAGCTAAGTAATTAATGAATCACTTTCTAAAGAGATGCCTAATGCCATTAATTTTAGGTTGGCAGTGTGTTTTTGTCTACCCATTTTTCAGAATTTCAAATTCAGTAAACTCCGTGTGGATATAAAAGAAAATCTATATAATAAGGCACAAAGGTTTTTGAAAAATGTATCAAAATGTATGTGAGATACATTTTGATCCAATGGCTAAGATTAATCCTAAGTTTATATCAATGGTAAGTATGCTTGGAGTTCAATTTTTTAGGTAAGTATGCTTGGAGTTCAATGTATGTGAGATACATTCTGCTACTTTTTAGGTAAGTATGCTTGGAGTTCAATTTTTTTTCTTTGTTCTTTGTGCATCATAAGTAATTGTAAATTGTAAAATATTTAGCTTATTTCACTTTTGATTTTGAGATAAGAATACTTTTTGTTGGGTTTTCATGTGTTTATTGATGTGTTGAATTTGTGAACTCTTTGCTCCCTCTGCATTGTAAATGTATGATGAAATGCTTGAATGAAATTTTATTTTAACAGTAATTTTATTATGGATGGGTAGCACTACACCATTTTTAAGAAATATATATAACAAAGTAGTTGACTCATATCAATAGTAGTATCAACTCCTCTTATATACCAATGAATTGAAATTCATTCTGTTCTCATCAGCAAATCCCAATTCCTCAAATCTAAGCATAGTTCAATTCTAAGTCTGGTGACTCTTCTCTGCATAACAAAATCATGCAACTCAAAGGTAATTCTCTATTTCTCTCTCTCTCTCTCTCTCTCTCTCTCTCTCTCTCACATAGTAGTAGCAGCAGCAGCAGTAGTAACAATATTCTCTCAAATTCTATCTTTAGATGGGCATATCCTTGCACACATCCTAGCTGCAACCTCCATTGGAGTCATCTCTGCCACTGCGTTTCACTACTATCATGACAAAAGCCCCAAAAATAGTTGGAAGATCAAACCGTAGTTCCATTGTTAGACAAGAATGAGTCTGGCCATGTTGCCAAACTTGAAAGATTCTCCAATTATGTCGGTAAAAATCTATTCATCTCCATTCTTCTTTTCTTCTTCTTTTTTTTTTTTCATAATGTTTTTCTACTTTACAACAACTAAAATGTTTTATTGTTTTTGTTTTTTGGATTTTGGGGATGGGGATGGATCAGCTAGGCAAATAGGATTTGAAGATGGAAGTGAATGTCTCCAACTTTGCAAATTAGCATATGAGTACCTCAAAAAATCCAAAGAGTGTGATAGTACTATCTATGAGTATTTTGCTGATGAGCCAAATGTGAAGTTGGTTGAGGAGTTTGATAGGTGCATCCTTGCCTACTTTGCATTTCATTGGAGCCAAGCTTCTCTCATGATCAGTTAGGTATATACATATATATGTGTTTATAAATGTTTCAACAGAAATGTTTGGTAATCGAAAATTTTACTTCAAAAATTAGTCAGAAAAAAATATTTAATCGAAAACTTTACTTCAAAAATTAGTCAGAAAAAATATTGGAGTAGTTGAGATTCATTTTAAATCCCACTATATGTGTGTATGTTTTTATAAATGTTTCAACAACAATATTAGGTAATTGGAAAATTTAACTAGGAAATTACAAAAAAAAAAAATTTAATGATGGAGATTCATTTCAGGTTGGGCTTTTGATGTTTCAATTGCTTATTTTTGTGTTTTTGCAAATGTTTCAATTCAACAGCAATGTTAAGGAATCAGAAATTTTAATTAGAAAATTACCCAAAAAAAATATTGAATGATTGAATTTCATTTCAGATTGGGCTTTCTGATGTTTCAATTGCTGAATTTTCATTTCTCCTTGAAAATCTTTCATTCATTCTCTTCTTCTTCTTCTTCTTTTATTTTATTTTGGAAATGTGTGAATTGCAGGTATTGAGTATTGATTCTGATAAGAAAAAGTTGTGTTTTTGCAAATGTATTTATGTTTGGGTACTTTTACAAAATTCATTTCAAAGTCAATAAATTTGATAAATTACATTTTAAATCAATACTCTTAAATTTAATTATATTTTAATCTTATAATTAATTTAGACACGGATATACATTTTTAAACCTCCAAATCAACCCTGGGGACTTGCTTGGTTAGAATCTATTAGCAGATAAATTAGTAGTTTGAAGGTGTTAAAATTTGAAGGTGTTAGAATCTATTATCAGATAAATTAGTAGTTTGAAGGTGTTAAAATCTGAAGGTGTTAGAATTTATTGACAAAAGTTGAACTTTTTGAGCACTTTCAAGTTGTTGTAAGCTTTAAAGACTCTGGAAATTGGGTCATCAAAACGAAGACCATAGGAGCGGAATGTAATTGGTTGGACGGAAAAAGCAAGCAGAAAAAGCGATAGAGAGTGAAGTCTAAAATAATAAATAAAAAAAAGAAAAATAAAAAGAAAGAGCTTTGGGTGACCCACCATCAACCAGGAAGAGGTCAGAAAATTCCACGACTTTTGAGAAATCAAAATATTGTATTTATTATTATTTTTATTTTTAAAATCTTAATTTATTTTGCTTTTATTGTTTGTTGGACAAACTACTAAATTGAAATTCTTAAACAACATAATAATTATTTATTTGGTAGTATTATATATATCAATGGGTATATATAATAGAATAATTATTTGTTTGCCGGCAGTGGGAGTATTTCGGTGCTTCTCTATGAGCTGCATCACTGGAGTTTTGGATTATTTCGTTGTTATTTTATTTGAGTTTTATAAAACTTAAGATACAAGTAAAATTGTTACAATTTTTTAAAAAGAATAGTATTTCTTTATATTTTTTCAATATTTTGTCAAAAAAATTACAGACTTCATAATAAATTTTAATATGATACGTATGAATTACAACTGTATGTTGATCACAAAATTATTTATACCGTGCCTTTAGGCACGGGCATACGTTAGAACATAAAAGTTTATGAATTACAACTCTCTAATTTCTGTTATTTGTAATTTTTATTTTTGTTCAAATTTTATGTTGTAGATAGAACATAAAATAAGATAGAACTATTTTATCAAATCAGTTGAGTAGTGGTTTGTTGAATAATGGATTGTTGGTGTTTGTTGCTGGAGATAGAACTGCTTTGCTGAATAGTGGTTTGTTGTTGGAGATAGAACTGCTTTGAATAGTAGTTGAATAATGGCTTTTTGGTTTTTAGTATAGATTTTTTTGAGATTTTAAAAATTATTTATGATGGCCTCTTACAGAGTTTCGTTTTAAAATAAAATGGATTTTATTAATCTTATTCGAAGGTATGAATTTATCATGGTGAATTTGAGGTATCATGACTTCAAAATCTGTCACCATTAAAGAATTTGTTACTTTCCAACATTATTCCATTAGTATAATATGCCCTTTTATCACATCTTCCCCATCTTTTTAGTTTACCCTACTATGGTGGCTTAATTTTCGTCTTCACAGCCTTACCCCACCATCAAATACTAATTCTCAAAACACATTGTACAATCAAATATGATGTACCCTACTATGATGTTTACAAGCTTAATAGTCATTTTGGAGGGTTTGAACATTGTGTAGACAGCATAATCAGTTATTTGTTAAAAACTGACATTCTGCTGGAGTTAGTGCAACATGTTATGTGCACATCCTTTTTGATATCTTAATTTTTATGTGATTATCCTAGGTTTGCTTGCTTATGGTTGCATTCATTTGAATGGACAAGTAACTTATTGGAAAATAAAAAGAAAAGAAATAGATTCGAGGCATTTTGTCTTCTGCAGGTTGGCAATAATATGTTATTTGTCTTCTGCAGGTTAAGATTGCAATGATTGGAATCATGGCTGGTGGTGAAGGACTTGATTTTTCATCAGCTGCCTCAGAACCCATCTCATATGTCTCAGGTGTAATTAATTTGCATATCCTTGAGCATTGCTGAATCGTCTCTTTAATCATCAAGAAATTGGTGGATGGTTAAAATTGTCTGTTACTGGTTTAAATTCAGCTATGAACTAATGATTTTCTTTACCTTACTCTTTATGTATGATGAAGTTATCTTAGCTGGACCATTCAGTGGTCCTGCTTACAAATTCAAGTTGCCAGCCACTTTGTTCTTGATATCGCTGCTATTTTTATTGTTATTCTTTTAATATTTTAGGCTTGCTACTTATCATCATAATTTTCAATACATAACCAAATCAACATCATCAAATTCCAAATCAAATGTCTTTCCTCGCTATGAAATGATGTAGATCTATATTGGATGGGTTACACTAGAGAGATGGTGTGGTAGTATCATCCCTTACAAAAGCATGTTTAATGTGCTTGACTCTTATTTTGATATGTTTGAATGTGCATAGAGAATTAAAGACTCTTTTAAGTCACATGAAATGAATAAAAAACATCATAATTTGAAGATGGTCAATGAAAAAAAGTCCCTCAAAATTACAAACGAAACAAACATAAATCTTTCAAGCAAACTCAAGGAGGTGGTTTGTTGGTGTTTAGCCATTTAAGGTGCTTTTGATCTATCTTAGTAAGTAATCTATGGTTTTTCAGGATGTGGGCTAATTTTTGAATTCGGGCTCTTAGGCAGGTGGTTGTTTTAGATAAAAATGTATTACTTTGATCTATATAGCTTTCCATTCACTGGAAACGAAGGAAAACATATGAGGATGTGAAACTGAAGATTTTAAAAAGAAAAAAAAAATGCCTTTCTTGGCTAAGTGTCCGTGTCCATCTTTTTCACCTAGAATAAAAGTGATCATCTTTATTCCTCTAATTTCAATATCCTTTTTATTTATATATTTACTTACATAAGTTGTTGATTTACAGATTTATCTCTCACTATGTTATGCTCTAATTGCTTTGGTTGCGGGAGCTTATCTGCATATCCTCTGGAATATTGGAGGCCGGGAATCATTGTTTGGCTGCTCTCAACCCCTCCATATGAAGAGGTAGGCATCTCTTTCTTTTGTGTTTTTTTGCACTATTTGCTGTCATTTATTTGTTTTGCATACATGATTTTAATTTTGAGGGTTCACTCTTGATGGCGGCTGCACTCTTTGAAGGGGCTTCAATTGGTCCATTGATTGAATTGGCTATTGAAATTGATCCAACGTAAATGTTCGTTCTATCTACGCTTTTGTTTTTTTAGTAGTTTTGATAATTATTTGTAATTGTGTTTCTTTCTTTTGGTTTCGTGGGTTGTTCTATCAAAAGACTGTTCCTGTAAACCCTAACAAGAACAGAGTCTTTGATCATCGAACCATTTTCTGGTAATTGTGGAAAGGGGCTTCATTTCTTTGACATTTGAGCTTTTGGGGACCTACATCGTGCTCTCTCTCTCTCTCTCTCTCTCTCTCTCTCACAGATGATTTTTGTTGATTTACATAAATAAGTATATGTGTGTGTATGTGTGTGTGTGTCAAAAAATATACCTTTTTGTTATATAGGTTTGTTCGGAGATGTGTTTGATGAATTAGCTCTTCACACAACTACGTAACAATCTTTAACTACTACTTTTTTCGTGAACCGTATAGTTATATGTAAATGAGGTTTGTTGTTTATATAGAATTTTATATGTTAGCGCTTCCCAATTTGATATGTTGGTTTGATGCTGAATAATATTGGGGAGTAATCATGTGTGTATTTTTTAAATGTGTTTTCAAATATAATTGTTTTATTTATTTATTTATTTATTTATTTTGGATATGCAATGATCTAAGACATAATTTTGGATGTGAAGAATGCATGAACAAATGGGAGAAATGGGGAATTTCTTAAGTAGGCAGGAGGGTTTTTGAATCTAAGTATACCTACCAATCAATTCTTAACAATGGTCAGATACCGATTATTCTTTGTTTTTCCTTTCCCCCTCCCTTTTCTGTCCTTTGTTTCCTAGCTCTGTTTCATTTTTTAGATAACTGAATGAAGAATTATGTTCGAAATCAAAATTACAGCGTTGATAGCAAAATTGATTAACTAGAATATAGGGAGAAACTGAGCCTAGGCGCAAAACACTTTTCCTGATGATGGTTTATCAGACAGACTTATGCCACTGGGACTCAAGTATGTGTTCCAACTCCAAGGTTTTTTTTTTTCTTTTTCTTCAGTTGGCCTTCCAAGTGTTTTGTATTAGCCACAACTGGTTGCATATGAAATGCTTGATAAAAAGATTCAGTTAGAAGGATCATTTGCTGACAGATGTATTATCATGTGCAACATGTCTCCTATTTGGAACTCTAAAACCTTTGTACACTTGAGAAAAGTCTAATTTCTATATTCAAACATATTATTGTGATTTGTGAATAAGGTACTGCAAATCCAAAGAAAAATGAAACACTAAATTTTCATTATTGATGAGTTCGTTTTTTAACTTTTACATTTGATTCATTGTTTCTAGATTTATAGATGTTCAGTTAGGTGATTTTTGTGTAGTTAGTTCAGTTTATAGTTATAGTTATAGTTAGTTCAGTTTATAGTTATAGTTATAGTTAGTTCAGTTTATAGTTATAGTGAGCTTTTGAACTTTTAAAATTTGTAGTGGGTTTTGTAATTTTTAGAATTTTTGTTTTTGTTATGTTGTACACAACTTGAGACAATAAAGAGCCAAATAAATGGGAAAATTTCTAACCAGACTGAAACAAAGGAAGTGTGAATACTGGAATTTACTGTCAAAATTAGTTTTTAAAGCCTCATTCTGGTATTTGTATTAATGAAATTGCCTATTTGTCGTGATAGAAATATTAACTTGGAATTTTTGTTATTTGGTTTATAGTTGTGCAACTTGCTGTCACTAAAATGTTGTGTTGAACTTTTTGTCCATCTCCTTCATGACCTTAAGGGGCTTCAAGGTTATGTACATTTTTAGGGTTATTTTAGATTGTTTATGGGTCATTTAGATTGGGCTCCATACTGTTATTATTAGAATTCCATTCTCCCAAACTCACAATTTTTTGAATTAATCTAATACATTTTATTTGAATTCCATTCTCCATAATTAATTACAACACCTCCTCCACAATTAATTAAACTCATCTCATTCTCTCTCTCAGGGCTCATTTGTTTATTAAACCCATCCAAGCACCAAGAACTTTGTAATCCACTCGAGATATGATCGGATCTATATTTGAACTGGTAGTGTATTTGGGTTTGGATTTGTGATTTTCATTAGGTAAGTTATGACTCTCATTCAAAGCTCAAACTTGAGCAACAATGGAGTTCAAATAGGAAGAGAGAGATGTAGAGGAAAAAAAGAGAGAGCTCTTCGCTAAAAAAACCCACTTAGGTCTGCTTTCCTTTTCCAAGAGTAGTGTTGTTTTTATATTAAATTGATAATCTATATAATAATATGGAAGGATTGGGATTACAATTATATTAAATTGATAATTTACTAAATAGTGTTGGGATTACAATTATATTTTAATCCCAACATTATTAACACCGTGCCTTCAGGCACGGGCATACGCTAGTATATATATATACTGGATTATTTTTGAGAATGAATTTCAACAGATAGAGAGAAAGAACAAGAGAGAGAGAAAGAAAGATTGCAACAGATCCTGGTTTGGTGTATTTCAACAGATAATAAAATTGAACAGATAAAAATAAATTGAAGTTTGTGACTGGTTTGTTGAACAGATAAGAAATTTGGGATAGATATTTGAACAGATAAGAGATTAAAATTGAACTGATAATAAAATCTAGACAAAAATTTGTACAGATAGAGAAAAAAATTGAACAGATAGTCAAAATTTTTCAATATATAGAAAAAAAACATAATTAAACACTTCAATGTAAATTTGAACATATAGAAAAAAAATAAAAAATTCAACAGAAAAAGTATGGAGTAAAATTGAAAACAAAACGTCTTTCAAAACAAACAAAAGGAATTCTCACCAAATTATTTTACTCAATGCCTGCAGAGAACCATCAGAGGAGAAGACTCCATTGATCCTGCTCCTTATGGACAGTTTTTTTTTTCTATCAAGCACACAGATCTAATTCCTCCTCGTTTTCTTTTTTTTTTTTCTTTTTTTTAAGTTGTTGATCTGTGTTGTTGTTGTATGATGAAACAAATTGCAACAGATAGTTGTAAATGAACCAAAAAAAATTAAAAATTAAGCAAATAAAAATAATAAATAAATTGAACAGATATATATATACTGGATTATTTTTGATAAAGAATTTCAACAGATAGAGAGAAAGAAAAAGAGAGAGAGAAAGAAAGATTGCAACAGATCCAGGTTTGGTGTATTTCAACAGATAATAAAATTGAACAGATAAAAATAAATTGAAGATTGTGACTGGTTTGTTGAGTAGATAAGAGATTAAAATTGAATTGATAATAAAATCTAGGCAAAAGTTGCACAGATAGAGAAAAAAGTTGAACAGTTAGTCAAATTTTTTGAATATATAGATAAAAAAAACAATTAAACACTTAAATGTAAATTTGAACATACAGAGAAAAAAAATTCAACAGATAAATTAAGGAGTAAAATTGAAAACAAAACGTCTTTCAAAACAAACAAAAGGAGTTCTCACCAAATTATTTTACTCAATGCCTGCAGAGGACCATCGTAGGAGAAGACTCCATTGACCCTGCTCCTTATGGACAGTTTTTTTTTTTCAAGCACACAGATCTAATTCCTCCTCTTTTTGTTTTTTTTTTCTTTTTTTTAAGTTGTTGATCTGTGTTGTTGTTGTATGATGAAACCAATTGCTACAGATAGTTGTAAATAAACCCAAAAAAAATTAAAAATTAAGCCGATAAAAATAATAAAAAAAATTGAACAAATATATATATACTAGATTATTTTTAAAAATGAATTTCAACAGATAGAGAGAAAGAACAAGAGAGAGAGAAAGAAAGATTGCAACAGATCCTAGTTTGGTGTATTTCAACAGATAATAAAATTGAACAGATAAAAATAAATTGAAGATTGTGACTGGTTTGTTGAACAGATAAGAGATTAAAATTGAACTGATAATAAAATCAAGGCAAAAAGTTGCACAGATAGAGAAAAAAATTGAACAGATAGTCAAAAAATTTCAATATATAGACAAAAAAAAATAATTAAACACTTAAATGTAAATTTGAACATATAGAAAAAAAAATAAAAAATCAACAGAAAAATTAAGGAGTAAAATTGAAAACAAAACGTCTTTCAAAACAAACAAAAGGACTTCTCACCAAATTATTTTACTCAATGCCTGCAGAGGACCATCGGAGGAGAAGACTCCATTGATCTTGCTCCTTATGAACACTTTTTTTTTCTTTCAAGCACACAGATCTAATTCGTCCTCCTTTTCTTTTTTTTTCTTTTTTTTAATTTGTTGATCTGTGTTGTTGTTGTATGATGAAACAAATTGCAACAGATAGTTGTAAATGAACCCAAAAAAATTAAAAATTAAGCAGATAAAAATAATAAATAAATTAAACGAATATATATATACAGGATTATTTTTGATAAAGAATTTCAATAGATAGAGAGAAAGAACAAGAGAGAGAGAAAGAAGGATTGCAACAGATCCTGGTTTGGTTTATTTCAACAGAGAATAAAATTGAAGAGATAAAAATAAATTAAAGATTGTGACTTGTTTGTTGAACAGATAAGAAATTTGGGATAGATATTAGAACAGATAAGAGATTAAAATTGAACTGATAATAAAATCTAGACAAAAAGTTGCACAGATAGAGAAAAAAATTGAACAGATAGTCAAAATTTTTGAATATATAGAAAAAAAATAATTAAACACTTAAATGTAAATTTGAACATACAAAAAAAAAATTCAATAGATAAATTAAGGGGTAAAATTGAAAACAAAACGACTTTCAAAACAAACACAAAGACTTCTCACCAAATTATTTTACTCAATGCCTGCAGGGGACCATCGGAGCAGAAGACTCCATTGATCCTGCTTCTTATGGAAAGTTTTTTTCTTTTTTTTTCAAGCACACAGATCTAATTCCTCCTCTTTTTCTTTTCTCTGTTTTTTTAAGTTCTTGATCTGTGTTGTTATTGTATGATGAAACAAATTGCAACAGATATTTGTAAATGAACCAAAAATAAATAAAAATTATGTAGATAAAAATGATAAAAAAATTGAACAGATATATATGTACTGGATTATTTATTAGAAAGATTTTCAACAAATAGAGAGAAAGAACAAGAGAGAGAGAAAGAAAGATTGCAACAGATCCTGGTTTGGTGTATTTCAATGGATAATAAAATTTAACAGATAAAAATAAATTGAAGATTGTGACTGGTTTGTTGAACAGATAAGAAATTTGGGATAGATACTTGAACAGATAAGAGATTAAAATTGAACTGATAATAAAATCTAGACAAAAAGGTGCACAGATAGAGAAAAAAATTGAACATATAGACAAATTTTTTGAATATATAGACAAAAAAAAATAATTAAACACTTAAATGTAAATTTGAACATATAGAAAAAAAATAAAAAATTCAACAGATAAATTATGGAGTAAAATTGAAAACAAAACGTCTTTCAAAATAAACAAAAGGACTTCTAACCGAATTATTTTACACAATGCCTGCAGAGGACCATCGGAGGAGAAGACTCCATTGATCCTGCACCTTATGGACAGTTTTTTTTTTCAAGCACACAGATCTAATTCCTTCTCTTTTTTCTTTTTTTTTACGTTGTTGATTTGTGTTGTTGTTGTATGATGAAACAAATTGCAACAGATAGTTGTAAATGAACCAAAAAAAATAAAAATTAAGCTGATAAAAATAATAAATAAATTGAGCATATATATATATACTGGATAATTTTTGAGAAAGAATTTTAACAGATAGAAAGAAAGAACAAGAGAGAGAAAGAGAGAGAGAGAGAGAGAGAGAGAAATAAAGATTGCAACAGATCCTCGTTCGGTGCATTTCAACAGATAATAAAATTTAACAGATGAAAATAAATTGAAGATTATGACTGGTTTGTTGAACAGATAAGAAATTTGGGACAGATATTTGAACAGATAATAAATTAAATTTGAACTGATAATAAAATCTAGATAAAAAGTTGCACAGATAGAGAAAAAAATTGAACAGATTGTCAAAATTTTTTAATGTATAGACAAAAAAAAATATAATTAAACATTTAAATGTAAATTTGAACATATAGAAAAAAAAAATTCAACAGATAAATTAAGGAGTAAAATTGAAAACAAAACGTTTTTCAAAACAAACAAAACGACTTCTCACCAAATTATTTTACTCAATGCCGCAGAGGACCATCGGAGGAGCAAACTCCATTGATCCTGCTCCTTATGGGCAGTTTTTTTTTCTTTCCAGCACACAGATCTAATTCCTCCCCTTTTTCTTTTTTTTTTCTTTTTTTTTAAGCTGTTGATCTGTGTTGTTGTTGTATGATGAAACAAATTGCAACAGATAATTGTAAATTAACCAAATAAAAATAAAAAATTAAGCAGTTAAAAATAATAAATAAATTAAACAGATATGTATATATACTGGATTATTTTTGATAAATAATTTCAACAGATAGAGAGAAAGAACAAGAGAGAGAAAGAAAGATTGCAACAGATCCTGGTTTGGTGTATTTCAACAGATAATAAAATTGAACAGATAAAAATAAATTAAAGATTGTGACTGGTTTGTTGAACATATAAGAAATTTGGGACAGATATTCGAACAGAGAAGAGATTAAAAGTGAACTGATAATAAAATCTAGATAAAAAGTTGCACAGATAGAGAAAAAAATTGAACAGATAGTCAAAATTTATGAATATATAGAAAAAAATAATAATTAAACACTTAAATGTAAATTTGAACATACAGAAAAAAAAATAAAAAATTCAACAACAAAAGGACTTCTCACCAAATTATTTTACTCAATTCCTGCAGAGGACCATCGGAGGAGAAGACTCCATTGATCCTGCTCATTATGGACGGTTTTTTTTTTTCAAGCACACAGATCTAATTCCTCCTCTTTTTCTTTTTTGTTTTCCTTTTTTTTTTAAGTTGTTGATCTGTGTTGTTGTTGTACGATGAAACAAATTGCAACAGATAGTTGCAAATGAACCAAAAAAATAAAAATTAAAATTAAGCAGATAAAAATGATAAAAAAAAATTGAACAAATATATATATATATACTGGATTATTTTTGAGAAAGAATTTTAACAGATAGAGAGAAAGAACAAGAGAGAGAGAGAAAAAAAAAAGATTGCAACAGATCCTAGTTTGGTTTATTTCAACAGATAATAAAATTGAACAGATAAAAATAAATTGAAGATTGCGACTGGTTTGTTGAACAGATAAGAAATTTGGGATAGATATTTGAATAGATAAGAGATTAAAATTGAACTGATAATAAAATCTAGACAAAAAGTTGCACAAATAGAGAAAAAAATTAAACAGATAGTCAAAATTTTTGAATATATAGAAAAAAAAATTAAACACTTAAATGTAAATTTGAACATATAGAAAAAAAATAAAAAATTCAACAGATAAATTAAGGAGTAAAATTAAAAACAAAACGTCTGTCAAAACAAACAAAAGGACTTCTCACCAAATTATTTTACTCAATGCCTGCAGAGGACCATCGGAGGAGAAGACTTCATTAATCCTACTCCTTATGGAAAGTTTTTTTTTTTCAAGCACACAAATCTAATTCCTCCTCTTTTTCTTTTTTCTCTTTTTTTTTTTAAGTTGTTGACCTGTGTTGTTGTTGTATGGTGAAACAAATTGCAACAGATATTTGTAAATGAACCCAAAAAAATAAAAATTAAGTAGATAAAAATAATAAAAAAATTGAACAGATATATATATACTGGATTATTTTTGAGAAAGATTTTCAACAGATAGAGAGAAAGAACAATGAGAGAGAGAAAAAAAGATTGCAACAGATCCTAGTTTGGTGCATTTCAACAAATAATAAAATTTAACAGATAAAAATAAATTGAAGATTGTGACTGGTTTGTTGAACAAATAAGAAATTTGGGATAGATATTTGAACAGATAATAGATTAAAATTGAACTGATAGACAAAATCTAGATAAAAAGTTGCACAGATAGAGAAAAAAATTGAGCAGATAGTCAAAATTTTTGAATATGTAGACAAAAAAAAATAATTAAACACTTAAATGTAAATTTGAATATACAGAAAAAAATAAAAAATTCAACAGATAAACTAAGGAGTAATATTGAAAACAAAACGTCTTTCAAAACAAACAAAAGGACTTCTAAGCAAATTATTTTACTCAATTCCTGCAGAGGACCATTGGAGGAGAAGACTCCATTGATCATGCTCCTTATGGACGGTTTTTTTTTTTCAAGCACACAGATCTAAGTCCTCCACTTTCTCTTTTTTTTTTCTTTTTTCTTTTTAATTTGTTGATCTGTGTTGTTGTTGTATGATGAAACAAATTCCAACATATAGTTGTAAATAAACAAAAAAAATTAAAAATTAAGCAGATAAAAATAATAAATAAATTGAACAGATATATATATACTGGATAATTTTTGAGGAAGAATTTCAACAGATAAAGAGAAATAAAAAGAGAGAGAGAGAGAAAGAAAGATTGCAACAGATCTTGGTTTGGTACATTTCAACAGATAATAAAATTTAACAGATAAAAATAAATTGAAGATTGTGACTGGTTTGTTGAACAGATAAGAAATTTGGGATAGATATTTGAACAGATAATAGATTAAAATTAAACTGATAATAAAATCTAGATAAAAGTTGCACAGATAGAGAAAAAAATTGAACAGATAGTCAAAATTTTTGAATATATAGAAAAAAATAAAAATAATTAAACACTTAAAGGTAAATTTGAACATACAGAAAAAAAATAAAAAATTCAACAGATAAATTAAGGAGTAAAATTGAAAACAAAACGTCTTTCAAAACACACAAAAGGACTTCTCACCAAATTATTTTACTCAATGCCTGCAGAGGACCATCGGAGGAAAAGACTCCTTTGATCCTGCTCCTTATGGAAAGTTTTTTTTTTTTAAGCACCCAGATCTAATTCCTCCTCTTTTTCTTTTTTCTCTCTTTTTTTTTAAGTTGTTGATCTGTGTGTTGTTGTATGATGAAACAAATTGCAACAGATATTTGTAAATGAACCCAAAAAAAAAAATAAAAATTCAGTAGATAAAAATAATTAAAAAATTGAACAGATATATGTATTCTGGATTATTTTTGAGAAAGATTTTCAACAGTTAGAGAGAAAGAACAAGAGAGACAGAAAGAAAGATTGCAACAGATCCTGGTTTGGTGTATTTCAACAGATAATAAAATTGAACAGATAAAAATAAATTGAAGATTGTGACTGGTTTGTTGAACAGATAAGAAATTTTGGATAGATATTTGAACAAATAAGAGATTAAAATTGAACTGATAATAAAATCTGGACAAAAAGTTGCATAGATAGAGAAAAAAATTGAACAGATAGTCAAATTTTTTTAATATATAGACAAAAAAATAATAATTAAACACTTAAATGTAAATTTGAACATATAGAAAAAAAAATAAAAAATTCAATAGAAAAATTAATGAGTAAAGTGAAAACAAAACGTCTTTCAAAACAAACAAAAGTACTTGTCACCAAATTATTTTGCTCAATGCCTGCAGAGGACCATCGGAGGAGAAAACTCCATTGATCCTGCTCCTTATGGACAGTTTTTTTTTCTTTCAAGCACACAGATCTAATTCCTCATCTTTTTCTTTGTTTTTTCTTTTTTTTTTACGTTGTTGATCTGTGTTGTTGTCGTATGACGAAACAAATTGCAACAGATAGTTGTAAATGAACAAAAAAAAATAAAAATTAAGCAGATAAAAATAATAAATAAATTGAACAGATATATATATATACTGGTTTATTTTTTATAAAGAATTTCAACAGATAGAGGGAAAGAATAAGAGAGAGAGAGAGAAAGAAAGATTGCAACAGATCCTGGTTTGGTGTATTTCAACAGATAATAAAATTGAATAGATAAAAATAAATTGAAGAATGTGACTGGTTTGTTGAGCAGATAAGAAATTTGGGATAGATATTTGAAAAGATAAGAGATTAAAATTGAACTGATAATAAAATCTATACAAAAAGTTGCACAGATAGAGAAAAAAAATTGAACAGATAGTCAAAAATTTTGAATATATAGAAAAAAAAATTAAACACTTAAATGTAAATTTGAACATATAGAAAAAAAATAAAAAATTCAACAGATAAATTAAGGAGTAAAATTAAAAAAAAAAACGTCCTTCAAAACAAACAAAAGGACTTCTCACCAAATTATTTTACTCAATGCCTGCAGAGGACCATCGGAGGAGAACACTCCATTGATCCTGCTCCTTATGGATATATATTTTTTTTTCAGGCACACCGATCTAATTCCTCCTCTTTTTCTTTTTTCTTTTTTTTTAAGTTGTTGCTCTGTGTTGTTGTTGTATGATGAAACAAATTGCAACAGACATTTGTAAATGAACCAAAAAAAATAAAAATTAAGTTGAAAAAAATAATAAAAAAATTGAACAGATATATATATACTGGATTATTTTTTAGAAAGATTTTCAACAGATAGAGAGAAAGAACAAAGGAGAGAGAAAGAAAGATTGCAACACATCCTGGTTTGGTGTATTTCAACGGATAATAAAATTGAACAGATAAAAATAAATTGAAGGTTGTGACTTGTTTGTTGAACAGATAAGAAATTTGGGATAGATATTTGAACAGATAAGAGATTAAAATTGAACTGATAATAAAATCTGGATAAAAAGTTGCACAGATAGAGAAAAAAATTGAGCAGATAGTCAAAATTTTTGAATATATAGACAAAAAAAATAATTAAACACTTAAATGTAAATTTGAACATACAAAAAAAAATAAAAAAATTCAACAGATAAATTAAGGAGTAATATTGAAAACAAAACGTCTTTCAAAACAAACAAAAGGACTTCTAAGCAAATTATTTTAGTCAATGCCTGCAGAGAACCATCGGAGGAGAAGACTCCATCGATCCTGCTCCTTATGGACGGTTTTTTTTTTTTCAAGCACACAGATCTAATTCCTCCACTTTCTCTTTTCTTTTTCTTTTTTTTTTTAACTTGTTGATCTTTGTTGTTGTTGTATGATGAAAGAAATTCCAACAGATAGTTGTAAATGAACAAAAAAAATTAAAAATTAAGCAGATAAGAATAATAAATAAATTGAACAGATATATATATACTGGATAATTTTTGAGGAAGAATTTCAACAGATAGAGAGAAAGAAAAAGAGAGATAGAGAAAGAAAGATTGCAATAGATCCTGGTTTGGTGCATTTCATCAGATAGTAAAATTTAACAGATAAAAATAAATTGAAGATTGTGACTGGTTTTTTGAACAGATAAGAAATTTGGGATAGATATTTGAACAGATAATAGATTAAAATTGAACTGATAATAAAATCTAGATAAAAAGCTGCACAGATAGAGAAAAAAATTGAACAGATAGTCAAAAAAAATTTATATATTGACAATAAAAATAATTAAACACTTAAATGTAAATTTGAACATATAGAAAAAAAAAATTCAACAAATAAATTAAGGAGTAAAATTGAAAACAAAACGTTTTTCAAAACAAACAAAAGGACTTCTCACCAAATTATTTTACTCAATGCCTGCAGAGGACCATTGGAGGAGAAGACTCCATTGATCCTGCTCCTTATGGAAAGTTTTTTTTTCATGCACACAGATCTAATTCCTCCTCTTTTTCTTTTTTCTCGTTTTTTTTAAGTTGTTGATCTGTGTTGTTGTTGTATGGTGAAACAAATTGCAACAGATATTTGTAAATGAACCAAAAAAAATAAAAATTAAGTAGATAAAAATAATAAAAAAATTGAACAGATATATATTTACTGGATTATTTTTTAGAAAGATTTTCAACAGATTGAGAGAAAGAACAAGAGTGAGAGAAAGAACGATTGCAACAGATCCTAGTTTGGTGTGTTTCAACGGATAATAAAATTGAACAGATAAAAATAAATTGTAGGTTGTGACTTGTTTGGTGAACAGATAAGAAATTTGGATAGATATTTGAACAGATAAGAGATTAAAATTGAACTGATAATAAAATCTAGACAAAAAGTTGCACAGATAGAGAAAAAATTGAGCAGATAGTCAAAATTTTTGAATATATAGACAAAAATAAAATAATCAAACACTTAAATGTAAATTTGAACATACAGAAAAAAAATAAAAAATTCAACAGATAAATTAAGGAGTAATATTGAAAACAAAACGTCTTTCAAAATAAGCAAAACGACTTCTAAGCAAATTATTTTACTCAATGCCTGCAGAGGACCATCGGAGGAGAAGACTCCATTGATCCTGCTCCTTATGGATGGTTTTTTTTTTCTTCAAGAGCACAGATCTAATTTCTCCACTTTCTCTTTTTTTTTTTCCTTTTTTTTTTAATTTGTTGATCTGTGTTGTTGTTGTATGATGAAACAAATTCCAACAAGTAGTTGTAAATGAACAAAAAAAAATTAAAAATTAAGCAAATAAAAATAATAAATAAATTTAACAAATATATATATATACTGGATAATTTTTGAGGAAGAATTTCAACAGATAGAGAGAAAGAAAGATTGCAACAGATCCTGGTTTGGTGCATTTCAACAGATAATAAAACTTAACAGATAAAAATAAATTGAAGATTGTGACTGGTTTGTTGAACATATAAGAAGATTGGGATAGATATTCGAACAGATAATAGATTAAAATTGAACTGATAATAAAATCTAGATAAAAAGTTGCACAGATAGAGAAAAAAATTGAACAGATAGTCAAAATTTTTTTTATATATAGACAAAAATAATAATTAAACATTTAAATGTAAATTTGAACATATAGAAAAAAAATAAAAAAATTCAACAGATAAATTAAGGAGTAAAATTGAAAGCAAAACGTCTTTCAAAACAAACAAAAGAACTTCTCACCAAATTATTTTACTCAATGCTTGCAGAGGACCATCGGAGAAGAAGACTCCATTGATCCTGCTTCTTATGGAAAGTTTTTTTTTTTCTTCATGCACATAGATCTAATTCCTCCTCTTTTACTTTTTTTTTCTTTGTTTTTTTTTAGTTGTTGATCTGTGTTGTTGTTGTATGATGAATCAAATTTCAACATATAGTTGTAAACGAACCAAAAATAAAAATAAAAAGTAAGCAGATAAAAATAATAAATAAATTGAACAGATATATATATACTAGATAATTTTTGAGAAAGAATTTCAACAGATAGAGGGAAAGAACAAGAGAGAGAGAGAAAGAAATATTGCAATAGATCCTGGTTTGGTGCATTTCAACAGATAATAAAATTTAACAGATAAAAATAAATTGAAGATTGTGACTGGTTTGTTGAACAGATAAGAAATTTGGGATAGATATTTGAACAGATAAGAGATTAAAATTGAGCTGATAATAAAATCTAGACAAAAAATTGCACAGATAGAGAAAAAAATTGAACAGATAGGCAAAATTTTTTAATATATAGACAAAGAAAAATAATTAAACACTTAAATGTAAATTTGAACATATAGAAAAAAAAAATAAAAAAATTCAACAGAAAAATTAAGGAGTAAAATTGAAAACAAAACGTCTTTCAACACAAACAAAAGGACTTCACACCAAATTATTTTACTCCATACCTGCAGAGGACCATCGAAGGAGAAGACTCCACTGATCCTGCTCCTTATGGACATTTTTTTTTTCTTTCAAGCACACAGATCTAATTCCTCATCTTTTTCTTTTTTCTTTTTTTCTTTTTTTTAAGTTGTTGATCTGTGTTGTTGTGGTATGACGAAACAAATTGCAACAGATAGTTGTAAATGAACCAAAAAAAATTAAAAATTAAGCAGATAAAAATAATAAATAAAATGAACAGATATATATATACTGGTTTATTTTTGATAAAGAATTTCAACAGATAAAGGGAAAGAACAAGAGAGAGAGAAAGAAAGATTGCAACAGATCCTGGTTTGGTGTATTTCAACAGATAATAAAATTGAACAGATAAAAATAAATTGAAGATTGTGACAGGTTTGTTGAACAGATAAGAAATTTGGGATAGATATTTGAACAGATAAGAGATTAAAATTGAACTGATAATAAAATCTAGACAAAAAGTTGCACAGATAGAGAAAAAAATTGAACAGATAGTCAAAAATTTTGAATATATAAAAAAAAATTAAACACTTAAATGTAAATTTGAACATACAAAAAAAAATAAAAAATTCAACAGATAAATTAAGGACTACAATTAAAAACAAAACTTCTTTCAAAACAAACAAAAGTACTTCTCACCAAATTATTTTACTCAATGCCTGCAGAGGACCATCGGAGGAGAAGACTCCCTTGATCCTACTCCTCATGGAATTTTTTTTTTTTTTCAGGCACAGAGATCTAATTCCTCCTCTTTTTCTTTTTTCTCTTTTTTTTATGTTGTTGATTTGTGTTGTTGTTGTATGATCAAACAAATTGCAACAGATCTTTGTGAATGAACCAAAAAAAAATAAAAATTAAGTAGATAAAAATAATAAAAAATTGAACAGATATATATATACTGGATTATTTTTGAGAAAGATTTTCAACAGATAGAGAGAAAGAACAAGAGAGAGAGAAAGAAAGATTGCAACAGATCCTGGTTTGGTGTGTTTCAACGGATAATAAAATTGAACAGATAAAAATAAATTGAAGGTTGTGACTTGTTTGTTGAACAGATAAGAAATTTGGGATAGATATTTGAACAGATAAGAGATTAAAATTGAACTGATAATAAAATCTAGACAAAAAGTTACACAGATAGAGAAAAAAATTGACCAGATAGTCAAAATTTTTGAATATATAGACAAAAAAAAAAAATTAAACACTTAAATGTAAATTTGAACATACAGAAAAAAAATAAAAAATTCAACAGATAAATTAAGGAGTAAAATTGAAAACAAAACGTCTTTCAAAACGAACAAAAGGACTTCTAAGCAAATTATTTTACTCAATTCCTGCAGAGGACCATCGGAGGAGAAGACTCCATTGATCCTGCTCCTTATGGATAGTTTTTTTTTTTCTTCAAGCACACATATCTAATTCCCCCTCTTTTTCTTTTTTTTTTTCGTTTTCTTTTTTTAAGTCGTTGATCTGTGTTGTTGTTGTATGATGAAACAAATTGCAATAGATAATTGTAAATGAACCAAAAAAATTAAAAATTAATCAGATAAAAATAATAAATAAATTGAACAGTTATATATATACTGGATTATTTTTGATAAAGAATTTCAACATATAGGGAGAAAGAACAAGAGAGAGAGAAAGAAAGATTGCAACCGATCAGGTTTGGTGTGTTTCAACAGATAGTAAAATTTAACAGATAAAAATAAATTGAAGATTGCGACTGGTTTGTTGAATAGATAAGAAATTTGGGATAGATATTTGAACAGATAATAGATTAAAATTGAACTGATAATAAAATCTAGTGAAAAAGTTGCACAGATAGAGAAAACAATTGAACAAATAGTCAAATTAAGGAGTAAAATAATTAAACACTTAAATGTAAATTTGAACATATGGAAAAAAAAAATAAAAAATTCAACAGATAAATTAAGGAGTAAAATTGGAAACAAAACGTCTTTCAAAACAAACAAAAAGACTTCTCACCAAATTATTTTACTCAATGCCTGCAGAGGACCATCGGAGGAGAAGACTCCATTGATCCTGCTCCTTATGGAAAGTTTTTTTTTTTTATGCACACAGATCTAATTCTTTTTTTTTCTTTTTTTTTAAGTTGTTGATCTGTGTTGTTGTCGTATGATGAAACAAATTGTAACAGATAAGGGTAAATGAACCCAAAAAAAATAAAAATTAAGCAGATAAAAATAATAAATAAATTGAACAGATATATATATCTACTGGATAATTTTTGATAAAGAATTTCAACAGATAGAGAGAAAGAACAAGAGAGAGAGAAAGAAAGATTGCAACAGATCCTGGTTTAGTGCATTTCAACAGATAATAAAATTGAACAGATAAAAATAAATTGACGATTGTGACTGGTTTGTTGAACATATAAGAAATTTGGGATAGATATTTGAACAGATAAGAGATTAAAATTGAACTGATAATAAAATGTATACAAAAAGTAGCACAGATAGAGAAAAAATTTGAACAGATAGTCAAAATTTTTGAATATATAGAAAAAAATAATAATTAAACACCTAAACGTAAATTTGAACATACAGAAAAAAATATAAAATTCAATAGATAAATTAAGGAGCAAAATTGAAAACAAAACGTCTTTCAAAACAAACAAAAGAACTTCCCACCAAATTATTTTACTCAATACCTGCAGAGGACCATCAGAGGAGAAGACTCCATTGATCCTGCTCCTTATGGACAATTTTTTTTTTCAAACACACAGATCTAATTCCTCCTCTTTTTCTTTTTTTTTTATGTTGTTGATCTGTGTCGTTGTTGTATGATGAAACAAATTGCAACAGACAGTTATAAATGAACAAAAAAAAATTAAAAATTAATCAAATAAAAATGATAAAAAATAATTGGACAAGTATATATATATCCTGGATTATTTTGGAGAATGAATTTCAACAGATAGAGAGAAAGAACAAGAGAGAGAGAAAGAAAGATTGAAACAGATCCTGGTTTGGTGTATTTCAACAAATAATAAAATTGAACAAATAAAAATAAATTGAAGATTGTAACTGGTTTGTTGAACAAATAAGAAATTTGGGATAGATATTTGAACAGATAAGAGATTAAAATTGAACTGATAATAAAATCTAGACAAAAAGTTACACAGATAGAGAAAAAAATTGAACAGATAGTCAAATTTTTTTAATATGTAGAAAAAAAAATAATTAAACACTTAAATGTAAATTTGAACATACAGAAAAAAATAAAAAATTCAACAGAAAAATTAAGGAGTAAAATTGAAAACAAAACGTCTTTCAAAACAATCAAAAGGACTTCTCACCAAATTATTTTACTCAATGCCTGCAGAGGACCATCGGAGGAGAAGACTCCATTGATCCTGCTCCTTATGGATAGTTTTTTTTTTCTTCAAGCACACATATCTAATTCCCCCTCTTTTTCTTTTTTTTTTCTTTTTCTTTTTTTAAGTCGTTGATCTGTGTTGTTGTTGTATGATGAAACAAATTGCAACAGATAATTGTAAATGAACCAAAAAAATTAAAAATTAATCAGATAAAAATAATAAATAAATTGAACAGATATATATATATTGGATTATTTTTGATAAAGAATTTCAACAGATAGAGAGAAAGAACAAGAGAGAGAGAATGAAAGATTGCAACCGATCATGGTTTGGTGTATTTCAACAGATAATAAAATTGAACAGATAAAAATAAATTGAAGATTGTGACTGATTTGTTGAACAGATAAGAAATTTGGGATTGATATTTGAATAGATAAGAGATTAAAATCGAACTGATAATAAAATCTGGACAAAAAGTTGCACAGATAGAGAAAAAAATTGAACAGATAGTCAAAATTTTTGAATATGTGGAAAAAAAAATAATTAAACACTTAAATGTAAATTTGAACATACAGAAAAAAATAAAAAATTCAACAGATAAATTAGGGAGTAATATTGAAAACAAAACATTTTTCAAAGCAAACAAAAGGACTTCTCACCAAATTATTTTACTCAATGCCTGCAGAGGACCATCGGAGGAGAAGACTCCATTGATCCTGCTCCTTATGGATAGTTTTTTTTTCAAGCACACAAATCTAATTCCTCCACTTTTTCTTTCTTTTTTTTTTATTTTTTTTAAGTTGTTGATCTGTCTTGTTGTGGTATGATGAAACAAATTGCAACAGATAGTTGTAAATGAACCAAACAAAATTAAAAATTAAACAGATAAAAATAATAAATAAATTGAACATATATATATACTGGATTATTTTTGATAAAGAATTTCAACAGATAGAGAGAATGAACAAGGGAGAGAGAGAGAGAGAGAGAGAGAGAGAGAGAGAAAGATTGCAACAGATCCTGGTTTAGTGTATTTCAACAGATAATAAAATTGAACAGATAAAAATAAATTGAAGATTGTGACTGGTTTGTTGAATAGATAAGTCATTTGGGATAGATATTTGAACAAATAAGAGATTAAAATTGAACTGATAATAAAATCTAGACAAAACGTTGCACAGATAGAAAAAAAAAATTGAACAGATAGTCAAAATTTTTGAATATATAGAAAAAAAAATAATTATACACTTAAATGTAAATTGGAACATACAGAAAAAAAATAAAAAATTCAACAGATAAATTTGGGAGTAAAATTGAAAACAAAACGTCTTTCAAAACAAACAAAAGGACTTCTCACCAAATTATTTTAATCAATGCCTGTAGAGGAACATCGGAGGAGAGGACTCCATTGACCCTGCTCCTTATGGACAGTTTTTTTTTCAAGCACAGAGATCTAATTCCTCCACTTTTTCTTTTTTTTTTTTTCTTTTTTTTTTAAGTTGTTGATCTGTCACAACCCCAACCCGCCCCTAGAAGGTCGACGCCGAGATGGCCAGTAACCCGAGGTTACCAAAGGCCTCTTACAAGAAATCACACACACAAACAGAGTATACATATGGGGCTTACAAATGCGGAAGCAATAAATAAAACTAAGTAATCCATAAGAGCAGTGCTTAAGTTAAAATGGAATGACATACATCTCATAATGGCTTCAGTACAACAAGATAGAGTACAAAAATTACATCTTGACCAAAAGGCTTCTCAGCCATCAAATACAAAATACAATGAAGTAACTAAGAAGCATGATCTTCAAGACGTCGCAAACATGAGTCCAAAACACATTAGCAAAATACTTCAGCAAAACACCTCGGCAAAACACCTCGGCAAAACACACTTAGGCGTCATCGCCGCCCTGCTCATCACCTACATATATATAGAGAGGGTGAGCTTGGATACTCAGTGAATGGCATAAACAATAAAGGTTTTACATGAATGATATCCGAGATCTTTTAACAAAACAGTACAAGGCATAAATCAAGTTCTTATATCAAATCCTTCAAGCTTCATCAATCAAGTCTTTCAAGGCTTCCAAGTTCCAAGGGATGACATCAAGAGTTGTGCTACAAGTGCTTATAGTCCCCTAGCACGTACGGACTTTCAAGAGTTGTGCTACAAGTGCTTATAGTCCCCTAGCACGTACGGACTTTCAAGAGTTGTGCTACAAGTGCTTATAGTCCCCTAGCATGTACGGACTTTCAAGAGTTATGCTACAAGTGCTTATAGTCCCCTAGCACGTACGGACTTTCAAGAGTTGTGCTACAAGTGCTTATAGTCCCCTAGCACGTACGGACTTTCAAGAGTTTCATCAAAACAAGATATAGTACTTGGCATACAAAATAGGGATGATCATTCATGCTTGCAAATACTTTTCAAAACAAGGCAAAACAAGACTTTTATCAAAACATTGTAACATAGCTTTATTAAAATGCCACTCACATAGTTCTTCAGACGTCGGGGTCAAGGCAAGTCCAAGTCCTACAATCACATAACAAGTCTATTGAATGCACTTTCAAACAAGCTTCATATGCATGCAAATGACCTCGGCAGTCGCTCAAGCTAAGTCAAAACATATCAAACACTGCTTCTTACTTTGGGAAAACATGCTGGGCACCATCCAGGTCTTGGCCGAGGTTCCACACTCTCTCGCCGAGGTGTGGTCCCGAGGGCCACATTCAAGGATAAAGGAAGCCGGGGAAAACCTGGGTTTCCCTCTGCTCAAGAACATGAACAAGATGAATGCAAAGATCATAACTTACATTTATAAAGTCTGAGATTTCGTGCCATGAGTTTGAAAACATGGACCTGGGTACCCATACTAGAAGACCTTGGTAAAACAAACACAAAAGCATGGATTTCAATGCAAGCTTTCGGATCAATCAAGGCTTTTCCTCAAGAACACATAAATGTCTTATTTTCTTTCTAAAACCGACTTTAAATCTATGCATGGCACACAAAACAAACTCAATCATGCAATGCAGCTGGACAAACAATAAGAGTAATCAAAGGAGAGCAAGAATCTAACCTCAAAACTCAAATCCAACGGTTTGATCTTCAAGGATCAAGCTCGAACTCCACTTCTCTCTCTAAACTCCCTTTCCTAGAGCTTCTCTCTCTAAGACAAAGATTTGAGACCAAATGATGTGTTTCTAAGTCTGTCGGCTGCTTTAACCTACAGTTCGGACACGTGGCAGCAGGTGGTTGGCTCTATTCAAAAAGGTGACTGATTGAAGGGACAAGACTCTGGCAAAGCGTATCTAACAAGTTTCCCAGTGAAACACTCCGGCGGGTAATGACATCGGCTATCAACAAGACTTCGGCAAGCAATAACATCGGCCAAAGGTAGGACTTCGGCTACAGGGTAACAAGGACATCGGCTAGGGAGGACGACACTTGACTAAGCTGTGCCACACCTTGGCCAGGGTGTGCCACACCTCGGCCTATGTCATACCATCCCGGGAACAAGGTCACTAATGTAACATACCTCGGCTAAGTAGTACATCTCGGCTAGAATGCCGGGGTGAAGGTGAAGGTTAATCAAGCGGTTCTAACATGATTCTAAGCACAAGGGTTCAAAGGTGAACTAGTCCCAAGGTTACCTCGGCTACACACACGTAATCAGTAAGGAACATAACACTCAAGTGTCGCTTATGCAAGACAAGTCAAAGATGCAAGGCAAGTCAAGATTCAAGATGCAAACTTAACAAAGCAAAATCATATAAAATGCATATGAGCATGGCTAAGACAGTGGGAGGGTTATTACATCCTACCCCCCTTAAAGAAGTTTGGTCCCCAAACTTGAGTTACCCTGGTTCAAAAATAGTTCTGGATGTCGAATGTTCATTTCTTCTTCCATTTCCCATGTGGCATCCTTGCCGTAGTGTTCCTTCCATTCAACCTTTACCATTGGTATTGCCTTATTTCTCAATTGCCTTACTTGCCTATCAATAATACGCATTGGTCTCTCTTCATAACTCAATTCTTCATCAACCATAATCCCAAAATGATCAATCACATGCAGGGGATCCCGAACATACTTCCTCAACATTGAAATATGGAACACATTGTGTACTTGGCTCAATCCTGGTGGTAAAGCAAGTCTGTAGGCAGTCGTGTTAATCTTTTCAAGAATTTCGAATGGCCCGATGTAACGAGGTGCTAACTTACCTTTCTTCCCAAATCTAAAAACTCCCTTCTTCGGCGAAATCTTCAGAAATACATGATCCCCAACTTCAAACTCCAATTCTCTTCTCCTCTGGTCGGCGTAGCTCTTCTGCCGACTTTGGGCAGTTGTGATCCTCTGACGAATAAGCTTAATCTTCTCGGTTGTCACTTGAATCAATTCGGGGCCGATCAAAACTTTATCTCCTACTTCGGTCCAACATATCGGCGATCTGCACTTCCTTCCATACAAAGCTTCATACGGTGCCATGCCAATGCTGGCTTGATAACTGTTGTTGTAAGCGAACTCAACTAAAGGTAGATGTGCTTCCCAACTTCCTTTGAAATCCAGTACACATAGTCTGAGCATATCTTCAAGTGTTTGAATTGTTCTTTCTGTTTGCCCATCGGTTTGGGGGTGGAAAGCTGTGCTAAACCTCAACTCGATTCCCAAGGCTCTTTGTAAACTCCGCCAAAATCTACAAACAAACTTCGGATCTCGGTCTGAAACAATAGACATCGGCACTCCATGAAGCCTCACAATCTCATTCATATACAGTACAGCTAGTCGGTCAGCATTGAATGTAGTCTGAACAGGCAAGAAGTGTGCTGACTTGGTTAATCTGTCAACTATGACCCAAATCGAATCCATTCCCTTCTGTGTCCTTGGCAACCCAATCACAAAATCCATGGAGACATGTTCCCATTTCCATTCAGGTATTGACAAAGGCTGAAGAAGTCCTGCTGGTCTCTGATGTTCTGCCTTCACTTGTTGGCATTGCAAGCATCGAGATACGAACTCGGCTATTTCTCTCTTCATGTTCGGCCACCAAAAGGTCTGCTTGACATCGTGATACATTTTTGTGTTTCCTGGATGGACAGCAATTCTGGAACCATGAGATTCTTGCAGAACCTTCCCTTTTAACTCTGGAATGTCGGCCACGCACAATCTTCCTTCGAACTTAAGTACTCCCTTTTCAAATGTGTAACCTGACCTCGGCTTGGTGATAATCTCGTCGGCTACCTTCTTCAGGAATTCATCCTCCATTTGTCTGGCTTTTACTTCCCCAATAATAGTTGGCTCTGCCGAGGTTATGGCTAAGCACGCCAAGCCTCCCATTGACCTTCTGCTTAATGCATCGGCTACTAAGTTGGCCTTGCCTGGGTGGTACTGAATCTGCATGTCATAGTCTTTCAATAATTCCAACCATCTTCTCTGCCTTAAATTTAGTTCCCTCTGAGTAAATAAGTACTTTAAACTCTTGTGATCCGTGAAAACCTGACAAGAAGCTCCATACAAGTAATGACGCCAAATCTTCAAAGCAAATACCACGGCTGCTAGTTCTAGGTCATGGGTGGGATAATTCTTCTCATGAGGTTTCAACTGTCGAGATGCGTATGCTATGACCTTACCCCCTTGCATCAGCACACAACCCAAACCTTTATGTGAAGCATCACTATAAATCTGAAATTCTTCATTACCTGATGGAAGTGCAAGAACTGGTGCTGTAACTAACCTTGTCTTCAACTCCTGGAAGGCTGACTCTCTATCTTCAGTCCATTCATATGTCACTCCCTTCTGAGTTAACTGTGTTAGTGGTATTGCAATCCTTGAGAAATCCTTTACAAACTTTCTGTAGTAACCTGCCAAACCCAGAAAACTACGGACCTCGGACACGTTGGTCGGCGTTGGCCAATTTACCACGGCTTCAATCTTACTAGGGTCAACGGAGATACCCTCTTCATCAATCACATGCCCCAAAAATGAAATACTGGGAAGCCAAAACTCACACTTACTCAGCTTAGCATATAACTTCCTGTCCCTCAAAATCTGTAAGGCAAGTCTCAAGTGGTTTTCATGTTCAGTTTTACTCTTAGAATAGATCAGTATATCATCAATGAAGACAACCACAAACTCATCTAAATATGGCTTGAAGACTCTGTTCATTAAGTCCATAAATGCAGCAGGGGCATTGGTTACTCCAAAAGGCATTACTAAAAACTCGTAGTGACCATATCTGGTTCGAAAGGCCGTCTTCTCAACATCCTCGGCTCTAACTTTAAGCTGATGGTAACCCGACCTAAGGTCAATCTTGGAAAACACTCGTGCTCCTTGAAGTTGATCTAGCAAATCATCAATCCTAGGCAACGGGTACTTGTTCTTAATGGTCACCTTATTAAGTTCTCTATAGTCGATGCAAAGACGAAGTGTACCATCCTTTTTCTTAACAAATAACACTGGGGCTCCCCATGGTGAAGTGCTCGGCCTAACAAAACCCTTATCCAACAACTCTTGTAATTGCACCTTCAATTCCTTAAGCTCGGCTGGGGCCATTCTATAAGGTGTTTTGGAGATCGGCTGTGTTCCTGACGTGATGTCCACAGTAAATTCTATTTCTCTATCAACTAAGTGGCCAGGCAATTCATTTGGAAAGACATCGGGGAATTCGTTCACAACTGGGATGTCGGCTAGAGTAACCTTCCCATTCTGATCACTCAATATACTACACAAGTAGCCATGGCACCCTTTCTGAATTAGCTTATAAGCTTTAATGGATGAAATCAAGTAAGGCGGGGACACTACACCTCTACCCTGGAAAATAACCTCGGCTTGGCTTGGGGGTTTCAAAGTAACACTCTTAGAAACACAATCAATAGATGCATGATTCATCACTAACCAATCCATCCCTAGTATAACGTCAAAGTGAGTCATGTTCAATGGCATTAAGTCAACTAATAGTTCCACACCCTTAATCACAACAACACACTCCCTATAAATAGATGCAACAATCATAGTTCTCCCAGATGGAGCAGATACATATAACACATAATCAAGAGGTTCCTGTGGTCTATTCATCTTCTCGGCAAACTTAACAGATACAAATGAATGCGTGGAGCCCGAATCAATCAATATGTATGCATCTTGAGAGCAAATTGGAAGTATACCTGACACTACTGCCTCAGTATTCTGGGTGTCTCCTGGCACTAGTGCGAAAACCCTGCCTTGCCTCATCTGTGTCCTTCCAACATTGCTTCCCTGTGCAGAGCCCGAGGTGCTCCCACTTTTCAAACCATCAGCAATCTTGGACCTCGGACAATCTTTCACACGATGACCCATTTCTCCACACTCAAAACAGGCACCTGACGCCCAGCGGCAAACTCCGGAATGCGATTTTCCACAACTTGCACACATCGGCTTCGTAGTACCTTCCTGGTTCAGATTGCTGGAGCTACCGACGTTCGTCTTCTTCTTGGCGTTGAACGGAACTCGGCGGTTATCATAGTTCGGCCTTTTCCTCTAGTTCTCTCCTGCATTCTGGTATCGGTTCAAGTTGGTTTCTGCAAGAATAGCCTTGTCCAAGACTCCAGCGTAAGTCGGCATGTTGAGCATGTTGACCCTATCCTGTATCGGTGCACGCAACCCACTTTCAAACTTCCTAGCCTTCCTGTACTCATCACTGACCATATGAGGCGCATACCTCGCCAATTCTGTGAACGCACGATCGTATTCTGCCACTGTCTTGTTTCCTTGTGTCAAAGTCTGAAACTCCGTGATCTTGCGATCTCGGACACTAAGGGGAAAATGCTTGTCATAAAATAGTTCCAAGAATTTAACCCAAGTTAAGTCAGGGTTCCCTTCCCGTGTTATCATCCACCATCTTCGGGCATCGTCATCTAACGTAAATGCGGCCAATGCCACCTTTTGAGCATCTGTGCTGGGAAAGATCTCGAACAACTTTTCCATTCCTAAGACCCACGCTTCGGCTTTCATTGGTTCTACGCCCCCTTGGAATCTCGGCGGGTTCATCTTCTTGAACTCTTTAATCAAAGTCATGGTTCCATCCTCATACAAGGCTGGCGGTGAGGGTACTTGGGGTACTGGAGGAGGCGGAGGCGGAACTACATGTCGGCCATTAGTCTGTTCGGCCTGGGCAGATGTAGCACTAGCATTCTGTTGTCTCACTTGTCTCAACTCCCGAGTTAAACCTTCAACTAGTCTTTCCAATCGACCCAATCTGTCTTCTGATTGATCTCGGCCAACTGGTGGTCTTCCTCTCCTCATAATGCTATGAGTATGTAAAATGTAACTTTAAAACAAAATGTGCAATAAAGCATGTATGCAAGCAACAAGCTGTTATGCCAAGATGATGCACACATTGTCAAGTAGCAAGCAACATGATGCAATCCTATCATCTTTCTAAGGGAAATCCTATGCTCTTTAGGACTCAAGGTGTGTGAATAACGTACTATGAGGAACTTGTGCTCTGATACCAATCTGTCACAACCCCAACCCGCCCCTAGAAGGTCGGCGCCGAGATGGCCAGTAACCCGAGGTTACCAAAGGCCTCTTACAAGAAATCACACACACAAACAGAGTATACGTATGGGGCTTACAAATGCGGAAGCAATAAATAAAACTAAGTAATCCATAAGAGCAGTGCTTAAGTTAAAATGGAATGACATACATCTCATAATGGCTTCAGTACAACAAGATAGAGTACAAAAATTACATCTTGACCAAAAGGCTTCTCAGCCATCAAATACAAAATACAATGAAGTAACTAAGAAGCATGATCTTCAAGACGTCGCAAACATGAGTCCAAAACACATTAGCAAAATACTTCAGCAAAACACCTCGGCAAAACACACTTAGGCGTCATCGCCGCCCTGCTCATCACCTACATATATATAGAGAGGGTGAGCTTGGATACTCAGTGAATGGCATAAACAATAAAGGTTTTACATGAATGATATCCGAGATCTTTTAACAAAACAGTACAAGGCATAAATCAAGTTCTTATATCAAATCCTTCAAGCTTCATCAATCAAGTCTTTCAAGGCTTCCAAGTTCCAAGGGATGACATCAAGAGTTGTGCTACAAGTGCTTATAGTCCCCTAGCACGTACGGACTTTCAAGAGTTGTGCTACAAGTGCTTATAGTCCCCTAGCACGTACGGACTTTCAAGAGTTGTGCTACAAGTGCTTATAGTCCCCTAGCACGTACGGACTTTCAAGAGTTGTGCTACAAGTGCTTATAGTCCCCTAGCACGTACGGACTTTCAAGAGTTGTGCTACAAGTGCTTATAGTCCCCTAGCACGTACGGACTTTCAAGAGTTTCATCAAAACAAGATATAGTACTTGGCATACAAAATAGGGATGATCATTCATGCTTGCAAATACTTTTCAAAACAAGGCAAAACAAGACTTTTATCAAAACATTGTAACATAGCTTTATTAAAATGCCACTCACATAGTTCTTCAGACGTCGGGGTCAAGGCAAGTCCAAGTCCTACAATCACATAACAAGTCTATTGAATGCACTTTCAAACAAGCTTCATATGCATGCAAATGACCTCGGCAGTCGCTCAAGCTAAGTCAAAACATATCAAACACTGCTTCTTACTTTGGGAAAACATGCTGGGCACCATCCAGGTCTTGGCCGAGGTTCCACACTCTCTCGCCGAGGTGTGGTCCCGAGGGCCACATTCAAGGATAAAGGAAGCCGGGGAAAACCTGGGTTTCCCTCTGCTCAAGAACATGAACAAGATGAATGCAAAGATCATAACTTACATTTATAAAGTCTGAGATTTCGTGCCATGAGTTTGAAAACATGGACCTGGGTACCCATACTAGAAGACCTTGGTAAAACAAACACAAAAGCATGGATTTCAATGCAAGCTTTCGGATCAATCAAGGCTTTTCCTCAAGAACACATAAATGTCTTATTTTCTTTCTAAAACCGACTTTAAATCTATGCATGGCACACAAAACAAACTCAATCATGCAATGCAGCTGGACAAACAATAAGAGTAATCAAAGGAGAGCAAGAATCTAACCTCAAAACTCAAATCCAACGGTTTGATCTTCAAGGATCAAGCTCGAACTCCACTTCTCTCTCTAAACTCCCTTTCCTAGAGCTTCTCTCTCTAAGACAAAGATTTGAGACCAAATGATGTGTTTCTAAGTCTGTCGGCTGCTTTAACCTACAGTTCGGACACGTGGCAGCAGGTGGTTGGCTCTATTCAAAAAGGTGACTGATTGAAGGGACAAGACTCTGGCAAAGCGTATCTAACAAGTTTCCCAGTGAAACACTCCGGCGGGTAATGACATCGGCTATCAACAAGACTTCGGCAAGCAATAACATCGGCCAAAGGTAGGACTTCGGCTACAGGGTAACAAGGACATCGGCTAGGGAGGACGACACTTGACTAAGCTGTGCCACACCTTGGCCAGGGTGTGCCACACCTCGGCCTATGTCATACCATCCCGGGAACAAGGTCACTAATGTAACATACCTCGGCTAAGTAGTACATCTCGGCTAGAATGCCGGGGTGAAGGTGAAGGTTAATCAAGTGGTTCTAACATGATTCTAAGCACAAGGGTTCAAAGGTGAACTAGTCCCAAGGTTACCTCGGCTACACACACGTAATCAGTAAGGAACATAACACTCAAGTGTCGCTTATGCAAGACAAGTCAAAGATGCAAGGCAAGTCAAGATTCAAGATGCAAACTTAACAAAGCAAAATCATATAAAATGCATATGAGCATGGCTAAGACAGTGGGAGGGTTATTACATGATCTGTGTTGTTGTTGTATTATGAAACAAATTGCAACAGATAGTTGTAAATGAACCAAAAAAATTAAAAATTTAGCAGATAAAAATTATAAATAAATTGAACAAAAATATATATATATACTGGATTATTTTTGAGAAAGAATTTCAGCAGAGAGATAGAAAGAACAAGAGAGAGAGAAAGAAAGATTGCAACAAATCCTGGTTTGGTGCATTTCAACAGATAATAAAATTGAACAAATAAAAATAAATTGAAGATTGTGACTGGTTTGTTGAACAGATAAAAAATTTGGGATAGATATTTGAACAGATAAGAGATTAAAATTGAACAAATCATAAAATCTTGGCAAAAAGTTGCACAGATAGAGAAAAAAATTGAACAGATAGTCAAAATTTTTTAATATATAGACAAAAAAGAAATAATTAAACACTTAAATGTAAATTTGAACATATGGAAACAAAAAATAAAAAATTCAACAGAAAAATTAAGGAGTAAAATCGAAAACAAAACGTCATTCAAAACAAACAAAATGACTTCTCACCAAATTATTTTACTCAATGCCTGCGGAGGACCATCGGAGGAGAAAACTCCATTGATCCTGCTCCTTATGGACAGTTTTTTTTTTCAAGCACACAGATCTAATTCCTCCTCTTTTTCTTTTTCTTTTTCTTTTTTCTTTTTTTCAAAGTTGTCGATCTGTGTTGTTGTTGTATGATGAAACAAATTGCAACAGATTGTTGTAAATGAACCAAAAAAATTAAAAATTAAGCAGATAAAAATAATAAGTAAATTGAACATATATATATATATACTGGATTATTTTTGATAAAGAATTTCAACAGATAGAGAGAAAGAACAAGAGAGAGAGAAAGAAAGATTGCAACAGATCTTGGTTTGGTGTATTTCAACAGATAATAAAATTGAACAGATAAAAATAAATTGAAGATTGTGACTGTTTTGTTGAACAAATAAGAATTTTGGGATAGATATTTGAACAGATAAGAGATTAAAATTGAACTAATAAGAAAATCTAGACAAAAAGTTGGACAGATAGAGAAAAAAATTGAACAGATAGTCAAAATTTTTAAATATATAGAAAAAAAAATAATTAAACACTTAAATGTAAATTTGAACATACAGAAAAAAAAATTCAACAGAAAAATTAAGGAGTAAAATTGAAAACAAAATGTCTTTCAAAATAAACAAAAGGACTTCTCACCAAATTATTTTACTCAATGCCTGCAGAGGACCATCGGAGGAGAAGACTCCATTGATCTTGCTCCATAACGAAAGTTTTTTTTTTTTTTTACAAAGCACACAGATCTAATTCCTCTTCTTTTTCTTTTTCTTTTTAAGTTGTTGATCTATGTTGTTGTTGTATGATGAAACAAATTGCAACAAATATTTGTTAATGAACCCAAAAAAAAATAAAAATTATGTAGATAAAAATAATAAAGAAATTGAGCACATATATATACTGGATTATTTTTGAGAAATATTTTCAATAGATAGAGAGAAAGAACAAGAGAGAGAGAAAGAAAGATTGCAATAGATCCTGGTTTGGTGTATTTCAACGGATAATAAAATTGAACAGATAAAAATAAATTGAAGATTGTGACTGGTTTGTTGAACAGATAAGTTATTTCGGATAGATATTTGAACGGATAAGAGTTTAAAATTAAACTAATAATAAAATCTAGACAAAAAGTTGCACAGATAGAGAAAAAAATTGAACAGATAGTCAAAAATTTTGAATATATAGACAAAAAAATAATAATTAAACATTTAAATGTAAATTTGGACATATAGAAAAAAAATAAAAAATTCAACAGAAAAATTGAAAACAAAACGTCTTTCAAAACAAGCAAAAGGACTTCTCACCAAATTATTTTACTCAATGCCTGCAGAGGACCATCGGAGGAGAAGACTCCATTGATCTTGCTCCATATGGAAAGTTTTTTTTTTTTTTACAAAACACACAGATCTAATTCCTCCTCTTTTTCTTTTTCTTTTTAAGTTGTTGATCTATGTTGTTGTTGTATGATGAAACAAATTGCAACAGATATTTGTTAATGAACCCAAAAAATAAATAAAAATTATATAGATAAAAATAATAAAGAAATTGAACACATATACATACTGGATTATTTTTGAAAAAGATTTTCAACAGATGGAGAGAAAGAACAAGAGAGAGAGAAAGAAAGATTGCAATAGATCCTGGTTTGGTGTATCTCAACGGATAATAAAATTGAACCGATAAAAATAAATTGAAGATTGTGACTGGTTTGTTGAACAGATAAGTTATTTGGGATAGATATTTGAACGGATAAGAGTTTAAAATTGAACTGATAATAAAATCTAGAAAAAAAGTTACACAGATAGAGAAAAAAATTGAACAGATAGTCAAAAATTTTGAATATATAGACAACAAAATAATAATTAAACACTTAAATGTAAATTTGAACATATAGAAAAAAATAAAAAATTCAACAGAAAAATTGAAAACAAAAGGACTTCTCACCAAATTATTTTACTCAATGCCTGCAGAGGACCATCGGAGGAGAAGACTCCATTGATCTTCCTCCATATGGAAAGTTTTTTTTTTTTTTATAAAGCACACAGATCTAATTCCTCCTCTTTTTCTTTTTCTTTTTAAGTTGTTGATCTATGTTGTTGTTGTATGATGAAACAAATTGCAACAGATATTTGTTAATGAACCCAAAAAAAAATAAAAATGTAGGAAAAAATAATAAGGAAATTGAACACATATATATACTGGATTATTTTTGAGAAAGATTTTCAGCAGATAGAGAGAAAGAAAAAGAGAGAGAGAAAGAAAGATTGCAATAGATCCTGGTTTGGTGTATTTCAACGGATAATAAAATTGAACAGATAAAAATAAATTGAAGATTGTGACTGGTTTGTTGAACAGATAAGTTATTTGGGATAGATATTTGAACGGATAAGAGTTTAAAATTGAACTGATAATAAAATCTAGACAAAAAGTTGCACAGATAGAGAAAAATATTGAACAGATAGTCAAAAATTTTGAATATATAGACAAAAAAATAATAATTAAACACTTAAATGTAAATTTGAACATATAGAAAAAAAATAAAAAGTTCAACAGAAAAATTGAAAACAAAACGTCTTTCAAAACAAACAAAAGGACTTCTCACCAATTTATTTTACTGAATGCCTGCAGAGGACCATCGGAGGAGAATACTCCATTGATCCTGCTCCTTATGGAAAGTTTTTTTTTTTTTTACAAAGCACACAGATCTAATTCCTCCTCTTTTTCTTGTTTTTGTTAAGTTGTTGATCTGCGTTGTTGTTGTATGATGAAACAAATTGCAACAGATATATGTAAATGAACCAAAAAAAAAATTAAGTAGATAAAAATAATAAAGAAATTGAACAGATATATATATACTGGATTATTTTTGAGAAAGATTTTCAACAGATAGAGAGAAAGAAAGAAAGATTGCAACAGATCCTGGTTTGGTGTATTTCAACGGCTAATAAAATTGAACAGATAAAAATAAATTGAAGATTGTGACTGGTTTGTTGCACAGATAAGAAATTTGGGATAGATATTTGAACAAATAAGAGATTAAAATTGAACTGATAATAAAATCTAGACAAAAAGTTGCACAGATAGAGAAAAAAATGAACAGATAGTCAAAATTTTTGAATATATAGACAAAAAAATAAAAATTAAACACTTAAATGTAAATTTGAACGTATAGAAAAAAAATAAAAAATTCAACAGAAAAATTGAAAACAAAACGTCTTTCAAAAAAACCAAAATGACTTCTCACCAATTTATTTTACTCAATGCCTGCAGAGGACCATCGGAGGAGAAGACTCCATTGATCCTGCTCCTTATGGACAGTTTTTTTTTCTCAATCACACAAATCTAATTCCTCCGCTTTTTCTTTTCTTTTTTTTTTTTAAGTTGTAGATCTGTGTTGTTGTTGTATGATGAAACATATTGCAACAGATAGTTGTAAATGAACCAAAAAAATTAAAAATTTATCAGATAAAAATAATAAATAAATTGAACAGATATATATATACTGGATTATTTTTGAGAAAGAATTTCAACAGATAGAGAGAAAGAACAAGAGAGAGAAAGAAAGATTGCAAGAGATCCTGGTTGGATGTATTTCAATAGATAATAAAATTGAACAGATAAAAATAAATTGAGGATTGTGACTAGTTTGTTGAACAGATAAGAAATTTGGGATAGATATCTGAACAGATAAGAGATTAAAATTGAACTGATAATAAAATCTAGACAAAAAGTTGCACAGATAGAGAAAAAAATGAACAGATAGTCAAAATTTTTGAATATATAGACAAAAAAATAAAAATTAAACACTTAAATGTAAATTTGAACGTATAGAAAAAAAATAAAAAATTCAACAGAAAAATTGAAAACAAAACGTCTTTCAAAAAAACCAAAATGACTTCTCACTAATTTATTTTACTCAATGCCTGCAGAGGACCATCAGAGGAGAAGACTCCATTGACCCTGCTCCTTATGGACAGTTTTTTTTTTCAATCACATAGATCTAATTTCTCCTCTTTTTTTTATTTTTTTTTACGTTGTTGATCTGTCTTGTTGTGGTATGATGAAACAAATTGCAACAGATAGTTGTAAATGAACCAAACAAAATTAAAAATTTAGCAGATAAAAATTATAAATAAATTGAACAGATATATATATATACTGGATTATGTTTGAGTAAGAATATCAGCAGATAGATTGAAAGAACAAGAGAGGGAGAAAGAAAGATTGCAACAGATCCTGGTTTGGTGTATTTCAACAGATAATAAAATTAAACAGATAAAAATAAATTGAAGATTGTGACTGGTTTGTTGAACAGATAAGAAATTTGGGATAGATATTTGAACAGATAAGAGATTAAAATTGAGCAGATAATAAAATCTAGACAAAAAGTTAGCACAGATAGAGAAAAAAAATGAAAAGATTGTCAAAATTTTTGAATATATAGACAAAAAAAAATAATTAAACACTTAAATATAAATTTGAACATATGGAAACAAAAAATAAAAAATTCAACAGAAAAATTAAGGGGTAAAATTGATAACAAAACGTCTTTCAAAACAACCAAAAGGACTTCTCACCAAATTATTTTACTCAATGCCTGTAGAGGACCATCGTAGGAGAAGACTCCATTGATCCTGCTCCTTATGGATAGTTTTTTTTTTTCAAGCACACAGATCTAATTCCTCCTCTTTTCATTTTTTTTTTCTTTTTTTTTAAAGTTGTTGATCGGTGTTGTTATTGTATGATGAAGCAAATTGCAACAGATAGTTGTAAATGAACCAAAAAAATTTAAAAATTAAGCAGATAAATATAATAAGTAAATTGAACATATATATTGGATTGTTTTTGATAAAGAATTTCAACAGATAGAGAGAAAGAACAAGAGAGAGAGAGAAAGAAAGATTGCAACAAATCCTAGTTTGGTGTATTTTAACAGATAATAAAATTGAACAGATAAAAATAAATTAATGATTGTGACTGGTTTGTTGAACAGATGAGAAATTTGGGATAGATATTTGAACAGATACGAGATTAAAATTGAACTGATAATAAAATCTAGACAAAAAGTTGCACAGATAGAGAAAAAAATTGAACAGATGGTCAAAATTTTTGAATATATAGAAAAAAAAATAATTAAACACTTAAATGTAAATTTGAACATACAGAAAAAAAAAATTCAACAAATAAATTAAGGAGTAAAATTGAAAAGAAAACGTCTTTCAAAACAAACAAAAGGACTTCTCACCAAATTATTTTACTCAATGCCTGCAGAGGACCATCGGAGGAGAAGACTCTATTGATCCTGCACCTTATGGAAAGTTTTTTTTTTTCTACAAAGCACACAGATCTAATTCCTCATCTTTTTTATTTTTTTTAAAGTTGTTGATCTGTGTTGTTGTCGTATGATGAAACAAATTGCAACAGATATTTGTAAATGAACCAAAAAAATAAAATAAAAATTAAGTAGATAAAAATAATAAAGAAATTGAACAGATATATATATATACTGGATTATTTTTTAGAAAGAGTCTCAACAGGTAGAGAGAAAGAACAAGAGAGAGAGAAAGAAAGATTGCAACAGATCCTGGTTTGGTGTATTTCAACGGATAATAAAATTGAACAGATAAAAATAAATTGAAAATTATGACTAGTTTGTTGAACAGATAAGAAATTTGGGATAGATATTTGAACACATAAGAGATTAAAATTGAACTGATAATAAAATCTAGACAAAAAGTTGCACAGATAGAGAAAAAAATTGAACAGATAGCCAAATTTTTTGAATATATAGACAAAAAAAAAATTAAACACTTAAATGTGATTTTGAACATGTAGAAAAAAAAATAAAAAATTCAACAAAAAAATTGAAAACAAAACGTCTTTCAAAACAAACAAAAGGACTTTTTACAAATTTATTTTACTCAATGCCTGCAGAGGACCATCGGAGGAGAAGACTCCATTGATCTTGCTCCTTATGGAAAGTTTTTTTTTTTTTTACAAAGCACACAGAGCTAATTCCTCCTCTTTTTTTTTTTCTTTTTAAGTTGTTGATCTATGTTGTTGTTGTATGATGAAACAAATTGCAACAAATAGTTGTAAATGAACTAAAAAAAATTAAAAATTAAGCAGATAAAAATAATAAATAAATTGAACAGATATATATATACTGGATTATTTTTGAGAAAGAATTTCGACAGATAGAGAGAAAGAACAAGAGTGAGAGAAAGAAAATTGCAACAGATCCTGGTTTGATGTATTTCAACAGATCCTGGTTTGAATTTTTTTTTTCTATATGTTTAAATGTACATTTAAGTGTTTAATTATTAATTTTTTGTCTATATATTCAAAAATTTTGACTATCTGTTCAATTTTTTTCTCTATCTGTGCAACTTTTTCTCTAGATTTTATTATCAGTTTTATTTTAATCTCTTATCTGTTCAAATATCTATCCCAAATTTCTTATCTGTTCAACAAACCAGTCACAATCTTCAATTTATTTTTATCTGTTCAATTTTATTATCTGTTGAAAGACACCAAACCAGGATCTATTGCAATCTTTCTTTTTCTCTCTTGTTCTTTCTCTCTATCTGTTGAAATTCTTTCTAAAAAATAATCCAGTATATATATATCTGTTCAATTTTTTTTATTATTTTTATCTGCTTAATTTTTAATTTTTTCTGTTTCATTTACAACTATCTGTTGCAATTTGTTTCATCATACAACAACAACACAGATCAAGAACTTAAGAAAAAAAAAAAAAAAGAGGAGGAATTAGATCTGTGTGCTTGAAAAAAAAAACTGTCCATAAGGAGCAGGATCAATGGAGTCTTCTCCTCCGATGGTCCTCTGAAGGCATTAAGTAAATTAATTTATTGAGAAGTCCTTTTGTTTGTTTTGGAAGACGTTTTCTTTTCGATTTTACTCCTTAATTTTTCTGTTGAATTTTTTATTTTTTTTTCCTATATGTTCAAATTTACATTTAAGTGTTTAATTATTATTTTTTTATTTATTTATTCAAAAATTTTGACTATCTGTTCAATTTTTTTTCTCTATATGTGCAACTTTTTGTCTAGATTTTATTATCAGTTCAATTTTAATCTCTTATCTGTTCAAATATCTATCCCAAATTTCTTATCTGTCCAACAAACTAGTCACAATCTTCAATTTATTTTTATCTGTTCAATTTTATTATTTGTCGAAATACACCAAATCAGGATCTCTTACAATCTTTCTTTCTCCCTCTCTTGTTCTTTCTCTCTATCTGTTGAAATTCATTTTAAAAAATAATCCAGTTATATATATATCTGTTCAATATTTTTATTATTTTTATCTGCTTAATTTTTAATTTTTTTTGTTAATTTACAACTATCTGTTGCAATTTGTTTCATCATACAACAACAACACAGATCAACAAATTTAAATAGAAAAAAGAAAAAAGATGAGGAATTAGATCTGTGTGCTAGAAAAAAAAAAAAAAAACTTTCCATATGGAATAGGATCAATGGAGTCTTCTCCTCCGATGGTCCTCTACAGGCATAAGCAAAATAATTTGGTGAAAAGTCCTTTTGTTTGTTTTAAAAAACGTTTTGTTTTCAATTTTACTCCTTAATTTATCTGTTGAATATTTTATTTTATTTTTCTATATGTCTAAATTTACATTTAAGTGTTTAATTATTTTTTTTGTCTATATATTCCAAAATTTTGACTATCGGTTCAATTTTTTTCTCTATCTATGCAACTTTTTGTCTAGATTTTATTGTCAGTTCAATTTTAATCTCTTATCTGTTCAAATATCTATCCAAAATTTCTTATCTGTTCTACAAGCGACTCATAATCTTCAAATTATTTTTATCTGTTCAATTATATTATCTGTTGAAATACACCAACCCAGGATCTATTGCAATCTTTCTTTCTCTCTCTCTTGTTCTTTCTCTCTATCTGTCGAAATTCATTCTAAAAAATAATCCAGTATATATATATTTGTTCTATTTTTTATTATTTTTATCTGCTTAATTTTTAATTTTTTTTGTTCATTTACAACTATCTGTTGCAATTTGTTTCATCATACAACAACAACACAGATCAACAACTTAAAAAAAAAAGACAAAGAGGAGGAATTAGATCTGTGTGCTAGAAAAAAAAAAAAAAACTTTCCATATGGAATAGGATCAATGGAGTATTCTCCTCCGATGGTCCTCTGCAGGTATTGAGTAAAATAATTTGGAGAGAAGTCCTTTTGTTTGTTTTAAAATACGTTTTGTTTTCAATTTTACTCCTTAATTTATCTGTTGAATATTTTATTTTATTTTTCTATATTTTCAAATTTACATTTAAGTGTTTAATTATTTTTTTTTGTCTATATATATTACAAAATTTTGACTATCTGTTCAATTTTTTTCTCTATCTGTGCAACTTTTTGTTTAGATTTTATTATCAGTTCAATTTTAGTCTCTTATCTGTTCAAATATCTATCCAAAATTTCTTATATGTTCTACAAGCCAGTTACAATCTTCAAATTATTTTTATCTGTTCAATTTTATTATCCGTTGAAATACACCAAACCAGGATCTGTTGCAATCTTTCTTTCTCTCTCTCTTGTTCTTTCTCTCTATCTGTGGAAATTCTTTCTAAAAAATAATCCAGTATATATATATCTGTTCAATATTTTTATTATTTTTATCTGCTTAATTTTTAATTTTTTTTTAATTTACAACTATCTGTTGCAATTTGTTTCATCATACAACAACACAGATCAACAAATTAAAAAAAAGAGAGGAAAAAGAGCAGAAATTACATCTGTGTGCTATAAAAAAAAAACTTTCCATATGGAGCAAGATCAATGGAGTCTTCTCCTCCGATGGTCCTCTGCTGGCATTGAGTAAAATAATTTGGTGAGAAGTCATTTTATATGTTTTGAAAGACGTTTTGTTTTCAATTTTACCCCTTAATTTACCTGTTGAATATTTTTTTTTTCTTCTATATGTTCAAATTTACATTTAAGTGTTTAATTATTTTTTTTGTCTATATATTCCAAAATTTTGACTATTTGTTCTATTTTGTTCTCTATCTGTGCAACATTTTGTCTAGATTTTATTATCAATTCAATTTTAATCTCTTATATGTTCAAATATCTATCCAAAATTTCTTATCTGTTCTATAAGCCAGTCACAATCTTCAAATTATTTTTATCAGTTCAATTTTATTATCTGTTAAAATACAACAAACGAGGATCTGTTGCAATCTTTCTTTCTCTCTCTCTCTCTTGTTCTTTCTCTCTATCCGTGAAAATTGTTTCTCAAAAATAATCCAGTATATATATATCTGTTCAATATTTTTATTATTTTTATCTGCTTAATTTTTAATTTTTTTTGGTTCATTTTCAACTATTTGTTGCAATTTTTTTCATCATACAACAACAACACAGATCAAAAACTTAAAAAAGAAAAAGAAAAAAAAGAAAAAGAAAAGAAGAACAAGAAGAAAAAGAGGAGGAATTAGATCTGTGTGCTTGAAAAAAAAACTGTCCATAAGGAGCATGATCAATGGAGTCTTCTCCTCCGATGGTCCTCTGCAGGCAATGAGTAAAATAATTTGGTGAGAAGTCTTTTAGTTTGTTTTGAAAGACGTTTTGTTTTCGATTTTACTCCTTAATTTTTCTGTTGAATTTTTTATTTTTTTTCCTATATGTTCAAATTTACATTTAAGTGTTTAATTTTTTTTTGTCTATATATTCAAAAATTTTGACTATCTGTTCAATTTTTTTTCTCAATCTGTGCAACTTTTTATCAAGATTTTATTATCAGTTCAATTTTAATCTCTTATCTGTTCAAATATCTATCCCAAATTTCTTATCTGTTCAACAAACCAGTCACAATCTTCAATTTATTTTTATCTGTTCAACTTTATTATCTTTTGAAATACACCAAACCAGGATCTGTTGCAATCTTTCTCTCTCTCTCTTGTTCTTTCTCTCTATCTGTTGAAATTCTTTCTAAAAAATAACCCAGTATATATATCTGTTCAATTTTTTTATTATTTTTGTCTGCTTAATTTTTAATTTTTTTTGGTTCATTTACAACTATCTGTTGCAATTTGTTTCATCATACAACAACACATATCAACAAATTTAAAAAAAAAAAAAAGTAAAAAGAGGTGGAATTAGATCTGTGTGCTAGAAAGAAAAAAAAACTTTCCATATGGAGCAGGATCGATGGAGTCTTCTCCTCCGATGGTCCCCTGCAGGCATTGCGTAAAATAATTTGGTGAGAAGTCCTTTTGTTTGTTTTGAAAGACGTTTTGTTTTCAATTTTACTCCTCAATTTATATGTTAAATTTTTTATTTTTTTTTCTATATGTTCAAATTTACATTTATGTGTTTAATTATTTTTTTTTGGTCTATATATTCAAAAAATTTGACTATTGGTTCAATTTTTTTCTTTAGCTGTGCAACTTTTTGTCTAGATTTTATCATCAGTTCAATTTTAATCTCTTATCTGTTCAAATATTTATCCCAAATTTCTTATCTGTTCAACAAACCAGTGACAATCTTCAATTTATTTTTATCTATTCAATTTTATTATTTGTTGAAATACACCAAACCAGGATCTGTTACAATCTTTCTTTCTATCTCTCTCTTGTTCTTTCTCTCTATCTGTTGAAATTCATTCTAAAAAATAAACCAGTATATATATATATATATTTGTTCAATATTTTTATTATTTTTATCTGCCTAATTTTTTATTTTTTTTGTTAATTTACAACTATCTGTTGCAATTTGTTTCATCATACAACAACAACATAGATCAACAAATTAAAAGGAAAAAAAAAAAAGGAAAAATAGGAGGAATTAGATCTGTGTGTTAGAAAAAAAAAACTGTCCATAAAGAGCAGGATCAATGGAGTCTTCTCCTCCGATGGTCCTCCGAAGGCATAGAGTAAATTAATTTATTGAGAAGTCTTTTTGTTTGTTTTGGAAGACGTTTTCTTTTCAATTTTACTCCTTAATTTTTCTGTTGAATTTTTTATTTTTTTTTCCTATATGTTCAAATTTACATTTAGGAGTTTAATTATTTTTTTGTGTGTATATATTCAAAAATTTTGACTATCTGTTCAATTTTTTTCTTTATCTGTGCAACTTTTTGTCTAGATTTTATTATCAGTTCAATTTTAATCTCTTATCTGTTAAAATATCTATCCCAAATTTGTTATATGTTCAACAAACCTGTCACAATCTTCAATTTACTTTTATCTGTTCAATTTTATTATCTGTTGAAATACACCAACCCAGGATCTGTTGCCATCTTTCTTTCTCTCTCTCTTGTTCTTTCTCTCTATTTGGTGAAATTCATTCTAAAACATAATCCAGTATATATATATATGTATTTGTTCTATTTTTTATTATTTTATCAGCTTAATTTTTAATTTTTTTTGTTCATTTACAACTATCTGTTGCAATTTGTTTCATCATACAACAACAACACAGATCAACAACTTAAAAAAAAAAAAAAACAAAGAGGAGGAATTAGATCTGTGTGCTAGAAAAAAAAAAACTTTCCATATGGAACAGGATCAATGGAGTCTTCTCCTCCGATGGTCCTCTGCAGGCATTGAGTAAAATAATTTGGTGAGAAGTCCTTTTTTTTGTTTTGAAAGACGTTTTGTTTTCAATTTTACTCCTTAATTTATCTGTTGAATATTTTTTTTTCTATATGTTCAAATTTACATTTAAGTGTTTGATTATTTTTTTTTGTCAATATATTCCTAAATTTTGACTATCAATTCAATGTTTTTCTCTATCTGTGCAACTTTTTGTCTAGATTTTATTATCAGTTCAATTTTAATCTCTTATCTGTTCAAATATCTATCCAAAATTTCTTATCTGTTCTACAAGCCTGTTACAATCTTCAAATTGTTTCTATCTTTTCAATTTTATTATTTGTTGAAATACACCAAACCAGGATCTATTGCAATCTTTCTTTCTCTCTCTCTTGTTCTTTCTGTCTATCTGTGGAAATTCTTTCTAAAAATTAATCCAGTATATATATATCTGTTCAATTTTTTTTTTATCGGCTTAATTTTTAATTTTTTTTGGTTCATTTACAACTATCAGTTGCAATTTGTTTCAACATACAACAACAACACAGATCAAGAACTTAAAAAAAAAAAAGAAAAAAAAAAAAGAAGAACAATTAGAAAAAGACGAGGAATTAGATCTGTGTGCTTGAAAAAAAAACTACCCATAAGGAGCAAGATCAATGGAGTCTTCTCCTCCGATGGTCCTCGGCAGGCATAACCAAATTAATTTGTTGAGAAGTCCTTTTGTTTGTTTTCAAAGACGTTTTGTTTTCAATTTTACTCCTTAATTTATCTGTTGAATTTTTTATTTTTTTTCTATATGTTCAAATTTACATTTCAGTGTTTAATTATTTTTTTTTGTCTATATATTAAAAAATTTTGACTATCTGTTCAATTTTTTTCTCTATCTCTGTAACTTTTTGTCTAGATTTTATTATCAGTTCAATTTTAATCTCTTATCTATTCAAATATCAATCCCAAATTTCTTATCTGTTCAACAAACCAGTCACAATCTTCAATTTATTTTTATCTGTTCAATTTTATTATCTGTTGAAATACACTAAACCAGGATCTGTTGCAATCTTTCTTTCTCTCTACCTTGTTCTTTCTCTCCATCTGTTGAAATTCTTTCTCAAAAATAATCCATTATATATATCTGTTCGATTTTTTTATTATTTTTATCTTCTCAATTTTTAATTTTTTTTCGTTCATTTACAACTATCTGTTGCAATGTGTTTCATCATACAACAACAACACAGATCAACAACTTAAAAAAAAAGAAAAAAAAAAGAAAAAGAAAAGAAGAACAAGAAGAAAAAGAGGAGGAATTAGATCTGTGTGCTTGAAAGAAAAAAAAAACTGTCCATAAGGACCATGATCAATGGAGTCTTCTCCCCCGATGGTCCTCTGCAGGCATTGCGTAAAATAATTTGGTGAGAAGTCTTTTTGTTTGTTTTGAAAGACGTTTTGTTTTCAATTTTACTCCTTAATTTCTTTGTTGAATGTTTTCAATTTTTTTTCTATATGTTCAAATTTACATTTAAGTGTTTAATTTATTTTTTGGTCTATATATTCAAAAATTTTGACTATCTGTGCAACTTTTTTTCTAGATTTTATTATCAGTTCAATTTTAATCTCTTATATGTTCAAATATCTATCCCAAATTTCTTATCTGTTCAACAAACCGGTCACAGTCTTCAATTTATTTTTATATGTTCAATTTTATTATTTGTTGAAATACACCAAACCAGGATCTGTTACGATCTTTCTTTCTCTCTCTTGTTCTTTCTCTCTATCTGTTGAAATTCTTTCTCAAAAATAATCCAGTATATATATATCTGTTCAATTTTTTTATTATCTTTATCTGCTTAATTTTTAATTTTTTTTGGTTCATTTACAACTATCTGTTGCAATTTGTTTCATCATACAACAACAACACAGATCAACAACTTAAAAAAAAAAAAGGCAAAGTGCAGGAATTAGATCTGTGTGGTAGAGAAAAAAAAAACTTTCCATATAGAGCAGGATCAATGGAGTCTTCTCCTCCGATGGTCCTTTGCAGGCATTGAGTAAAATAATTTGGTGAGTAGTCATTTTGGTTGTTTTGAAAGACGTTTTATTTTCAATTTTACCACTTAATTTACCTGTTGAATATATATTTTTTTTTCTATATGTTCAAATTTACATTTAAGTGTTTAATTATTTTTTTTGTCTATATATTCCAAAATTTTTACTATCTGTTCAATTTTTTTCTCTATCTGTCTAACTTTTTGTCTAGATTTTATTATCAGTTCAATTTTAATCTCTTATCTGTTCATATATCTATCCAAAATTTCTTATCTGTTCTACAAACCAGTCACAATCTTCAAATTATTTTTATCTGTTTAATTTTATTAACTGTTGAAATACACCAAACCAGGATCTGTTGCAATCTTTCTTTCTCTCTCTCTTGTTCTTTCTGTCTATCTGTGGAAATTCTTTCTAAAAATTAATCCAGTATATATATCTGTTCAAAATTTTTTTTTTTTTATCGGCTTAATTTTTAATTTTTTTTGGTTCATTTACAACTATCAGTTGCAATTTGTTTCAACATACAACAACAACACAGATCAAGAACTTAAAAAAAAAAAAGAAAAAAAAAAAGAAGAACAATTAGAAAAAGACGAAGAATTAGGTCTGTGTGCTTGAAAAAAAAAAACTGTCCATAAGGAGCAAGATCAATGGAGTCTTCTCCTCCGATGGTCCTCGGCAGGCATAACCAAAATAATTTGTTGAGAAGTCCTTTTGTTTTTTTTCAAAGACGTTTTGTTTTCAATTTTACTCCTTAACTTATCTGTTGAATTTTTTTATTTTTTTTCTATATATTCAAATTTACATTTCAGTGTTTAATTATTCTTTTTTGTCTATATATTAAAAACTTTTGACTATCTGTTCAATTTTTTACTCTATCTCTGCAACTTTTTGTCTAGATTTTATTATCAGTTCAATTTTAATCTCTTATCTATTCAAATATCAATCCCAAATTTCTTATCTGTTCAACAAACCAGTCACAATCTTCAATTTATTTTTATCTGTTCAATTTTATTATCTGTTGAAATACACTAAACCAGGATCTGTTGCAATCTTTCTTTCTCTCTACCTTGTTCTTTCTCTCCATCTGTTGAAATTCTTTCTAAAAAATAATCCATTTATATATATATCTGTTCAATTTTTTTATTATTTTTATCTGCTCAATTTTTAATTTTTTTTGATTTATTTACAACTATCTATTGCAATGTGTTTCATCATACAACAACAACACAGATCAACAACTTTAAAAAAAAGAAAAAAAAGAAAAAGAAAAGAAGAACAAGAAGAAAAAGAGGAGGAATTAGATCTGTGTCTTTGAAAGAAAAAAAAAACTGTCCATAAGGACCATGATCAATGGAGTCTTCTCCTCCGATGGTCCTCTGCAGGCATTGAGTAAAATAATTTGGTGAGAAGTCTTTTTGTTTGTTTTGAAAGACGTTTTGTTTTCAATTTTACTCCTAAATTTCTTTGTTGAATTTTTTTAATTTTTTTCTATATGTTCAAATTTACATTTAAGTGTTTAATTTCTTTTTTGTCTATATATTCAAAAATTTTGACTATCTGTGCAACTTTTTGTCTAGATTTTATTATCAGTTCAATTTTAATCTCTTATCTGTTCAAATATCTATTCCAAATTTCTTATCTGTTCAACAAACCAGTCACAATCTTCAATTTATTTTTATATGTTCAATTTTATTATTTGTTGAAATACACCAAACCAGGATCTGTTACGATCTTTCTTTCTCTCTCTTGTTCTTTCTCTCTATTTGTTGAAATTCTTTCTAAAAAATAATCCAATATATATATATCTATTCAATTTTTTTATTATCTTTATCTGCTTAATTTTTAATTTTTTTTGGTTCATTTACAACTATCTGTTGCAATTTGTTTCATCATACAACAACAACACAGATCAACAACTTTAAAAAAAAAAAAAGACAAAGTGCAGGAATTAGATCTGTGTGGTAGAGAAAAAAAAACTTTTCCATATAGAGCAGGATCAATGGAGTCTTCTCCTCCGATGGTCCTTTGCAGGCATTGAGTAAAATAATTTGGTGAGTAGTCATTTTGGTTGTTTTGAAAGACGTTTTGTTTTCAATTTTACCACTTAATTTACCTGTTGAATATATTTTTTTTTCTATATGTTCAAATTTACATTTAAGTGTTTAATTATTTTTTTTGTCTATATATTCCAAAATTTTTACTATCTGTTCAATTTTTTCTCTATCTGTGCAACTTTTTGTTTAGATTTTATTATCAGTTCAATTTTAATCTCTTATCAGTTCATATATCTATCCAAAATTTCTTATCTGTTCTACAAACCAGTCACAATCTTCAAATTATTTTTATCTGTTTAATTTTATTAACTGTTGAAATACACCAAACCAGGATCTGTTGCAATCTTTCTCTCTCTCTCTCTCTCTTGTTCTTTCTGGCTATCTGTGGAAATTCTTTCTAAAAATTAATCCAGTATATATATATCTGTTCAATTTTTTTTTTTTATTGGCTTAATTTTTAATTTTTTTTGGTTCATTTACAACTATCAGTTGCAATTTGTTTCAACATACAACAACAACACAGATCAAGAACTTAAAAAAAAAATGAAAAAAAAAAGAAGAACAATTAGAAAAAGACGAGGAATTAGATCTGTGTGCTTGAAAAAAAAACTATCCATAAGGAGCAAGATCAATGGAGTCTTCTCCTCCGATGGTCCTCGGCAGGCATAACCAAAATAATTTGTTGAGAAGTCCTTTTGTTTGTTTTCAAAGACGTTTTGTTTTCAATTTTACTCCTTAATTTATCTGTTGAATTTTTTATTTTTTTTTCTATATGTTCAAATTTACATTTCAGTGTTTAATTATTTTTTTTTGTCTATATATTAAAAAATTTTGACTATCTGTTCAATTTTTTTCTCTATCTCTGCAACTTTTTGTCTAGATTTTATTATCAGTTCAATTTTAATCTCTTATCTATTCAAATATCAATCCCAAATTTCTTATCTGTTCAACAAACCAGTCACAATCTTCAATTTATTTTTATCTGTTCAATTTTATTATCTATTGAAATACACTAAACCAGGATCTGTTGCAATCTTTCTTTCTCTCTACCTTGTTCTTTCTCTCCATCTGTTGAAATTCTTTTTCAAAAATAATCCATTATATATATATCTGTTCAATTTTTTTATTATTTTTATCTGCTCAATTTTTAATTTTTTTTTGTTCATTTACAACTATCTGTTGCAATGTGTTTCATCATACAACAACAACACAGATCAACAACTTAAAAAAAAAGAAAAAAAAAAGAAAAAGAAAAGAAGAACAAGAAGAAAAAGAGGAGGAATTAGATCTGTGTGCTTGAAAGAAAAAAAAAAACTGTCCATAAGGACCATGATCAATGGAGTCTTCTCCTCCGATGGTCCTCTGCAGGCATTGAGTAAAATAATTTGGTGAGAAGTCTTTTTGTTTGTTTTGAAAGACGTTTTGTTTTCAATTTTACTCCTTAATTTCTTTGTTGAATTTTTTTAATTTTTTTTCTATATGTTCAAATTTACATTTAAGTGTTTAATTTCTTTTTTGTCTATATATTCAAAAATTTTGACTATCTGTGCAACTTTTTGTCTAGATTTTATTATCAGTTCAATTTTAATCTCTTATCTGTTCAAATATCTATCCCAAATTTCTTATCTGTTCAACAAACCAGTCACAATCTTCAATTTATTTTTATATGTTCAATTTTATTATTTGTTGAAATACACCAAACCAGGATCTGTTACGATCTTTCTTTCTCTCTCTTGTTCTTTCTCTCTATCTGTTGAAATTCTTTCTCAAAAATAATCCAGTATATATATATCTGTTCAATTTTTTTATTATCTTTATCTGCTTAATTTTTAATTTTTTTTGGTTCATTTACAACTATCTGTTGCAATTTGTTTCATCATACAACAACAACACAAATCAACAACTTTAAAAAAAAAAAAAAGACAAAGAGGAGGAATTAGATCTGTGTGATAGAGAAAAAAAAAACTTTCCATATGTCGCAGGATCAATGGAGTCTTCTCCTCCGATGGTCCTCTGCAGGCATTGAGTAAAATAATTTGGTGAGAAGTCTTTTTGTTTGTTGAGAAGGACGTTTTGTTTTCAATTTTACTTCTTAATTTATCTGTTGAATATTTTATTTTATTTTTCTATATGTTCAAATTTACATTTAAGTGTTTAATTATTTTTTTTTTGTCTACATATTCCAAAATTTTCACTATCTGTTCAATTTTTTTCTCTATCTGTGTGACTTTTTGTTTAGATTTTATTATCAGTTCAATTTTAATCTCCTATCTGTTCAAATATCTATCCAAAATTTCTTATCTGTTCTACAAGCCAGTGACGATCTTGAAAATATTTTTATCTGTTCAATTTTATTATCTGTTGAAATACGCCAAACCATGATCTGTTGCAATCTTTCTTTCTCTCTCTCCGGTTCTTTTTGTTTATCTGTTGAAATTCATTTTAAAAAATAATCCAGTATATATATATATCTGTTTAATTTTTATTATTATTTTTAACTGCTTAATTTTTAATTTTTTTTGGTTCATTTACAACTATCTGTTGCAAGTTGTTTCAACAGACAACAACAACACATATCAAGCACTTAAAAAAAAAGAAAAAAAAAATAGAAGAACAAGAAGAAAAAGAGGAGGAATTAGATCTGTGTACTTTAAAAAAAATGTCCATAAGGAGCAGGATCAATGGAGTCTTCTCCTCCGATGGTCCTCTGAAGGCATTGAGTAAATTAATTTATTGAGAAGTCCTTTTGTTTGTTTTGGAAGACGTTTTCTTTTCAATTTTACTCCTTCATTTTTCTGTTGAATTTTTTATTTTTTTTCCTATATGTTCAAATTTACATTTAGGTGTTTAATTATTTTCTTGTGTGTATATATTCAAAAATTTTGACTATCTGTTCAATTTTTTTCTCTATCTGTGCAACTTTTTGTCTAGATTTTATTATCAGTTCAATTTTAATCTCTTATCTGTTCAACAAACCAGTCACAATCTTCAATTTATTTTTATCTGTTCAATTTTATTATCTGTTGAAATACACCAAACCAGGATCTGTTGCAATCTTTGTTTCTCTCTTTCTTATTCTTTCTCTCTATCTGTTGAAATTCTTTCTCAAAAATAATCCAGTATATATATATTTGTTCAATTTTTTTTATTATTTTTATCTGCTTAATTTTTAATTTTTTTGTTTCATTTACAACTATCTGTTGCAATTTGTTTCATCATACAACAACAACACAGATCAATAACTTAAAAAAAAAAAAAGGAAAAGAGGAGAAATTAGATCTGTGTGTTTGAAAAAAAAACTGTCCATAAGGAGCAGGGTCAATGGAGTCTTCTCCTCCGATGGTCCTCTGAAGGCATTGAGTAAATTAATTTATTCAGAAGTCCTTTTGTTTGTTTTGGAAGACGTTTTCTTTTGAATTTTACTCCTTAATTTTTCTGTTGAATTTTTTATTTTTTTTCCTACATGTTCAAATTTACATTTAAGTGTGTAATTATTTTTTTTTGTTTATATATTCAAAATTTTTTACTATCTGTTCAATTTTTTTCTCTATCTGTGCAACTTTTGTCTAGATTTTATTATCAATTCAATTTTAATCTCTTATCTGTTCAAATATCTATCCCAAATTTCTTATCTGTTCAACAAACCAGTCACAATCTTCAATTTATTTTTATCTGTTCAATTTTATTATTTGTTGAAATACACTAAACCGGGATCTGTTATAATCTTTCTTTCTCTCTCTCTTGTTCTTTCTCTCTATCTGTTGAAATTCATTATCAAAAATAATCCAGTAATATATATATATCTGTTCAATATTTTTATTATTTTTATCTGCTTAATTTTTAATTTTTTTTGTTAATTTACAACTATCTGTTTCCATTTGTTTCATCATACAACAACAACACGGATTAACAAATTAAAAAAAGAAAAAGAAAAAAGAGGAGGAATTAGATCTGTGTGCTAGAAAAAAAAAAAAAACTTTCCATATGGAACAGGGTCAATGGAGTCTTCTCCTCCGATGGTCCTCTGCAGCCATAAGCAAAATAATTTAGTGAGAAGTCATTTTGTTTGTTTTAAAAGACGTTTTGTTTTCAATTTTACTCCTTAATTTATCTGTTGAAATGTTATTTCATTTTTCTATATGTTCAAATTTACATTTAAGTGTTTAATTTTTTTTTGCCTATATATTCCAAAATTTTCACTATCTGTTCAATTTTTTTCTCTATCTGTGCAACTTTTTGTCTAAATTTTATTATTAGATCAATTTTAGTCTCTTATCTGTTCAAACATCTATCCAAAATTTCTTATCTGTTCTACAAGCCAGTCATAATCTTCCAATTATTTTAATCTGTTTAATTATATTATCTGTTGAAATACACCAACCCGGGATCTGTTGCAATGTTTCTTTCTCTCTCTCTTGTTCTTTGTCTCTATCTGTTGAAATTCATTCTAAAAAATAATCCAGTATATATATATATATATTTGTTCTATTTTTTATTATTTTTATCTGCTTAATTTTTAATTTTTTTTTTCATTTACAACTATCTGTTGCAATTTGTTTCATCATACAACAACACAAATCAACAACTTAAAAAAGAAAAAAAGACAAAGAGGAGGAATTAGATCTGTGTGCTAGAAAAAAAAAAAAAAAACTTTCCATATAGAACAGGATCAATGGAGTCTTCCTCTCTGATGGTCCTCTGCGGGCATTGAGTAAAATAATTTGGTGAGAAGTCCTTTTGTTTGTTTGAAAAGACGTTTTGTTTTCAATTTTACTCCTTAATTTATCTGTTGAATATTTTTTTTTTCTATATGTTCAAATTTAAATTTAAGTGTGTAATTATTTTTTTTTGTTTATATATTCAAAATTTTTTACTATCTGTTCAATTTTTTTCTCTATCTGTGCAACTTTTGTCTAGATTTTATTATCAGTTCTATTTTAATCTCTTATCTGTTCAAATATCTATCCCAAATTTCTTATCTGTTCAACAAACCAGTCACAATCTTCAATTTATTTTTATCTGTTCAATTTTATTATTTGTTGAAATACACTAAACCAGGATCTGTTATAATCTTTCTTTCTCTCTATCTGTTGAAATTCATTATCAAAAATAATCCAGTAATATATATATCTGTTCAATATTTTTATTATTTTTATCTGCTTAATTTTTAATTTTTTTTGTTAATTTACAACTATCTGTTTCCATTTGTTTCATCATACAACAACAACACGGATCAACAAATTAAAAAAAGAAAAAGAAAAAAGAGGAGGAATTAGATCTGTGTGCTAGAAAAAAAAAAAAACTTTCCATATGGAACAGGATCAATGGAGTCTTCTCCTCCGATGGTCCTCTGCAGCCATAAGCAAAATAATTTTGTGAGAAGTCATTTTGTTTGTTTTAAAAGACGTTTTGTTTTCAATTTTACTCCTTAATTTATCTGTTGAAATTTTATTTTATTTTTCTATACGTTCAAATTTACATTTAAGTGTTTAATTTTTTTTTGCCTATATATTCCAAAATTTTCACTATCTGTTCAATTTTTTTCTCTATCTGTACAACTTTTTGTCTAAATTTTATTATTAGATCAATTTTAGTCTCTTATCTGTTCAAACATCTATCCAAAATTTCTTATCTATTCCACAAGCCAGTCATAATCTTCCAATTATTTTAATCTGTTTAATTACATTATCTGTTGAAATACACCAACCCGGGATCTGTTGCAATGTTTCTTTCTCTCTCTCTTGTTCTTTGTCTCTATCTGTTGAAATTCATTCTAAAAAATAATCCAGTATATATATATATATATATTTGTTCTATTTTTTATTATTTTTATCTGCTTAATTTTTAATTTTTTTTTTCATTTACAACTATCTGTTGCAATTTGTTTCATCATACAACAACACAAATCAACAACTTAAAAAAGAAAAAAAGACAAAGAGGAGGAATTAGATCTGTGTGCTAGAAAAAAAAAAAAAAAACTTTCCATATAGAACAGGATCAATGGAGTCTTCCTCTCTGATGGTCCTCTGCGGGCATTGAGTAAAATAATTTGGTGAGAAGTCCTTTTGTTTGTTTGAAAAGACGTTTTGTTTTCAATTTTACTCCTTAATTTATCTGTTGAATATATTTTTTTTTTCTATATGTTCAAATTTAAATTTAAGTGTTTAATTATTTTTTTTGTTTATATATTCCAAAATTTTGACTATCTGTTTAATTTTTTTCTCTATCTGTGCAATTTTTTGTCTAGATTTTATTATCAGTTCAATTTTAATCTCTTATCTGTTCAATTATCTATACAAAATTTCTTATCTGTTCTACAAGCCAGTCACAATCTTCAAATTATTTTTATCTGTTCAATTTTATTATTTGTTAAAATACACCAACCCAGGATCTGTGGCAATCTTTCTTTCTCTCTCTCTCTTGTTCTTTCTCTCTATCTGTGGAAATTCTTTCTAAAAAATAATCCAGTATATATATATCGGTTCAATATTTTTATTATTTTTATCTGCTTAATTTTTAATTTTTTTTGTTAATTTACAACTGTCTGTTGCAATTTGTTTCATCATACAACAACAACACAGATCAACAAATTAAAAAAAAAAAGGGAAAAAGATAAGGAATTAGATCTGTGTGCTAGAAAAAAAAAACTTTCCATATGGAGCAGGATCAATGGAGTCTTCTCCTCCGATGGTCGTCTACTGGCATTGAGTAAAGTAATTTGGGAAGAAGTCATTTTGTTTGTTTTAAAAGACATTTTGTTTTCAATTTTACCCCTTAATTTACCTGTTGAATATTTTTTTTTCTTCTATATGTTCAAATTTACATTTAAGTGTTTAATTATTTTTTTTTGTCTACATATTCCAAAATTTTGACTATCTGATCAATTTTTTTCTCTATCTGTGCAACTTTTTGTCTAAATTTTATTATCAGTTCAATTTTAGTCTCTTATGTGTTCAAATATCTATCCAAAATTTCTTATCTGTTCAATAAGCCAGTCATAATCTTCAAATTATTTTTATCTGTTCAATTATATTATCTGTTGAAATACACCAACCCAGGATCTGTTGCAATCTTTCTTTCTCTCTCCTGTTCTTTCTCTCTATCTGTTGAAATTCATTCTAAAAAATAATCCAGTATATATATATTTGTTCTATTTTTTATTTTTTTTATCTGCTTAATTTTTAATTTTTTTTTTCATTTACAACTATCTGTTGCAATTTGTTTCATCATACAACAACAACACAGATCAACAACTTAAAAAAAAAAAAAGACAAAGAGGAGGAATTAGATCTATGTGCTAGAAAAAAAAATTTCCATATGGAACAGGATCAATGAAGTCTTCTCCTCCGATGGTCCTCGGCAGGCATTGAGTAAAATAATTTGGTAAGAAGTCCTTTTGTTTGTTTGAAAAGACGTTTTGTTTTAAAATTTACTCCTTAATTTATCTGTTGAATATTTTATTTTATTTTTCTATATGTTCAAATTTACATTTCAGTGTTTAATTATTTTTTTTGTCTATATATTCCAAAATTTTGACTATCTGTTCAATTTTTTTCTCTATCTGTGCAACTTTTTGTCTAGATTTTATTATCAGTTCAATTTTAATCTCTTATCTGTTCAAATATCTATACAAAATTTCTTATCTGTTCTACAAGCCAGTCACAATCTTCAAATTATTTTTATCTGTTCAATTTTATTATCTGTTGAAATACACCAAACCAGGATCTGTTGCAATCTTTCTTTCTCTCTCTCTTGTTCTTTCTCTCTATCTGTGGAAATTCTTTCTAAAAAATAATCCAGTATATATATCTGTTCAATATTTTTATTATTTTTATCTGCTTAATTTTTAATTTTTTTTTGTTAATTTACAACTGTCTGTTGCAATTTGTTTCATCATACAACAACAACACAAATCAACAAATTAAAACAAAAAAAGGAAAAAGTGGAGGAATTAGATCTGTGTGCTAGAAAAAAAAACTTTCCATATGGAGCAGGATCAATGGAGTCTTCTCCTCCAATGGTCGTCTGCTGACATTGAGTAAAATAATTTGGTGAGAAGTCATTTTGTTTGTTTTAAAAGACGTTTTGTTTTCAATTTTACCACTTAATTTACCTGTTGAATATCTTTTTTTTCTTCTATATGTTCAAATTTACATTTAAGTGTTTAATTATTTTTTTTGTCTATATATTCCAAAATTTTGACTATCTGTTCAATTTTTTTCTCTATCTGTGCAACTTTTTGTCTAAATTTTATTATCAGTTCAATTTTAGTCTCTTATCTGTTCAAATATCTATCCAAAATTTCTTATCTGTTCTACAAGCCAGTCATAATTTTCAAATTATTTTTATCTGTTTAATTATATTATCTGTTGAAATACACCAACCCAGGATCTGTTGCAATCTTTCTTTCTCTCTCTCTTGTTCTTTCTCTCTATCTGTTGAAATTCATTCTAAAAAATAATCCAGTATATATATATATTTGTTCTATTTTTTATTATTTTTATCTGCTTAATTTTTAATTTTTTTTTCATTTACAACAATCTGTTGCAATTTCTTTCATCATACAAGAACAACACAGATCAACAATTTAAAAAAAAAAAAGACAAAGAGGAGGAATTAGATCTGTGTGCTAGAAAAAAAAAACTTTCCATATAGAACAGGATCAATGGAGTTTTCTCCTCCGATGGTCCTCTGCAGGCATTGCGTTAAATAATTTGGTGAGAAGTCCTTTTGTTTGTTTGAAAAGACGTTTTGTTTTCAATTTTACTCCTTAATTTATCTGTTGAATATTTTATTTTATTTTTCTACATGTTCAAATTTACATTTAAGTGTTTAATTATTTTTTTTGTCTATATATTCCAAAATTTTGACTATCTGTTCAATTTTTTTCCCTATCTGTGCAACTTTTTGTGTAGATTTTATTATGAGTTCAATTTTAATCTCTTATCTGTTCAAATATCTATAAAAAATTTCTTATCTGTTCTACAAGCCAATCACAATCTTCAAATTATTTTTATCTGTTCAATTTTATTATCTGTTGAAATACACCAAGCCAGGATCTGTTGCAATCTTTGTTTCTGTCTCTCTCTCTTGTTCTTTCTCTCTATCTACGCTAATTCTTTCTAAAAAATAATCCAGTATATATATATCTGTTCAATATTTTTATTATTTTTATCTACTTTATTTTTAATTTTTTTTGTTAATTTACAACTATCTGTTGCAATTTGTTTCATCATACAACAACAACACAGATCAACAAATTAAAAAAAAAAAAAAAAAGGAAAAAGAGGAGGAATTAGATCTGTGTGCTAGAAAAAAAAAAACTTTCCATATGGAGCAAGATCAATGGAGTCTTCTCCTCTGATAGTCGTATGCTGGCATTGAGTAAAATAATTTGATGAGAAGTCATTTTGTTTGTTTTAAAAGACGTTTTGTTTTCAATTTTACCTCTTAATTTACCTGTTGAATATTTTTTTTTCTTCTATATGTTCAAATTTACATTTAAGTGTTTAATTATTTTTTTTGTCTATATATTCCAAAATTTTGACTATATGTTCAATTTTTTTCTCTATCTGTGCAACTTTTTGTCTAAATTTTATTATCAGTTCAATTTTAGTCTCTTATCTATTCAAATATCTGTCCAAAATTTCTTATCTGTTCTACAAGCCAGTCATAAACTTCAAATTATTTTTATCTATTCAATTATATTATCTGTTGAAATACACCAACCCAGGATCTGTTGCAATCTTTCTTTATCTCTCTCTCTTGTTCTTTCTCTTTATCTGTTGAAATTCATTCTAAAAAATAACCCAGTATATATATACATATATATATTTGTTTATTTTTTATTATTTTTATCTGCTTAATTTTTAATTTTTTTTTTCATTTACAACTATCTGTTGCAATTTGTTTCATCATACAATAACAACACAGATCAACAAATTAAAAAAAAAAAAGGAAAAAGAGGAGGAATTAGATCTGTGTGCTAGAAAAAAAAATCTTTCCATATGGAGCAGGATCAATGGAGTTTTCTCCTCCGATGGTCGTCTGCAAGATTGAGTAAAATAATTGGGTGAGAAGTCATTTTGTTTGTTTTAAAAGACGTTTTGTTTTCAATTTTACCCATTAATTTACCTGTTGAATATTTTTTTTTCTTCTATATGTTCAAATTTACATTTAAGTGTTTAATTATTTTTTTTTGTCTATATATTCCAAAATTTTGACTATCTGTTCAATTTTTTTCTCTATATGTGCAACTTTTTGTCTAGATTTTATTATCAGTTCAATTTTTATCTCTTATCTGTTCAAATATCTATACAAAATTTCTTATCTGTTCTACAAGCCAGTCACAATCTTCAAATTATTTTTATCTGTTCAATTTTATTATCTGTTGAAATACACCAAACTAGGATTTGTTGAAATCTTTCTTTCTCTCTCTCTCTCTTGTTCTTTCTCTCTATCTGCGAAAATGCTTTCTAAAAAATAATCCAGCATATATATATCTCTTCAATATTTTTATTATTTTTATCTGCTTAATTTTTAATTTTTTTTTGTTAATTTACAACTATCTGTTGCAATTTGTTTCATCATACAACAACAACACAGATCAACAAATTAAAAAAAAAAAGGAAAAAGAGGAGGAATTAGATCTGTGTGGTAGAAAAAAAAAACTTTCCATATGGAGCAGGATCAATGGAGTCTTCTCCTCCGATGGTCGTCTGCAAGCATTGAGTAAAATAATTGGGTGAGAAGTCATTTTGTTTGTTTTAAAAAACGTTTTGTTTTCAATTTTACCCATTAATTTACTTGTTGAATATTTTTTTTTCTTCTATATGTTCAAATTTACATTTAAGTGTTTAATTATTTTTTTTGTCTATATATTCCAAAATTTTGACTATCTGTTCAATTTTTTTTCTCTATCTGTGTAACATTTTGTCTAGATTTTATTATCAGTTCAATTTTAATCTCTTATCTGTTCGAATATCTATCCAAAATTTCTTATCTGTTCTACAAGCCAGTCACAATCTTCAAATTATTTTTATCTGTTCAATTTTATTATCTGTTAAAATACACCAAACCAGGATCTGTTGCAATCTTTCTTTCTCTCTCTCTCTTGTTCTTTCTCTCTATCTGTGGAAATTCTTTCTAAAAAATAATCCAGTATATATATATCTGTTCAATTTTTTTTTATTATTTTTATCTGCTTAATTTTTAATTTTTTTTTGGCTCATTTACAACTATCTGTTGCAATTTGTTTCATCATACAACAACAACACAGATCAAAAACTTTAAAAAAAGAAAGAAAAAAAAGAAAAAGAAAAGAAGAACAAGAAGAAAAAGAGGAGGAATTAGATCTGTGTGCTTGAAAAAAAAACTGTCCATAAGGAGCATGATCAATGGAGTCTTCTCCTCCGATGGTCCTCTGCAGGCATTGAGTAAAATAGTTTGGTGAGAAGTCCTTTTGTTTGTTTTGAAAGACGTTTTCTTTTCAATTTTACTCCTTAATTTATCTGTTGAATTTTTTTATTTTTTTTCTATATGTTCAAATTTACATTTAAGTGTTTAATTGTTTTTTTTGTCTATATATTCAAAAATTTTGACTATCTGTTCAATTTTTTGCTCTATCAGTGCAACCTTTTGTCTACATTTTATTATTAGTTCAATTTTAATCTCTTATCTGTTCAAATATCTATCCCAAATTTCTTATCTGTTCAACAAACCAGTCACAATCTTCAATTTATTTTTATCTGTTCAATTTTATTATTTGTTGAAATACACCAAACCAGGATCTGTTGCAATCTTTCTTTCTCTCACTCTTGTTCTTTCTCTCTATCTGTAGAAATTCATTTTCAAAAATAAACCAGTATACGTATATCTGTTCAATATTTTTATTATTTTTATCTGCTTAATTTTTATTTTATTTTTTTTGTAAATTTACAACTATCTGTTGCAATTTGTTTCATCATACAAAAACAACACAGATCAACAAATTAAAAGAAAAAAAAAAGGAAAAAGAGGAGGAATTAGATCTTTGTGCTAGAAAAAAAAAACTGTCCATAAGGAGCAGGATCAATGGAGTCTTCTCCTCCGATGGTCCTCTGAATGCATTGAGTAAATTAATTTATTGAGAAGTCCTTTTGTTTGTTTTGGAAGGCGTTTTCTTTTCAATTTTACTCCTTAATTTTTCTATTGAATTTTTTATTTTTTTTCCTATATGTTCAAATTTACATTGAAGTGTTTATTTTTTTTTTTTTTTTATATATTCAAAAATTTTGACTATCTGTTCAATTTTTTTCTCTATCTGTGCAACTTTTTGTGTACATTTTATTATCAGTTCAATTTTAATCTCTTATTTGTTCAAATATCTATCCCAAATTTCTTATCTGTTCCATAAACCAGTCACAATCTTCAATTTATTTTTATCTGTTCAATTTTATTATCTTTTGAAATACACCAAACCAGGATCTATTGCAATCTTTCTTTCTCTCTCCCTTGTTCTTTCTCTCTATCTGTTGAAATTCTTTCTCAAAAATAATCCAGTATACGTATATCTGTTCAATTTTTTTATTATCTTTATCTGCTTAATTTTTCATTTTTTTTTGGTTCATTTACAACTATCTGTTGCAATTTGTTTCATCATACAACAACAACACATATCAACAACTTTATAAAAAAAAAAAAAAGGCAAAGAGGAGGACTTAGATCTGTGTGATAGAGAAAAAAAAAAAACTTTCCTTATGTCGCAGGATCAATGGAGTCTTCTCCTCCGATGGTACTCTGTAGGCATTAAGTAAAATAATTTGGTGAGAAGTCCTTTTATTTATTTTGAAAGACGTTTTGTTTTCAATTTTACTCCTTAATTTATCAGTTGAATATTTTATTTTATTTTTCTATGTGTTCAAATTTACATTTAAGTGTTTAATTTTTTTTTTGTCTATATATTCCAAAATTTTCACTATCTGTTCAATTTTTTTCTCTATCTGTGCAACATTTTGTTTAGATTTTATTATCAGTTCAATTTTAATCTCTTATCTATTCAAATATCTATCCAAAATTTCTTATCTATTCTACAAGCCAGTCACAATCTTCAAATTATTTTTATCTGTTTAATTTTATTACTTGCTGAAATACGCCAAACCAGGATATGTTGCAATCTTTCTTTTTCTCTCTCTTGTTCTTTCTCTTTATCTATTGAAATTCTTTCTCAAAAATAATCCAGTATATATATATCTGTTCAATTTTTTTTTATTATTTTTATCTGCTTAATTTTTAATTTTTTTTGGTTCATTTACAACTATCTGTTGCAATTTGTTTCATCATACAACAACACAGATCAAGCACTTAAAAAAAAAAGAAAAAAAGAAGAAGAAGAAGAAGAAAAGGATGAGTAATTAGATCTGTGTGCTTAAAAAAAAAACTGTCCATAAGGAGCAGGATCAATTGAGTCTTCTCCTCCGATGGTCCTCTGCAAGCATAAGCAAAATAATTTTGTGAGAAGTCATTTTGTTTGTTTTGAAAGACATTTTGTTTTCAATTTTACACCTTAATTTATCTGTTGAATTTTATAATTTTTTTTCTATATATTCAAATTTACATTTAAGTGTTTAATTATTTTTTTTGTCTATATATTCAAAAATTTTGACTATCTGTTCAATTTTTTTCTCTATCTATGTAACTTTTTGTCTAGATTTTATTATCAGTTCAATTTTAATCTCTTATCTGTTCAAATATCTATCTCAAATTTCTTATCTGTTCAGCAAACCAGTCACAATCTTCAATTTATTTTTATCTGTTCAATTATATTATCTGTTGAAATACACCAAACCAGGATCTGTTGCAATCTTTCTTTCTCTCTTTCTTGTTCTTTCTCTCTATCTGTTGAAATTCTTTCTCAAAAATAATCCAGTATATATATATCTGTTTAATTTTTTAATTATTTTTATCTGCTTAATTTTTAATTTTTTTTGTTTCATTTACAACTATCTGTTGCAATTTGTTTCATCATACAACAACAACACAGATCAACAACTTAAAAAAAAAGGGGAAAGAGGAGGAATTAGATCTGTGTGCTTGAAAAAAAAAACTATCCATAAGGAGCAGGATCAATGGAGTCTTCTCCTCCGATGGTCCTCTGAAGGCATTGAGTAAATTAATTTATTGAGAAGTCCTTTTGTTTGTTTTGGAAGACGTTTTCTTTTCAATTTTACTCCTTAATTTTTCTGTTGAATTTTTAATTTTTTTTTCGTATATGTTCAAATTTACATTTAAGTGTTTAATTATTTTTTTTTCTTTATATATTCAAAAATTTTGACTATCTGTTCAATTTTTTTCTCTATCTGTGCAACTTTTTGTGTACATTTTATTATCAGTTCAATTTTAATCTCTTATCTGTTCAAATATCTATCCCAAATTTCTTATCTGTTCCATAAACCAGTCACAATCTTCAATTTATTTTTATCTGTTCAATTTTATTATCTTTTGAAATACACCAAACCAGGATCTGTTGCAATCTTTCTTTCTCTCTCCCTTGTTCTTTCTCTCTATCTGTTGAAATTCTTTCTCAAAAATAATCCAGTATATATATATATATATCTGTTCAATTTTTTTATTATCTTTATCTGCTTAATTTTTCATTTTTTTTGGTTCATTTACAACTATCTGTTGCAATTTGTTTATCATACAACAACAACACATATCAACAACTTTAAAAAAAAAAAAGGCAAAGAGGAGGACTTAGATCTGTGTGATAGAGAAAAAAAAAAACTTTCCATATGTCGCAGGATCAATGGAGTCTTCTCCTCCGATGGTACTCTGTAGGCATGAAGTAAAATAATTTGGTGAGAAGTCCTTTTATTTATTTTGAAAGACGTTTTGTTTTCAATTTTACTCCTTAATTTATCAGTTGAATATTTTATTTTATTTTTCTATGTGTTCAAATTTATATTTAAGTGTTTAATTTTTTTTTTGTCTATATATTCCAAAATTTTCACTATCTGTTCAATTTTTTTCTCTATCTGTGCAACATTTTGTCTAGATTTTATTATCAGTTCAATTTTAATCTCTTATCTGTTCAAATATCTATCCAAAATTTCTTATCTATTCTACAAGCCAATCACAATCTTCAAATTATTTTTATCTGTTTAATTTTATTACTTGTTGAAATACACCAAACCAGGATCTGTTGCAATCTTTCTTTTTCTCTCTCTTGTTCTTTCTCTTTATCTATTGAAATTCTTTCTCAAAAATAATCCAGTATATATATATCTGTTCAATTTTTTTTATTATTTTTATCTGCTTAATTTTTAATTTTTTTTGGTTCATTTACAACTATCTGTTGCAATTTGTTTCATCATACAACAACACAGATCAAGCACTTAAAAAAAAAGAAAAAAAGAAGAAGAAGAAGAAGAAAAGGATGAGTAATTAGATCTGCGTGCTTAAAAAAAAACTGTCCATAAGGAGCATGATCAATTGAGTCTTCTCCTCCGATGGTCCTCTGCAAGCATAAGGAAAATAATTTTGTCAGAAGTCATTTTGTGTGTTTTGAAAGACGTTTTGTTTTCAATTTTACTCCTTAATTTATCTGTTGAATTTTATAATTTTTTTTCTATATGTTCAAATTTACATTTAAGTGTTTAATTATTTTTTTTGTCTATATATTCAAAAATTTTGACTATCTGTTCAATTTTTTTTTGTCTATATATTTCAAAATTTTGACTATCTGTTCAATTTTTTTCTCTATCTGTGCAACTTTTTGTCTAAATTTTATTATCAGTTCAATTTTAGTCTCCTATGTGTTCAAATAACTATCCATAATTTCTTATCTGTTCTACAAGCCAGTCATAATCTTCAAATTATTTTTATCTGTTCAATTATATTATTTGTTGAAATACACCAACCCAGGATCTGTTGTAATCTTTCTTTCTCTCTCTCTTGTTCTTTCTCTCTATCTGTTGAAATTCATTCTAAAAAATAATCCAGTATATATATATATTTGTTCTATTTTTTATTATTTTTATCTGCTTAATTTTTAATTTTTTTTTCATTTACCACTATCTGTTGCAATTTGTTTCATCATACAACAACAACACAGATCAACAACTTAAAAAAACAAAAGACAAAGAGGAGGAATTAGATCTGTGTGCTAGAAAAAAAAAATTTCCATATGGAACAGGATCAATGGAGTCTTCTCATCCGATGGTCCTCTGCAGCCATTGAGTAAAATAATTTTGTGGGAAGTCCTTTTGTTTGTTTGAAAAGACGTTTTGTTTTCAATTTTACTCCTTAATTTATTGTTGAATATTTTCTTTTATTTTTCTATATGTTCAAATTTACATTTAAGTGTTTAATTATTTTTTTTGTCTATATATTCCAAAATTTTGACTATCTGTTCAATTTTTTTCTCTATCTGTGCAACTTTTTGTCTAGATTTTATTATGAGTTCAATTTTAATCTCTTATCTGTTCAAATATCTATACAAAATTTCTTATCTGTTCTACAAGCCAGTCACAATCTTCAAATTATTTTTATTTGTTCAATTTTATAATCTGTTGAAATACACCAAACCAGGATCTGTTGCAATCTTTCTTTCTCTCTCTCTTGTTCTTTCTCTCTATCTGTGGAAATTCTTTCTAAAAAATAATCCAGTATATATATCTGTTCAATATTTTTATTATTTTGATCTGCTTAATTTTTAATTTTTTTTGTTAATTTACAACTATCCGTTGCAATTTCTTTCATCATACAACAACACAGATCAACAAATTAAAAAAAAAAAGGAAAAAGAGGAGGAATTAGATCTGTGTGCTAGAAAAAAAAAAGCTTTCCATATGGAGCAGGATCAATGGAGTCTTCTCCTCCGATGGTCGTCTGCTGGCATTGAGTAAAATAATTTGGGGAGAAGTCATTTTGTTTATTTTAAAAGACGTTTTGTTTTCAATTTTACCCCTTAATTTACTTGTTGAATATTTTTTTTTCTTGTATATGTTCAAATTTACATTTAAGTGTTTAATTATTTTTTTTGTCTATATATTCAAAAATTTTGACTATCTGTTCATTTTTTTATCTATTTGTGCAACTTTTTGTCTAAATTTTATTATCAGTTCAATTTTAGTCTCTTATCTGTTCAAATATCTATCCAAAATTTCTTATCTGTTCTACAAGCCAGTCATAATCTTCAAATTATTTTTATCTGCTCAATTATATTATCTGTTGAAATACACCAAACCAGGATCTGTTGCAATATTTCTTTATCTCTCTCTTGTTCTTTCTCTCTATCTGTTGAAATTCATTCTAAAAAATAATCCAATATATATATATATATATTTGTTCTATTTTTTATTATTTTTATGAGCTTAATTTTTAATTTTTTTTTTCATTTACAACTATCTGTTGCAATTTGTTTCATCATACAACAACAACACAGATCAACAATTTAAAAAAAAAAAAAAAAGACAAAGAGGAGGAATTAGATCTGTGTGCTAGAAAAAAAAAACTTTCCATATGGAACAGGATCAATGGAGTCTTCTCCTCTGATGGTCCTCTGCAGGCATTGAGTAAAATAATTTGGTGAGAAGTCCTTTTGTTTGTTTGAAAAGACGTTTTGTTTTCAATTTTACTCCTTAATTTATCTGTTGAATATTTTATTTTATTTTTCTATATGTTTAAATTTACATTTAAGTGTTTAATTATTTTTTTTGTCTATATATTCCAAAATTTTGACTATCTGTTTAATTTTTTTCTCTATCTATGCAACTTTTTGTCTAGATTTTATTATCAGTTCAATTTTAATCTCTTATCTGTTCGAATATCTATACAAAATTTCTTATCTGTTCTACAAGCCAGTCACAATTTTCAAATTATTTTTATCTGTTCAATTTTATTATCTGCTGAAATACACCAAACCAGGATCTGTTGCAATCTTTCTTTCTCTCTCTCTCTTGTTCTTTCTCTTTATCTGCGGAAATTCTTTCTAAAAAATAATTCAGTATATATATATCTGTTCAATATTTTTATTATTTTTATCGACTTTATTTTTAATTTTTTTTGTTAATTTACAACTATCTGTTGCAATTTGTTTCATCATACAACAACACAGATCAACAAATTAAAAAAAAAAAAAAGGAAAAAGAGGAGGAATTAGATCTGTGAGCTAGAAAAAAAAAACTTTCCATATGGAGCAGGATCAATGGAGTCTTCTCCTCCGATGGTCGTCTGCTGGCATTGAGTAAAATAATTGGGTGAGAAGTCATTTTGTTTGTTTTAAAAGACGTTTTGTTTTCAATTTTACCCCTTAATTTACCTGTTGAATATTTTTTTTCTTCTATATGTTCGAATTTATATTTAAGTGTTTAATTATTTTTTTTGTGTATATATTCCAAAATTTTGACTATCTGTTCAATTTTTTTTTCTATCTGTGCAACATTTTGTCTAGATTTTATTATGAGTTCAATTTTAATCTCTTATCTATTCAAATATCTATCCAAAATTTCCTATCTGTTCTACAAGCAAGTCACAATCTTCAAATTATTTTTGTCTGTTCAATTTTATTATCTGTTAAAATACACCAAACCAGGATCTGTTGCAATATTTCTTTCTCTCTCTCTCTTGTTCTTTCTCTCTATCTGTGAAAATTCTTTCTAAAAAATAATCCAGTATATATATCTGTTCAATATTTTTATTATTTTTATCTGCTTAATTTTTAATTTTTTTGTTAATTTACAACTATCTGTTGCAATTTGTTTCATCATACAACAACAACACAGATCAACAAATTAAAAAAAAAAAAGATGAGGAATTAGATCTGTGTGCTAGAAAAAAAAAATTCCATATGGAGCAGGATCAATGGAGTCTTCTCCTCCGATGGTCGTCTGCTGGCATTGAGTAAAATAATTGGGTGAGAAGTCATTTTGTTTGTTTTAAAAGACGTTTTGTTTTCAATTTTACTCCTTAATTTACCTGTTGAATATTTTTTTTTTCTTCTATATGTTCAAATTTACATTTAAGTGTTTAATTATTTTTTTTGTCTATATATTCAAAAATTTTGACTATCTGTTCAATTTTTTTCTCTATCTGTGCAACTTTTTGTTTAGATTTTATTATCAGTTCAATTTTAATCTCTTATCTTTTCAAATATCTATCCCAAATTTTCTTATATGTTCAACAAACCAGTCACAATCTTCAATTTATTTTTATCTGTTCAATTTTATTATCTGTTGAAATACACCAACCTAGGATCTGTTGAAATCTTTCTTTCTCTCTCTCTTATTCTTTCTCTCTATCTGGTGAAATTCATTCTAAAAAATAATCCTATATGTATATCTATTCGTTCTATTTTTTATTATTTTTATCTGCTTAATTTTTAATTTTTTTTGTTCATTTACAACTATCTGTTGCAATTTGTTTCATCATACAACAACAACACAGATCAACAACTTAAAAAAAAACAAAAAAACAAAGAGGTGGAATTAGATCTGTGTGCTAGTAAAAAAAAAAAAAAACTTTCCATATGGAACAGGATCAATGGAGTCTTCTCCTCCGATGGTCCTCTGCAGGCATTGATTAAAATAATTTGGTAAGCAATCTTTTTTTTTTTTTTTTTTTTTGAAAGACGTTTTGTTTTCAATTTTACTACTTAATTTATCTGTTGAATATTTTTTTTTTTTATATATGTTCAAATTTACATCTAAGTGTTTAATTATTTTTTTTTGTCAATATATTCCAAAATTTTGACTATCAGTTCAATTTTTTTCTCTATCTGTGCAACTTTTTGTGTAGATTTTATTATCAGTTCAATTTTAATCTCTTATCTGTTCAAATATCTATCCAAAATTTCTTATCTGTTCTACAAGCCAGTCACAATCTTCAAATTATTTTTATCCGTTCAATTTTTTTATCTGTTGAAATACACCAAACCAGAATCTGTTGCAATCGTTCTTTCTCTCTCTCTCTCTTGTTCTTTCTCTCTATCGATGGAAATTCTTTCTCAAAAATAATTCAGTATATATATCTGTTCAATTTTTTTATTATTTTTATCTGCTTAATTTTTAATTTGTTTTTGGTTCATTTACAACTATCTGTTGCAATTTTTTCGTCATACAACAACAACACAGATTAACAACTTAAAAAAAAAAGAAAAAAAAAAGAAAAAAAAAGAAAAAGAACAAGAAGAACAAGAAGAAAAAGAGGTGGAATTAGATCTGTGCGCTTAAAAAAAAAATTGTTCATAAGGAGCATGATCAATGGAGTCTTCTCCTCCGATGGTCCCCTGCAGGCATTGAGTAAAATAATTTGGTGAGAAGTCTTTTTGTTTGTTTTGAAAGACGTTTTGTTTTCAATTTTATTCCTTAATTTATCTGTTGAATTTTTTAATTTTTTTTCTATATGTTCAAATTTACATTTAAGTGTTTAATTTTTTTTTTGTCTATATATTCAAAAAATTTGGCTATCTGTTCAATTTTTTTCTCTATTTGTGCAGCTTTTTGTCAAGATTTTATTATCAGTTCAATTTTAATCTAATATTTGTTCAAATATCAATCCCAAATTTCTTATCTGTTCAACAAACTAGTCACAATCTTCAATTTATTTTTATCTGTTCAATTTTATTATCTGTTGAAATACAATAAAACCAGGATCTGTTGCAATCTCACTTTCTCTCTCTCTTGTTCTTTCTCTCTATCTGTTGAAATTCTTTCTCAAAAATAATCCAGTATATATATATATATCTGTTCAATTTTTTTGTTATTATTATCTGTAGGCCCCTGATCCACCTGCTCGCCTCTCGGAGCATAGGACTGCTGCACTGACTGGGACGACGAAGCCCCCGGATTGGCCCTCGAGGCCTGCACAGACTGAGCTGGCTGAAAACTCTGCGTCTGTCTAGAACCAGACGCTCCTGAAGTGGCACTCAACCGTGGGCAAAACCTCTTCATGTGCCCAGGCTATCCACACTGATAACAAGACAAGGGCTGCCCCCTGCCCGAACTCTGACTCTGCGGTCTAGCTGACGAAGAAGCAGCTCTCTGACCCCCGCCCTTCTGCGGGCAAACTGAAGCCTTGTGACCCGACTGGCCACACTTGTAACAGGTGAACTCTCCCTGACTGCCCCTCCCGGAGCCTGCACTCGGTACTGGGAAAGTCGACCTGGCCAAACCACCCTGGGACGGCTGAGGGTTATAACCCCTCTGCCTCCTACCATCACCCTGTCCCTCTTGGCCCCTCTTGGAGCCTCCATGTTTCTCCTCCTCTCCCTCCTACATCATCAGCTCCATATGAGCTGCAGCATCCACCAAATGCCTGTACTCTCGAATGTAAGGTCCACCAACTTGCAACTTGAGGTCTCACCTCAACTTCCGCTCAAACTCGTAGCAACGGCGTTCCTCTGTCGCCACAAGTTCAGGTGCAAACCTGGACAAGCTAGTAAATGTAGCCTCAAACTCGGCCACAGATAAACCCTCCTGCTTAAGCTTGCTAAACTGATCCCTCAGTCTCTCTCTAGCCACTGCAGATAAAAACCTCTCCTGGAAAGCATTCACAAACGCCTCCCATGTACCACCCACACGAACTTTCTCATACTTCCACCATTGACCTGCATCTCCCTTCAGCTGGAAGGATGCCAAGGTCACTTTCAATGCTCCGTCCTCAATGCCTAGCATCTCGAACGTTTTACTCATCTGTTCTAGCCACTCGTCTGCCTTCAGTGGCTCCTTAGGATCCCCAATAAACTCCTCCGGGTTAGACCGGAAGAACTCCCTTCTCAAGAAGGAAGGCCCTGCCTCAGCTGCCTGATTCCCTGCTCTAAGAATACCCAGAGCTCCTGCTATCTCCTGGGCCAAGGCACTCATGGCCTGCTGACCCGCTGGCTCAGCCACGTTGGCCTGACCAACCCCCTCCTAAACTACCGGAATCTTTTGAACTGCCAGAATTTCATCCGGTAATGGCACTTCCTGCCTCCTAGGCCTACCACGCCTACCACCTCTTGCTCGTCCTGACATCCTAATAAAGGTAACACAGAACGTTAGCACATTTATAAACGTGCCAAAACTAAACACTCACGTCCTAATGCATGGACAACTGTAATTCATTCCACGTAAGCACATAAACACATAAGCACTTACGAATTTCATTTCCGGATAATGATAGTCCGAAGGCGTTACTAGAGTACCGGTTAGAAACAGCATTGATCAAGTGCTTTTTCCAACAAGACTCCCAGAAACCCAAAGATCCAATCAACATCCTAGAAACTAAATCCCATACCCAAATAATCATATAAGCATGTTATCACACAAGCATATAACAGTACACCTAAGTCTCTAACAAGCGAGACAAACCCATTGTGATCCTAATCACTTCCCACGTACCCAAAGTGTTCGAACCCGGTACGCTCTGATACCAAGTTGTAACGCCCTCAAAATAATGACATTAATCCCAACAATATAGACATGCTATGATATATAAAAGATCCACATCCTTCCATTCATCAGAGTTGTACTACAAAAAGTATTACATGTTAACAACAAAAGCAAATGCCCTAAGGGCTTACAGCTTTCCAAGTTAACACTTGGTTACACAAAAGTAGAGTGCTAACTCATTTACACATTAAGCCCTTGGCTTGAATTTACATGTAATACAACAAAAGGAAAGACAACCAAAAAGTCTGTCCGCCACTAGCCTTCCAAGCTAAGTCCTTGGAGGTGGCATGCTGCCAGTACCTGAAAATGATGTTCCCATATAGGGTGAGCCACAGCCCAGTAGAAATATACTAAACCAGTTATGAATAATGACTAAAAGATTAACAGTTGATAGATGGTCAACACTTTTACATTCTTTCATAACATAACCCAATTCCAAGACACTTAAGTCTATATTTCCTTTCGTTTCCATTTCCATTCCTTTTACTTGCCATTTCATAACCTTGGCTCAGAACCTGGCCAAACATCTCACATGAGACAAACACTCATGCCAACACGTTTTACTTCAACAAAGATAAACATAACAGTTATATCAATACTTCAAAGACAAGCACATACGCTCTGTCAATACATTTCTAGATAAGCATACACGCTCTATCTCCGGAGTTCATCCCCTATCTCCTCCCAACAACATTCGGCTTAGAGGTCCATCCCCTATCTTCCCCTAAACCGTGGAGTACATCCCCTATCTTCTCCAACACAACACAATGCATATAAACAACAATTATATACATCACAAATCAACACAATTAATTAATCAATGTAATTAGGACATTCTCCATAATTAACATCACAGCCCTTAGGTTCCAATTTCATTAATGTTTCAACATTAATTCCATGTTTTTATACTAAACATGCTTCTAGGTTTATTATAGACAAAACCCCAACTTTTGTAAAATTACACAATGGCCCAAAGTTTTCCAAAATTACACAACAACTACCAACATATCAAAATGCTAAAATTCAAAGACAAAACTCATAAAGAGGAGTAGGATATCCCTACCTCAAAGATTTAGCTCAAAAGGAGATGATGCCCAACACCCAACTTGCTCCAAAATCAAAGATTTTCCGATTAAAACGAAGCCCTCGACAACCTCTATCTTTTTAACAAAGGCCCTTGGGTAGGAAATCACCCTAGGTAGATCAATTCTTAGAGAGAGTGCAAGTATAGTGAGAGAAGCTCTCAAAACAAGAGTTTGAAGAAGATAAAGTTTAGAAAAAGTGATGTTTAGTTCGGTGCTGCCTTGCTGATATAAACAGGCTCGCTCGAGCGAAGACTCGGTCGCTCGAGCGACCAGACACAACAATTGAACTCGCTCGAGCGAAGATAAGCTCGCTCGAGCCAACAGTGCAAATTTTCTGATTTGCAATACGACGCTCGCTCGAGCCAAGAAATGCAACCTTCAGGTCTGGGCCAGACGCAACCTGCGCTCGAGCGAAGCCATCCTGGCTCGAGCCACCAGACACAAAAACTACCCTCGCTCGAGCGACCAAACCCTCGCTCGAGCGACCAGCCAAAAATCTGGGCAGCAACACTTGGCTCCCAAACTCAACCAACCTGTAACAAACCTGCCCAACACATCCTATAACTCAAATACAAAGCAAGAAATGATGTAAACAAGACAATACTCAACTACCAACATCCACGGACACACGTCCGGATCACTGTACAACAAGGGGTAAACCCGGGACCGCTATATACTCCTTAATTTATCTGTTGAATTTTTTTATTTTTTTCTATATGTTCAAATTTACATTTAAGTGTTTAATTTTTTTTTGTCTATATATTCCAAAATTTTGGCAATCTATTCAATTTTTTTCTCTATTTGTGCAGCTTTTTGTCTAGATTTTATTATCAGTTCAATTTTAATCTAATATCTGTTCAAATATCAATCTCAAATTTCTTATCTGTTCAACAAACCAGTCACAATCTTCAATTTATTTTTATCTGTTCAATTTTATTATCAGTTGAAATACACCAAACCAGGATCTGTTGCAATCTTTCTTTCTTTCTCTCTTGTTCTTTCTCTCTATCTGTTGAAATTCATTCTAAAAAATAATCCAGTATATATATATATATATATTTGTTCAATAATTTTATTATTTTTATCTGCTTAATTTTTAATTTTTTTGGGTTCATTTTCAACTATATGTTGCATTTTGTTTCATCATACAACAACAACACAGATCAACAACTTAAAAAAAAAAAAAAAGAGGAGGAATTAGATCTGTGTTAGAAAAAAAAAAAAACTTTCCGTATGGAGCAGGATCAATGGAGTCTTCTCCACCGATGGTCCTCTGCAGGCATTGAGTAAAATAATTTGGTGAGAAGTGCTTTTGTTTGTTTTGAAAGACGTTTTGTTTTCAATTTTACCCCTTAATTTACCTGTTGAATATTTTTTTTTCTATACGTTCAAATTTACATTTAAGTGTTTAATTATTTTTTTTTTGTCTATATATTCAAAAATTTTGACTATCTGTTCAATTTTTTTCCTCTATCCGTGCAACTTTTTGTCTAGATTTTATTATCAGTTCAATTTTAATCTCTTATCTGTTCAAATATCTATCCAAAATTTCTTATCTGTTCTACAAGCCAGTAACAACCTTCAAATTATTTTTATCCGCTCACTTTTATTATCTGTTGAAATACACCAAACCAGGATCTGTTGCAATCTTTCTTTCTCTCTCTCTTGTTCTTTCTCTCTATGTCATGACCCCAAACTGCCCCTAGTGGAATGGTGCCGTGATGGCCAGTAATCCGAGATTACCGAAGGCCAACTTACAAAGATCACACACAAACAGAGTATACATATGGGGCTAACATGTGCGGAAGCAATACATTTAATTCTAAATAGTCCATAAGAGCCGTGCATAGATCAAATGAATTGGCATACATCTTTACATAGCTTTACAACTTGAAATACAAACAAAATAATATGCATATTACATCTTAACAAAAGGCTCCTCAAGCCGACATAAACAAAATACACGAAGTACAAGGTCAAAAAGCATAATCTTCATGGTTGCCGACGTAAACGCAAATGCCGACTTAAACAAAAAATGCCGACATCCTTGATGCCGACCTAACATGCATACTAAACATCGGGCAAAAAACACACATCTCGGCGAAGCCGACTTCTTGCTTGAAACCTACATATATATAGAGAGGGTGAGCTTGGATACTCAGTGAATGGTACAAGTAATAAAGGTTTTAATGAATGATTTCCCGAGGTTCTTGTCAAAACTATACATATATCATAGCTTGTTCAAAACATGTACTTAACATAACGTATACAAAACATACTTGGCATAACTTGTGTCAAAACATACTTGAGCTTTCAAAACTTATTTACCTACTTATCAAAACATAGGATGAACCGTATTCATCAATCTTGATCTTACAAAACTTGCAAACTTGTGTGACTTAGGCCCGTAGCCCTTTTTCACCTTGAGACTTATGTGACTTAGGCCCGTAGCCCTTTTTCACCTTGAGACTTGTGTGACTTAGGCCCGTAGCCCTTTTTCACCTTGAGACTTATGTGACTTAGGCCCGTAGCCTTTTTTTCACCTTGAGACTTGTGTGACTTAGGCCCGTAGCCCTTTTTCACCTTGAGACTTATGTGACTTAGGCTCGTAGCCTTTTTCACCTTGAGACTTGTGTGACTTAGGCCCGTAGCCCTTTTTCACCTTGAGACTTATGTGACTTAGGCCCGTAGCCTTTTTTCACCTTGAGACTTATGTGACTTAGGCCCGTAGCCCTTTTTCACAAAATGGTGCTGTGAAAGTTTAGAGTCCTCCAGCACAAGGGACCTATGTTACAAGGGCTTAAGTCCCCCAGTAACACGAAAGGCTTCCATGAATGTCATCAAAACAAAGCTTACTTGATACATAAAACTTAAACTTGACTTACAAAATAGGGATAATCATTCATGCTTGATCAAATACTTTTCTAAAACAAAGTAAAGCTTTAACAAATCTTTATAACAGAACTTTATTAAAAATACCACTCACTTAGTTCTTGGGACGTCGGGATCAAGGCAAAAGTCCAAGTCCTACAATCACATGGCAAAGTCTTCTGAACATACTTCTTAAAACAAGTCTTACATGCATGCAAATGATCTCGGGAAAACATGCTGGAAGTCAAAACACTGTTTTACATATCAGAAAGACATGCTGGGTACCAACCAGGTCTTAGCCGAGGTCCCACACCTCCTGGCCGAGGTATGGTTACCAAGGCTCCGGCGTGCGGCTGCATGTCGAGGTTCATGCGAGACAAGCTAAAGGTGTGAGTGATCATGCAAGGTAGGCCAAGGTGAGATACGATGCTTGGCCTAAGTGTGAGGTCTAGGTAAGAGTGATCTCGGTGACTACACTTCGGGAAGTGTAGTTTGGAAATCTGGGTTTCCACCCGTGAAGAACATGAACATGAAGAACATGAATGAGATGAATGCCAAAACCATAACTTATTTATACAAAATCTGGGTTTTCATGCTATGAGTTCGAAAACATGGACCTGGGCACCCATACTTGAAGATCATATGAAAACAAACACAAAAACATGAATCTTGGCATGAGCTTTCGGATCAAAACATGACTTTTCTTGAAGAACACTTGAATATCATTTTCTCTTTCCAAAACCGAACTTCAAAGCAATGCATGGCTTACAAATCATATTCAATCATGCAATGCAATAACATAAACATAAAGAACAACATGAGCAGATCAAGAATCTAACCTTAGAACACGGATCTAACGGTTCGATCTCTAGGGATCAAGCTTGGAAATCTATTCTCCTTCAAGAACTCCTCCTTCTCTCCTCTAGAGCTTCTCTCTCCTCTTCAAAACAAAGACATAACAAATGATAGGTTTCTCTCCCTCTGCCGGCTGATTTAACACTCAGCTCGGACACGTGGCAACAGTTGGTTGGTTCTCCTCAAAAAGGTGATAGATTGACAAGACATGTGTAAGACAAAGCGTATCTAACAAGCTACACGGCAAGGCACTCCGGCAAGTGATGACATCGGCTAAGGACAAAGCTTCGGCAACTAAGATGACAATGACCTCGGCTAGGAAGGACAACACTTGACTAAGCTGTGCCACACCTCGATCTAGGTCATACCACTCCAGGACAAGATCACTTCGGTACAAAGATAACATCTCGGCCTAGATAATACATATCTCGGCCTTGGCAATGAACACCTCGGCCCAGATGGTGACATCTCGGCCAATATGCCTTAGTGAAGGTGGAGGTCAACCAAAGTGGTTCTAGGCTTAAGATGACCTCGGCTTGGAATGATCTAGGCTTGACATAACTTTGGCTTAGCATGACTTAGGCTTAACATAACCTAGGCTTATCATGACCTAGGCTTGGGGACAGCAAAGAAGGAACAGAAAATACAAGCAACACTTAAGCATAGCAAGACAAGATTCATGAATGCAACTTAACATGGCAAATCATATACGTACAAAACATGACAAGATTCATGAATGTTAACTTAACAAAGCATGGTTATGCAAATGCACATGAACATGACTAAGCCATAAAATGCGGGTCGTTACACTCTATCTGTTGAAATTCTTTCTCAAAAATAATCCAGTATATATATCTGTTCGATTTTTTTATTATTTTTATCTGCTTAATTTTTAATTTTTTTGGTTCATTTATAACTATTTGTTGCAATTTGTTTCATCATAAAAAAACAGCACAGATCAACAACTTAAAAAAAAAAAGAAAAAAAAAGAAAGAAAGAAATGAAGAACAAGAAGAAAAAGAGGAGGAATTAGATCTGTGTGCTTGAAAAAAAAAAGAAACTATCCATAAGGAGCAGGATCAATAAAGTCTTCTCCTCTGATGGTCCTCTGCAGGCATTGAGTAAAATAATTTGGTGAAAAGTCCTTTTTTTTGTTTTGAAAGACATTTTGTTTTCAATTTTACTCCTTAATTTATCTGTTGAATTTTTTATTTTTTTTTCTATACGGATAAATTTACATTTAAGTGTTTAATTATTTTGTTTTGTCCATATATTCAAAAATTTTAACTATCTGTTCAATTTTTTTCTCTGTCTGTGCAACTTTTTGTCTACATTTTATTATCAGTTCAATTTTAATCTCTTATCTGTTCAAATATCTATCCCAAATTTCTTATTTGTTCAACAAACCAGTCATAATCTTCAATTTATTTTTATCTATTCAATTTTATTATCTGTTGAAATACACCAAACTAGGATCTGTTACAATCTTTCTTTCTCTCTCTCTTGTTCTTTCTCTCTATCTGTTGAAATTCATTCTCAAAAATAATCCAGTACATATATATATATATATCTGTTCAATATTTCTATTATTTTTATCTGCTTAATTTTTAATTTTTTTGGGTTCATTTACAACTATCTGTTGCAATTTGTTTCTTCATACAACAACAACACAGATCAACAACTTAAAAAAAAAAGGAAAAAGAAGAGGAATTAGATCTGTGTGTTAGAAAAAAAAATTCCATATGGAGCAGGATCAATGGAGTCTTCTCATCTGATGGTCCTCTGCAGGCATTGAGTAAAATAATTTGGTGTGAAGTCCTTTTGTTTATTTTGAAAGACGTTTTGTTTTCAATTTTACCCCTTAATTTACCTGTTGAATATTTTTTTTTCTATATGTTCAAATTTATATTTAAGTGTTTAATTATTATTTTTTTGTCTATATATTCCAAATTTTTGACTATCTGTTGAATTTTTTTCTCTATCTGTGCAACTTTTTGTCTAGATTTTATTTCAGTTCAATTTTAATATCTTATCTGTTCAAATATCTATCCAAAATTTCTTATCTGTTCTACAAGCCAGTAACAACCTTCAAATTATTTTTATCTGTTCACTTTTATTATCTGTTGAAATACACCAAACCAGGATCTGTTGCAATCTTTCTTTCTCTCTTTCTTGTTCTTCCTCTCTATCTGTTGAAATTCTTTCTCAAAAATAATCCAGTATATATATCTGTTCGATTTTTTTATTATTTTGATCTTCTTAATTTTTAATTTTTTTTGGTTCATTTACAACTATCTGTTGCAATTTGTTTCATCATACAACAACAACACAGATCAACAACATAAAAAAAAAAGAGAAAAAAAAGAAGAACAAGAAGAAAAAGATGAGGAATTAGATCTGTGTGCTTAAAAAAAAAAACTGGCCATAAGGAGCAGCATCAATGGAGTCTTCTCCTCCAATGGTCCTCTGCAGGCATTGAGTAAAATAATTTGGTGAGAAGTCCTTTTGTTTGTTTTGAAAGACGTTTTGTTTTCAATTTTACTCCTTAATTTATCTGTTGAAATTTTTTTTTTCTATACGTATAAATTTATATTTAAGTGTTTAATTATTTTTTTTTTTCTATATATTCAAAAATTTTGACTATCTGTTTAATTTTTTTCTCTATCTGTGCAACTTTTTGTCTAGATTTTATTATCAGTTCAATTTTAATCTCATATCTGTTCAAATATTTATCCCAAATTTCTTATCTGTTCAACAAACCAGTCACAATCTTCAATTTATATCTGTTCAAATATCTATTCCTTCTCTCTCTCTTGTTCTTTCTCTCTATATGTTGAAATTCTTTCTCAAAAATAATCCAGAATATATATATATCTGTTCAATTTTTTTATTATTTTTATTTGCTTAATTTTTAATTTTTTTGGTTCATTTACAACTATCTGTTGCAATTTGTTTCATCATACAACAATAACATAAATCAACAACTTAAAAAAAAAAAGAAAAAAAGAAAGAAAAGAAGAACAAGAAGAAAAAGAGGAGGAATTAGATCTGTTCAATTTTATTATCTGTTGAAATACACTAAACTAGGATCTGTTGCAATCTTTCTTTCTCTCTCTCTTGTTCTTTCTCTCTATCTGTTAAAATTCTTTCTCAAAAATAATCCAGTATATATATATCTGTTCAATTTTTTTTTATTATTTTTATCTTCTTAATTTTTTTTGTTCATTTACAACTATCTGTTGCAATTTGTTTCATCATACAACAACAACACAGATCAACAACTTAAAAAAAAAGAAAAAAAGAGAGGAGGAATTAGATTTGTGTGCTTCAAAAAAAAAAAACTGTCCATAAGGAGCAGGATCGATGGAGTCTTCTCCTCCGATGGTCCTCTGCAGGTATTAAGTAAAATAATTTGGTGAGAAGTCCTTTTGTTTGTTTTGAAAGACGTTTTGTTTTCAATTTTACTCCCTAATTTATCTGTTGAATTTTTTATTTTATTTCTATATGTTCAAATTTACATTTAAGTGTTTAATTATTATTTTTTTGTCTATATATTAAAAATTTTTGACTATCTGTTAAATTTTTTTCTCTATCTGTGAAACTTTTTTACTAGATTTTATTATCAGTTCAATTTTAATCTGATATCTGTTCAAATATCTATCCCAATTTTCTTATCTGTGCAACAAACCAGTCACAATCTTCAAATTATTTTTATCTGTTCAGTTTTATTATCTGTTAAAATACACCAAACCAAGATCTGTTGCAATCTTTCTTTCTCTCTCTCTTGTTCTTTCTCTCTATCTGTTGAAATTCTTTCTCAAAAATAATCCAATATAAATATATATTTGTTCAATTTTTTATTATTTTTATTTGCTTAATTTTTAATTTTTTTGGTTCATTTACAACTATCTGTTGCAATTTGTTTCATCATACAACAACAACACAAATCAACAACTTAAAAAAAAAAAAGAAAAAAAAAAGAGGAATAAGAAGAAAAAGAAGAGGAATTAGATCTGTGTGCTTGAAAAAAAAAATTGTCCATAAGGTGCAGGATCAATGGAGTCTTCTCCTCCGATGGTCTTCTGCAGGCATTGAGTAAAATAATTTGGAGAGAAGTCATTTTGTTTGTTTTGAAAGACGTTTTGTTTTCAATTTTACTCCTTAATTTATCTGTTGAATTTTTTTATTTTTTCTCTGTAACGCCCTCAAAATAATAACATTTAATTCCCACAATATAAACATGCTATGATATAAAAAGGTCCACATCCTTCCATTCATCAGAGTTTTATTACAAAAAGTATCACATGTTAACAACAAAAGCAAATGCCCTAAGGGCTTACAGCTTTCCAAGTTAACACTTGGTTACACAAAAGTAGAGTGCTAACTCATTTACACATAAAGCCCTTGGCCTGAATTTACATGTAATACAACAAAAGGAAAGACAACCAAAAAGTCTGTCCGCCACTAGCCTCCCAAGCTAAGTCCTTGGAGGTGGCATGCTTCCTGTACCTGAAAATGATGTTCCCATATAGGGTGAGCCACAGCCCAGTAGAAATATACTAAACCAATTATGAACAATGACTAAAAGATTAACAGTTAATAGATGGTCAACGCTTTTACATTCATTCATAACATAACACAATTCCAAGACACTTAAGTCTATATTTCCTTTCATTTCCTTTTACTTGCCATTTCATAACCTTGGCTCAGAACCTGGCCAAACATCACACATGAGACAAACACTCATGCCAACACTTTTTACTTCATCAAAGATAAACATAACAGTTATATCAATACTTCCAACGACAAGCATATCCGCTCTGTCAATACACTTCTAGATAAGCATACCAGCTCTATCTACGGAGTTCATCCCCTATCTCCTCCCAACAACATCCGGTTTAGAGGTCCATCCCCTATCTTCCCCTAAACCGTGGAGTACATCCCCTATCTCCTCCAACACAACACAACACAATGCATATAAACAACAATTATATACATCACAAATCAATACAATTAATTATCCAAATTAATCAATCAATGTAATTAGGGCATTCTCCATAATTAACATCACAACCCTTAGGTTCCAATTTTCTTAATGTTTCAACATTAATTCCATGTTTCTATACCAAACATGCTTCTAGGCTTATCTTAGATGAAAACCCCCAACTTTTGTAAAATTACACAATGGCCCAAAGTTTCCCAAAATCACACAACAACCCCCAACATATCAAAATGCTAAAATTTAAAGACAAAACTCATAAAGAGGAGTAGGATATCCCTACCTCAAAAGATGAGTTCCAAAGGAGAAGGGCTCAAAACCAAAATGCTTCAAACACCAAACTATTCGGATCAAAAGAACGCCCTCGACGATCTACACCCTTTTTGTGAAGACCAAAGGTGAGCAAAACACCCTAGCTAGATCAATACTAAGAGAGAAGTTAAGGTTTTTGAGTGAGAAGCTCTGAAAATGGCGTTTTTGATAAAGTAAGAGAGAGAAGATAAGTCAAAAAGTGATTTTAAATGCCCAGTCCCACTCAGTTATACGACAGGTCCGCTCGAGCGTAAAGACACAAAAACATGGTCCGCTCGAGCGCAACATTGTCCGCTCGAGCGCCAAGACACAGACACAAAGTTCGTCCGCTCGAGCGTAGATACCAGCCCGCTCGAGCGCAGGTCTCCCCCTCCCAGAACTCTCACCAAAAACACACTGTCCGCTCGAGCGTAACATCACCGCTCGAGCGCAACCAGCTCGAGCGCACCAAACCCGCTCGAGCGTAGGAACCACACTTGCAGAAGTTTTGCAGGTGCACGAAATACTGAATGGGTGCATTCTCCGCTCGAGCTCCAAAATCCCCGCTCGAGCGTACAAGCAATAACAACCTCTCCGCTCGAGCGTAAACATCTCCGCTCGAGCGGACCGGCCAAAACCTGGGCAACTAGACTTGGTTCCTAAGCTCAACCAACCTGCAACAAACCTGCAACAAACCTGCCCAACACATCCTATAACTCAATTACAAAGCAAGAAAGGATGTAAACAAGACAATACTCAACTATCAACATCCACGGACACATGTCCGGATCACTACACAACAAGGGGTAAACCCGGGACCGCTATATTCTCTATATGTTCAAATTTGCATTTAAGTGTTTAATTATTTTTGTTTTGTCTATGTATTCAAAAATTTTGACTATCTGTTCAATTTTTTTCTCTATCTGTGCAACTTTTTGTCTAGATTTTATTATCAGTTCAATTTTAATCTCTTATCTGTTCAAATATCTATCCCAAATTTCTTATCTGTTCAACAAACCAGTCACAATCTTCAATTTATTTTTATCTGTTCAATTTAATTATCGGTTGAAATACACCAAACCAGGATCTGTTGTAATCTTTCTTTCTATCTCTCTTGTTCTTTCTCTATATCTGTTGAAATTTTTTCTAAAAAATAATCCAGTATATATATATCTATTCAATTTTTTTATTATTTTTATCTGCATAATTTTTAATTTTTTTTGGTTCATTTACAACTATCTGTTGCAATTTTTTTCAACATACAACAACAACACAGATCAACAACTTAAAAAAAAAAGAAAAGAAAAGAAGAACAAGAAGAAAAAGAGGAGGAATTAGATCTGTATGCTTGAAAAAAAAAACTGTCCATAAGGGGCAGGATGAATGGAGTCTTCTCGTCCGATGGTCCACTGCAGGCATTGAGTAAAATAATTTGGTGAGAAGTCATTTTGTTTGTTTTGAAAGACGTTTTGTTTTCAATTTTACTCATTAATTTATCTGTTGAATTTTTTAATTTTTTTTTCTATATGTTCAAATTTGGTTTTAAGTGTTTAATTTTTTTTTTGTCTATATATTCAAAAATTTTGACAATCTGTTCAATTTTTTTCTCTATCTGTGCAACTTTTTGTCTAGATTTTATTATCAGTTGAATTTTAATCTCTGATCTGCTCCAATATCTATCCCAAATTTCTGATCTGTTCAACAAACCAATCACAATCTTCAATTTATTTTTATCTGTTCAATTTGATTATCTATTTAAATACACCAAACCAGGATCTGTTGCAATCATTCTTTCTCTCTCTTTTGCCCTTTCTCTCTATCTGTTGAAATTCTTTCTAAAAAATAATCCAGTATATATACATATATATATCTGTTCGATTTTTTTATTATTTTTATCTGCTTAATTTTTAATTTTTTTGGTTCATTTACAACTATCAGTTGCAATTTGTTTCATTATACAACAATAACACAGATCAACAACTTAAAAAAAAAAAAAGGAAAAGAGGAGGAATTAGATCTCTGTGCTTGAAAAAAAAAATTTCCATAAGGAGCAGGATCAATGGAGTCTTCTCCTCCGATGGTCCTCTGCAGGCATTGAGTAAAATAATTTGGTTAGAAGTCCTTTTGTTTGTTTTGAAAGCCGTTTTGTTTTTAATTTTACTCCTTAATTTATCTGTTGAATTTTTTTTTATATGTTCAAATTTACATTTAAGTGTGTAATTATTTTTTTTGTCTATATATTCAAAAATTTTAACTATCTGTTCAATTTTTTTCTCTATCTGCGCAACTTTTTGTCTAGATTTTATGATCTGTTGAATTTTAATCTAATATCTGTTTAAATATCTATCCCAAATTTCTTATCTGTTCAACAAACCAGTAGCAATCTTCAATATATTTTTATCTGTTCAATTTTATTATATGTTGAAATACGCCAAACCAGGATTTGTTGCAACAGATAAGAAATTTTGGATAGATAATTGAACAGATGAGAGTTTAAAATTGAATTGATAATAAAATCTAGACAAAAAGTTGCACAGATAGAGAAAAAAATTGAATAGATAGTCAAAATTTTGGAATATATAGACAAAAAAAATAATTAAACACATAAATTTAAATTTGAACATATAGAAAAAAAAATATTCAATAGATAAATTAAGGGATAAAATTGAAAACAAAACGTCTTTCAAAACAAACAAAAGGACTTCTCACCAAATTATTTTAATCAATGCCTGTAGAGGACCATCGGGGGAGAAGACTCCATTGATCTTGCTCCATATGGAAATTTTTTTTTTTCTAGCACCAAAATCTAATTCCTCCACTTTGTCTTTTTTTTTTTTTTTTTAAAGTTGTTGATCTGTGTTGTTGTTGTACGATGAAACAAATTGCAACAGAGAGTTGTAAATGAAAAAAAAATTAAAAATTAAGCAGATAAAAATAATAAAAAAATTGAACAAATATATATATATATATTGGATTATTTTTAAGAATGAATTTCAACAGATAAAGAGAAAGAACAAGAGAGAGAGTATGAAAGATTACAACAGATCCTAGTTTGGGGTATTTCAACAGATAATGAAATTGAACAGATAAAAATAAATTGCAGATTGTAACTGGTTTGTTGAACGTATAAGAAATTTGGGATTGATATTTGAACAGATAAGAGATTAAAAATGAACTGATAATAAAATCTAGACAAAAAGTTGCACAGATAGAGAAAAAAATTGAACAGATAGTCAAAATTTTTGAATATATAGACAAAAAATAATAATTAAACACTTAAATGTAAATTTGAACATATAGAAAAAAAATAAAAAAATTCAACAAATAAATTAAGGAGTAAAATTTAAAAGAAAACGTCTTTCAAAACAAACAAAAGGACTTCTTATCAAATTATTTTACTCAATGCCAGCAGAGGACAATCGGAGGAGAAGACTCCATTGATCTTGCTCTTTATGGACAGTTTTTTTTTTCAAACACACAGATCTAATTCCTCCTCTTTTTCTTCCTGTTCTTCTTTTCTTTTTCTTTTTTTTTTAAGTTGTTGAACTGTGTTGTTGTTGTATGATGAAACAAATTGCAACAGATAGTTGTAAATAAACAAAAAAAAATAAAAATTAAGCAGATAAAAATAATAAAAAAATTGAACAGATATATATACGGGGTTATTTTTGAGAAAGAATTTCAACAGATAGAGAGAAAGAATAAGAGAGAGAGAAAGAAAGATTGCAACAGATCCTGGTTTGGTGTATTTTAACAGATAATAAAATTGAACAGATAAAAATAATTTGAAGATTGTGACTGGCTTGTAGAACAGATAAGAAATTTTGGGTAGATATTTGAACAGATAAGAGATTAAAATTGAACTGATAATAAAATCTAGACAAAAAGTTGCACAGATAGAGAAAAAAATTGAACAGATAGTCAAAATTTTGGAATATATAAACAAAAAAAAATTAAACACTTAAATGTAAACTTGAACATATAGAAAAAAAAATTCAACAAATAAATTATAAGGCAAAATTGAAAACAAAACGTCTTTCAAAACAAATAAAAGGAGTTCTCACCAAATTATTTTAATCAATGCCGGCAGAGGACCATCGGAGGAGAAGACTCCATTGATCCTGCACCATATGGAAAGTTTTTTTTTTTCTAGCACACGGATCTAATTCCTCCTCTTTGTCTTTTTTTTTTTTTTTTAAATTTGTTGATTTGTGTTGTTGTTGTATGATGAAACAAATTGCAACAGATAGTTGTAAATGAATAAAAAAAATTAAAAATTAAGCAGATAAAAATAATAAAAAAATTGAACAGATATACATATATATATACTGGATTATTTTTAATAATGAATTTCAACAGATAGAGAGAAACAACAAGAGAGAGAGAAAGAAAGATTGCAAGAGATCCTGGTTTGGTGTATTTCAACAGATAATAAAATCGAACAGATAAAAATAAATTGAATATTGTGACTGGTTTGTTGAACAGATAAGAAATTTGGGATATATATTTGAACAGATAAGAGATTAAAATTGAACTGATAATAAAATCTAGACAAAAAGTTGCACAGATAGAGAAAAAAATTGAACAGATAGTCAAAATTTTGGAATATATAGACAAAAAAAATAATTAAACACTTAAATGTAAATTTGAGAATATAGAAAAAAAAAATATTCAACAGATAAATTAAGAGGCAAAATTGAAAACAAAACGTCTTTCAAAACAAACAAAAAGACTTCTCACCAAATTATTTTAATCAATGCCTGCAGAGGACAATCGGATCAGAAGACTCCATTGATTCTGCTCCATATGGAAAGTTTTTTTTTTCTAGCACACAGATCTAATTCCCCCTATTTGTCTTTTATTTTTTTAAAGTTGTTGATCTGTGTTGTTGTTGTATGATGAAACAAATTGCAACAGATAGTTGTAAATGAACAATAAAAAAATTAAAAATTAAGTAGATAAAAATTATAAAAAAATTGAACAGATATATATTGGATTATTTTTAAGAATGAATTTCAACAGATAGAGTGAAAGAACAAGAGAGAGAGAGAAAGAAAGATTGCAACAGATCCTGGTTTGGCGTATTTCAACAGATAATAAAATTGAACAGATAAAAATAAATTGAAGATTGTGACTGGTTTGTTGACCAGATAAGAAATTTTTGGATAGATATTTGAACAGATAATAGATTAAAATTGACCTGATAATAAAATCTAGACAAAAAGTTACACAGATAGAGAAAAAAATTGAACAGATAGTCAAAATTTTTGAATATATAGACAAAAAAAAAAATTAAACACTTAACTATAAATTTGAACATATAGAAAAAAAATAAAAAATTCAACATATAAATTAAGGAGTAAAATTGAAAACAAAACGTCTTTCAAAACAAATAAAAGGAGTTCTCACCAAATTATTTTACTCAATGCCTGCAAAGGACCATTGGAGGAGAAGACTCCATTGATGCTGCTCCTTATTGAATTTTTTTTTTCGAGCACACAGATATATATCCTCCTCTTCTTTTTTTTTTTAAGTTGTTGATCTGTGTTGTTGTTGTATGATGAAACAAATTGCAACAGATAATTGTAAATGAACCAAAAAAAAATTAAAAATTAAGCAGATAAAAATAATAAAAAATTGAACAGATATGTATATACCGGATTATTGTTGAGAAATAATTTCAACAGATAGAGAGAAAGAACAAGATAGAGAGAAAGAAAGATTGCAACAGATCCTGGTTTGGTGTATTTCAGCAGATAATAAAATTGAACAGATAAAAATAAATTGAAGATTGTGATTGGTTTGTTGAACAGATAAGAAATTTGTGATAGATATTTGAACAGATAAGGGATTAAAATTGAACTGATAATAAAATATAGACAAAAAGTTGCACAGATAGAGAAAAAAATTGAGCAGATAGCCAAAATTTTTGAATATATAGACAAAAAAAATAATTAAACACTTAAATGCAAATTTCAACATATGGAAAAAAATAAAAAATTCAACTGATAAATTAAGAAGTAAAATTGAAAACAAAACGTTTTCCAAAACAAACAAAAGGACTTCTCACCAAATTATTTTACTTAATGCCTGCAGAAGACCATCGGAGGAGAAGACTCCATTGATCCTGCTCCTTATGGACAGTTTTTTTTTTCAAGTACACAGATCTAATTCCTCCTCTTTTTCTTCCTGTTCTTCTTTTCTTTTTCTTTTTTTTTTAAGTTGTTGAACTGTGTTGTTGTTGTATGATGAAACAAATTGCAACAGATAGTTGTAAATAAACAAAAAAAAATAAAAATTAAGCAGATAAAAATAATAAAAAAAATTGAACAGATATATATACGGGGTTATTTTTGAGAAAGAATTTCAACAGATAGAGAGAAAGAATAAGAGAGAGAGAAAGAAAGATTGCAACAGATCCTGGTTTGGTGTATTTTAACAGATAATAAAATTGAACAGATAAAAATAATTTGAAGATTGTGACTGGCTTGTAGAACAGATAAGAAATTTTGGGTAGATATTTGAACAGATAAGAGATTAAAATTGAACTGATAATAAAATCTAGACAAAAAGTTGCACAGATAGAGAAAAAAATTGAACAGATAGTCAAAATTTTGGAATATATAAACAAAAAAAAATTAAACACTTAAATGTAAACTTGAACATATAGAAAAAAAAATTCAACAGATAAATTATGAGGCAAAATTGAAAACAAAACGTCTTTCAAAACAAATAAAAGGAGTTCTCACCAAATTATTTTAATCAATGCCGGCAGAGGACCATCGGAGGAGAAGACTCCATTGATCCTGCACCATATGGAAAGTTTTTTTTTTTCTAGCACACGGATCTAATTCCTCCTCTTTGTCTTTTTTTTTTTTTTTTAAATTTGTTGATTTGTGTTGTTGTTGTATGATGAAACAAATTGCAACAGATAGTTGTAAATGAATAAAAAAAATTAAAAATTAAGCAGATAAAAATAATAAAAAAATTGAACAGATATACATATATATATACTGGATTATTTTTAATAATGAATTTCAACAGATAGAGAGAAACAACAAGAGAGAGAGAAAGAAAGATTGCAAGAGATCCTGGTTTGGTGTATTTCAACAGATAATAAAATCGAACAGATAAAAATAAATTGAATATTGTGACTGGTTTGTTGAACAGATAAGAAATTTGGGATATATATTTGAACAGATAAGAGATTAAAATTGAACTGATAATAAAATCTAGACAAAAAGTTGCACAGATAGAGAAAAAAATTGAACAGATAGTCAAAATTTTGGAATATATAGACAAAAAAAATAATTAAACACTTAAATGTAAATTTGAGAATATAGAAAAAAAAAATATTCAACAGATAAATTAAGAGGCAAAATTGAAAACAAAACGTCTTTCAAAACAAACAAAAAGACTTCTCACCAAATTATTTTAATCAATGCCTGCAGAGGACAATCGGATCAGAAGACTCCATTGATTCTGCTCCATATGGAAAGTTTTTTTTTTCTAGCACACAGATCTAATTCCCCCTATTTGTCTTTTATTTTTTTAAAGTTGTTGATCTGTGTTGTTGTTGTATGATGAAACAAATTGCAACAGATAGTTGTAAATGAACAATAAAAAAATTAAAAATTAAGTAGATAAAAATTATAAAAAAATTGAACAGATATATATTGGATTATTTTTAAGAATGAATTTCAACAGATAGAGTGAAAGAACAAGAGAGAGAGAGAAAGAAAGATTGCAACAGATCCTGGTTTGGCGTATTTCAACAGATAATAAAATTGAACAGATAAAAATAAATTGAAGATTGTGACTGGTTTGTTGACCAGATAAGAAATTTTTGGATAGATATTTGAACAGATAATAGATTAAAATTGACCTGATAATAAAATCTAGACAAAAAGTTACACAGATAGAGAAAAAAATTGAACAGATAGTCAAAATTTTTGAATATATAGACAAAAAAAAAAAATTAAACACTTAACTATAAATTTGAACATATAGAAAAAAAATAAAAAATTCAACATATAAATTAAGGAGTAAAATTGAAAACAAAACGTCTTTCAAAACAAATAAAAGGAGTTCTCACCAAATTATTTTACTCAATGCCTGCAAAGGACCATTGGAGGAGAAGACTCCATTGATGCTGCTCCTTATTGAATTTTTTTTTTCGAGCACACAGATATATATCCTCCTCTTCTTTTTTTTTTTTAAGTTGTTGATCTGTGTTGTTGTTGTATGATGAAACAAATTGCAACAGATAATTGTAAATGAACCAAAAAAAAATTAAAAATTAAGCAGATAAAAATAATAAAAAATTGAACAGATATGTATATACCGGATTATTGTTGAGAAATAATTTCAACAGATAGAGAGAAAGAACAAGATAGAGAGAAAGAAAGATTGCAACAGATCCTGGTTTGGTGTATTTCAGCAGATAATAAAATTGAACAGATAAAAATAAATTGAAGATTGTGATTGGTTTGTTGAACAGATAAGAAATTTGTGATAGATATTTGAACAGATAAGGGATTAAAATTGAACTGATAATAAAATATAGACAAAAAGTTGCACAGATAGAGAAAAAAATTGAGCAGATAGCCAAAATTTTTGAATATATAGACAAAAAAAATAATTAAACACTTAAATGCAAATTTCAACATATGGAAAAAAATAAAAAATTCAACTGATAAATTAAGAAGTAAAATTGAAAACAAAACGTTTTCCAAAACAAACAAAAGGACTTCTCACCAAATTATTTTACTTAATGCCTGCAGAAGACCATCGGAGGAGAAGACTCCATTGATCCTGCTCCTTATGGACAGTTTTTTTTTTCAAGTACACAGATCTAATTCCTCCTCTTTTTCTTCCTGTTCTTCTTTTCTTTTTCTTTTTTTTTTAAGTTGTTGAACTGTGTTGTTGTTGTATGATGAAACAAATTGCAACAGATAGTTGTAAATAAACAAAAAAAAATAAAAATTAAGCAGATAAAAATAATAAAAAAAATTGAACAGATATATATACGGGGTTATTTTTGAGAAAGAATTTCAACAGATAGAGAGAAAGAATAAGAGAGAGAGAAAGAAAGATTGCAACAGATCCTGGTTTGGTGTATTTTAACAGATAATAAAATTGAACAGATAAAAATAATTTGAAGATTGTGACTGGCTTGTAGAACAGATAAGAAATTTTGGGTAGATATTTGAACAGATAAGAGATTAAAATTGAACTGATAATAAAATCTAGACAAAAAGTTGCACAGATAGAGAAAAAAATTGAACAGATAGTCAAAATTTTGGAATATATAAACAAAAAAAAATTAAACACTTAAATGTAAACTTGAACATATAGAAAAAAAAATTCAACAGATAAATTATGAGGCAAAATTGAAAACAAAACGTCTTTCAAAACAAATAAAAGGAGTTCTCACCAAATTATTTTAATCAATGCCGGCAGAGGACCATCGGAGGAGAAGACTCCATTGATCCTGCACCATATGGAAAGTTTTTTTTTTTCTAGCACACGGATCTAATTCCTCCTCTTTGTCTTTTTTTTTTTTTTTTAAATTTGTTGATTTGTGTTGTTGTTGTATGATGAAACAAATTGCAACAGATAGTTGTAAATGAATAAAAAAAATTAAAAATTAAGCAGATAAAAATAATAAAAAAATTGAACAGATATACATATATATATACTGGATTATTTTTAATAATGAATTTCAACAGATAGAGAGAAACAACAAGAGAGAGAGAAAGAAAGATTGCAAGAGATCCTGGTTTGGTGTATTTCAACAGATAATAAAATCGAACAGATAAAAATAAATTGAATATTGTGACTGGTTTGTTGAACAGATAAGAAATTTGGGATATATATTTGAACAGATAAGAGATTAAAATTGAACTGATAATAAAATCTAGACAAAAAGTTGCACAGATAGAGAAAAAAATTGAACAGATAGTCAAAATTTTGGAATATATAGACAAAAAAAATAATTAAACACTTAAATGTAAATTTGAGAATATAGAAAAAAAAAATATTCAACAGATAAATTAAGAGGCAAAATTGAAAACAAAACGTCTTTCAAAACAAACAAAAAGACTTCTCACCAAATTATTTTAATCAATGCCTGCAGAGGACAATCGGATCAGAAGACTCCATTGATTCTGCTCCATATGGAAAGTTTTTTTTTTCTAGCACACAGATCTAATTCCCCCTATTTGTCTTTTATTTTTTTAAAGTTGTTGATCTGTGTTGTTGTTGTATGATGAAACAAATTGCAACAGATAGTTGTAAATGAACAATAAAAAAATTAAAAATTAAGTAGATAAAAATTATAAAAAAATTGAACAGATATATATTGGATTATTTTTAAGAATGAATTTCAACAGATAGAGTGAAAGAACAAGAGAGAGAGAGAAAGAAAGATTGCAACAGATCCTGGTTTGGCGTATTTCAACAGATAATAAAATTGAACAGATAAAAATAAATTGAAGATTGTGACTGGTTTGTTGACCAGATAAGAAATTTTTGGATAGATATTTGAACAGATAATAGATTAAAATTGACCTGATAATAAAATCTAGACAAAAAGTTACACAGATAGAGAAAAAAATTGAACAGATAGTCAAAATTTTTGAATATATAGACAAAAAAAAAAAATTAAACACTTAACTATAAATTTGAACATATAGAAAAAAAATAAAAAATTCAACATATAAATTAAGGAGTAAAATTGAAAACAAAACGTCTTTCAAAACAAATAAAAGGAGTTCTCACCAAATTATTTTACTCAATGCCTGCAAAGGACCATTGGAGGAGAAGACTCCATTGATGCTGCTCCTTATTGAATTTTTTTTTTCGAGCACACAGATATATATCCTCCTCTTCTTTTTTTTTTTAAGTTGTTGATCTGTGTTGTTGTTGTATGATGAAACAAATTGCAACAGATAATTGTAAATGAACCAAAAAAAAATTAAAAATTAAGCAGATAAAAATAATAAAAAATTGAACAGATATGTATATACCGGATTATTGTTGAGAAATAATTTCAACAGATAGAGAGAAAGAACAAGATAGAGAGAAAGAAAGATTGCAACAGATCCTGGTTTGGTGTATTTCAGCAGATAATAAAATTGAACAGATAAAAATAAATTGAAGATTGTGATTGGTTTGTTGAACAGATAAGAAATTTGTGATAGATATTTGAACAGATAAGGGATTAAAATTGAACTGATAATAAAATATAGACAAAAAGTTGCACAGATAGAGAAAAAAATTGAGCAGATAGCCAAAATTTTTGAATATATAGACAAAAAAAATAATTAAACACTTAAATGCAAATTTCAACATATGGAAAAAAATAAAAAATTCAACTGATAAATTAAGAAGTAAAATGGAAAACAAAACGTTTTCCAAAACAAACAAAAGGACTTCTCACCAAATTATTTTACTTAATGCCTGCAGAAGACCATCGGAGGAGAAGACTCCATTGATCCTGCTCCTTATGGACAGTTTTTTTTTTCAAGTACACAGATCTAATTCCTCCTCTTTTTCTTCCTGTTCTTCTTTTCTTTTTCTTTTTTTTTTAAGTTGTTGAACTGTGTTGTTGTTGTATGATGAAACAAATTGCAACAGATAGTTGTAAATAAACAAAAAAAAATAAAAATTAAGCAGATAAAAATAATAAAAAAAATTGAACAGATATATATACGGGGTTATTTTTGAGAAAGAATTTCAACAGATAGAGAGAAAGAATAAGAGAGAGAGAAAGAAAGATTGCAACAGATCCTGGTTTGGTGTATTTTAACAGATAATAAAATTGAACAGATAAAAATAATTTGAAGATTGTGACTGGCTTGTAGAACAGATAAGAAATTTTGGGTAGATATTTGAACAGATAAGAGATTAAAATTGAACTGATAATAAAATCTAGACAAAAAGTTGCACAGATAGAGAAAAAAATTGAACAGATAGTCAAAATTTTGGAATATATAAACAAAAAAAAATTAAACACTTAAATGTAAACTTGAACATATAGAAAAAAAAATTCAACAGATAAATTATGAGGCAAACTTGAAAACAAAACGTCTTTCAAAACAAATAAAAGGAGTTCTCACCAAATTATTTTAATCAATGCCGGCAGAGGACCATCGGAGGAGAAGACTCCATTGATCCTGCACCATATGGAAAGTTTTTTTTTTTCTAGCACACGGATCTAATTCCTCCTCTTTGTCTTTTTTTTTTTTTTTAAATTTGTTGATTTGTGTTGTTGTTGTATGATGAAACAAATTGCAACAGATAGTTGTAAATGAATAAAAAAAATTAAAAATTAAGCAGATAAAAATAATAAAAAAATTGAACAGATATACATATATATATACTGGATTATTTTTAATAATGAATTTCAACAGATAGAGAGAAACAACAAGAGAGAGAGAAAGAAAGATTGCAAGAGATCCTGGTTTGGTGTATTTCAACAGATAATAAAATCGAACAGATAAAAATAAATTGAATATTGTGACTGGTTTGTTGAACAGATAAGAAATTTGGGATATATATTTGAACAGATAAGAGATTAAAATTGAACTGATAATAAAATCTAGACAAAAAGTTGCACAGATAGAGAAAAAAATTGAACAGATAGTCAAAATTTTGGAATATATAGACAAAAAAAATAATTAAACACTTAAATGTAAATTTGAGAATATAGAAAAAAAAATATTCAACAGATAAATTAAGAGGCAAAATTGAAAACAAAACGTCTTTCAAAACAAACAAAAAGACTTCTCACCAAATTATTTTAATCAATGCCTGCAGAGGACAATCGGATCAGAAGACTCCATTGATTCTGCTCCATATGGAAAGTTTTTTTTTTCTAGCACACAGATCTAATTCCCCCTATTTGTCTTTTATTTTTTTAAAGTTGTTGATCTGTGTTGTTGTTGTATGATGAAACAAATTGCAACAGATAGTTGTAAATGAACAATAAAAAAATTAAAAATTAAGTAGATAAAAATTATAAAAAAATTGAACAGATATATATTGGATTATTTTTAAGAATGAATTTCAACAGATAGAGTGAAAGAACAAGAGAGAGAGAGAAAGAAAGATTGCAACAGATCCTGGTTTGGCGTATTTCAACAGATAATAAAATTGAACAGATAAAAATAAATTGAAGATTGTGACTGGTTTGTTGACCAGATAAGAAATTTTTGGATAGATATTTGAACAGATAATAGATTAAAATTGACCTGATAATAAAATCTAGACAAAAAGTTACACAGATAGAGAAAAAAATTGAACAGATAGTCAAAATTTTTGAATATATAGACAAAAAAAAAAAATTAAACACTTAACTATAAATTTGAACATATAGAAAAAAAATAAAAAATTCAACATATAAATTAAGGAGTAAAATTGAAAACAAAACGTCTTTCAAAACAAATAAAAGGAGTTCTCACCAAATTATTTTACTCAATGCCTGCAAAGGACCATTGGAGGAGAAGACTCCATTGATGCTGCTCCTTATTGAATTTTTTTTTTCGAGCACACAGATATATATCCTCCTCTTCTTTTTTTTTTTAAGTTGTTGATCTGTGTTGTTGTTGTATGATGAAACAAATTGCAACAGATAATTGTAAATGAACCAAAAAAAAATTAAAAATTAAGCAGATAAAAATAATAAAAAATTGAACAGATATGTATATACCGGATTATTGTTGAGAAATAATTTCAACAGATAGAGAGAAAGAACAAGATAGAGAGAAAGAAAGATTGCAACAGATCCTGGTTTGGTGTATTTCAGCAGATAATAAAATTGAACAGATAAAAATAAATTGAAGATTGTGATTGGTTTGTTGAACAGATAAGAAATTTGTGATAGATATTTGAACAGATAAGGGATTAAAATTGAACTGATAATAAAATATAGACAAAAAGTTGCACAGATAGAGAAAAAAATTGAGCAGATAGCCAAAATTTTTGAATATATAGACAAAAAAAATAATTAAACACTTAAATGCAAATTTCAACATATGGAAAAAAATAAAAAATTCAACTGATAAATTAAGAAGTAAAATTGAAAACAAAACGTTTTCCAAAACAAACAAAAGGACTTCTCACCAAATTATTTTACTTAATGCCTGCAGAAGACCATCGGAGGAGAAGACTCCATTGATCCTGCTCCTTATGGACAGTTTTTTTTTTCAAGTACACAGATCTAATTCCTCCACTTTTTCTTCCTGTTCTTCTTTTCTTTTTCTTTTTTTTAAGTTGTTGAACTGTGTTGTTGTTGTATGATGAAACAAATTGCAACAGATAGTTGTAAATGAACCAAAAAAAATTAAAAATTAAGTAGATAAAAATAATAAAAAAATTGAACAGATATATATATACTGGATTATTGTTGAGAAAGAATTTCAACAGATAGAGAGAAAGAACAAGAGAGAGAGAAAGAAAGATTGCAACAGATCCTGGTTTGGGGTATTTCAACAGATTATAAAATTGAACAGATAAAAATAATTTGAAGATTTTGATTGGCTTGTAGAACAGATAAGAAATTTTGGATAGATATTGAACAGATGAGAGATTAAAATTGAACTGATAATAAAATCTAGACAAAAAGTTGCACAGACAGAGAAAAGAATTAAACAGATAGTCAAAATTTTGGATTATATAGACAAAAAAAAATAATTAAACACTTAAATGTAAATTTGAACATATTGAAAAAAAATAAAATATTCAACAGATAAATTAATGGATAAAATTGAAAACAAAACGTCTTTCAAAACAAACAAAAAGACTTCTCACCAAATTATTTTAATCAATGCCTGGAGAGGACCATCGGAGGAGAAGACTGCATTGATCTTGCTCCATATGGAAAGTTTTTTTTTTCTAGCACAAAAATATAATTCCTCCACTTTGTCTTTTTTTTTTTTTTTTTTTTTTTTTAAAGTTGTTGATCTGTGTTGTTGTTGTACGGCGAACAAATTGCAACAGATTGTTGTAAATGAACAAAAAAAATTAAAAATTAAGCAGATAAAAATAATAAAAAAATTGAATATATATATACTGCATTATTTTTCAGAATGAATTTCAACAGATAGAGAGAAATAACAAGAAAGAGAGTAAGAAAGATTGCAACAGATCCAGGTTTGGTGTATTGCAACAGATAATAAAATTGAACAGATAAAAATAAATTGAAGATTGTGACTGGTTTGTTGAACAGATAAGAAATTTGGGATAGATATTTGAACAGATAAGAGATTAAAATTGAACTGATAATAAAATCTAGACAAAAAGTTGCTCAGATAGTTAAAAAAATTGAACAGATAGTTAAATTTTTTGAATATATAGACAAAAAAAAATAATTAAACACTTAACTGTAAATTTGAACATATGGAAAAAAAATAAAAAATTCAACAGATAAATTAAGGAGTAAAATTCAAAACAAAAAGTCTTTCAAAACAAACAAAAGGACTTCTCACCAAATTATTTTACTCAATGCCTGCAGAGGACCATCGGAGGAGAAGACTCCATTGACCCTGCTCCTTATGGACAATTTTTTTTTTCAAGTACACAGATCTAATTCCTCCTTTTTTTCTTCTTGTTCTTCTTTTCTTTTATTTATTCTTTTTTTTAAGTTGTTGATCTGTGTTGTTGTTGTATGATGAAACAAATTGCAACAGACAGTTGTAAATGAACCAAAAAAAATTAAAAATTAAGCGGATAAAAATAATAAAAAAATTGAGCAGATAAATATATACTGGATTTTTTTTGAGAAAGAATTTCAACAGATAGAGAGAAAGAACAAGGGAGAGAGAAATAAAGATTGCAATAGATCCTGGTTTGGTGTATTTCAACAGATAGTAAAATTGAACAGATAAAAATAATTTGAACATTGTGACTGGCTTGTAGAACAGATAAGAGATTAAAATTGAACTAATAATAAAATCTAGACAAAAAGTTGCACAGATAGAGAAAAAAATTAAACAGATAGTCAAAATTTTGGAATACAAGGACAAAAAAAATAATTAAACACTTAAATGTAAATTTGAAAATATTGAAAAAAAAGATATTCAAAAGATATATCAAGGGATAAAATTGAAAACAAAACGTTTTTCAAAACAAACAAATGGACTTCTCACCAAATTATTTTACTCAATGCCTGCAGAGGACCATCGGAGGAGAAGACTCCATTAATCCTGCTCCATATAGGGAGTTTTTTTTTTTCTAGCACACAGATCTAATTCCTCCACTTTGTCTTTTTTTTTTTTTTTTAAGTTGTTGATTTGTGTTGTTGTTGTATGATGAAACAAATTGCAACAGATAGTTGTAAATGAACCAAAAAAAATTTAAAATTAAGCAGATAAAAATAATAAAAAAAATTAAACAGAAATATATATATATTCTGGATTATTTTTGAGAAAAAATTTCAACAGATAGAGAGAAAGAACAAGAGAGAGAGAAAGAAAGATTGCAACAGATCTTGGTTTGGTGTATTTCAGCAGATAATAAAATTGAACAGATAAAAATAAATTGAAGATTGTGACTGGTTTGTTGAACAGATAAGAAATTTGGGATAGATATTTGAACAGATAAGAGATTAAAATTTAAATGATAATAAAATCTAGACAAAAAGTTGCACAGATAGAGAAAAAAATTGAACAAATAGCCAAAAAATTTTAATATATAGACAAAAAAATAATAATTAAACACTTAAATGAAAATTTGCAAATATATATAAAAAAAAATTCAACATATAAATTAAGGAGTAAAATTGAAAACAAAAACGTCTTTCAAAACAAACAAAAGGACTTCTCACCAAATTATTTTACTCAATGTCTGCAGAGGACCATCGGAGAAGAAGACTCCATTGTCCTACTCCTTATGGACAGTTTTTTTTTTCAAGCACATAGATCTAATTCCTCATCTTTTCCATTTTTTGTTTTTTTTTTTCAGTTGTTGATCTGTGTTGTTGTTGTATGATGAAACAAATTGAAACAGATAGTTGCAAATGAACCAAAAAAATTAAAAATTAAGCATATAAAAATAATAAAAAAATTGAACAGATATATACATACTGGATTATTTTTTAGAAAGAATTTCAACAGATAGAGAGAAAGAACAAGGGAGAGAGAAAGAAAGATTGCTATAGATCCTGGTTTGGTGTATTTCAACAGATAATAAAACTGAACAGATAAAAATAATTTGAAGATTGTGACTGGCTTGAAGAACAGATAAGAGATTAAAATTGAACTGATAATAAAATCTAGACAAAAAGTTGCACAGATAGAGAAAAAAAATTGAACAGATAGTCAAAATTTTGGAATATATAGACAAAAAAAAAATTAAACACTTAAATGTAAATTTGAACATATTGAAAAAAAAATAAAATATTCAACAGATATATAAAGGGATAAAATTGAAAACAAAACATTTTTCAAAACAAACAAAAGGACTTCTCACCAAATTATTTTACTCAATACCTGCAAAGGACCATCGGAGGAGAAGACTCCATTGATCCTGCTCCATGTAGAAAGTCTTTTTTTTCTAGCACACAAATCTAATTCCTCCTCTTTGTCTTTTTTTTTTTTTTTTAAAGTGATTGATCTGTGTTGTTGTTGTATGATGAAACAAATTGCAACAGATAGTTGTAAATGAATCAAAAAAAATTAAAAATTAAGCAGATAAAAATAATAAAAAAATTGAACAGAAATATATATATTATGGATTATTTTTGAGAAAGAATTTCAACAGATAGAGGGAAAGAACAAGGGAGAGAGAAAGAAAGATTACAACAGATCCTGGTTTGGTGTATTTCAACAGATAATAAAATTGAACAGATAAAAATAAATTGAAGATTGTGACTGTTTTGTTGAACATATAAGAAATTTGGGATAGATATTTGAACAGATAATAGATTAAATATGAACTGATAATAAAATCTATACAAAAAGTTGCACAGATAGAGAAAAAAATTGAACAGATAGTCAAATTTTTTGAATATATAGACAAAAAATAATAATTAAACACTTAACTATAAATTTGAACTTATAGAAAAAAAATAAAAAATTCAACAGATAAATTAAGGAGTAAAATTGAAAACAAAACGTCTTTCAAAACAAACAAAAGGACTTCTCACCAAATTATTTTACTCAATACCTGCAGACGACTATCGGAGAAGAAGACTCCATTGATCGTGCTCCATATAGAAAGTTTTTTTTTCTAGCACACAAATCTAATTCCTCCTCTTTGTCTTTTTTTTTAGGTGATTGATTTGTGTTGTTGTTGTATGATGAAACAAATTGCAACAGATAGTTGTAAATGAACCAAAAAAAATTAAAAATTAAGCAGATAAAAATAATAAAAAAAATTGAAAAGAAATATATATATTCTGGATTATTTTTGAGAAAGAATTTCAACAGATAGAGGGAAAGAACAAGGGAGAGAGAAAGAAAGATTACAACAGATCCTGGTTTGGAGTATTTCAACAGATAATAAAATTGAACAGAAAAAAATAAATTGAAGATTGTGACTGGTTTGTTGAACAGATAAGAAATTTGGGATAGATATTTGAACAAATAATAGATTAAAATTGAACTAATAATAAAATCTATACAAAAAGTTGCACAGATAGAGAAAAAAATTGAACAGATAGTCAAAATTTTTGAATATATAGACAAAAAAAAAAAATTAAACACTTAACTGTAAATCTGAACATATAGAAAAAAAATAAAAAATTCAACAGATAAATTAAGGAGTAAAATTGAAAACAAAACGTCTTTCAAAACAAACAAAAGGACTTCTCACCAAATTATTTTACTCAAGGCCTACAAAGGACCATCAGAGGAGAAGACTTCATTGATCCTGCTCCTTATTGAAAGTTTTTTTTTTCAAGCACACAGATCTATATCCTCCTCTCTTTTTTTTTTAAGTTGTTGATCTGTGTTGTTGTTGTATGATGAAACAAATTGCCACAGATAGTTGTAAATGAACCAAAAAAAATTAAAAATTAAGCAGATAAAAATAATAAAAAAAATTGAACAGATATATATACTGGGTTATTTTTGAGAAATAATTTCAACAGATAGAGAGAAAGAACAAAAGAGAGAGAAAGAAAGATTGCAACAGATCCTGGTTTGGTGTATTTCAGCAGATAATAAAATTGAACAGATAAAAATAAATTGAAGATTGTGACTGGTTTGTTGAACAGATAAGAAATTTGGGATAGATATTTGAACAGATAAGAGATAAAAATTTAGCTGATAATAAAATCTAGACAAAAAGTTGCACAGATAGAGAAAAAAATTGAACAGATAGCCAAAATTTTTTAATATATAGACAAAAAAATAATCATTAAACACTTAAATGTAAATTTGAACATATAAAAAAAATAAAAAATTCATCAGATAAAGTAAGCAGTAAAATTGAAAACAAAAACGTCTTTCAAAACAAACAAAAAGACTTCTCACCAAATTATTTTACTCAATGTCTGCAGAGGACCATCGGAGGAGAAGACTCAAATGATCCTGCTCCTTATGGACAGTTTTTTTTTTCAAGCACACAGATCTAATTTGAAGATTGTGACTGGCTTGAAGAACAAATAAGAGATTAAAATTGAACTGATAATAAAATCTAGACAAAAACTTGCACAGATAGAGAAAAAAAATTGAACAGATAGTCAAAATTTTGGAATATATAGACAAAAAAAAATAATTAAACACTTAAATGTAAATTTGAACATATTGAAAAAAAAATAAAATATTCAACAGATATATAAAGGGATAAAATTGAAAACAAAACAAACAAAAGGACTTCTCACCAAATTATTTTACTCAATACCTGCAGAGGACCATCGGAGGAGAAGACTCCATTGATCCTGCTCCATATAGAAAGTTTTTTTTTTCTAGCACACAAATCTAATTCCTCCTCTTTGTCTTTTTTTTTTAAAGTGATTGATCTGTGCTGTTGTTGTATGATGAAACAAATTGAAACAGATAGTTGTAAATGAACCAAAAAAATTAAAAATTAAGCATATAAAAATAATAAAAAAATTGAACAGATATATATATACTGGATTATTTTTGAGAAAGAATTTCAACAGATAGAGAGAAAGAACGAGGGAGAGATAAAGAAAGTGTAATAACCCTCACACTGTCTTAGCCATACTCATGCATTTATATGATTTTGCTTTGTTAAGCTTGCATGTTCAATCTTGACTTGCCTTGCATTCTTGACTTGTCTGGCATAGGTGTTGATTGATACTGTATTTCTTGGTGTGTGAATGTTTAGCCGAGGTCACCTTGAGACTAGTTCACCTTTGAACCTTAGTGTTGCGAATCATGTTGGAACCACTTGGTTGACCTTCACCTTCACCCCGGCATTCTAGCCGAGATGTCGCCACTTAGCCGAGGTATTTCATACTAGTGACCTTTGTTTCCGGGATGGTATGACATAGGCCGAGATGTGGCACACCCTGGCCAAGGTGTGGCACAGCTTAGTCAATTGTCGTCCTCCCTAGCCGATGTCCTTGTTATCCTGTTGCCGAAGTCCTGTCTTTGGCCGATGTTATCCCTTGCCGAGGTTTTGTTGTTAGCCGATGTCATTACTCGCCGGAGTGTTTCACTGGGTAGCTTGTTAGATACGCTTTGTCATAGACTTGTCTTGTCAGTCAGTCACCTTTTTGAGCAGAGCCAACCAACCATTGCCACGTGTCCGAGCTGAAGGTTAAGTCAGCCGACAGACTTAGAACCAAATCATTTTTGTCTCAAAGCCCTTATTTTAGAGAGAGAAGCTCTAGGAGAAGAAGGAGGAGTTCTAGAGTGAGAAGTGGATTAGCAAGCTTGATTCTTAGAGTTCCAACCGTTAGATTCTTGATTTGAGGACTTGGACTTGCCTTGACCCCGACGTCCGAAGAACTATGTGAGTGGCATTCTTAATAAAGCTATGTTGCAATGTTTTGATAAAAGTCTTGTTTTGCCTTGTTTCGAAAAGTATTTGTAAGCATGAATGATTAACCCTATTTTGTATGCTAAGTATTATTTGTGTTCGATGACAAATCTTGGAAAGCCCTTACGTGCTGGAGGACTCTAAGCATTTGCAGCACACTCTTGATAGTCCGTATGTGCCAGGGGACTTTAAGCATTTGTGGCACCAGTCCGTACGTGCTAGGGGACTATAAGCATTTGTAGCACAAGTTTGGAAGTCCGTACGTGCTAGGGGACTATAAGCATTTGTAGCACAAGTTTGGAAGTCCGTACGTGCTAGGGGACTATAAGCATTTGTAGCGCAAGTCCTTAGTGTCGAGGACTATAATGCAACGACACTCTTGTTTACAGATCTCTTGTCTTGCCACTGACGGTTTTACCGCGTGGGTTTGTTCGTCCGAATTGTTATCTCTTGTATTATATTGGTGCTAGTAAGCATCCCTTGAAACTTGAAAGATTTGATAAATGGACTTGTTGTACTCCTTGTATTGTTTTGTTAAAAGACCTCGGATATCATTCATGTAAACCCTTTATTGTTTATGCCATTCACTGAGTATCCAAGCTCACCCTCTCTATATATATATATGTAGGTGATGAGCAAGGCGGCGACGCCTAGATGTGTTTGCCGAGGTGTTTTGCCGACGTGTTTTTGATTCGCATTTTGTGAACATCTTGAAGATCATGCTTCTTAGTCCTTTCATTGTATTTTGTATTTGAAGGCCGAGAAGCCTTTTTGTCAAGATGTAATTTTTGTACTCTATTTTGTTGTATTGAAGCTATCAATAGATGTATGTCATTCCATTCAACTTAAGCACTGCTCTTATGGACTGCTTGTATGTTAATTTATTGTTTCCGCATTTGTAAGCCCCATACGTATACCCTGTTTGTGTGTGATTTCTTGTAAGAGGCCTTTGGTAATCTCGGATTACTGGCCATCTCGGCGCCGACCTTCTAGGGGCGGGTTGGGGTCGTGACAGATTGGTATCAGAGCACAAGTTCCTCATAGTACGTTATTCACACACTTTGAGTCCTAAAGAGCATAGGATTTCCCTTAGAAAGATGATAGGATTGCATCATGTTGCCTGCTACTTGACAATGTGTGCATCATCTCGGCATAACAGCTTGTTGCTTGCATGTATGTTTTATTGCGCATTTTGTTTTAAAGTTACATTTTTGCATACTCATAGCATTATGAGGAGAGGAAGACCACCAGTTGGCCGAGATCAATCAGAAGACAGATTGGGTCGACTAGAAAGGCTAGTTGAAGGATTAACTCGGGAGTTGAGGCAGATAAGACAACAGAATGTTAGTGCCACATCTACTCAGGCCGAACAGACTAATGGCCGACATGTAGTCCCGCCTCCACCTCCTCCAGTGCCCCAAGTACCCTCACAGCCAGCCTTGTATGGGGATGGGACTATGACTTTGATTAAGGAGTTCAAGAAGATGAACCCGCCGAGATTCCAAGGGGGCGTAGAACCAATGAAAGCCGAAGCGTGGGTGTTAGGAATGGAGAAGTTGTTTGAGATCTTTCCTAGCACGGATGCTCAGAAGGTGGCATTGGCCGCATTTACGTTAGATGATGATGCTCGAAGATGGTGGATGATGACACGAGAAGGGAACCCTGACTTAACTTGGGCTAAATTTTTGGAACTATTTTATGACAAGCATTTCCCCATTAGTGTTCGAGATCGCAAAATCACGGAGTTTCAGACTTTGACACAAGGAAACAAGACAGTAGCAGAGTACGACCGTGCTTTTACCGAGTTGGCGAGGTACGCGCCTCATATGGTCAGTGATGAGTACAGGAAAGCAAGGAAGTTTGAAAGTGGTTTGCGTGCACCGATACAAGATAGAGTCAACATGTTGAACATGCCGACTTATGCTGGAGTCTTGGACAAGGCTATTCTTGCAGAAGCCAATTTGAACCGATATCACAGTGCAGGAGAGAATCAGAGAAAGAGGCAGAGTTATGATAACCGCCAAGCTCCGTTTAATGCTAAGAGGAAAGCGAATGTCGGCAGCTCCAGTAACTCGAACCAGGAAAGTAATACGAAGCCGATGTGTGCAGATTGTGGGAAGCCGCATTCCGGGGTTTGCCGTTGGGCGTCAGGTGCCTGTTTTGAATGTGGGGAATTGGGTCATCGTGTGAAAGACTGTCCGAAGTCAAGGATGGGTGATGGTAAGTAAAGTGGGAGCACCTCGGGCTCTGCACAGGGAAGCAACGTCGGGAGGACACAGATGAGACAGGGCAGAGTTTTTGCACTAGTGCCAGGAGACACTCAGAATACTGAGGCAGTAGTGTCAGGTATACTTCCAATTTGCTCTCAAGATGCATACATATTGATTGATTCGGGCTCTACGCATTCATTTGTATCTGCTAGGTTTGCCGAGAAGTTGAATAGACCACAAGAACCCCTTGATTATGTGTTATATGTATCTGCTCCATCTGGGAGAACTATGATTGTTGCATCTATTTATAGGGGGTGTGTTGTTGAGATTAAGGGTGTAGGAATATTAGTTGACTTGCTGCCATTAAACATGACTCACTTTGACGTTATATTAGGGATGGATTGGTTAGTGACGAATCATGCATCTATTGACTGTGTTTCTAAGAGTGTTACCTTGAAACCCCCAAGCCAAGCCGAGGTTATTTTCCAGGGTAGAGGTGTAGTGTCCCCGCCTTACTTGATTTCATCCATTAAAGCCTATAAACTAATTCAGAAAGGGTGCCGTGGCTACTTGTGTAGTATATTGGGTAATCAGAATGGAAATGTGGACCTAGATGATATCCCAGTTGTTAATGAATTTCCCGATGTCTTTCCAAATGAATTGCCTGGCCACTTAGTCGATAGAGAAATAGAGTTTACTGTGGACATCATGTCGGGAACCCAGCCGATCTCCAAAACACCTTATAGAATGGCCCCAGCCGAACTTAAGGAACTGAAGGTGCAGTTACAGGAATTGTTGGATAAGGGTTTTGTTAGGCCGAGCACTTCACCATGGGGAGCCCCAGTCTTATTTGTTAAGAAAAAGGATGGTACACTTCGTCCTTGCATCGACTATAGAGAACTTAACAAGGTAACCATTAAGAATAAGTACCCGTTGCCTAGGATTGATGATTTGCTAGATCAACTTCAAGGAGCACGAGTCTTTTCCAAGATTGACCTTAGGTCGGGTTACCATCAGCTTAAAGTTAAAGCCGAGGATGTTGAGAAGACGGCCTTTCGAACCAGATATGGCCACTACGAGTTTTTGGTAATGCCTTTTGGAGTAACCAATGCCCCTGCTGCATTTATGGACTTAATGAACAGGGTCTTCAAGCCACATTTAGATGAGTTTGTAGTCGTCTTCATTGATGACATACTAATCTATTCCAAGAGTAAAACTGAGCATGAAAACCATTTGAGACTTGCCTTACAGATTTTGAGGGACAGGAAGTTGTATGCTAAGTTGAGTAAGTGTGAGTTTTGGCTTTCCAGCATTTCATTTTTGGGGCATGTGATCAGTGAAGAGGGTATCTCTGTTGATCCCAGTAAGATTGAAGCCGTGGTAAATTGGCCGACGCCGACCAACGTGTCCGAGGTTCGTAGTTTTCTGGGTTTGGCAGGTTATTACAGAAAGTTTGTAAAGGACTTCTCAAGGATTGCAGTACCATTGACACAGTTAACTCAGAAGGGAGTGACATACGAATGGACCGAAGATAGAGAGTCAGCATTCCAGGAGTTGAAGACGAGGTTGGTTACAGCACCAGTACTTGTACTTCCATCAGGTAATGAAGAATTTCAGATTTATAGCGATGCTTCACATAAAGGTTTGGGTTGTGTGTTAATGCAAGGGGGTAAGGTCATAGCATATGCATCTCGTCAGTTGAAATCTCATGAAAAGAATTATCCCACCCATGACTTAGAACTAGCAGCCGTGGTGTTTGCTTTGAAGATCTGGCGTCATTACTTGTATGGAGCTCCTTGCCAGGTTTTCACGGATCACAAGAGTTTGAAGTACTTATTTACTCAGAAGGATCTAAATTTGAGACAGCGAAGGTGGCTGGAATTGTTGAAGGACTACGACATGCAGATTCAATACCACCCAGGCAAGGCCAACTCAGTACCTGATGCATTAAGCAGGAAGTCAATGGGAAGTTTGGCGTGTTTAACCATAACCTCAGCAGAACCGACTATCATTGGGGAGGTAAAAGCTAGACAAATGGAAGATGAATCCCTGAAGAAGGTAGCCGAGGAAATTATCACCAAGCCGAGGTCAGGCTACACTTTTGAAGAAGGAGCGCTTAAGTTTGGAGGAAGATTGTGCGTGGCCGACACCCCAGAGCTGAAAAGGAAGATTTTGCAGGAATCTCATGGTTCCAGAATTGCTATTCATCCAGGAAATACTAAGATGTATCACGACGTCAAGCAGACCTTTTGGTGGCCGAACATGAAGAGGGAAATAGCCGAGTTTGTATCCCGATGCTTGCAATGTCAACAAGTGAAGGCAGAACATCAGAGACCAGCAGGACTCCTTCAACCTTTGTCAATTCCTGAATGGAAGTGGGAACATATCTCCATGGACTTTGTGATTGGTTTGCCGAGGACACAGAAGGGAATGAATTCGATTTGGGTCATAATTGACAGATTAACCAAGTCAGCACACTTCTTGCCTGTTCAGACTACATTCAATGCTGATCGACTAGCTATACTGTATATGAATGAGATTGTGAGACTTCATGGGGTGCCGATGTCTATTGTTTCAGATCGAGATCCGAAGTTTGTTTGTAGATTTTGGCAGAGTTTGCAAAAAGCCTTGGGAACCGAGTTGAGGTTTAGCACAGCTTTTCACCCCCAAACAGATGGACAAACAGAAAGAACAATTCAAACACTCGAAGATATGCTCAGGCTTTGTGTACTAGATTTTAAGGGAAGTTGGGAAGCACACTTACCATTAGTAGAGTTCGCTTACAACAACAGTCATCAAGCTAGCATTGGTATGGCACCATACGAAGCTTTGTATGGAAGGAAGTGTAGATCGCCGATATGTTGGACAGAAGTAGGAGATAAAGTTTTGATCGGCCCCGAACTAATTCGAGTGACAACCGAGAAGATTAAGCTTATTCGGCAGAGGATCAAAACTGCCCAAAGTCGGCAGAAGAGTTATGCCGACCAAAGGAGAAGAGAATTGGAATTTGAAGTTGGAGACCATGTATTCCTGAAGATTTCACCAACAAAGGGAGTCTCCAGATTTGGGAAGAAAGGTAAGTTAGCACCTCGTTACATCGGGCCATTTGAAATTCTTGAGAAGATTAACACGACTGCCTACAGACTTGCCTTACCACCAGAATTAAGTCAAGTGCACAATGTGTTTCATATTTCAATGTTGAGAAAGTATATTCGGGATCCCTTGCATGTGATTGATCATTTTGGGATTGTGGTTAATGAAGAATTGAGCTATGAAGAGAGACCAGTACGTATCATTGATAGACAAGTGAGACAATTGAGAAATAAGACAATACAGATGGTAAAGGTAGAATGGAAGGAACATTACGGCAAGGATGCCACATGGGAAACAGAAGAAGAAATGAAAATTCGACATCCAGAACTGTTTTTGAACCAAGGTAACTCAAGTTTGGGGACCAAACTTCTTTAAGGGGGGTAGGATGTAATAACCCTCACACTGTCTTAGCCATACTCATGCATTTATATGATTTTGCTTTGTTAAGCTTGCATGTTCAATCTTGACTTGCCTTGCATTCTTGACTTGTCTGGCATAGGTGTTGATTGATACTGTATTTCTTGGTGTGTGAATGTTTAGCCGAGGTCACCTTGAGACTAGTTCACCTTTGAACCTTAGTGTTGCGAATCATGTTGGAACCACTTGGTTGACCTTCACCTTCACCCCGGCATTCTAGCCGAGATGTCGCCACTTAGCCGAGGTATTTCATACTAGTGACCTTTGTTTCCGGGATGGTATGACATAGGCCGAGATGTGGCACACCCTGGCTAAGGTGTGGCACAGCTTAGTCAATTGTCGTCCTCTCTAGCCGATGTCCTTGTTATCCTGTTGCCGAAGTCCTGTCTTTGGCCGATGTTATCCCTTGCCGAGGTTTTGTTGTTAGCCGATGTCATTACTCGCCGGAGTGTTTCACTGGGTAGCTTGTTAGATACGCTTTGTCATAGACTTGTCTTGTCAGTCAGTCACCTTTTTGAGCAGAGCCAACCAACCATTGCCACGTGTCCGAGCTGAAGGTTAAGTCAGCCGACAGACTTAGAACCAAATCATTTTTGTCTCAAAGCCCTTATTTTAGAGAGAGAAGCTCTAGGAGAAGAAGGAGGAGTTCTAGAGTGAGAAGTGGATTAGCAAGCTTGATTCTTAGAGTTCCAACCGTTAGATTCTTGATTTGAGGACTTGGACTTGCCTTGACCCCGACGTCCGAAGAACTATGTGAGTGGCATTTTTAATAAAGCTATGTTGCAATGTTTTGATAAAAGTCTTGTTTTGCCTTGTTTCGAAAAGTATTTGTAAGCATGAATGATTAACCCTATTTTGTATGCTAAGTATTATTTGTGTTCGATGACAAATCTTGGAAAGTCCTTACGTGCTGGAGGACTCTAAGCATTTGCAGCACACTCTTGATAGTCCGTATGTGCCAGGGGACTTTAAGCATTTGTGGCACCAGTCCGTACGTGCTAGGGGACTATAAGCATTTGTAGCACAAGTTTGGAAGTCCGTACGTGCTAGGGGACTATAAGCATTTGTAGCACACTCTTGATAGTCCGTATGTGCCAGGGGACTTTAAGCATTTGTGGCACCAGTCCGTACGTGCTAGGGGACTATAAGCATTTGTAGCACAAGTTTGGAAGTCCGTACGTGCTAGGGGACTATAAGCATTTGTAGCACAAGTTTGGAAGTCCGTACGTGCTAGGGGACTATAAGCATTTGTAGCACAAGTTTGGAAGTCCGTACGTGCTAGGGGACTATAAGCATTTGTAGCGCAAGTCCTTAGTGTCGAGGACTATAATGCAACGACACTCTTGTTTACAGATCTCTTGTCTTGCCACTGACGGTTTTACCGCGTGGGTTTGTTCGTCCGAATTGTTATCTCTTGTATTATATTGGTGCTAGTAAGCATCCCTTGAAACTTGAAAGATTTGATAAATGGACTTGTTGTACTCCTTGTATTGTTTTGTTAAAAGACCTCGGATATCATTCATGTAAACCCTTTATTGTTTATGCCATTCACTGAGTATCCAAGCTCACCCTCTATATATATATATATGTAGGTGATGAGCAAGGCGGCGACGCCTAGATGTGTTTGCCGAGGTGTTTTGCCGACGTGTTTTTGATTCGCATTTGGTGAACATCTTGAAGATCATGCTTCTTAGTCCTTTCATTGTATTTTGTATTTGAAGGCCGAGAAGCCTTTTTGTCAAGATGTAATTTTTGTACTCTATTTTGTTGTATTGAAGCTATCAATAGATGTATGTCATTCCATTCAACTTAAGCACTGCTCTTATGGACTGCTTGTATGTTAATTTATTGTTTCCGCATTTGTAAGCCCCATACGTATACCCTGTTTGTGTGTGATTTCTTGTAAGAGGCCTTTGGTAATCTCGGATTACTGGCCATCTCGGCGCCGACCTTCTAGGGGCGGGTTGGGGTCGTGACAGAAAGATTGCTATAGATCCTGGTTTGGTGTATTTCAACAGATAATAAAATTGAACAGATAAAAATAATTTGAAGATTGTGACTGGCTTGAAGAACAGATAAGACATTAAAATTGAACTGATAATAAAATCTAGACAAAAAGTGGCACAGATAGAGAAAAAAAATTGAACAGATAGTCAAAATTTTGGAATATATAGACAAAAAAAATAATTAAACACTTAAATGTAAATTTGAACATATTGAAAAAAAATAAAATATTCAACAGATATATAAAGGGATAAAATTGAAAACAAAACTTTTTTCAAAAAAAACAAAAGGACTTCCCACCAAATTATTTTACTCAATACCTGCAGAGGACCATCGGAGGAGAAGACTCAATTGATCCTGCTCCATATAGAAAGTTTTTTTTTCCTAGCACACAGATCTAATTCCTCCTCTTTGTCTTTTTTTTTTAATTGATTGATCTGTGTTGTTGTTGTATGATGAAACAAATTGCAACAGATAGTTGTAAATCAACCAAAAAAATTAAAAATTAAGCAGATAAAAATAATAAAAAAATTGAACAAAAATATATATATTCTGGATTATTTTTGAGAAAAAATTTCAACAGATAGAGGGAAAGAACAAGGGATAGAGAAAGAAAGATTACAACAGATCCTAGTTTGGTGTATTTCAACAGATAATAAAATTGAACAGATAAAAATAAATTGAAGATTGTGACTAGTTTGTTGAACAGATAAGAAATTTGGGATAGATATTTGAACAAATAATAGATTAAAATTGAACTAATAATAAAATCTATACAAAAAGTTGCACAGATAGAGAAAAAAATTGAACAGATAGTCAAAATTTTTTAATATATAGACAAAATAAAATAATTAAACACTTAACTGTAAATTTGAACATATAGAAAAAAAATAAAAAATTCAACAGATAAATTAAGGAGTAAAATTGAAAACAAAAACGTCTTTCAAAACAAACAAAAGGACTTCTCACCAAATTATTTTACTCAATGCCTACAAAGGACCATCGGAGGAGAAGACTTCATTGATCTTGCTCCTTATTGAAAGTTTTTTTTTTTTTTTCAAGCACACAGATCTATATCCTCCTCTTTTTTTTTTTTTTTTTTTTAAGTTGTTGATCTGTGTTGTTGTTGTATGATGAAACAAATTGCAACAAATAGTTGTAAATGAACCAAAAAAAATTAAAAATTAAGCAGATAAAAATAATAATAAAAAAATTGAACAGATATATATACTGGGTTATTTTTGAGAAATAATTTCAACAGATAGAGAGAAAGAACAAGAGAGAGAGAAAGAAAGATTGCAACAGATCCTGGTTTGGTGTATTTCAGCAGATAATAAAATTGAACAGATAAAAATAAATTGTAGATTGTGACTGGTTTGTTAAATAGATAAGAAATTTGGGATAGATATTTGAACAGATAAGAGATTAAAATTTAACTGATCATAAAATCTAAACAAAAAGTTGCACAGATACAAAAAAAAATTGAACAGATAGCCAAATTTTTTGAATATATAGACAAAAAAATAATAATTAAACACTTAAATGTAAATTTGAACATATAGAAAAAAAATTAAAAAAATCTACAGATAAATTAAGGAGTAAAATTGAAAACAAAAACGTCTTTCAAAACAAACAAAAGGACTTCTCACCAAATTATTTTACTCAATGTCTGCAAAGGACCATCGGAGGAGAAGACTCCACAGATCCTGCTCCTTATGAACACTTTTTTTTTTCAAGTATACAGATCTAATTCCTCATCTTTTCCATTTTTTTGTTTTTTTTTTTCAGTTGTTGATCTGTGTTATTGTTGTATGATGAAACAAATTGAAACAGATAGTTGTAAATGAACCAAAAAAATTAAAAATTAAGCATATAAAAATAATAAAAAAATTGAATAGATATATATATACTGGATTATTTTTGAGAAAGAATTTCAACAGATGGAGAGAAAGAACAAGGGAGAGAGAAAGAAAGATTGCTACAGATCCTGGTTTGGTGTATTTCAACAGATAATAAAATTGAACAGATAAAAATAATTTGAAGATTGTGACTGGCTTGAAGAACAAATAAGAGATTAAAATTGAACTGATAATAAAATCTAGACAAAAAGTTGCACAGATAGAGAAAAAAAATTGAACAGATAGTCAAAATTTTGGAATATATAGACAAAAAAATAATTAAACACTTAAATGTAAATTTGAACATATTGAAAAAAAATAAAATAGTCAACAGATATATAAAGGGATAAAATTGAAAACAAAACGTTTTTCAAAACAAACAAAAGGACTTCTCACCAAATTATTTTACTCAATACCTGCAGAGGACCATCAGAGGAGAAGACTACATTGATCCTGCTGCATATAGAAAGTTTTTTTTTTTCTAGCACACAGATCTAATTCCTCATCTTTGTCTTTTTTTTTGAGTGATTGATCTGTGTTGTTGTTGTTGGATGAAACAAATTGCAACAGATAGTTGTAAGTGAACCAAAAAAAATTAAAAATTAAGCAGATGAAAATAATAAAAAAATTGAACAAAAATATATATATATATATTATGGATTATTTTTGAGAAAGAATTTCAACAGATAGAGGGAAAGAACTAGGGAGAGAGAAAGAAAGATTACAACAGATCCTGGTTTGGTGTATTTCAACAGATAATAAAATTGAACAGATAAAAATAAATTGAAGATTGTGACTGGTTTGTTGAACAGATAAGAAATTTGGGATAGATATTTGAAAAGATAAAAGATTAAAATTTAATTGATAATAAAATCTAGACAAAAAGTTGCACAGATAGAGAAAAAAATTGAACAGATAGCCAAATTTTTTGAATATATAGACAAAAAAATATTAATTAAACACTTAAATGTAAATTTGAACACGTAGAAAAAAATAAAAAATTCTACAGATAAATTAAGGAGTAAAATTGAAAACAAAAACGTCTTTCAAAACAAACGAAAGGACTTCTCACCAAATTATTTTACTCAATGTCTACAGAGGACCATTGGAGGAGAAGACTCCATTGATCCTGCTCCTTATGGACAGTTTTTTTTTTCAAGTACACAGATCTAATTCCTCATATTTTCCATTTTTTTGTTTTTTTTTTTCAGATGTTGATCTGTGTTGTTGTTGTATGATGAAACAAATTGAAACAGATAGTTGAAAATGAACCAAAAAAATTAAAAATTAAGCATATAAAAATAATAAAAAAATTGAACAGATATATATGTACTGGATTATTTTTGAGGAAGAATTTCAACAGATAGAGAGAAAGAACAAGGGAGAGAGAAAGAAAGATTGCTATAGATCCTGGTTTGGTGTATTTCAACAGATAATAAAATTGAACAGATAAAAATAATTTGAAGATTGTGACTGGCCTGAAGAACAGATAATAGATTAAAATTGAACTGATAATAAAATCTAGACAAAATGTTGCACAGATAGAGAAAAAAAATTGAACAGATAGTCAAAATTTTGGAATATATAAACAAAAAAAATAATTAAGCACTTAAATGTAAATTTGAACATATTGAAAAAAAATAAAATATTCAACAGATATATAAAGGGATAAAATTGAAAACAAAACGTTTTTCAAAACAAACAAAAGGACTTCTCACCAAATTATTTTACTCAATACCTGCAGAGGACCATCGGAGGGGAACACTCCATTGATCCTGCGCCATATAGAAAGTTTTTTTTTTTTTTCTAGCACACAGATCTAATTCCTCATCTTTGTCTTTTTTTTTTTAAGTGATTGATCTGTGTTGTTGTTGTTGGATGAATCAAATTGCAACAGATAGTTGTAAGTGAACCAAAAATAATTAAAAATTAAGCAGATGAAAATAATAAAAAAATTGAACAAAAATATATATATATTATGGATTATTTTTGAGAAAGAATTTCAACAGATAGAGGGAAAGAACAAGGGAGAGAGAAAGAAAGATTACAACAGATCCTGGTTTGGTGTATTTCAACAGATAATAAAATTGAACAGATAAAAATAAATTGAAGATTGTGACTGGTTTGTTGAACAGATAAGAAATTTGGGATAGATATTTGAAAGGATAAGAGATTAAAATTTAATTGATAATAAAATCTAGACAAAAAGTTGTACAGATAGAGAAAAAAATTGAACAGATAGCCAAAATTTTTGAATATATAGACAAAAAATAATAATTAAACACTTAAATGTAAATTTGAACATATAGAAAAAAAATAAAAAATTCTACAGATAAATTAAGGAGTAAAATTGAAAACAAAAACGTCTTTCAAAACAAACAAAAGGACTTCTCACCAAATTATTTTACTCAATGTCTGCAGAGGACCATCGGAGGAGAAGACTCCATTGATCCTGCTCCTTATGGACAGTTTTTTTTTTTCAAGTACACAGATCTAATTCCTCATATTTTCCATTTTTTTGTTTTTCTTCCAGATGTTGATCTGTGTTGTTGTTGTATGATGAAACAAATTGAAACAGATAGTTGAAAATGAACGAAAAAAATTAAAAATTAAGCATATAAAAATAATAAAAAAATTGAACAGATATATATGTACTGGATTATTTTTGAGGAAGAATTTCAACAGATAGAGAGAAAGAACAAGGGAGAGAGAAAGAAAGATTGCTATAGATCCTGGTTTGGTGTATTTCAACAGATAATAAAATTGAACAGATAAAAATAATTTGAAGATTGTGACTGGCCTGAAGAACAGATAATAGATTAAAATTGAACTGATAATAAAATCTAGACAAAAAGTTGCACAGATAGAGAAAAAAAATTGAACAGATAGTCAAAATTTTGGAATATATAAACAAAAAAAATAATTAAACACTTAAATGTAAATTTGAACATATTGAAAAAAAATAAAATATTCAACAGATATATAAAGGGATAAAATTGAAAACAAAACGTTTTTCAAAACAAACAAAAGGACTTCTCACCAAATTATTTTACTCAATACCTGCAGAGGACCATCGGAGGGGAACACTCCATTGATCCTGCGCCATATAGAAAGTTTTTATTTTTTTTCTAGCACACAGATCTAATTCCTCATCTTTGTCTTTTTTTTTTTAAGTGATTGATCTGTGTTGTTGTTGTTGGATGAATCAAATTGCAACAGATAGTTGTAAGTGAACCAAAAAAAATTAAAAATTAAGCAGATGAAAATAATAAAAAAATTGAACAAAAATATATATATATTATGGATTATTTTTGAGAAAGAATTTCAACAGATAGAGGGAAAGAACAAGGGAGAGAGAAAGAAAGATTACAACAGATCCTGGTTTGGTGTATTTCAACAGATAATAAAATTGAACAGATAAAAATAAATTGAAGATTGTGACTGGTTTGTTGAACAGATAAGAAATTTGGGATAGATATTTGAAAAGATAAGAGATTAAAATTTAATTGATAATAAAATCTAGACAAAAAGTTGCACAGATAGAGAAAAAAATTGAACAGATAGCCAAAATTTTTGAATATATAGACAAAAAAATAATAATTAAACACTTAAATGTAAATTTGAACATATAGAAAAAAATAAAAAATTCTACAGATAAATTAAGGAGTAAAATTGAAAACAAAAACGTCTTTCAAAACAAACAAAAGGACTTCTCACCAAATTATTTTACTCAATGTCTGCAGAGGACCATCGGAGGAGAAGACTCCATTGATCCTGCTCCTTATGGACAGTTTTTTTTTTCAAGTACACAGATCTAATTCCTCATATTTTTCATTTTTTTGTTTTTTTTTCAGATGTTGATCTGTGTTGTTGTTGTATGATGAAACAAATTGAAACAGATAGTTGAAAATGAACCAAAAAAATTAAAAATTAAGCATATAAAAATAATAAAAAAATTGAACAGATATATATGTACTGGATTATTTTTGAGGAAGAATTTCAACAGATAGAGAGAAAGAACAAGGGAGAGAGAAAGAAAGATTGCTATAGATCCTGGTTTGGTGTATTTCAACAGATAATAAAATTGAACAGATAAAAATAATTTGAAGATTGTGACTGGCCTGAAGAACAGATAATAGATTAAAATTGAACTGATAATAAAATCTAGACAAAAAGTTGCACAGATAGAGAAAAAAAATTGAACAGATAGTCAAAATTTTGGAATATATAAACAAAAAAAATAATTAAACACTTAAATGTAAATTTGAACATATTGAAAAAAAATAAAATATTCAACAGATATATAAAGGGATAAAATTGAAAACAAAACGTTTTTCAAAACAAACAAAAGGACTTCTCACCAAATTATTTTGCTCAATACCTGCAGAGGACCATCGGAGGGGAACACTCCATTGATCCTGCGCCATATAGAAAGTTTTTTTTTTTTCTAGCACACAGATCTAATTCCTCATCTTTGTCTTTTTTTTTTTAAGTGATTGATCTGTGTTGTTGTTGTTGGATGAATCAAATTGCAACAGATAGTTGTAAGTGAACCAAAAATAATTAAAAATTAAGCAGATGAAAATAATAAAAAAATTGAACAAAAATATATATATATTATGGATTATTTTTGAGAAAGAATTTCAACAGATAGAGGGAAAGAACAAGGGAGAGAGAAAGAAAGATTACAACAGATCCTGGTTTGGTGTATTTCAACAGATAATAAAATTGAACAGATAAAAATAAATTGAAGATTGTGACTAGTTTGTTGAACAGATAAGAAATTTGGGATAGATATTTGAAAAGATAAGAGATTAAAATTTAATTGATAATAAAATCTAGACAAAAAGTTGCACAGATAGAGAAAAAAATTGAACAAATAGCCAAAATTTTTGAATATATAGACAAAAAAATAATAATTAAACACTTAAATGTAAATTTGAACATATAGAAAAAAAATAAAAAATTCTACAGATAAATTAAGGAGTAAAATTGAAAACAAAAACGTCTTTCAAAACAAACAAAAGGACTTCTCACCAAATTATTTTACTCAATGTCTGCAGAGGACCATCGGAGGAGAAGACTCCATTGATCCTGCTCCTTATGGACAGTTTTTTTTTTCAAGTACACAGATCTAATTCCTCATATTTTCCATTTTTTTGTTTTTTTTTCAGATGTTGATCTGTGTTGTTGTTGTATGATGAAACAAATTGAAACAGATAGTTGAAAATGAACCAAAAAAATTAAAAATTAAGCATATAAAAATAATAAAAAAATTGAACAGATATATATGTACTGGATTATTTTTGAGGAAGAATTTCAACAGATAGAGAGAAAGAACAAGGGAGAGAGAAAGAAAGATTGCTATAGATCCTGGTTTGGTGTATTTCAACAGATAATAAAATTGAACAGATAAAAATAATTTGAAGATTGTGACTGGCCTGAGGAACAGATAATAGATTAAAATTGAACTGATAATAAAATCTAGACAAAAAGTTGCACAGATAGAGAAAAAAAATTGAACAGATAGTCAAAATTTTGGAATATATAAACAAAAAAAATAATTAAACACTTAAATGTAAATTTGAACATATTGAAAAAAAATAAAATATTCAACAGATATATAAAGGGATAAAATTGAAAACAAAATGTTTTTCAAAACAAACAAAAGGACTTCTCACCAAATTATTTTGCTCAATACCTGCAGAGGACCATCGGAGGGGAACACTCCATTGATCCTGCGCCATATAGAAAGTTTTTTTTTTTTTCTAGCACACAGATCTAATTCCTCATCTTTGTCTTTTTTTTTTTAAGTGATTGATCTGTGTTGTTGTTGTTGGATGAATCAAATTGCAACAGATAGTTGTAAGTGAACCAAAAATAATTAAAAATTAAGCAGATGAAAATAATAAAAAAATTGAACAAAAATATATATATATTATGGATTATTTTTGAGAAAGAATTTCAACAGATAGAGGGAAAGAACAAGGGAGAGAGAAAGAAAGATTACAACAGATCCTGGTTTGGTGTATTTCAACAGATAATAAAATTGAACAGATAAAAATAAATTGAAGATTGTGACTGGTTTGTTGAACAGATAAGAAATTTGGGATAGATATTTGAAAAGATAAGAGATTAAAATTTAATTGATAATAAAATCTAGACAAAAAGTTGCACAGATAGAGAAAAAAATTGAACAGATAGCCAAAATTTTTGAATATATAGACAAAAAAATAATAATTAAACACTTAAATGTAAATTTGAACATATAGAAAAAAAATAAAAAATTCTACAGATAAATTAAGGAGTAAAATTGAAAACAAAAACGTCTTTCAAAATAAACAAAAGGACTTCTCACCAAATTATTTTACTCAATGTCTGCAGAGGACCATCGGAGTGGAAGACTCCATTGATCCTGCTCCTTATGGACAGTTTTTTTTTTCAAGTACACAGATCTAATTCCTCATATTTTTCATTTTTTTGTTTTTTTTTTTCAGATGTTGATCTGTGTTGTTGTTGTATGATGAAACAAATTGAAACAGATAGTTGAAAATGAACCAAAAAAATTAAAAATTAAGCATATAAAAATAATAAAAAAATTGAACAGATATATATGTACTGGATTATTTTTGAGGAAGAATTTCAATAGATAGAGAGAAAGAACAAGGGAGAGAGAAAGAAAGATTGCTATAGATCCTGGTTTGGTGTATTTCAACAGATAATAAAATTGAACAGATAAAAATAATTTGAAGATTGTGACTGGCCTGAAGAACAGATAATAGATTAAAATTGAACTGATAATAAAATCTAGACAAAAAGTTGCACAGATAGAGAAAAAAAATTGAACAGATAGTCAAAATTTTGGAATATATAAACAAAAAAAATAATTAAACACTTAAATGTAAATTTGAACATATTGAAAAAAAATAAAATATTCAACAGATATATAAAGGGATAAAATTGAAAACAAAACGTTTTTCAGAACAAACAAAAGGACTTCTCACCAAATTATTTTACTCAATACCTGCAGAGGACCATCGGAGGGGAACACTCCATTGATCCTGCGCCATATAGAAAGTTTTTTTTTTTTCTAGCACACAGATCTAATTCCTCATCTTTGTCTTTTTTTTTTAAGTGATTGATCTATGTTGTTGTTGTTGGATGAATCAAATTGCAACAGATAGTTGTAAGTGAACCAAAAAAAATTAAAAATTAAGCAGATGAAAATAATAAAAAAATTGAACAAAAATATATATATATATTATGGATTATTTTTTAGAAAGAATTTCAACAGATAGAGGGAAAGAACAAGGGAGAGAGAAAGAAAGATTACAACAGATCCTGGTTTGGTGTATTTCCACAGATAATAAAATTGAACAGATAAAAATAAATTGAAGATTGTGACTGGTTTGTTGAACAGATAAGAAATTTGGGATAGATATTTGAAAAGATAAGAGATTAAAATTTAATTGATAATAAAATCTAGACAAAAAGTTGCACAGATAGAGAAAAAAATTGAACAGATAGCCAAAATTTTTGAATATATAGACAAAAAAATAATAATTAAACACTTAAATGTAAATTTGAACATATAGAAAAAAAATAAAAAATTCTACAGATAAATTAAGGAGTAAAATTGAAAACAAAAACGTCTTTCAAAACAAACAAAAGGACTTCTCACCAAATTATTTTACTCAATGTCTGCAGAGGACCATCGGAGGAGAAGACTCCATTGATCCTGCTCCTTATGGACAGTTTTTTTTTTCAAGTACACAGATCTAATTCCTCATATTTTCCATTTTTTTGTTTTTTTTTCAGATGTTGATCTGTGTTGTTGTTGTATGATGAAACAAATTGAAACAGATAGTTGAAAATGAACCAAAAAAATTAAAAATTAAGCATATAAAAATAATAAAAAAATTGAACAGATATATATGTACTGGATTATTTTTGAGGAAGAATTTCAACAGATAGAGAGAAAGAACAAGGGAGAGAGAAAGAAAGATTGCTATAGATCCTGGTTTGGTGTATTTCAACAGATAATAAAATTGAACAGATAAAAATAATTTGAAGATTGTGACTGGCCTGAAGAACAGATAATAGATTAAAATTGAACTGATAATAAAATCTAGACAAAAAGTTGCACAGATAGAGAAAAAAAATTGAACAGATAGTCAAAATTTTGGAATATATAAACAAAAAAAATAATTAAACACTTAAATGTAAATTTGAACATATTGAAAAAAAATAAAATATTCAACAGATATATAAAGGGATAAAATTGAAAACAAAACGTTTTTCAAAACAAACAAAAGGACTTCTCACCAAATTATTTTGCTCAATACCTGCAGAGGACCATCGGAGGGGAACACTCCATTGATCCTGCGCCATATAGAAAGTTTTTTTTTTTTTTTTTCTAGCACACAGATCTAATTCCTCATCTTTGTCTTTTTTTTTTTAAGTGATTGATCTGTGTTGTTGTTGTTGGATGAATCAAATTGCAACAGATAGTTGTAAGTGAACCAAAAATAATTAAAAATTAAGCAGATGAAAATAATAAAAAAATTGAACAAAAATATATATATATATTATGGATTATTTTTGAGAAAGAATTTCAACAGATAGAGGGAAAGAACAAGGGAGAGAGAAAGAAAGATTACAACAGATCCTGGTTTGGTGTATTTCAACAGATAATAAAATTGAACAGATAAAAATAAATTGAAGATTGTGACTGGTTTGTTGAACAGATAAGAAATTTGGGATAGATATTTGAAAAGATAAGAGATTAAAATTTAATTGATAATAAAATCTAGACAAAAAGTTGCACAGATAGAGAAAAAAATTGAACAGATAGCCAAAATTTTTGAATATATAGACAAAAAAATAATAATTAAACACTTAAATGTAAATTTGAACATATAGAAAAAAAATAAAAAATTCTACAGATAAATTAAGGAGTAAAATTGAAAACAAAAACGTCTTTCAAAATAAACAAAAGGACTTCTCACCAAATTATTTTACTCAATGTCTGCAGAGGACCATCGGAGTGGAAGACTCCATTGATCCTGCTCCTTATGGACAGTTTTTTTTTTCAAGTACACAGATCTAATTCCTCATATTTTTCATTTTTTTGTTTTTTTTTTCAGATGTTGATCTGTGTTGTTGTTGTATGATGAAACAAATTGAAACAGATAGTTGAAAATGAACCAAAAAAATTAAAAATTAAGCATATAAAAATAATAAAAAAATTGAACAGATATATATGTACTGGATTATTTTTGAGGAAGAATTTCAATAGATAGAGAGAAAGAACAAGGGAGAGAGAAAGAAAGATTGCTATAGATCCTGGTTTGGTGTATTTCAACAGATAATAAAATTGAACAGATAAAAATAATTTGAAGATTGTGACTGGCCTGAAGAACAGATAATAGATTAAAATTGAACTGATAATAAAATCTAGACAAAAAGTTGCACAGATAGAGAAAAAAAATTGAACAGATAGTCAAAATTTTGGAATATATAAACAAAAAAAATAATTAAACACTTAAATGTAAATTTGAACATATTGAAAAAAAATAAAATATTCAACAGATATATAAAGGGATAAAATTGAAAACAAAACGTTTTTCAGAACAAACAAAAGGACTTCTCACCAAATTATTTTACTCAATACCTGCAGAGGACCATCGGAGGGGAACACTCCATTGATCCTGCGCCATATAGAAAGTTTTTTTTTTTTCTAGCACACAGATCTAATTCCTCATCTTTGTCTTTTTTTTTTAAGTGATTGATCTATGTTGTTGTTGTTGGATGAATCAAATTGCAACAGATAGTTGTAAGTGAACCAAAAAAAATTAAAAATTAAGCAGATGAAAATAATAAAAAAATTGAACAAAAATATATATATATATTATGGATTATTTTTTAGAAAGAATTTCAACAGATAGAGGGAAAGAACAAGGGAGAGAGAAAGAAAGATTACAACAGATCCTGGTTTGGTGTATTTCAACAGATAATAAAAATGAACAGATAAAAATAAATTGAAGATTGTGACTGGTTTGTTGAACAGATAAGAAATTTGGGATAGATATTTGAAAAGATAAGAGATTAAAATTTAATTGATAATAAAATCTAGACAAAAAGTTGCACAGATAGAGAAAAAAATTGAACAGATAGCCAAAATTTTTGAATATATAGACAAAAAAATAATAATTAAACACTTAAATGTAAATTTGAACATATAGAAAAAAAATAAAAAATTCTACAGATAAATTAAGGAGTAAAATTGAAAACAAAAACGTCTTTCAAAACAAACAAAAGGACTTCTCACCAAATTATTTTACTCAATGTCTGCAGAGGACCATCGGAGGAGAAGACTCCATTGATCCTGCTCCTTATGGACAGTTTTTTTTTTCAAGTACACAGATCTAATTCCTCATATTTTCCATTTTTTTGTTTTTTTTTCAGATGTTGATCTGTGTTGTTGTTGTATGATGAAACAAATTGAAACAGATAGTTGAAAATGAACCAAAAAAATTAAAAATTAAGCATATAAAAATAATAAAAAAATTGAACAGATATATATGTACTGGATTATTTTTGAGGAAGAATTTCAACAGATAGAGAGAAAGAACAAGGGAGAGAGAAAGAAAGATTGCTATAGATCCTGGTTTGGTGCATTTCAACAGATAATAAAATTGAACAGATAAAAATAATTTGAAGATTGTGACTGGCCTGAAGAACAGATAATAGATTAAAATTGAACTGATAATAAAATCTAGACAAAAAGTTGCACAGATAGAGAAAAAAAATTGAACAGATAGTCAAAATTTTGGAATATATAAACAAAAAAAATAATTAAACACTTAAATGTAAATTTGAACATATTGAAAAAAAATAAAATATTCAACAGATATATAAAGGGATAAAATTGAAAACAAAACGTTTTTCAAAACAAACAAAAGGACTTCTCACCAAATTATTTTGCTCAATACCTGCAGAGGACCATCGGAGGGGAACACTCCATTGATCCTGCGCCATATAGAAAGTTTTTTTTTTTTTTTTCTAGCACACAGATCTAATTCCTCATCTTTGTCTTTTTTTTTTTAAGTGATTGATCTGTGTTGTTGTTGTTGGATGAATCAAATTGCAACAGATAGTTGTAAGTGAACCAAAAATAATTAAAAATTAAGCAGATGAAAATAATAAAAAAATTGAACAAAAATATATATATATATTATGGATTATTTTTGAGAAAGAATTTCAACAGATAGAGGGAAAGAACAAGGGAGAGAGAAAGAAAGATTACAACAGATCCTGGTTTGGTGTATTTCAACAGATAATAAAATTGAACAGATAAAAATAAATTGAAGATTGTGACTGGTTTGTTGAACAGATAAGAAATTTGGGATAGATATTTGAAAAGATAAGAGATTAAAATTTAATTGATAATAAAATCTAGACAAAAAGTTGCACAGATAGAGAAAAAAATTGAACAGATAGCCAAAATTTTTGAATATATAGACAAAAAAATAATAATTAAACACTTAAATGTAAATTTGAACATATAGAAAAAAAATAAAAAATTCTACAGATAAATTAAGGAGTAAAATTGAAAACAAAAACGTCTTTCAAAATAAACAAAAGGACTTCTCACCAAATTATTTTACTCAATGTCTGCAGAGGACCATCGGAGTGGAAGACTCCATTGATCCTGCTCCTTATGGACAGTTTTTTTTTTCAAGTACACAGATCTAATTCCTCATATTTTTCATTTTTTTGTTTTTTTTTTCAGATGTTGATCTGTGTTGTTGTTGTATGATGAAACAAATTGAAACAGATAGTTGAAAATGAACCAAAAAAATTAAAAATTAAGCATATAAAAATAATAAAAAAATTGAACAGATATATATGTACTGGATTATTTTTGAGGAAGAATTTCAACAGATAGAGAGAAAGAACAAGGGAGAGAGAAAGAAAGATTGCTATAGATCCTGGTTTGGTGTATTTCAACAGATAATAAAATTGAACAGATAAAAATAATTTGAAGATTGTGACTGGCCTGAAGAACAGATAATAGATTAAAATTGAACTGATAATAAAATCTAGACAAAAAGTTGCACAGATAGAGAAAAAAAATTGAACAGATAGTCAAAATTTTGGAATATATAAACAAAAAAAATAATTAAACACTTAAATGTAAATTTGAACATATTGAAAAAAAATAAAATATTCAACAGATATATAAAGGGATAAAATTGAAAACAAAACGTTTTTCAGAACAAACAAAAGGACTTCTCACCAAATTATTTTACTCAATACCTGCAGAGGACCATCGGAGGGGAACACTCCATTGATCCTGCGCCATATAGAAAGTTTTTTTTTTTTCTAGCACACAGATCTAATTCCTCATCTTTGTCTTTTTTTTTTAAGTGATTGATCTATGTTGTTGTTGTTGGATGAATGAAATTGCAACAGATAGTTGTAAGTGAACCAAAAAAAATTAAAAATTAAGCAGATGAAAATAATAAAAAAATTGAACAAAAATATATATATATATTATGGATTATTTTTTAGAAAGAATTTCAACAGATAGAGGGAAAGAACAAGGGAGAGAGAAAGAAAGATTACAACAGATCCTGGTTTGGTGTATTTCAACAGATAATAAAAATGAACAGATAAAAATAAATTGAAGATTGTGACTGGTTTGTTGAACAGATAAGAAATTTGGGATAGATATTTGAAAAGATAAGAGATTAAAATTTAATTGATAATAAAATCTAGACAAAAAGTTGCACAGATAGAGAAAAAAATTGAACAGATAGCCAAAATTTTTGAATATATAGACAAAAAAATAATAATTAAACACTTAAATGTAAATTTGAACATATAGAAAAAAAATAAAAAATTCTACAGATAAATTAAGGAGTAAAATTGAAAACAAAAACGTCTTTCAAAACAAACAAAAGGACTTCTCACCAAATTATTTTACTCAATGTCTGCAGAGGACCATCGGAGGAGAAGACTCCATTGATCCTGCTCCTTATGGACAGTTTTTTTTTTCAAGTACACAGATCTAATTCCTCATATTTTCCATTTTTTTGTTTTTTTTTTCAGATGTTGATCTGTGTTGTTGTTGTATGATGAAACAAATTGAAACAGATAGTTGAAAATGAACCAAAAAAATTAAAAATTAAGCATATAAAAATAATAAAAAAATTAAACAGATATATATGTACTGGATTATTTTTGAGGAAGAATTTCAACAGATAGAGAGAAAGAACAAGGGAGAGAGAAAGAAAGATTGCTATAGATCCTGGTTTGGTGTATTTCAACAGATAATAAAATTGAACAGATAAAAATAATTTGAAGATTGTGACTGGCCTGAAGAACAGATAATAGATTAAAATTGAACTGATAATAAAATCTAGACAAAAAGTTGCACAGATAGAGAAAAAAAATTGAACAGATAGTCAAAATTTTGGAATATATAAACAAAAAAAATAATTAAACACTTAAATGTAAATTTGAACATATTGAAAAAAAATAAAATATTCAACAGATATATAAAGGGATAAAATTGAAAAGAAAACGTTTTTCAAAACAAACAAAAGGACTTCTCACCAAATTATTTTGCTCAATACCTGCAGAGGACCATCGGAGGGGAACACTCCATTGATCCTGCGCCATATAGAAAGTTTTTTTTATTTTTCTAGCACACAGATCTAATTCCTCATCTTTGTCTTTTTTTTTTTAAGTGATTGATCTGTGTTGTTGTTGTTGGATGAATCAAATTGCAACAGATAGTTGTAAGTGAACCAAAAAAAATTAAAAATTAAGCAGATGAAAATAATAAAAAAATTGAACAAAAATATATATATATTATGGATTATTTTTGAGAAAGAATTTCAACAGATAGAGGGAAAGAACAAGGGAGAGAGAAAGAAAGATTACAACAGATCCTGGTTTGGTGTATTTCAACAGATAATAAAATTGAACAGATAAAAATAAATTGAAGATTGTGACTGGTTTGTTGAACAGATAAGAAATTTGAGATAGATATTTGAAAAGATAAGAGATTAAAATTTAATTGATAATAAAATCTAGACAAAAAGTTGCACAGATAGAGAAAAAAATTGAACAGATAGCCAAAATTTTTGAATATATAGACAAAAAAATAATAATTAAACACTTAAATGTAAATTTGAACATATAGAAAAAAAATAAAAAATTCTACAGATAAATTAAGGAGTAAAATTGAAAACAAAAACGTCTTTCAAAATAAACAAAAGGACTTCTCACCAAATTATTTTACTCAATGTCTGCAGAGGACCATCGGAGTGGAAGACTCCATTGATCCTGCTCCTTATGGACAGTTTTTTTTTTCAAGTACACAGATCTAATTCCTCATACTTTCCATTTTTTTGTTTTTTTTTCAGATGTTGATCTGTGTTGTTGTTGTATGATGAAACAAATTGAAACAGATAGTTGAAAATGAACCAAAAAAATTAAAAATTAAGCATATAAAAATAATAAAAAAATTGAACAGATATATATGTACTGGATTATTTTTGAGGAAGAATTTCAACAGATAGAGAGAAAGAACAAGGGAGAGAGAAAGAAAGATTGCTATAGATCCTGGTTTGGTGTATTTCAACAGATAATAAAATTGAACAGATAAAAATAATTTGAAGATTGTGACTGGCCTGAAGAACAGATAATAGATTAAAATTGAACTGATAATAAAATCTAGACAAAAAGTTGCACAGATAGAGAAAAAAAATTGAACAGATAGTCAAAATTTTGGAATATATAAACAAAAAAAATAATTAAACACTTAAATGTAAATTTGAACATATTGAAAAAAAATAAAATATTCAACAGATATATAAAGGGATAAAATTGAAAACAAAACGTTTTTCAAAACAAACAAAAGGACTTCTCACCAAATTATTTTGCTCAATACCTGCAGAGGACCATCGGAGGGGAACACTCCATTGATCCTGCGCCATATAGAAAGTTTTTTTTTTTTTCTAGCACACAGATCTAATTCCTCATCTTTGTCTTTTTTTTTTTAAGTGATTGATCTGTGTTGTTGTTGTTGGATGAATCAAATTGCAACAGATAGTTGTAAGTGAACCAAAAATAATTAAAAATTAAGCAGATGAAAATAATAAAAAAATTGAACAAAAATATATATATATTATGGATTATTTTTTAGAAAGAATTTCAACAGATAGAGGGAAAGAACAAGGGAGAGAGAAAGAAAGATTACAACAGATCCTGGTTTGGTGTATTTCAACAGATAATAAAATTGAACAGATAAAAATAAATTGAAGATTGTGACTGGTTTGTTGAACAGATAAGAAATTTGGGATAGATATTTGAAAAGATAAGAGATTAAAATTTAATTGATAATAAAATCTAGACAAAAAGTTGCACAGATAGAGAAAAAAATTGAACAGATAGCCAAAATTTTTGAATATATAGACAAAAAAATAATAATTAAACACTTAAATGTAAATTTGAACATATAGAAAAAAAATAAAAAATTCTACAGATAAATTAAGGAGTAAAATTGAAAACAAAAACGTCTTTCAAAATAAACAAAAGGACTTCTCACCAAATTATTTTACTCAATGTCTGCAGAGGACCATCGGAGTGGAAGACTCCATTGATCCTGCTCCTTATGGACAGTTTTTTTTTTTCAAGTACACAGATCTAATTCCTCATATTTTTCATTTTTTTGTTTTTTTTTCAGATGTTGATCTGTGTTGTTGTTGTATGATGAAACAAATTGAAACAGATAGTTGAAAATGAACCAAAAAAATTAAAAATTAAGCATATAAAAATAATAAAAAAATTGAACAGATATATATGTACTGGATTATTTTTGAGGAAGAATTTCAACAGATAGAGAGAAAGAACAAGGGAGAGAGAAAGAAAGATTGCTATAGATCCTGGTTTGGTGTATTTCAACAGATAATAAAATTGAACAGATAAAAATAATTTGAAGATTGTGACTGGCCTGAAGAACAGATAATAGATTAAAATTGAACTGATAATAAAATCTAGACAAAAAGTTGCACAGATAGAGAAAAAAAATTGAACAGATAGTCAAAATTTTGGAATATATAAACAAAAAAAATAATTAAACACTTAAATGTAAATTTGAACATATTGAAAAAAAATAAAATATTCAACAGATATATAAAGGGATAAAATTGAAAACAAAACGTTTTTCAAAACAAACAAAAGGACTTCTCACCAAATTATTTTGCTCAATACCTGCAGAGGACCATCGGAGGGGAACACTCCATTGATCCTGCGCCATATAGAAAGTTTTTTTTTTTTTTCTAGCACACAGATCTAATTCCTCATCTTTGTCTTTTTTTTTTTAAGTGATTGATCTGTGTTGTTGTTGTTGGATGAATCAAATTGCAACAGATAGTTGTAAGTGAACCAAAAAAAATTAAAAATTAAGCAGATGAAAATAATAAAAAAATTGAACAAAAATATATATATATTATGGATTATTTTTGAGAAAGAATTTCAACAGATAGAGGGAAAGAACAAGGGAGAGAGAAAGAAAGATTACAACAGATCCTGGTTTGGTGTATTTCAACAGATAATAAAATTGAACAGATAAAAATAAATTGAAGATTGTGACTGGTTTGTTGAACAGATAAGAAATTTGGGATAGATATTTGAAAAGATAAGAGATTAAAATTTAATTGATAATAAAATCTAGACAAAAAGTTGCACAGATAGAGAAAAAAATTGAACAGATAGCCAAAATTTTTGAATATATAGACAAAAAAATAATAATTAAACACTTAAATGTAAATTTGAACATATAGAAAAAAAATAAAAAATTCTACAGATAAATTAAGGAGTAAAATTGAAAACAAAAACGTCTTTCAAAATAAACAAAAGGACTTCTCACCAAATTATTTTACTCAATGTCTGCAGAGGACCATCGGAGTGGAAGACTCCATTGATCCTGCTCCTTATGGACAGTTTTTTTTTTTCAAGTACACAGATCTAATTCCTCATATTTTTCATTTTTTTGTTTTTTTTTCAGATGTTGATCTGTGTTGTTGTTGTATGATGAAACAAATTGAAACAGATAGTTGAAAATGAACCAAAAAAATTAAAAATTAAGCATATAAAAATAATAAAAAAATTGAACAGATATATATGTACTGGATTATTTTTGAGGAAGAATTTCAACAGATAGAGAGAAAGAACAAGGGAGAGAGAAAGAAAGATTGCTATAGATCCTGGTTTGGTGTATTTCAACAGATAATAAAATTGAACAGATAAAAATAATTTGAAGATTGTGACTGGCCTGAAGAACAGATAATAGATTAAAATTGAACTGATAATAAAATCTAGACAAAAAGTTGCACAGATAGAGAAAAAAAATTGAACAGATAGTCAAAATTTTGGAATATATAAACAAAAAAAATAATTAAACACTTAAATGTAAATTTGAACATATTGAAAAAAAATAAAATATTCAACAGATATATAAAGGGATAAAATTGAAAACAAAACGTTTTTCAAAACAAACAAAAGGACTTCTCACCAAATTATTTTGCTCAATACCTGCAGAGGACCATCGGAGGGGAACACTCCATTGATCCTGCGCCATATAGAAAGTTTTTTTTTTTTTTCTAGCACACAGATCTAATTCCTCATCTTTGTCTTTTTTTTTTTAAGTGATTGATCTGTGTTGTTGTTGTTGGATGAATCAAATTGCAACAGATAGTTGTAAGTGAACCAAAAATAATTAAAAATTAAGCAGATGAAAATAATAAAAAAATTGAACAAAAATATATATATATTATGGATTATTTTTTAGAAAGAATTTCAACAGATAGAGGGAAAGAACAAGGGAGAGAGAAAGAAAGATTACAACAGATCCTGGTTTGGTGTATTTCAACAGATAATAAAATTGAACAGATAAAAATAAATTGAAGATTGTGACTGGTTTGTTGAACAGATAAGAAATTTGGGATAGATATTTGAAAAGATAAGAGATTAAAATTTAATTGATAATAAAATCTAGACAAAAAGTTGCACAGATAGAGAAAAAAATTGAACAGATAGCCAAAATTTTTGAATATATAGACAAAAAAATAATAATTAAACACTTAAATGTAAATTTGAACATATAGAAAAAAAATAAAAAATTCTACAGATAAATTAAGGAGTAAAATTGAAAACAAAAACGTCTTTCAAAATAAACAAAAGGACTTCTCACCAAATTATTTTACTCAATGTCTGCAGAGGACCATCGGAGTGGAAGACTCCATTGATCCTGCTCCTTATGGACAGTTTTTTTTTTTCAAGTACACAGATCTAATTCCTCATATTTTTCATTTTTTTGTTTTTTTTTCAGATGTTGATCTGTGTTGTTGTTGTATGATGAAACAAATTGAAACAGATAGTTGAAAATGAACCAAAAAAATTAAAAATTAAGCATATAAAAATAATAAAAAAATTGAACAGATATATATGTACTGGATTATTTTTGAGGAAGAATTTCAACAGATAGAGAGAAAGAACAAGGGAGAGAGAAAGAAAGATTGCTATAGATCCTGGTTTGGTGTATTTCAACAGATAATAAAATTGAACAGATAAAAATAATTTGAAGATTGTGACTGGCCTGAAGAACAGATAATAGATTAAAATTGAACTGATAATAAAATCTAGACAAAAAGTTGCACAGATAGAGAAAAAAAATTGAACAGATAGTCAAAATTTTGGAATATATAAACAAAAAAAATAATTAAACACTTAAATGTAAATTTGAACATATTGAAAAAAAATAAAATATTCAACAGATATATAAAGGGATAAAATTGAAAACAAAACGTTTTTCAAAACAAACAAAAGGACTTCTCACCAAATTATTTTGCTCAATACCTGCAGAGGACCATCGGAGGGGAACACTCCATTGATCCTGCGCCATATAGAAAGTTTTTTTTTTTTTTCTAGCACACAGATCTAATTCCTCATCTTTGTCTTTTTTTTTTTAAGTGATTGATCTGTGTTGTTGTTGTTGGATGAATCAAATTGCAACAGATAGTTGTAAGTGAACCAAAAATAATTAAAAATTAAGCAGATGAAAATAATAAAAAAATTGAACAAAAATATATATATATTATGGATTATTTTTGAGAAAGAATTTCAACAGATAGAGGGAAAGAACAAGGGAGAGAGAAAGAAAGATTACAACAGATCCTGGTTTGGTGTATTTCAACAGATAATAAAAATGAACAGATAAAAATAAATTGAAGATTGTGACTGGTTTGTTGAACAGATAAGAAATTTGGGATAGATATTTGAAAAGATAAGAGATTAAAATTTAATTGATAATAAAATCTAGACAAAAAGTTGCACAGATAGAGAAAAAAATTGAATAGATAGCCAAAATTTTTGAATATATAGACAAAAAAATAATAATTAAACACTTAAATGTAAATTTGAACATATAGAAAAAAAATAAAAAATTCTACAGATAAATTAAGGAGTAAAATTGAAAACAAAAACGTCTTTCAAAATAAACAAAAGGACTTCTCACCAAATTATTTTACTCAATGTCTGCAGAGGACCATCGGAGGAGAAGACTCCATTGATCCTGCTCCTTATGGACAGTTTTTTTTTTCAAGTACACAGATCTAATTCCTCATATTTTCCATTTTTTTGTTTTTTTTTCAGATGTTGATCTGTGTTGTTGTTGTATGATGAAACAAATTGAAACAGATAGTTGAAAATGAACCAAAAAAATTAAAAATTTAGCATATAAAAATAATAAAAAAATTGAACAGATATATATGTACTGGATTATTTTTTAGGAAGAATTTCAACAGATAGAGAGAAAGAACAAGGGAGAGAGAAAGAAAGATTGCTATAGATCCTGGTTTGGTGTATTTCACCAGATAATAAAATTGAACAGATAAAAATAATTTGAAGATTGTAACTGGCCTGAAGAACAGATAATAGATTAAAATTGAACTGATAATAAAATCTAGACAAAAAGTTGCACAGATAGAGAAAAAAAATTGAACAGATAGTCAAAATTTTGGAATATATAAACAAAAAAAATAATTAAACACTTAAATGTAAATTTGAACATATTGAAAAAAAATAAAATATTCAACAGATATATAAAGGGATAAAATTGAAAACAAAACGTTTTTCAAAACAAACAAAAGGACTTCTCACCAAATTATTTTGCTCAATACCTGCAGAGGACCATCGGAGGGGAACACTCCATTGATCCTGCGCCATATAGAAAGTTTTTTTTTTTTTTCTAGCACACAGATCTAATTCCTCATCTTTGTCTTTTTTTTTTTAAGTGATTGATCTGTGTTGTTGTTGTTGGATGAATCAAATTGCAACAGATAGTTGTAAGTGAACCAAAAAAAATTAAAAATTAAGCAGATGAAAATAATAAAAAAATTGAACAAAAATATATATATATTATGGATTATTTTTGAGAAAGAATTTCAACAGATAGAGGGAAAGAACAAGGGAGAGAGAAAGAAAGATTACAACAGATCCTGGTTTGGTGTATTTCAACAGATAATAAAATTGAACAGATAAAAATAAATTGAAGATTGTGACTGGTTTGTTGAACAGATAAGAAATTTGGGATAGATATTTGAAAAGATAAGAGATTAAAATTTAATTGATAATAAAATCTAGACAAAAAGTTGCACAGATAGAGAAAAAAATTGAACAGATAGCCAAAATTTTTGAATATATAGACAAAAAAATAATAATTAAACACTTAAATGTAAATTTGAACATATAGAAAAAAAATAAAAAATTCTACAGATAAATTAAGGAGTAAAATTGAAAACAAAAACGTCTTTCAAAATAAACAAAAGGACTTCTCACCAAATTATTTTACTCAATGTCTGCAGAGGACCATCGGAGTGGAAGACTCCATTGATCCTGCTCCTTATGGACAGTTTTTTTTTTTCAAGTACACAGATCTAATTCCTCATATTTTTCATTTTTTTGTTTTTTTTTTCAGATGTTGATCTGTGTTGTTGTTGTATGATGAAACAAATTGAAACAGATAGTTGAAAATGAACCAAAAAAATTAAAAATTAAGCATATAAAAATAATAAAAAAATTGAACAGATATATATGTACTGGATTATTTTTGAGGAAGAATTTCAATAGATAGAGAGAAAGAACAAGGGAGAGAGAAAGAAAGATTGCTATAGATCCTGGTTTGGTGTATTTCAACAGATAATAAAATTGAACAGATAAAAATAATTTGAAGATTGTGACTGGCCTGAAGAACAGATAATAGATTAAAATTGAACTGATAATAAAATCTAGACAAAAAGTTGCACAGATAGAGAAAAAAAATTGAACAGATAGTCAAAATTTTGGAATATATAAACAAAAAAAATAATTAAACACTTAAATGTAAATTTGAACATATTGAAAAAAAATAAAATATTCAACAGATATATAAAGGGATAAAATTGAAAACAAAACGTTTTTCAAAACAAACAAAAGGACTTCTCACCAAATTATTTTACTCAATACCTGCAGAGGACCATCGGAGGGGAACACTCCATTGATCCTGCGCCATATAGAAAGTTTTTTTTTTTTTCTAGCACACAGATCTAATTCCTCATCTTTGTCTTTTTTTTTTAAGTGATTGATCTGTGTTGTTGTTGTTGGATGAATCAAATTGCAACAGATAGTTGTAAGTGAACCAAAAAAAATTAAAAATTAAGCAGATGAAAATAATAAAAAAATTGAACAAAAATATATATATATATATATATTATGGATAATTTTTTAGAAAGAATTTCAACAGATAGAGGGAAAGAACAAGGGAGAGAGAAAGAAAGATTACAACAGATCCTGGTTTGGTGTATTTCAACAGATAATAAAATTGAACAGATAAAAATAAATTGAAGATTGTGACTGGTTTGTTGAACAGATAAGAAATTTGGGATAGATATTTGAAAAGATAAGAGATTAAAATTTAATTGATAATAAAATCTAGACAAAAAGTTGCACAGATAGAGAAAAAAATTGAACAGATAGCCAAAATTTTTGAATATATAGACAAAAAAATAATAATTAAACACTTAAATGTAAATTTGAACATATAGAAAAAAAATAAAAAATTCTACAGATAAATTAAGGAGTAAAATTGAAAACAAAAACGTCTTTCAAAACAAACAAAAGGACTTCTCACCAAATTATTTTACTCAATGTCTGCAGAGGACCATCGGAGGAGAAGACTCCATTGATCCTGCTCCTTATGGACAGTTTTTTTTTTCAAGTACACAGATCTAATTCCTCATATTTTCCATTTTTTTATTTTTTTTCAGATGTTGATCTGTGTTGTTGTTGTATGATGAAACAAATTGAAACAGATAGTTGAAAATGAACCAAAAAAATTAAAAATTAAGCATATAAAAATAATAAAAAAATTGAACAGATATATATGTACTGGATTATTTTTGAGGAAGAATTTCAACAGATAGAGAGAAAGAACAAGGGAGAGAGAAAGAAAGATTGCTATAGATCCTGGTTTGGTGTATTTCAACAGATAATAAAATTGAACAGATAAAAATAATTTGAAGATTGTAACTGGCCTGAAGAACAGATAATAGATTAAAATTGAACTGATAATAAAATCTAGACAAAAAGTTGCACAGATAGAGAAAAAAAATTGAACAGATAGTCAAAATTTTGGAATATATAAACAAAAAAAATAATTAAACACTTAAATGTAAATTTGAACATATTGAAAAAAAATAAAATATTCAACAGATATATAAAGGGATAAAATTGAAAACAAAACGTTTTTCAAAACAAACAAAAGGACTTCTCACCAAATTATTTTGCTCAATACCTGCAGAGGACCATCGGAGGGGAACACTCCATTGATCCTGCGCCATATAGAAAGTTTTTTTTTTTTTTTCTAGCACACAGATCTAATTCCTCATCTTTGTCTTTTTTTTTTTAAGTTATTGATCTGTGTTGTTGTTGTTGGATGAATCAAATTGCAACAGATAGTTGTAAGTGAACCAAAAAAAATTAAAAATTAAGCAGATGAAAATAATAAAAAAATTGAACAAAAATATATATATATTATGGATTATTTTTGAGAAAGAATTTCAACAGATAGAGGGAAAGAACAAGGGAGAGAGAAGGAAAGATTACAACAGATCCTGGTTTGGTGTATTTCAACAGATAATAAAATTGAACAGATAAAAATAAATTGAAGATTGTGACTGGTTTGTTGAACAGATAAGAAATTTGGGATAGATATTTGAAAAGATAAGAGATTAAAATTTAATTGATAATAAAATCTAGACAAAAAGTTGCACAGATAGAGAAAAAAATTGAACAGATAGCGAAAATTTTTGAATATATAGACAAAAAAATAATAATTAAACACTTAAATGTAAATTTGAACATATAGAAAAAAAATAAAAAATTCTACAGATAAATTAAGGAGTAAAATTGAAAACAAAAACGTCTTTCAAAACAAACAAAAGGACTTCTCACCAAATTATTTTACTCAATGTCTGCAGAGGACCATCGGAGGAGAAGACTCCATTGATCCTGCTCCTTATGGACAGTTTTTTTTTTCAAGTACACAGATCTAATTCCTCATATTTTCCATTTTTTTGTTTTTTTTTCAGATGTTGATCTGTGTTGTTGTTGTATGATGAAACAAATTGAAACAGATAGTTGAAAATGAACCAAAAAAATTAAAAATTAAGCATATAAAAATAATAAAAAAATTGAACAGATATATATGTACTGGATTATTTTTTAGGAAGAATTTCAACAGATAGAGAGAAAGAACAAGGGAGAGAGAAAGAAAGATTGCTATAGATCCTGGTTTGGTGTATTTCAACAGATAATAAAATTGAACAGATAAAAATAATTTGAAGATTGTAACTGGCCTGAAGAACAGATAATAGATTAAAATTGAACTGATAATAAAATCTAGACAAAAAGTTGCACAGATAGAGAAAAAAAATTGAACAGATAGTCAAAATTTTGGAATATATAAACAAAAAAAATAATTAAACACTTAAATGTAAATTTGAACATATTGAAAAAAAATAAAATATTCAACAGATATATAAAGGGATAAAATTGAAAACAAAACGTTTTTCAAAACAAACAAAAGGACTTCTCACCAAATTATTTTGCTCAATACCTGCAGAGGACCATCGGAGGGGAACACTCCATTGATCCTGCGCCATATAGAAAGTTTTTTTTTTTTTTCTAGCACACAGATCTAATTCCTCATCTTTGTCTTTTTTTTTTTAAGTGATTGATCTGTGTTGTTGTTGTTGGATGAATCAAATTGCAACAGATAGTTGTAAGTGAACCAAAAATAATTAAAAATTAAGCAGATGAAAATAATAAAAAAATTGAACAAAAATATATATATATTATGGATTATTTTTGAGAAAGAATTTCAACAGATAGAGGGAAAGAACAAGGGAGAGAGAAAGAAAGATTACAACAGATCCTGGTTTGGTGTATTTCAACAGATAATAAAATTGAACAGATAAAAATAAATTGAAGATTGTGACTGGTTTGTTGAACAGATAAGAAATTTGGGATAGATATTTGAAAAGATAAGAGATTAAAATTTAATTGATAATAAAATCTAGACAAAAAGTTGCACAGATAGAGAAAAAAATTGAACAGATAGCCAAAATTTTTGAATATATAGACAAAAAAATAATAATTAAACACTTAAATGTAAATTTGAACATATAGAAAAAAAATAAAAAATTCTACAGATAAATTAAGGAGTAAAATTGAAAACAAAAACGTCTTTCAAAACAAACAAAAGGACTTCTCACCAAATTATTTTACTCAATGTCTGCAGAGGACCATCGGAGTGGAAGACTCCATTGATCCTGCTCCTTATGGACAGTTTTTTTTTTTCAAGTACACAGATCTAATTCCTCATATTTTTCATTTTTTTGTTTTTTTTTTCAGATGTTGATCTGTGTTGTTGTTGTATGATGAAACAAATTGAAACAGATAGTTGAAAATGAACCAAAAAAATTAAAAATTAAGCATATAAAAATAATAAAAAAATTGAACAGATATATATGTACTGGATTATTTTTGAGGAAGAATTTCAATAGATAGAGAGAAAGAACAAGGGAGAGAGAAAGAAAGATTGCTATAGATCCTGGTTTGGTGTATTTCAACAGATAATAAAATTGAACAGATAAAAATAATTTGAAGATTGTGACTGGCCTGAAGAACAGATAATAGATTAAAATTGAACTGATAATAAAATCTAGACGAAAAGTTGCACAGATAGAGAAAAAAAATTGAACAGATAGTCAAAATTTTGGAATATATAAACAAAAAAAATAATTAAACACTTAAATGTAAATTTGAACATATTGAAAAAAAATAAAATATTCAACAGATATATAAAGGGATAAAATTGAAAACAAAACGTTTTTCAAAACAAACAAAAGGACTTCTCACCAAATTATTTTACTCAATACCTGCAGAGGACCATCGGAGGGGAACACTCCATTGATCCTGCGCCATATAGAAAGTTTTTTTTTTTTCTAGCACACAGATCTAATTCCTCATCTTTGTCTTTTTTTTTTAAGTGATTGATCTATGTTGTTGTTGTTGGATGAATCAAATTGCAACAGATAGTTGTAAGTGAACCAAAAAAAATTAAAAATTAAGCAGATGAAAATAATAAAAAAATTGAACAAAAATATATATATATATATATATTATGGATAATTTTTTAGAAAGAATTTCAACAGATAGAGGGAAAGAACAAGGGAGAGAGAAAGAAAGATGACAACAGATCCTGGTTTGGTGTATTTCAACAGATAATAAAATTGAACAGATAAAAATAAATTGAAGATTGTGACTGGTTTGTTGAACAGATAAGAAATTTGGGATAGATATTTGAAAAGATAAGAGATTAAAATTTAATTGATAATAAAATCTAGACAAAAAGTTGCACAGATAGAGAAAAAAATTGAACAGATAGCCAAAATTTTTGAATATATAGACAAAAAAATAATAATTAAACACTTAAATGTAAATTTGAACATATAGAAAAAAAATAAAAAATTCTACAGATAAATTAAGGAGTAAAATTGAAAACAAAAACGTCTTTCAAAACAAACAAAAGGACTTCTCACCAAATTATTTTACTCAATGTCTGCAGAGGACCATCGGAGGAGAAGACTCCATTGATCCTGCTCCTTATGGACAGTTTTTTTTTTCAAGTACACAGATCTAATTACTCATATTTTCCATTTTTTTGTTTTTTTTTCAGATGTTGATCTGTGTTGTTGTTGTATGATGAAACAAATTGAAACAGATAGTTGAAAATGAACCAAAAAAATTAAAAATTAAGCATATAAAAATAATAAAAAAATTGAACAGATATATATGTACTGGATTATTTTTGAGGAAGAATTTCAACAGATAGAGAGAAAGAACAAGGGAGAGAGAAAGAAAGATTGCTATAGATCCTGGTTTGGTGTATTTCAACAGATAATAAAATTGAACAGATAAAAATAATTTGAAGATTGTGACTGGCCTGAAGAACAGATAATAGATTAAAATTGAACTGATAATAAAATCTAGACAAAAAGTTGCACAGATAGAGAAAAAAAATTGAACAGATAGTCAAAATTTTGGAATATATAAACAAAAAAAATAATTAAACACTTAAATGTAAATTTGAACATATTGAAAAAAAATAAAATATTCAACAGATATATAAAGGGATAAAATTGAAAACAAAACGTTTTTCAAAACAAACAAAAGGACTTCTCACCAAATTATTTTGCTCAATACCTGCAGAGGACCATCGGAGGGGAACACTCCATTGATCCTGCGCCATATAGAAAGTTTTTTTTTTTTTTTTCTAGCACACAGATCTAATTCCTCATCTTTGTCTTTTTTTTTTTAAGTGATTGATCTGTGTTGTTGTTGTTGGATGAATCAAATTGCAACAGATAGTTGTAAGTGAACCAAAAATAATTAAAAATTAAGCAGATGAAAATAATAAAAAAATTGAACAAAAATATATATATATTATGGATTATTTTTGAGAAAGAATTTCAACAGATAGAGGGAAAGAACAAGGGAGAGAGAAAGAAAGATTACAACAGATCCTGGTTTGGTGTATTTCAACAGATAATAAAAATGAACAGATAAAAATAAATTGAAGATTGTGACTGGTTTGTTGAACAGATAAGAAATTTGGGATAGATATTTGAAAAGATAAGAGATTAAAATTTAATTGATAATAAAATCTAGACAAAAAGTTGCACAGATAGAGAAAAAAATTGAACAGATAGCCAAAATTTTTGAATATATAGACAAAAAAATAATAATTAAACACTTAAATGTAAATTTGAACATATAGAAAAAAAATAAAAAATTCTACAGATAAATTAAGGAGTAAAATTGAAAACAAAAACGTCTTTCAAAATAAACAAAAGGACTTCTCACCAAATTATTTTACTCAATGTCTGCAGAGGACCATCGGAGTGGAAGACTCCATTGATCCTGCTCCTTATGGACAGTTTTTTTTTTCAAGTACACAGATCTAATTCCTCATATTTTTCATTTTTTTGTTTTTTTTTCAGATGTTGATCTGTGTTGTTGTTGTATGATGAAACAAATTGAAACAGATAGTTGAAAATGAACCAAAAAAATTAAAAATTAAGCATATAAAAATAATAAAAAAATTGAACAGATATATATGTACTGGATTATTTTTGAGGAAGAATTTCAACAGATAGAGAGAAAGAACAAGGGAGAGAGAAAGAAAGATTGCTATAGATCCTGGTTTGGTGTATTTCAACAGATAATAAAATTGAACAGATAAAAATAATTTGAAGATTGTGACTGGCCTGAAGAACAGATAATAGATTAAAATTGAACTGATAATAAAATCTAGACAAAAAGTTGCACAGATAGAGAAAAAAAATTGAACAGATAGTCAAAATTTTGGAATATATAAACAAAAAAAATAATTAAACACTTAAATGTAAATTTGAACATATTGAAAAAAAATAAAATATTCAACAGATATATAAAGGGATAAAATTGAAAACAAAACGTTTTTCAAAACAAACAAAAGGACTTCTCACCAAATTATTTTACTCAATACCTGCAGAGGACCATCGGAGGGGAACACTCCATTGATCCTGCGCCATATAGAAAGTTTTTTTTTTTTCTAGCACACAGATCTAATTCCTCATCTTTGTCTTTTTTTTTAAGTGATTGATCTATGTTGTTGTTGTTGGATGAATCAAATTGCAACAGATAGTTGTAAGTGAACCAAAAAAAATTAAAAATTAAGCAGATGAAAATAATAAAAAAATTGAACAAAAATATATATATATATATTATGGATTATTTTTTAGAAAGAATTTCAACAGATAGAGGGAAAGAACAAGGGAGACAGAAAGAAAGATTACAACAGATCCTGGTTTGGTGTATTTCAACAGATAATAAAATTGAACAGATAAAAATAAATTGAAGATTGTGACTGGTTTGTTGAACAGATAAGAAATTTGGGATAGATATTTGAAAAGATAAGAGATTAAAATTTAATGGATAATAAAATCTAGACAAAAAGTTGCACAGATAGAGAAAAAAATTGAACAGATAGCCAAAATTTTTGAATATATAGACAAAAAAATAATAATTAAACACTTAAATGTAAATTTGAACATATAGAAAAAAAATAAAAAATTCTACAGATAAATTAAGGAGTAAAATTGAAAACAAAAACGTCTTTCAAAACAAACAAAAGGACTTCTCACCAAATTATTTTATTCAATGTCTGCAGAGGACCATCAGAGGAGAAGACTCCATTGATCCTGCTCCTTATGGACAGTTTTTTTTTCAAGTACACAGATCTAATTCCTCATATTTTCCATTTTTTTGTTTTTTTTTTCAGATGTTGATCTGTGTTGTTGTTGTATGATGAAACAAATTGAAACAGATAGTTGAAAATGAACCAAAAAAATTAAAAATTAAGCATATAAAAATAATAAAAAAATTGAACAGATATATATGTACTGGATTATTATTATTATTATTATTTTTTAAGTTGTTGATCTGTTGTTGTTGTATGATGAAACAAATTGCAACAGATAGTTGTAAATGAATAAAAAAAAATTAAAAATTAAGCAGATAAAAATAATAATAAAAAAATTGAACAGATATATATACTGGGTTATTTTTGAGAAATAATTTCAACAGATAGAGAGAAAGAACAAGAGAGAGAGAAAGAAAGATTGCAACAGATCCTGGTTTGGTGTATTTCAGCAGATAATAAAATTGAACAGATAAAAATAAATTGTAGATTGTGACTGGTTTGTTAAATAGATAAGAAATTTGGGATAGATATTTGAACAGATAAGAGATTAAAATTTAACTGATAATAAAATCTAAACAAAAAGTTGCACAGATACAAAAAAAAAATTGAACAGATAGCCAAATTTTTTGAATATATAGACAAAAAAATAATAATTAAACACTTAAATGTAAATTTGAACATATAGAAAAAAAATTAAAAAAATCTACAGATAAATTAAGGAGTAAAATTGAAAACCAAAACGTCTTTCAAAACAAACAAAAGGACTTCTCACCAAATTATTTTACTCAATGTCTGCAAAGGACCATCGGAGGAGAAGACTCCACAGATCCTGCTCCTTATGAACACTTTTTTTTTTCAAGTATACAGATCTAATTCCTCATCTTTTCCATTTTTTTGTTTTTTTTTTTTTCAGTTGTTGATCTGTGTTATTGTTGTATGATGAAACAAATTGAAACAGATAGTTGTAAATGAACCGAAAAAATTAAAAATTAAGCATATAAAAATAATAAAAAAATTGAATAGATATATATATACTGGATTATTTTTGGGAAAGAATTTCAACAGATGGAGAGAAAGAACAAGGGAGAGAGAAAGAAAGATTGCTACAGATCCTGGTTTGGTGTATTTCAACAGATAATAAAATTGAACAGATAAAAATAATTTGAAGATTGTGACTGGCTTGAAGAACAAATAAGAGATTAAAATTGAACTGATAATAAAATCTAGACAAAAAGTTGCACAGATAGAGAAAAAAAATTGAACAGATAGTCAAAATTTTGGAATATATAGACAAAAAAAATAATTAAACACTTAAATGTAAATTTGAACATATTGAAAAAAAATAAAATAGTCAACAGATATATAAAGGGATAAAATTGAAAACAAAACGTTTTTCAAAACAAACAAAAGGACTTCTCACCAAATTATTTTACTCAATACCTGCAGAGGACCATCGGAGGAGAAGACTACATTGATCCTGCTGCATATAGAAAGTTTTTTTTTTTCTAGCACACAGATCTAATTCCTCATCTTTGTCTTTTTTTTTGAGTGATTGATCTGTGTTGTTGTTGTTGGATGAAACAAATTGCAACAGATAATTGTAAGTGAACCAAAAAAAATTAAAAATTAAGCAGATGAAAATAATAAAAAAATTGAAAAAAAATATATATATTATGGATTATTTTTGAGAAAGAATTTCAACAGATAGAGGGAAAGAACAAGGGAGAGAGAAAGAAAGATTACAACAGATCCTGGTTTGGTGTATTTCAACAGATAATAAAATTGAACAGATAAAAATAAATTGAAGATTGTGACTGGTTTGTTGAACAGATAAGAAATTTGGGATAGATATTTGAAAAGATAAAAGATTAAAATTTAATTGATAATAAAATCTAGACAAAAAGTTGCACAGATAGAGAAAAAAATTGAACAGATAGCCAAAATTTTTGAATATATAGACAAAAAAATAATAATTAAACACTTAAATGTAAATTTGAACACGTAGAAAAAAAATAAAAAATTCTACAGATAAATTAAGGAGTAAAATTGAAAACAAAAACGTCTTTCAAAACAAACAAAAGGACTTCTCCCCAAATTATTTTACTCAATGTCTGCAGAGGACCATCGGAGGAGAAGACTCCATTGATCCTGCTCCTTATGGACAGTTTTTTTTTTCAAGTACACAGATCTAATTCCTCATATTTTCCATTTTTTTGTTTTTTTTTTCAGATGTTGATCTGTGTTGTTGTTGTATGATGAAACAAATTGAAGCAGATAGTTGAAAATGAACCAAAAAAATTGAACAGATATATATGTACTGGATTATTTTTGAGGAAGAATTTCAACAGATAGAGAGAAAGAACAAGGGAGAGAGAAAGAAAGATTGCTATAGATCCTGGTTTGGTGTATTTCAACAGATAATAAAATTGAACAGATAAAAATAATTTGAAGATTGTGACTGGCCTGAAGAACAGATAATAGATTAAAATTGAACTGATAATAAAATCTAGACAAAAAGTTGCACAGATAGAGAAAAAAAATTGAACAGATAGTCAAAATTTTGGAATATATAAACAAAAAAAATAATTAAACACTTAAATGTAAATTTGAACATATTGAAAAAAAATAAAATATTCAACAGATATATAAAGGGATAAAATTGAAAACAAAACGTTTTTCAAAACAAACAAAAGGACTTCTCACCAAATTATTTTACTCAATACCTGCAGAGGACCATCGGAGGGGAACACTCCATTGATCCTGCGCCATATAGAAAGTTTTTTTTTTTTTTCTAGCACACAGATCTAATTCCTCATCTTTGTCTTTTTTTTTTTAAGTGATTGATCTGTGTTGTTGTTGGATGAATCAAATTGCAACAGATAGTTGTAAGTGAACCAAAAATAATTAAAAATTAAGCAGATGAAAATAATAAAAAAATTGAACAAAAATATATATATATTATGGATTATTTTTGAGAAAGAATTTCAACAGATAGAGGGAAAGAACAAGGGAGAGAGAAAGAAAGATTACAACAGATCCTGGTTTAGTGTATTTCAACAGATAATAAAATTGAACAGATAAAAATAAATTGAAGATTGTGACTGGTTTGTTAAACAGATAAGAAATTTGGGATAGATATTTGAAAAGATAAGAGATTAAAATTTAATTGATAATAAAACCTAGACAAAAAGTTGCACAGATAGAGAAAAAAATTGAACAGATAGCCAAAATTTTTGAATATATAGAGAAAAAAATAATAATTAAACACTTAAATGTAAATTTGAACATATAGAAAAAAAATAAAAAATTCTACAGATAAATTAAAGAGTAAAATTGAAAACAAAAACGTCTTTCAAAACAAACAAAAGGACTTCTCACCAAATTATTTTACTCAATGTCTGCAGAGGACCATCGGTGGAGAAGACTCCATTGATCCTGCTCCTTGTGGACAGTTTTTTTTTTCAAGTACACAGATCTAATTCCTCATATTTTCCATTTTTTTGTTTTTTTTTCAGATGTTGATCTGTGTTGTTGTTGTATGATGAAACAAATTGAAACAGATAGTTGAAAATGAACCAAAAAAATTAAAAATTAAGCATATAAAAATAAAAAAAAATTGAACAGATATATATGTACTGGATTATTTTTGAGGAAGAATTTCAACAGATAGAGAGAAAGAACAAGGGAGAGAGAAAGAAAGATTGCTATAGATCCTGGTTTGGTGTATTTCAACAGATAATAAAATTGAACAGATAAAAATAATTTGAAGATTGTGACTGGCCTGAAGAACAGATAATAGATTAAAATTGAACTGATAATAAAATCTAGACAAAAAGTTGCACAGATAGAGAAAAAAAATTGAACAGATAGTCAAAATTTTGGAATATATAAACAAAAAAAATAATTAAACACTTAAATGTAAATTTGAACATATTGAAAAAAAATAAAATATTCAACAGATATATAAAGGGATAAAATTGAAAACAAAACGTTTTTCAAAACAAACAGAATGACTTCTCACCAAATTATTTTACTCAATACCTGCAGAGGACCATCGGAGGGGAACACTCCATTGATCCTGCGCCATATAGAAAGTTTTTTTTTTTTCTAGCACACAGATCTAATTCCTCATCTTTGTCTTTTTTTTTTAAGTGATTGATCTATGTTGTTGTTGTTGGATGAATCAAATTGCAACAGATAGTTGTAAGTGAACCAAAAAAAATTAAAAATTAAGCAGATGAAAATAATAAAAAAATTGAACAAAAATATATATATATATATATTATGGATAATTTTTTAGAAAGAATTTCAACAGATAGAGGGAAAGAACAAGGGAGAGAGAAAGAAAGATGACAACAGATCCTGGTTTGGTGTATTTCAACAGATAATAAAATTGAACAGATAAAAATAAATTGAAGATTGTGACTGGTTTGTTGAACAGATAAGAAATTTGGGATAGATATTTGAAAAGATAAGAGATTAAAATTTAATTGATAATAAAATCTAGACAAAAAGTTGCACAGATAGAGAAAAAAATTGAACAGATAGCCAAAATTTTTGAATATATAGACAAAAAAATAATAATTAAACACTTAAATGTAAATTTGAACATATAGAAAAAAAATAAAAAATTCTACAGATAAATTAAGGAGTAAAATTGAAAACAAAAACGTCTTTCAAAACAAACAAAAGGACTTCTCACCAAATTATTTTACTCAATGTCTGCAGAGGACCATCGGAGGAGAAGACTCCATTGATCCTGCTCCTTATGGACAGTTTTTTTTTTCAAGTACACAGATCTAATTCCTCATATTTTCCATTTTTTTGTTTTTTTTTCAGATGTTGATCTGTGTTGTTGTTGTATGATGAAACAAATTGAAACAGATAGTTGAAAATGAACCAAAAAAATTAAAAATTAAGCATATAAAAATAATAAAAAAATTGAACAGATATATATGTACTGGATTATTTTTGAGGAAGAATTTCAACAGATAGAGAGAAAGAACAAGGGAGAGAGAAAGAAAGATTGCTATAGATCCTGGTTTGGTGTATTTCAACAGATAATAAAATTGAACAGATAAAAATAATTTGAAGATTGTGACTGGCCTGAAGAACAGATAATAGATTAAAATTGAACTGATAATAAAATCTAGACAAAAAGTTGCACAGATAGAGAAAAAAAATTGAACAGATAGTCAAAATTTTGGAATATATAAACAAAAAAAATAATTAAACACTTAAATGTAAATTTGAACATATTGAAAAAAATAAAATATTCAACAGATATATAAAGGGATAAAATTGAAAACAAAACGTTTTTCAAAACAAACAAAAAGACTTCTCACCAAATTATTTTGCTCAATACCTGCAGAGGACCATCGGAGGGGAACACTCCATTGATCCTGCGCCATATAGAAAGTTTTTTTTTTTTTTCTTGCACACAGATCTAATTCCTCATCTTTGTCTTTTTTTTTTTAAGTGATTGATCTGTGTTGTTGTTGTTGGATGAATCAAATTGCAACAGATAGTTGTAAGTGAACCAAAAATAATTAAAAATTAAGCAGATGAAAATAATAAAAAAATTGAACAAAAATATATATATATTATGGATTATTTTTGAGAAAGAATTTCAACAGATAGAGGGAAAGAACAAGGGAGAGAGAAAGAAAGATTACAACAGATCCTGGTTTGGTGTATTTCAACAGATAATAAAATTGAACAGATAAAAATAAATTGAAGATTGTGACTGGTTTGTTGAACAGATAAGAAATTTGGGATAGATATTTGAAAAGATAAGAGATTAAAATTTAATTGATAATAAAATCTAGACAAAAAGTTGCACAGATAGAGAAAAAAATTGAACAGATAGCCAAAATTTTTGAATATATAGACAAAAAAATAATAATTAAACACTTAAATGTAAATTTGAACATATAGAAAAAAAATAAAAAATTCTACAGATAAATTAAGGAGTAAAATTGAAAACAAAAACGTCTTTCAAAATAAACAAAAGGACTTCTCACCAAATTATTTTACTCAATGTCTGCAGAGGACCATCGGAGTGGAAGACTCCATTGATCCTGCTCCTTATGGACAGTTTTTTTTTTCAAGTACACAGATCTAATTCCTCATATTTTTCATTTTTTTGTTTTTTTTTCAGATGTTGATCTGTGTTGTTGTTGTATGATGAAACAAATTGAAACAGATAGTTGAAAATGAACCAAAAAAATTAAAAATTAAGCATATAAAAATAATAAAAAAATTGAACAGATATATATGTACTGGATTATTTTTGAGGAAGAATTTCAATAGATAGAGAGAAAGAACAAGGGAGAGAGAAAGAAAGATTGCTATAGATCCTGGTTTGGTGTATTTCAACAGATAATAAAATTGAACAGATAAAAATAATTTGAAGATTGTGACTGGCCTGAAGAACAGATAATAGATTAAAATTGAACTGATAATAAAATCTAGACAAAAAGTTGCACAGATAGAGAAAAAAAATTGAGCAGATAGTCAAAATTTTGGAATATATAAACAAAAAAAATAATTAAACACTTAAATGTAAATTTGAACATATTGAAAAAAAATAAAATATTCAACAGATATATAAAGGGATAAAATTGAAAACAAAACGTTTTTCAAAACAAACAAAAGGACTTCTCACCAAATTATTTTACTCAATACCTGCAGAGGACCATCGGAGGGGAACACTCCATTGATCCTGCGCCATATAGAAAGTTTTTTTTTTTTCTACCACACAGATCTAATTCCTCATCTTTGTCTTTTTTTTTAAGTGATTGATCTATGTTGTTGTTGTTGGATGAATCAAATTGCAACAGATAGTTGTAAGTGAACCAAAAAAAATTAAAAATTAAGCAGATGAAAATAATAAAAAAATTGAACAAAAATATATATATATATTATGGATTATTTTTTAGAAAGAATTTCAACAGATAGAGGGAAAGAACAAGGGAGACAGAAAGAAAGATTACAACAGATCCTGGTTTGGTGTATTTCAACAGATAATAAAATTGAACAGATAAAAATAAATTGAAGATTGTGACTGGTTTGTTGAACAGATAAGAAATTTGGGATAGATATTTGAAAAGATAAGAGATTAAAATTTAATGGATAATAAAATCTAGACAAAAAGTTGCACAGATAGAGAAAAAAATTGAACAGATAGCCAAAATTTTTGAATATATAGACAAAAAAATAATAATTAAACACTTAAATGTAAATTTGAACATATAGAAAAAAAATAAAAAATTCTACAGATAAATTAAGGAGTAAAATTGAAAACAAAAACGTCTTTCAAAACAAACAAAAGGACTTCTCACCAAATTATTTTATTCAATGTCTGCAGAGGACCATCAGAGGAGAAGACTCCATTGATCCTGCTCCTTATGGACAGTTTTTTTTTCAAGTACACAGATCTAATTCCTCATATTTTCCATTTTTTTGTTTTTTTTTTCAGATGTTGATCTGTGTTGTTGTTGTATGATGAAACAAATTGAAACAGATAGTTGAAAATGAACCAAAAAAATTAAAAATTAAGCATATAAAAATAATAAAAAAATTGAACAGATATATATGTACTGGATTATTATTATTATTATTATTTTTTAAGTTGTTGATCTGTTGTTGTTGTATGATGAAACAAATTGCAACAGATAGTTGTAAATGAATAAAAAAAAATTAAAAATTAAGCAGATAAAAATAATAATAAAAAAATTGAACAGATATATATACTGGGTTATTTTTGAGAAATAATTTCAACAGATAGAGAGAAAGAACAAGAGAGAGAGAAAGAAAGATTGCAACAGATCCTGGTTTGGTGTATTTCAGCAGATAATAAAATTGAACAGATAAAAATAAATTGTAGATTGTGACTGGTTTGTTAAATAGATAAGAAATTTGGGATAGATATTTGAACAGATAAGAGATTAAAATTTAACTGATAATAAAATCTAAACAAAAAGTTGCACAGATACAAAAAAAAAATTGAACAGATAGCCAAATTTTTTGAATATATAGACAAAAAAATAATAATTAAACACTTAAATGTAAATTTGAACATATAGAAAAAAAATTAAAAAAATCTACAGATAAATTAAGGAGTAAAATTGAAAACCAAAACGTCTTTCAAAACAAACAAAAGGACTTCTCACCAAATTATTTTACTCAATGTCTGCAAAGGACCATCGGAGGAGAAGACTCCACAGATCCTGCTCCTTATGAACACTTTTTTTTTTCAAGTATACAGATCTAATTCCTCATCTTTTCCATTTTTTTGTTTTTTTTTTTTCAGTTGTTGATCTGTGTTATTGTTGTATGATGAAACAAATTGAAACAGATAGTTGTAAATGAACCGAAAAAATTAAAAATTAAGCATATAAAAATAATAAAAAAATTGAATAGATATATATATACTGGATTATTTTTGGGAAAGAATTTCAACAGATGGAGAGAAAGAACAAGGGAGAGAGAAAGAAAGATTGCTACAGATCCTGGTTTGGTGTATTTCAACAGATAATAAAATTGAACAGATAAAAATAATTTGAAGATTGTGACTGGCTTGAAGAACAAATAAGAGATTAAAATTGAACTGATAATAAAATCTAGACAAAAAGTTGCACAGATAGAGAAAAAAAATTGAACAGATAGTCAAAATTTTGGAATATATAGACAAAAAAAATAATTAAACACTTAAATGTAAATTTGAACATATTGAAAAAAAATAAAATAGTCAACAGATATATAAAGGGATAAAATTGAAAACAAAACGTTTTTCAAAACAAACAAAAGGACTTCTCACCAAATTATTTTACTCAATACCTGCAGAGGACCATCGGAGGAGAAGACTACATTGATCCTGCTGCATATAGAAAGTTTTTTTTTTTCTAGCACACAGATCTAATTCCTCATCTTTGTCTTTTTTTTTGAGTGATTGATCTGTGTTGTTGTTGTTGGATGAAACAAATTGCAACAGATAATTGTAAGTGAACCAAAAAAAATTAAAAATTAAGCAGATGAAAATAATAAAAAAATTGAAAAAAAATATATATATTATGGATTATTTTTGAGAAAGAATTTCAACAGATAGAGGGAAAGAACAAGGGAGAGAGAAAGAAAGATTACAACAGATCCTGGTTTGGTGTATTTCAACAGATAATAAAATTGAACAGATAAAAATAAATTGAAGATTGTGACTGGTTTGTTGAACAGATAAGAAATTTGGGATAGATATTTGAAAAGATAAAAGATTAAAATTTAATTGATAATAAAATCTAGACAAAAAGTTGCACAGATAGAGAAAAAAATTGAACAGATAGCCAAAATTTTTGAATATATAGACAAAAAAATAATAATTAAACACTTAAATGTAAATTTGAACACGTAGAAAAAAAATAAAAAATTCTACAGATAAATTAAGGAGTAAAATTGAAAACAAAAACGTCTTTCAAAACAAACAAAAGGACTTCTCCCCAAATTATTTTACTCAATGTCTGCAGAGGACCATCGGAGGAGAAGACTCCATTGATCCTGCTCCTTATGGACAGTTTTTTTTTTCAAGTACACAGATCTAATTCCTCATATTTTCCATTTTGTTGTTTTTTTTTTCAGATGTTGATCTGTGTTGTTGTTGTATGATGAAACAAATTGAAGCAGATAGTTGAAAATGAACCAAAAAAATTGAACAGATATATATGTACTGGATTATTTTTGAGGAAGAATTTCAACAGATAGAGAGAAAGAACAAGGGAGAGAGAAAGAAAGATTGCTATAGATCCTGGTTTGGTGTATTTCAACAGATAATAAAATTGAACAGATAAAAATAATTTGAAGATTGTGACTGGCCTGAAGAACAGATAATAGATTAAAATTGAACTGATAATAAAATCTAGACAAAAAGTTGCACAGATAGAGAAAAAAAATTGAACAGATAGTCAAAATTTTGGAATATATAAACAAAAAAAATAATTAAACACTTAAATGTAAATTTGAACATATTGAAAAAAAATAAAATATTCAACAGATATATAAAGGGATAAAATTGAAAACAAAACGTTTTTCAAAACAAACAAAAGGACTTCTCACCAAATTATTTTACTCAATACCTGCAGAGGACCATCGGAGGGGAACACTCCATTGATCCTGCGCCATATAGAAATTTTTTTTTTTTTTTCTAGCACACAGATCTAATTCCTCATCTTTGTCTTTTTTTTTTTAAGTGATTGATCTGTGTTGTTGTTGTTGGATGAATCAAATTGCAACAGATAGTTGTAAGTGAACCAAAAATAATTAAAAATTAAGCAGATGAAAATAATAAAAAAATTGAACAAAAATATATATATATTATGGATTATTTTTGAGAAAGAATTTCAACAGATAGAGGGAAAGAACAAGGGAGAGAGAAAGAAAGATTACAACAGATCCTGGTTTAGTGTATTTCAACAGATAATAAAATTGAACAGATAAAAATAAATTGAAGATTGTGACTGGTTTGTTAAACAGATAAGAAATTTGGGATAGATATTTGAAAAGATAAGAGATTAAAATTTAATTGATAATAAAATCTAGACAAAAAGTTGCACAGATAGAGAAAAAAATTGAACAGATAGCCAAAATTTTTGAATATATAGAGAAAAAAATAATAATTAAACACTTAAATGTAAATTTGAACATATAGAAAAAAAATAAAAAATTCTACAGATAAATTAAAGAGTAAAATTGAAAACAAAAACGACTTTCAAAACAAACAAAAGGACTTCTCACCAAATTATTTTACTCAATGTCTGCAGAGGACCATCGGAGGAGAAGACTCCATTGATCCTGCTCCTTGTGGACAGTTTTTTTTTTCAAGTACACAGATCTAATTCCTCATATTTTCCATTTTTTTGTTTTTTTTTCAGATGTTGATCTGTGTTGTTGTTGTATGATGAAACAAATTGAAACAGATAGTTGAAAATGAACCAAAAAAATTAAAAATTAAGCATGTAAAAATAATAAAAAAATTGAACAGATATATATGTACTGGATTATTTTTGAGGAAGAATTTCAACAGATAGAGAGAAAGAACAAGGGAGAGAGAAAGAAAGATTGCTATAGATCCTGGTTTGGTGTATTTCAACAGATAATAAAATTGAACAGATAAAAATAATTTGAAGATTGTGACTGGCCTGAAGAACAGATAATAGATTAAAATTGAACTGATAATAAAATCTAGACAAAAAGTTGCACAGATAGAGAAAAAAATTGAACAGATAGTCAAAATTTTGGAATATATAAACAAAAAAAATAATTAAACACTTAAATGTAAATTTGAACATATTGAAAAAAAATAAAATATTCAACAGATATATAAAGGGATAAAATTGAAAACAAAACGTTTTTCAAAACAAACAGAATGACTTCTCACCAAATTATTTTACTCAATACCTGCAGAGGACCATCGGAGGGGAACACTCCATTGATCCTGCGCCATATAGAAAGTTTTTTTTTTTCTAGCACACAGATCTAATTCCTCATCTTTGTCTTTTTTTTTTTAAGTGATTGATCTGTGTTGTTGTTGTTGGATGAATCAAATTGCAACAGATAGTTGTAAGTGAACCAAAAATAATTAAAAATTAAGCAGATGAAAATAATAAAAAAATTGAACAAAAATATATATATATTATGGATTATTTTTGAGAAAGAATTTCAACAGATAGAGGGAAAGAACAAGGGAGAGAGAAAGAAAGATTACAACAGATCCTGGTTTGGTGTATTTCAACAGATAATAAAATTGAACAGATAAAAATAAATTGAAGATTATGACTGGTTTGTTGAACAGATAAGAAATTTGGGATAGATATTTGAAAAGATAAGAGATTAAAATTTAATTGATAATAAAATCTAGACAAAAAGTTGCACAGATAGAGAAAAAAATTGAACAGATAGCCAAAATTTTTGAATATATAGACAAAAAAATAATAATTAAACACTTAAATGTAAATTTGAACATATAGAAAAAAAATAAAAAATTCTACAGATAAATTAAGGAGTAAAATTGAAAACAAAAACGTCTTTCAAAATAAACAAAAGGACTTCTCACCAAATTATTTTACTCAATGTCTGCAGAGGACCATCGGAGTGGAAGACTCCATTGATCCTGCTCCTTATGGACAGTTTTTTTTTTCAAGTACACAGATCTAATTCCTCATATTTTTCATTTTTTTGTTTTTGTTTCAGATGTTGATCTGTGTTGTTGTTGTATGATGAAACAAATTGAAACAGATAGTTGAAAATGAACCAAAAAAATTAAAAATTAAGCATATAAAAATAATAAAAAAATTGAACAGATATATATGTACTGGATTATTTTTGAGGAAGAATTTCAATAGATAGAGAGAAAGAACAAGGGAGAGAGAAAGAAAGATTGCTATAGATCCTGGTTTGGTGTATTTCAACAGATAATAAAATTGAACAGATAAAAATAATTTGAAGATTGTGACTGGCCTGAAGAACAGATAATAGATTAAAATTGAACTGATAATAAAATCTAGACAAAAAGTTGCACAGATAGAGAAAAAAATTGAACAGATAGTCAAAATTTTGGAATATATAAACAAAAAAAATAATTAAACACTTAAATGTAAATTTGAACATATTGAAAAAAAATAAAATATTCAACAGATATATAAAGGGATAAAATTGAAAACAAAACGTTTTTCAAAACAAACAAAAGGACTTCTCACCAAATTATTTTACTCAATACCTGCAGAGGACCATCGGAGGGGAACACTCCATTGATCCTGCGCCATATAGAAAGTTTTTTTTTTTTTCTAGCACACAGATCTAATTCCTCATCTTTGTCTTTTTTTTTTAAGTGATTGATCTATGTTGTTGTTGTTGGATGAATCAAATTGCAACAGATAGTTGTAAGTGAACCAAAAAAAATTAAAAATTAAGCAGATGAAAATAATAAAAAAATTGAACAAAAATATATATATATATTCTGGATTATTTTTTAGAAAGAATTTCAACAGATAGAGGGAAAGAACAAGGGAGAGAGAAAGAAAGATTACAACAGATCCTGGTTTGGTGTATTTCAACAGATAATAAAATTGAACAGATAAAAATAAATTGAAGATTGTGACTGGTTTGTTGACCAGATAAGAAATTTGGGATAGATATTTGAAAAGATAAGAGATTAAAATTTAATGGATAATAAAATCTAGACAAAAAGTTGCACAGATAGAGAAAAAAATTGAACAGATAGCCAAAATTTTTGAATATATGGACAAAAAAATAATAATTAAACACTTAAATGTAAATTTGAACATATAGAAAAAAAATAAAAAATTCTACAGATAAATTAAGGAGTAAAATTGAAAACAAAAACGTCTTTCAAAACAAACAAAAGGATTTCTCACCAAATTATTTTATTCAATGTCTGCAGAGGACCATCAGAGGAGAAGACTCCATTGATCCTGCTCCTTATGGACAGTTTTTTTTTCAAGTACACAGATCTAATTCCTCATATTTTCCATTTTTTTGTTTTTTTTTCAGATGTTGATCTGTGTTGTTGTTGTATGAAGAAACAAATTGAAACAGATAGTTGAAAATTAACCAAAAAAATTAAAAATTAAGCATATAAAAATAATAAAAAAATTGAACAGATATATATGTACTGGATTATTATTATTATTATTATTTTTTAAGTTGTTGATCTGTTGTTGTTGTATGATGAAACAAATTGCAACAGATAGTTGTAAATGAATAAAAAAAAATTAAAAATTAAGCAGATAAAAATAATAATAAAAAAATTGAACAGATATATATACTGGGTTATTTTTGAGAAATAATTTCAACAGATAGAGAGAAAGAACAAGAGAGAGAGAAAGAAAGATTGCAACAGATCCTGGTTTGGTGTATTTCAGCAGATAATAAAATTGAACAGATAAAAATAAATTGTAGATTGTGACTGGTTTGTTAAATAGATAAGAAATTTGGGATAGATATTTGAACAGATAAGAGATTAAAATTTAACTGATAATAAAATCTAAACAAAAAGTTGCACAGATACAAAAAAAAAATTGAACAGATAGCCAAATTTTTTGAATATATAGACAAAAAAATAATAATTAAACACTTAAATGTAAATTTGAACATATAGAAAAAAAATTAAAAAAATCTACAGATAAATTAAGGAGTAAAATTGAAAACCAAAACGTCTTTCAAAACAAACAAAAGGACTTCTCACCAAATTATTTTACTCAATGTCTGCAAAGGACCATCGGAGGAGAAGACTCCACAGATCCTGCTCCTTATGAACACTTTTTTTTTTCAAGTATACAGATCTAATTCCTCATCTTTTCCATTTTTTTGTTTTTTTTTTTTTTCAGTTGTTGATCTGTGTTATTGTTGTATGATGAAACAAATTGAAACAGATAGTTGTAAATGAACCGAAAAAATTAAAAATTAAGCATATAAAAATAATAAAAAAATTGAATAGATATATATACTGGATTATTTTTGGGAAAGAATTTCAACAGATGGAGAGAAAGAACAAGGGAGAGAGAAAGAAAGATTGCTACAGATCCTGGTTTGGTGTATTTCAACAGATAATAAAATTGAACAGATAAAAATAATTTGAAGATTGTGACTGGCTTGAAGAACAAATAAGAGATTAAAATTGAACTGATAATAAAATCTAGACAAAAAGTTGCACAGATAGAGAAAAAAAATTGAACAGATAGTCAAAATTTTGGAATATATAGACAAAAAAAATAATTAAACACTTAAATGTAAATTTGAACATATTGAAAAAAAATAAAATAGTCAACAGATATATAAAGGGATAAAATTGAAAACAAAACGTTTTTCAAAACAAACAAAAGGACTTCTCACCAAATTATTTTACTCAATACCTGCAGAGGACCATCGGAGGAGAAGACTACATTGACCCTGCTGCATATAGAAAGTTTTTTTTTTTCTAGCACACAGATCTAATTCCTCATCTTTGTCTTTTTTTTTGAGTGATTGATCTGTGTTGTTGTTGTTGGATGAAACAAATTGCAACAGATAATTGTAAGTGAACCAAAAAAAATTAAAAATTAAGCAGATGAAAATAATAAAAAAATTGAAAAAAAATATATATATTATGGATTATTTTTGAGAAAGAATTTCAACAGATAGAGGGAAAGAACAAGGGAGAGAGAAAGAAAGATTACAACAGATCCTGGTTTGGTGTATTTCAACAGATAATAAAATTGAACAGATAAAAATAAATTGAAGATTGTGACTGGTTTGTTGAACAGATAAGAAATTTGGGATAGATATTTGAAAAGATAAAAGATTAAAATTTAATTGATAATAAAATCTAGACAAAAAGTTGCACAGATAGAGAAAAAAATTGAACAGATAGCCAAAATTTTTGAATATATAGACAAAAAAATAATAATTAAACACTTAAATGTAAATTTGAACACGTAGAAAAAAAATAAAAAATTCTACAGATAAATTAAGGAGTAAAATTGAAAACAAAAACGTCTTTCAAAACAAACAAAAGGACTTCTCCCCAAATTATTTTACTCAATGTCTGCAGAGGACCATCGGAGGAGAAGACTCCATTGATCCTGCTCCTTATGGACAGTTTTTTTTTTCAAGTACACAGATCTAATTCCTCATATTTTCCATTTTTTTGTTTTTTTTTTCAGATGTTGATCTGTGTTGTTGTTGTATGATGAAACAAATTGAAGCAGATAGTTGAAAATGAACCAAAAAAATTGAACAGATATATATGTACTGGATTATTTTTGAGGAAGAATTTCAACAGATAGAGAGAAAGAACAAGGGAGAGAGAAAGAAAGATTGCTATAGATCCTGGTTTGGTGTATTTCAACAGATAATAAAATTGAACAGATAAAAATAATTTGAAGATTGTGACTGGCCTGAAGAACAGATAATAGATTAAAATTGAACTGATAATAAAATCTAGACAAAAAGTTGCACAGATAGAGAAAAAAAATTGAACAGATAGTCAAAATTTTGGAATATATAAACAAAAAAAATAATTAAACACTTAAATGTAAATTTGAACATATTGAAAAAAAATAAAATATTCAACAGATATATAAAGGGATAAAATTGAAAACAAAACGTTTTTCAAAACAAACAAAAGGACTTCTCACCAAATTATTTTACTCAATACCTGCAGAGGACCATCGGAGGGGAACACTCCATTGATCCTGCGCCATATAGAAAGTTTTTTTTTTTTTTCTAGCACACAGATCTAATTCCTCATCTTTGTCTTTTTTTTTTTAAGTGATTGATCTGTGTTGTTGTTGTTGGATGAATCAAATTGCAACAGATAGTTGTAAGTGAACCAAAAATAATTAAAAATTAAGCAGATGAAAATAATAAAAAAATTGAACAAAAATATATATATATTATGGATTATTTTTGAGAAAGAATTTCAACAGATAGAGGGAAAGAACAAGGGAGAGAGAAAGAAAGATTACAACAGATCCTGGTTTAGTGTATTTCAACAGATAATAAAATTGAACAGATAAAAATAAATTGAAGATTGTGACTGGTTTGTTAAACAGATAAGAAATTTGGGATAGATATTTGAAAAGATAAGAGATTAAAATTTAATTGATAATAAAACCTAGACAAAAAGTTGCACAGATAGAGAAAAAAATTGAACAGATAGCCAAAATTTTTGAATATATAGAGAAAAAAATAATAATTAAACACTTAAATGTAAATTTGAACATATAGAAAAAAAATAAAAAATTCTACAGATAAATTAAAGAGTAAAATTGAAAACAAAAACGTCTTTCAAAACAAACAAAAGGACTTCTCACCAAATTATTTTACTCAATGTCTGCAGAGGACCATCGGAGGAGAAGACTCCATTGATCCTGCTCCTTGTGGACAGTTTTTTTTTTCAAGTACACAGATCTAATTCCTCATATTTTCCATTTTTTTGTTTTTTTTTCAGATGTTGATCTGTGTTGTTGTTGTATGATGAAACAAATTGAAACAGATAGTTGAAAATGAACCAAAAAAATTAAAAATTAAGCATATAAAAATAAAAAAAAAATTGAACAGATATATATGTACTGGATTATTTTTGAGGAAGAATTTCAACAGATAGAGAGAAAGAACAAGGGAGAGAGAAAGAAAGATTGCTATAGATCCTGGTTTGGTGTATTTCAACAGATAATAAAATTGAACAGATAAAAATAATTTGAAGATTGTGACTGGCCTGAAGAACAGATAATAGATTAAAATTGAACTGATAATAAAATCTAGACAAAAAGTTGCACAGATAGAGAAAAAAAATTGAACAGATAGTCAAAATTTTGGAATATATAAACAAAAAAAATAATTAAACACTTAAATGTAAATTTGAACATATTGAAAAAAAATAAAATATTCAACAGATATATAAAGGGATAAAATTGAAAACAAAACGTTTTTCAAAACAAACAGAATGACTTCTCACCAAATTATTTTACTCAATACCTGCAGAGGACCATCGGAGGGGAACACTCCATTGATCCTGCGCCATATAGAAAGTTTTTTTTTTTTCTAGCACACAGATCTAATTCCTCATCTTTGTCTTTTTTTTTTTAAGTGATTGATCTGTGTTGTTGTTGTTGGATGAAACAAATTGCAACAGATAGTTGTAAGTGAACCAAAAAAAATTAAAAATTAAGCAGATGAAAATAATAAAAAAATTGAACAAAAATATATATATATTATGGATTATTTTTGAGAAAGAATTTCAACAGATAGAGGGAAAGAACAAGGGAGAGAGAAAGAAAGAATATAATAGATCCTGTTTTGGTGTATTTCAACAGATAATAAAATTGAACAGATAAAAATAAATTGAAGATTGTGAATAGTTTGTTGAACAGATAAGAAATTTGGGATAGATATTTGAACAGATAATAGATTAAAATTGAACTGATAATAAAATCTATCCAAAAAGTTGCACAGATAGAGAAAAAAATTGAACAGATAGTCAAAATTTTTGAATATATAGACAAAAAAAAAATAATTAAACACTTAACTGTAAATTTGAACATATAGAAAAAAAATAAAAAATTCAACAGATAAATGAAGGAGTAAAATTGAAAACAAAACGTCATTCAAAACAAACAAAACGACTTCTCATCAAATTTTTTTACTGAATGCCTACAAAGGACCATCGGAGGAGAAGACTTCATTGATCCTGCTTCTTATTGAAAGTTTTTTTTTTCAAGCACACAGATCTATATCCTCCTCTTTTTCTTTTTTTTTTTTAAGTTGTTGATCTGTGTTGTTGTTGTATGATGAAACAAATTGCAACAGATAGTTGTAAATGAACCAAAAAAAATTAAAAATTAAGTAGATGAAAATAATAAAAAAATTGAACAAAAATATATATATTATGGATTATTTTTGAGAAAGAATTTCAACAGATAGAGGGAAAGAACAAGGGAGAGAGAAAGAAAGATTACAACAGATCCTGGTTTGGTGTATTTCAACAGATAATAAAATTGAACAGATAAAAATAAATTGAAGATTGTGACTGGTTTGTTGAACATATAAGAAATTTGGGATGGATATTTGAACAGATAAGAGATTAAAATTTAACTGATAATAAAATCTAAATAAAAAGTTGCACAGATACAAAAAAAAAAATTGAACAGATAGCCAAATTTTTTGAATATATAGACAAAAAAATAATAATTAAACACTTAAATGTAAATTTGAACATATAGAAAAAAAAATTAAAAAATTCTACAGATAAATTAAGGAGTAAAATTGAAAACAAAAACGTCTTTCAAAACAAACAAAATGACTTCTCACTAAATTATTTTACTCAATGTCTGCAGAGGACCATCGGAAGAGAAGACTCCATTGATCCTGCTCCTTATGGACTGTTTTTTTTTTCAAGCACACAGATCTAATTCCTCATCTTTTCCATTTTTTTGTTTTTTTTTTTTCAGTTGTTGATCTGTGTTGTTGTTGTATGGTGAAAGAAATTGAAACAGATAGTTGTAAATGAACCAAAAAAATTAAAAATTAAGCATATAAAAATAATAAAAAAATTGAACAGATATATATACTAGATTATTTTTGAGAAAGAATTTCAACAGGTAGAGAGAAAGAACAAGGGAGAGAGAAAGAAAGATTGCTATAGATCCTGGTTTGGTGTATTTCAACAGGTAATAAAATTGAATAGATAAAAACAATTTGAAGATTGTGACTGGCTTGAAGAACAGATAAGAGATTAAAATTGAACTGATAATAAAATCTAGACAAAAAGTTGCACAGAGAGAGAAAAAAATTGAACAGATAGTCAAAATTTTGGAATATATAGACAGAAAAAAATAATAATTAAACACTTAAATGTAAATTTGAACATATTGAAAAAAAAAATAAAATATTCAACAGATATATAAAGGGATAAAATTGAAAACAAAACGTTTTTCAAAACAAACAAAAGGACTTCTCACCAAATTATTTTACTCAATACCTGCAGAGGACCATCGGAGGAGAAGACTACATTGATCCTGCTGCATATAGAAAGTTTTTTTTTTCTAGCACACAGATCTAATTCCTCCTCTTTGTCTTTTTTTTTTAAGTGATTGATCTGTGTTGTTGTATGATGAAACAAATTGCAAAAGATAGTTGTAAATGAACCAAAAAAAATTAAAAATTAAGCAGATAAAAATAATAAAAAATTTGAACAAAAATATATATATTTTGGATTATTTTTGAGAAAGAATTTCAACAGATAGAGGGAAAGAAGAAGGGATAGAGAAACAAAATTACCACAGATCCTGGTTTGGTGTATTTTAACAGATAATGAAATTGAACAAATAAAAATAAATTGAAGATTGTGACTGGTTTGTTAAACAGATAAGAAATTTGGGATAGATATTTGAACAGATAATAGATTAAAATTGAACTGATAATAAAATCTATCCAAAAAGTTGCACAGATAGAGAAAAAAATTGAACAGATAGTCAAAATTTTTGAATATATAGACAAAAAAAAAAAAAATTAAACACTTAACTGTAAATTTGAACATATAGAAAAAAAAATAAAAAATTCAACAGATAAATGAAGGAGTAAAATTGAAAACAAAACGTCTTTCAAAACAAACAAAAGGACTTCTCACCAAATTATTTTACTCAATGCCTACAAAGGACCATCGGAGGAGAAGACTTCATTGATCCTGCTCCCTTATTGAAAGGTTTTTTTTTTCAAGCACACAGATCTATATCATTCTCTTTTTTTTTAAGTTGTTGATCGGTGTTGTTGTTGTATGATGAAACAAATTGCAACAGATAGTTGTAAATGAACCAAAAAAAATTAAAAATTAAGCAGATAAAAAAAATTGAACAGATATATATACTGGGTTATTTTTGAGAAATAATTTCAACAGATAGAGAGAAAGAACAAGAGAGAGAGAGAAAGAAAGATTGCAACAGATCCTGGTTTGATGTATTTCAGCAGATAATAAAATTGAACAGATAAAAATAAATTGAAGATTGTGACTAGTTTGTTGAACAGATAAGAAATTTGGGATAGATATTTGAACAGATAAGAGATTAAAATTTAACTGATAATAAAATCTAGACAAAAAGTTGCACAGATGGAGAAAAAAATTGAACAGATAGCCAAAATTTTTGAATATATAGACAAAAAAATAATAATTAAACACTTAAATGTAAATTTGAACATATAGAAAAAAAATAAAAAATTCAACAAATAAATTAAGGAGTAAAATTGAAAACAAAACGTTTTTCAAAACAAACAAAAGGACTTCTCACCAAATCATTTTACTCAATGCCTGCAGAGGACCATCGGAGGAGAAGACTCCATTGATCCTGCTCCTTATGGACAGTTTTTTTTTTCAAGCACACAGATCTAATTCCTGCACCTTTTTCTTCCTGTTCTTCTTTTCTTTTCTTTTTTCTTTTTTTTAAGTTTTTGAACTGTGTTGTTGTTGTATGATGAAACAAATTGCACCAGATAGTTGTAAATGAACCAAAAAAATTTAAAAATTAACCAGATAAAAATAATAAAAAAATTGAACAGATATATATACTGGATTATTTTTTAGAAAGAATTTCAACAGATAGAGGGAATGAACAAGAGAGAGAGAAAGAAAGATTACAACAGATCCTGGTTTGGTGTATTTCAACAGATAATAAAATTGAACAGATAAAAATAATTTGAAGATTGTGACTGGCTTGTTGAACAGATAAGAAATTTTGGATAGATATTTGAACATATAAGAGATTAAAATTGAACTGGTAATAAAATCTAGACAAAAAGTTGCACAGATAGAGAAAAAAATTGAACAGATAGTCAAAATTTTGGAATATATAGACAAAAAAAATAATTAAACACTTTAATGTAAATTTGAACATATAGAAAAAAAAAATAAAATATTCAACAGATAAATTAAGGGATAAAATTGAAAACAAAACGTTTTTCAAAACAAACAAAAGGACTTCTCACCAAATTATTTTAATCAATGCCTGCAGAGGACCATCGGAGGAGAAGTGTAATAACCCTCACACTGCCTTAACCATACTCATATGCATTTTATATGATTTTGCTTTGTTAAGCTTACATTTTCAATCTTGACTTGCCTTGCATCCTTGACTTGTCTTGCATGAGTGTTGCTTGATGCTATGTTCCTTATTGGCGTGTGTGTGTTTAGCCGAGGTCACCTTGAGACTAGTTCACCTTTGAACCTTCGTGCTTAGAATCATGTTGGAACCACTTGGTTGACCTTCACCTTCACCCCGGCATTCTAGCCGAGATGTCACTACCTAGCCGAGGTATTTTTCACTAGTGACCTTTGTTCCCGGGCTGGTATGACATAGGCCGAGGTGTGGCACACCCTGGCCAAGGTGTGGCACAGCTTAGTCAAGTGTCGTCCTCCCTAGCCGATGTCCTTGTTACCCTGTTGCCGAAGTCCTGTCTTTGGCCGATGTTATTTCTGCCGAGGTCTTGTTGTTAGCCGATGTCATTACTTGCCGGAGTGTTTTACTGGGTAGCTTGTTAGATACGCTTTGTCATAGACTTGTCTTGTCAATCAGTCACCTTTTCGAATAGAACCAACCAACTAACGCCACGTGTCCGAGCTGAGTGTTAAATCAGCCGGCAAGCTTGGAAATGTCTCACTTTGTATCACATTTTGTTCTTGAGGAGAGAGGAGCTCTAGGAGGAGTTCTAGAGTGAGAAAGTAGATAGTAAGCTTGATCCTTGGTGTTTGATCCGTTGGATTTGTGATCTGAGGTTAGATTCTTTACCTCCTTTTGTTGTTCTTATTGATCACCTAGCCGCATTGCATGATTGAACCCATTTTGCATGACATGCATCGATTTAAAGTTGGTTTTAGAAAAAGAATATGACATTCATGTGTTCTTGAGGAAAAGCCTCGATTTGATCTGAAAGCTTGCATTGAAATCTATGCTTTTGTGTTTGTTTCACCAAGATCTTCTAGTATGGGTACCCAGGTCCATGTTTTCAAACTCATGGCATGAAATCTCAGATTTTATAAGCGTAAGTTATGATCTTTGCATTCATTTCCTTCATGATTTCCATGTTCATGTCCTTTATGTTCTTGAGCAGAGGGAAACCCAGATTTTCCCGACTTCATTTATCCTTGAATGTGGCCCTCGGGACCGCACCTCGGCGAGAGGGTGTGGGACCTCGGCCAAGACCTGGTTGGTGCCCAGCATGTTTTCCCAAAGTAAGAAACAGTGTTTGATATGATTTGACTCAGTTTTGGGCGAAAGCCGAGATCATTTGCATGCATGTGAAACTTGCTTGAAAGTGTATTCAATAGACTCGCCATGTGTTTGTAGGACTTGGACTCGCCTTGACCCCGACGTCCGAAGAACTATGTGAGTGGCATTCTAATAAAGCTATGTTGCAGTGTTTTGATAAAAGCCTTGTTTTGCCTTGTTTTGAAAAGTATTCATAAGCATGAATGATTATTCCTATTTTGGGTATCAAGTATTATATCTTGTTTTGATGAAAAGTTTGGAAGTCCGTACGTGCCAGGGGACTTTAAGCATTTGTGGCACCAGTCCGTACGTGCTAAGGGACTATAAGCATTTGTAGCACAAAGTTTGGAAGTCCGTACGTGCCAGGGGACTTTAAGCATTTGTGGCACCAGTCCGTACGTGCTAGGGGACTATAAGCATTTGTAGCACAAGTCCTTAGTGTCTGGGACAATAATGCAACGACACCATTGTTTGAGATCTCTCTTGTCTTGCCTTGCCACTGACGGTTTTACCGCGTGGATTGTTTGTCCGGAATGTCATCTCTTGTATTATATTAATGTTAATAAGCATCCCTTGAAGCTTGAAAGAGTTGATAAATGAACTTGATTTATACCATGCATTGTTTTGTTAAAAGATCTCGGATATCATTCATGTAAACCCTTTATTACTTATGCCATTTACTGAGTATCCAAGCTCACCCCCTCTATATATATGTAGGTGATGCGCAGGGCGGCGACGCCTAGATGTGTTTGCCGATGTGTTTTGCCGATATGTTTTGGATTCGTATTTTGCAACATCTTGAAGATCATGCTTCTTAGTTATTTCATTGTAATTTTGTATTTGATGGCCGAGAAGCCTTTTGATCAAGATGTAATTTTCGTACTCTATCTTGTTGTACTGAAGCTATCAAAAGATGTATGTCATTTCATCCAACTTAAGCACTGCTCTCATGGACTACTTGTATTTTAATTTATTGCTTCCGCATTTGTAAGCCCCATATGTATACTCTGTATGTGTGTGAATTCTTGTAAGAGGCCTTTGGTAATCACGGATTACTGGCCATCTCGGCGCCGACCTACTAGGGGCGGGTTGGGGTCGTGACAAGAAGACTCCATTGATCTTGCTCCATATGGAAAGTTTTTTTTTTTTTTCTAGCACAAAAATCTAATTCCTTCACTTTGTCTTTTTTTTTTTTTTTTTTTTTTAAAGTTGTTGATCTGTGTTGTTGTTGTACGATGAAACAAATTGCAACAGAGAGTTGTAAATGAACAAAAAAAAATTAAAAATTAAGCAGATAAAAATAATTAAAAAATTAAACAGATATATATATATACTGGATTATTTTTAAGAATGAATTTCAACAGATAGAGAGAAAGAACAAGAGAGAGGGAAAGAAAGATTGCAACAGATCCTGCTTTGGTGTATTTCAAGAGATAATAAAATTGGACAGATAAAAATAAATTGAAGAGTGTGACTGGTTTGTTGAATAGATAAGAAATTTGGGATAGATATTTGAACAGTTAAGAGATTAAAATTGAACTAATAATAAAATCTAGACAAAAAGTTGCACAGATAGTGAAAAAAATTGAACAGATAGTCAAATTTTTTGAAAATATAGGCAAAAAAAAAAATAATTAAACACTTAACTGTAAATTTGAACATATAGAAAAAAAAATAAAAAAAAATTCAACAGATAAATTAAGGAGTAAAATTGAAAATAAAACGTCTTTCAAAACAAAGAAAAGGACTTCTCACCAAATTATTTTACTCAATGCCTGCAGAGGACCATCGGAGAAGAAGACTCCATTGATCCTACTCCTTATGGACAGTTTTTTTTTTCAAGCACACAGATCTAATTCCTCATCTTTTTTTCCTGTTCTTCTTTTCTTTTATTTTTTGTTTTTTTTAAGTTGTTGATCTGTGTTGTTGTTGTATAATGAAACAAATTGCAACAGATAGTTGTAAATGAACCAAAAAAAATTAAAAATTAATCAGATAAAAATAATAAAAAAATTGAACAGATATATATATATACTGGATTATTTTTGAGTAAGAATTTCAACAGATAGAGAGAAAGAACAAGGGAGAGAGAAAGAAAGATTGCAATAGATCCTGGTTTGGCGTATTTCAACAGATAAAAATAATTTGAAGATTGTGACTGGCTTGTAGAACAGATAAGAGATTAAAATTGAACTGATAATAAAATCTAGACAAAAAGTTGCATAGATAGAGAAAAAAATTGAACAGATAGTCAAAATTTTGGAATATATAGACAAAAAATAATAATTAAACACTTAAATGTAAATTTGAACATATTGAAAAAAAAAAATATTCAAATGATATATTAAGGGATAAAACGTTTTTCAAAACAAACAAAAGGACTTCTCACCAAATTATTTTACACAATGCCTGCAGAGGTCCATCGGAGGAGAAGACTCCATTGATCCTGTTCTATATAGAAAGTTTTTTTTTTTTCTAGCACACAAATCTAATTCCTCCTCTTTGTCTTTTTTTTTTTTTAAAGTTGTTGATCTGTGTTGTTGTTGTATGATGAAACAAATTGCAACAGATAGTTGTAAATAAACCAAAAAAAATTAAAAATTAAGCAGATAAAAATAATAAAAAAATTGAACAGATATATATATATTCTGGATTATTTTTGAGAAAGAATTTCAACTGATAGAGAGAAAGAAAGATTGCAACAGATCCTGATTTGGTGTATTTCAACAGATAATAAAATTGAACAGATAAAAATAAATTGAAGATTGTAACTGATTTGTTGAACAGATAAGAAATTTGGGATAGATATTTGAACAGATATTAGATTAAAAATGAACTGATAATAAAATCTAGACAAAAAGTTGCACAGATAGAGAAAAAAATTGAACAGATAGTCAAATTTTTGAATATATAGACAAAAAAAATAATAATTAAACACTTAAATGTAAATTTGAACATATAGAAAAAAAAAATAAAAAAGTCCACAGATAAATTAAGGAGTAAAATTGAAAACAAAACGTCTTTCAAAACAAACAAAAGGACTTCTCACCAAATTATTTTACTCAATGTCTGCGGAGGACCATCGGAGGAGAAGACTCCATTGATCCTGCTCCTTATGGATAGTTTTTTTTTCATGCACACAGATCTAATTCCTCATCTTTTCCATTTTTTTTAAGTTGTTGTTCTGTGTTGTTGTTGTATGATGAAACAAATTGAAACAGATAGTTGTAAATGAACTAAAAAAATTAAAAATTAAGCAGATAAAAATAATAAAAAAATTGAACATATATATATACTGGATTATTTTTGAGAAATAATTTCAACAGATAGAGAGAAAGAAAGATTGCAATAGATCCTGGTTTGGTGTATTTCAACAAATAATAAAATTGAACAGATAAAAATAATTTGAAGATTGTGACTGGCTTGTAGAACAGATAAGAAATTTTGGATAGATATTTGAACAGATAAGATATTAAAATTGAACTGATAATAAAATCTAGGCAAAAAGTTGCACAGATAGAGAAAAAAATTGAACCAATAGTCAAATTTTTGGAATATATAGACAAAAAAAATAATTAAACACTTAAATGTAAATTTGAACATATAGAAAAAAAATTAAAAAATTCAATAGATAAATTAAGGAGTAAAATTGAAAACAAAATGTCTTTCAAAACAAACAAAAGGACTTCTCACCAAATTATTTTACTCAATGCCTGCAGAGGACCATCGGAAGAGAAGACTCCATTGATCCTACTCCTTATGGATAGTTTTTTTTTTCAAGAACACAGATCTAATTCCTCATCTTTTTCTTCTTGTTCTTCTTGTTCTTCTTGTTCTTTTTCTTTTTTTTCTTTTTTTCTTTTAAGTTGTTGATCTGTGTAGTTGTTGTATGATGAAACAAATTGCAACAGATAGTTGTAAATGAACCAAAAAAAATTAAAAATTAAGCAGATAAAAATAATAAAAAAATTTAACAGATATATATATTGGATTATTTTTGAGAAAGAATTTCAACAGATAGAGAGATAGAACAAGAGAGAGAGAAAGAAAGATTGGAACAGATCTTGGTTTGGTGTATTTCAACTGATAATAAAATTGAACAGATAAAAATAATTTGAAGATTGTGACTGGCTTGTAGAATAGATAAGAAATTTTGGATAGATATTTGAACAAATATGAGATTAAGATTGAACTGATAATAAAATCTATACAAAAAGTTGCACAGATAGAGAAAAAAATTGAACAGATAGTCAAAATTTTGGAATATATAGACAACAAAAAATAATTAAACACTTAAATGTAAATTTGAACATATAGCTAAAAAAATAAAATATTCAACAGATAAATTAAGGGGTAAAATTGAAAACAAAACGTCTTTCAAAACAAACAAAAAGATTTCTTACCAAATTATTTTACTCAATGTCTGCAGTGGACCATCGGAGGAGAAGACTCCATTGATCTTGCTCCATATGGAAAGTTTTTTTTTTCTAGCACACAGATCTAATTCCTCCTCTTTGTCTTTTTTTTTTTTAAAGTTATTGATCTGTGTTGTTGTTGTATGATGAAACAAATTGCAACAGATAGTTGTAAATAAACAAAAAAAATTAAAAATTAAGTAGATAAAAAAAATTGAACAGATATATATATTGGATTATTTTTGAGAATGAATTTCAACAGATAGAGAGAAAGAACAAGAGAGAGAGAAAGAAAGATTGCAACAGATCCTGGTTTGGTGTATTTCAGTAGATAATAAAATTGAACAGATAAAAATAAATTGAAGATTGTGACTGGTTTGTTGAACAGATAAGAAATTTGGGATAGATATTTGAACAGATAAGAGATTAAAATTGAACTGATAATAAAATCTAGACAAAAAGCTGCACAGATAGGGAAAAAAATTGAACAAATAGTCAAAATTTTTGAATATATAGACAAAAAAAAAAAAATTAAACACTTAAATGTAAATTTGAACATATAGAAAAATAAATAAATAATTCAACCGAAAAATTAAGGAGTAAAATTGAAAACAAAACGTCTTTCAAAACAAACAAAATGACTTCTCACCAAATTATTTTATTCAATGCATACAGAGGACTTGTCACGCCCCAAACCCGCCCCTAAAAGTTTGGGCATGACTACTTCAGAAACGGACACTTAATTCGATGTACATAAGTTATGGGGCCTGAACGAAAGCATTCTCTATATAAAATAACATGAAATAAAAAGAAACTACATCCATTGAGCGACCACTATCATGCCAGGATCACAAACAGTGCATCGAAAGGTGAATATTACATATACACATACAAACCCCGCCCCTTGCTTGGGCGTATAACAAAAATAGTGGAACATATTATGGACAATTAACGTACGAGTCAAAAGCTTAGCAAAACTCCTCAAAAATGGGTAGGCTTCATTTAAATGCCCGGACACACAGAGGTTGACAAGAGAGGGACAAGCATCGAGGGTCAAGGCTGACCTCCAGACTTGCTACCTACAGAATCAAACAAAATACAAAGTGAGACAATCTCAGTGAATAATAGTACTTAAACAATTCAATGCTTAACTTGAATTATGATACGTATCAATGCTTATATAAATAAAGAGAGCATATGATTAATTTGATTTTGTCTTAAGTTCAGAATGGTCTTGTCGGTTCACAAATTCACAGATTGGCCCTCGTCCTAATGGTTCACACATTCACACATTGGCCCTCGGCCTAATAGATTCATAACTTCACAAATTGGCCCTCGGCCTCATAGGTGTCACAGAACGGCTATAAGCCTCATAACTTTCACAGAACGGCCATAGGCCTCACAACTTTCACAGAACGGCCATAGGCCTCACAGCTTTCATAGAACAGCCATAAGCCTCATAACTTTCACAGAACGGCCATAGGCCTCATAACTTTCACATCGGCTTTAAGCCCAGTTCACATATGTATGGACTCAAGAGGTGGCTCGTACGGATTCTAAAGGTGGCTCGCATTGCAGCACTTAGTTCCGTACAACACTTTGTTCCATACCAGAAATTAATAGGTCTAACGGATTATACCGAACAACACATCTCATATCATAGCATAACGAAATGGATAAACAGAACAGAATAATTCACATCATAGTGTGGGTCACATAATAATATTATTGATATCCAATTCTTTCCTCGGATTGAGTTATTCATAGGTTAATATGATATTTAGCATACTTTCTCAACGGTTACTAACATATAAAGCAACATGTATAAAGTATCGTATAAAGTCATGTTCCCATTCAATGGCATGTTCCCAGTACATGGGCTTACATTCACGATTTCTTCCTGTTAACCAACTTCACAGCATTAATAGTTTGTATGCAATTCGTATGCGAAATCACAAGTAATTTATAGATTGTAGCACCTTACAGATAATCTTTAAATGTAACCGGAATGTAGAGTAGTTCCAGAGTCATACCAATGTACCCAGCTCTTTCAATATTCACACAAGTTTGTACCAATTTCCCATCAACATCTATGTTACCATAATCACTTGCGAGGAACAGAATGTTAATAATAATAAGAATTATTAACGGTAAGTAAATGTTCGATTACAGTACTACTACTCACAGTGGTAGGTCTCTGATAGCGGTGGAACAATGTCCTCGTCTTGACCTACAAACATAATGCACATAGCAGATTATGAGAATAAAACCAATCTCTTTTTATTCCTCACCCAATAGCTATGATGGTTCTAGACTCATTAGTCCTCCATAGGTTATAATCCATGCCTCATAAAATAGAAGGAATCGATAGGAGAAAGGTTCAGGCGAAGAAACGGTACAAATTCAGTAAACAGAAAGTGAATAATCGTCACTAATTTGGGCATACCCATTTCTGTACTTATAATTTTGGAGTGAGACCACCACCAATGGAAACTAGACTTTCGGGGCTTGATTTTAGGCTCAAGAATCACTCAAAACGGAGTCCGGATGCAAAAGATATGCTTGTTCAAAGTTACCCAAGTACATGCTGAAACAGGGGTGGCCGCTCGTGTGGCCCAATTCCGTTCGAGCGGAAGAACCCGGCTACTCGAGCACCCAAAAGCAGAATGAAAACCCCCTTTTTTTCCTCTTCTCCGCACGTATGGCCATGGCCTCTGCACGTGCGGTCTGGCCCCTGTTTGGCAGTCCAAAATGCATAGAAAACTCCATTCTTGGTGAGCATTCATAAGGTCTAAATTAGATCTTTTAAGTGCCAATTCATGGTTCAAAAATCATGTAATTAAACAAATACAATCATACACAATCTCAATCATACACAATCTAGGTTGAACTAGATCTTTACACCCATGAACACAACTTGATCACACCTACTTGTACTCAAACATGGAGAATCAAATATAAGAGGCTATTTCCTTTACATTCAATCCCTTTATTCTTCATGATGCTCGCATACAAACACATGTAGCCATATACTTACATAGTTGGATTCAAGCTTAACAATATAAAGAGCAAGATATAAATTCCTCTAGATCATACAACATCAAGACATTTCTACTTCAATTCAAGGAAGAGGGTTGAACTAGAGAAATTAAACTTAAATTAAACTTACCTTAAGCTTTAGAATCTCTACCCCCTTTCACTTCCTCACTTGCTCCCTTGAAGACCCAATCTCTTCCTTCCAAACCCTTATTCCTCTCTAGGAGATATTTTCAAGTGTTGATCTTGCTTAAGAAAACTTAGTTATAGATATTCATATATAAAAGTATATAGGACAAAATCCAATCGTTTAATCATTCCGAAATTGAAATTTCGTAAACATGCTTAATATTACTTGAAAATTATGCTGATCACATATATATAAACAATTTCAGATAATTAAGCCGTTAAGGCTTTCAATTTCTGATTCAACCATTCTAGATGTAACAGATACTTTTCTTGTTAGACAGATAGACATCCTTAAACATGGATTTCACTTAATTAACCTTAATTTCTCATGGGATGTTACAGTAAGCAGTTATAGTAAGCATTTAAAAGCACAAAACAAGGACTAAAAATATATCAAAAAACATGTACCAGGGTCGGGTTATTACAGGACCATCGGAGGAGAAGACTCCATTGATTCTGCTCCTTATGGACAGTTTTTTTTTCAAGCACACAGATCTAATTCCTCTTCTTTTCCTTTTTTTTTTTTAAGTTGTTGATCTGTGTTGTTGTTGTATGATGAAACAAATTGCAACAGATAGTTGTAAATGAACCAAAAAAAATTAAAAATTAAGCAGATAAAAATAATAATAAAATTGAACAGATATATATATATACTGGATTATTTTTGAGAAAGAATTTCAACAGATAGAGAGAAAGAACAAGAGAAAGAGAAAGAAAGATTGTAATAGTTCCTGGTTTGGTGTATTTCAACAGATAATAAAATTGAACAGATAAAAATAAATTGAAGATTGTGACTGGTTTGTTGAACAGATAAGAAATTTGGGATAGATATTTGAACAGATATTAGATTAAAATGGAATTGATAATAAAATCTAGAAAAAAAGTTGCACAGATAGAGAAAAAAATTGAATAAATAGTCAAAATTTTTGAATATATAGACAAAAAAATAATAATTAAATACTTAAATGTAAATTTGAACATATAGAAAAAAAATAAAAAAATTCAACTGATAAATTAAGCAGTAAAATTGAAAACAAAACGTCTTTCAAAACAAACAAAAGGACTTCTCAACAAATTATTTTACTCAATGCCTGCAGAGGACCATCGGAGGAGAAGACTCCATTGATCCTGCTTCTTATGGACAGTTTTTTTTTCAAGCACACAGATCTAATTCCTCATCTTTTCCATTTTTTTGTTTTTTTTTTTTAAGTTGTTGATCTGTGTTGTTGTTGTATGATGAAACAAATTGAAACAGATAGTTGTAAATGAACCAAGAAAAATTAAAAATTAAGCAGATAAAAATAATAAAAAAATTGAACAGATATATATACTGGATTATTTTTGAGAAATAATTTCAACAGATAGAGAGAAAGAATAAGAGAGAGAGAAAGAAAGATTGCAACAGATCCTAGTTTGGTGTATTTCAACAGATAATAAAATTGAACAGATAAAAATATATTGAAGATTGTGACTGGTTTGTTGAACAGATAAGAAATTTTGGATAGATATTTGAACAGAAAAGAGATTAAAATTGAACTGATAATAAAATCTAGACAAAAAGTTGCACAGATAAAGAAAAAAATTGAACAGATAGTCAAAATTTTTGAATATATAGACAAAAAAAAATAATTAAACACTTAACTGTAAATTTGAACATATAGAAAAAAAAATAAAAAATTCAACAGATAAATTAAGGAGTAAAATTGAAAACAAACAAAAGGACTTCTCACCAAATTATTTTACTCAATGCCTGCAAAGGACTATCGGAGAAGAAAACTCCATTGATCCTGCTCCTTATGGAGAGTTTTTTTTTTTTTTTCAAACACACAGATCTATATCCTCCTCTTTCTTTTTTTTTAAGTTGTTGATCTGTGTTGTTGTTGTATGATGAAACAAATTGTAACAGATAGTTGTAAATGAACCAAAAAAATTAAAAATTAAACAGATAAAAATAATAAAAAATTGAACAGATATATATATGTATATATATTGGATTATTTTTGAGAAAGAATTTCAACAGATAGAGAGAAAGAACAAGAGAGAGAGAAAGAAAGATTGCAACAGATCCTAGTTTAGTGTATTTCAACAGATAATAAAATTGAACAGATAAAAATAAATTGAAGATTGTGACTGGTTTGTTGAACAGATAAGAAATTTTGGATAGATATTTGAACAGATATTAGATTAAAATTGAACTGATAATAAAATCTAGAAAAAAAAGTTGCATAGATAGAGAAAAAAATTGAACAGACAGTCAAAATTTTTGAATATATAGACAAAAAAATAATAATTAAACACTTAAATGTAAATTTGAACATATAGAAAAAAAATAAAAAATTCAACAGAAAAATTAAGGAGTAAAATTGAAAACAAAACGTCTTTCAAAACAAACAAAAGGACTTCTTACCAAATTATTTTACTCAATGCCTACAGAGGACCATCGGAGGAGAAGACTCCATTGATCCTGCTCCTTATGGACAGTTTTTTTTTTCAAGCACACAGATCTAATTCCTCCTCTTTTCCTTTTTTTTTTTTTTTAAGTTGTTGATCTGTGTTGTTGTTGTATGATGAAACAAATTGCAACAGATAGTTGTAAATGAACCAAAAAAAATTAAAAATTAAGCAGATAAAAATAATAAAAAAATTGAACAGATATATATATACTGGATTATTTTTGAGAAAGAATTTCAACAGATAGAGAGAAGAACAAGAGAGAGAAAGAGACAGAAAGATTGCAACAGATCCTGGTTTGGTATATTTCAACAGATAATAAAATTGAACAGATAAAAATAAATTGAAGATTGTGACTGGTTTGTTGAACATATAAGAAATTTGGGATCGATATTTGAACAGATAAGAGATTAAAATTGAACTGATAATAAAATCTAGACAAAAAGTTGCACAGATAGAGAAAAAAATTGAACAGATAGTCAACATTTTTGAATATATATTCCAAAAAAATAATAATTAAACACTTAAATGTAAATTTGAACATATAGAAAAAAAAATTAAAAAATTCAACAGATAAATTAAGGATTAAAATTGAAAACAAAACGTCTTTCAAAACAAACAAAAGGACTTCTCACCAAATTATTTTACTCAATGCTTTCAGAGGACTATCGGAGGAGAAGACTCCATTGATCCTGCTCCATATGGACAGTTTTTTTTTTTCAAGCACAGAGATCTAATTCCTCCCCTTTTTCTCTTGTTCTTCATTTCTTTTTCTTTTTTTTTTTTTTTTTTTTTTTTAAGTTGTTGATCTGTGTTGTTGTTGTATGATGAAACAAATTGCAAGAGATAGTTGTAAATAGACCCAAAAAAATTTAAAATTAAGCAGATAAAAATAATAAAAAAATTCAACAGATATATATATATGATAGCGATCCCAGGTTTTTTCCCTTGTTGTACAGTGATCCGGACTTGATTCCGTGGACATTAGCAATTATATCTATCTTGTGGTCATCCTTTAATTTCATTTATTTGAGTTTTAGGATGTGTGGGGCTTGTTTCGAGCAGGTGGGTTGAGCCTTGGTCTAAAAATCTCGTTGACTGGTTTTTGGTCTTTCCGCTTGAGTGGGTCTTAGAGCGCTCGAGCGGATATTGCACACTCCCAGTATTTTGGTGCTCTGCAAAACTTCTGCAGGTTGGTTTTCTACGCTCGAGCGGGTTTCTTGCGCTCGAGCGGGTCGCGCTCGAGCGGGCTTGTTGGCGCTCGAGCGGCTAGTACATTTTTTGTGTAAGTTCTGGGAGGGGGAAAATTGCGCTCGAGCGGACTGGTTTTTCACGCTCGAGCGGAGGTGCTTTGCCTTTGTGTCTTGGCGCTCGAGCGGACCTTCTTGCGCTCGAGCGGACTCAGTTTTTTGTTCTTGACGCTCGAGTGTTGTGTTTTCCCCTCGAGCAGACCTGTCGTATATCTGAAGGTTGTGGGGCATTTTTGAATCACTTTTTGCATTCTCTCTCTCTCTCTCTCTCTCTCTCTCTCTCTCTTACTTTCTAAAAAGATATTTTGAGAGCCTCTCTCTCTAGAAACTCCATTCTCTCTAGGGTTTGATCTAGTTAGAGTGTCCTCATTCCCTTCGGCCTTTGTAAAAGTTGTGTTGATCGTCGAGGGCGTCGTTTTGATCCGAAAAGTTTGGAATTTGGAGCACTTTGGTTTTGGTCTCTTCTCCATTCGAGCTCTAACTTCGAGGTAGGGATATCCTACTCCTCTTTATGAGCTTTGTTTTTAAATTTTAGCATTTTGATATGTTGGGGGTTGTTGGGTAATTTTGAGAAAGTTTGGGCCTTTGTATAATTTTACAAAAGTTGGGGTTTTTATATATATAAAACCTATATGCATGTTTGGCATGAAGAAATGGAATTAATGTTGAAACATTGATGAAAATGGAACCCTAAGGGTTGTAATGTTAATTATGGAGAATACCCTAATTACATTGATTAATTAATTTGTATAATTAATTGTGAGAATTGAGGAATTGAATTGAGAATGTAGAGATTGGGAAAGTATGGGATTAAAGGGTGTAGTTGAATCATTTATCGCTCACCTAGTTGAAATGTTGATATAATATCCACTTTGTGCATTTATTTCCTGTTTAGAAATAACTGCTTTGGGCTATCGGTGGAGGATAGTCTTGATTGTTGTAAACGATGCATGATGATTAGGCAAACTAAAACTAATAAATGGAATGTGTCATTGAGTATGACGGTTAAAAGAATACATTAACTTTATGTATTGATTGATGATGCATATGATATTTGTTTATATGCATTGTGTTGTGTTGGAGGAGATAGGGGATGTACTCTATGGTTTAGGGGAAGATAGGGGATGGACCTCTAAACCAGATGTTGTGTGGGAGAAGATAGGGGATGGACTCCGTAGATACAGCTCATACGCTTATCTAGTGATGTGTTGACACAGCTCATATGCTTGTCTTTGGAAGTGTGATATTGCTCTTATGCATATCTATTTAAGTGTTGATATAGCTTATATACTTATCTGTTAACGTGTTGATATAGCTAGTATGCTTATCTATTGTGAAATGGAAAAAGGTGTTTAATATGAGTTACGGGCTCATATAAGTTGTTTGGCCAGGTTCTGAGCCATGGTTATGAATTGAGAATTTGAAAGAAATGGAAAATGAAAAGTAACTTGGACTTGTAAGTCATGTGATTGTAATGTGATATAAGTGAACGTATCAGTGTTGGCCATCTATCAACTGCTAATCTTTTAGTCATTGTTCATAGTTGGTTTAGTATATTTCTACTGGGATGTGGCTCACCCTATATGGGAACATCATTTTCAGGTACAGGTAGCATGCCACCTCCAAGGACATAACTTGGGAGGCTAGAGGCGGACAGACTTTTTGTGTCTATTTTCTTTTGATGTATTACATGTAGATTCAAGCCAAGGGCTTAATATGTAATTGAGTTAGTACTCTCTTTTTTGTAACCAAGTGTTAACTTGGAAAGCTGTAAGCCTGTAGGGCATTTGCTTTTATTGTTAACATATAATACTTTTTGTAATGGAATACTCTGATGAATAGAAGAATGTTGGTCTTTTATGTATATATGTATGTCAACATTGATGGGTTTAATGTTATTATTTTGAGGGTGTTACAACTTGGTATCAGAGCGTACCGGATTCGAATACTTTGGGTACGTGGGAAGTGATTAGGATCACAATGGGTTTGTCTCGCTTGATAGAGACTTAGCTATAGTGTCATATGCTATGTGCTTATGTGATAACATGTTTATGTGATTATTTGGGTATGGGATTTAATTTCTAGGATGTTGATTGGATCCTTGGGTTTCTGGGAGTCTTGTCGGAAAAGCATTTGATCAATGCTGTTTCTAACCGGAACTCTAGTAATGCCTCAAGACTATCATTATCCGGAAACGAAATTCGTAAGTGCTTATGTGTTTATGTGCTTACGTGGAATGAATTACAGTTGTCCATGCATTAGGACGCGAGTGTTTAGTTTCGGCACATTTATGAATGTGCTAATGTTCTTCGTTTCCCATATTAGGATGTCAGGTCGAGGAAGAGGTGGTAGGCGTGGTAGGCCTAGGAGGCAGGAAGTACCTATACCGGATGAGATTCCGGCAGTACAGGAGGGAGTTGGTCAGGCCAATGTGGCCGAGCCAGCGGGTCAGCAGGCTATGAGTGCCTTGGCCCGAGAGATAACAGGAGCTTTGGGTATTCTCAGAGCTGGGAATCAGGTTGCTGAGGTAGGACCTTCTTTCTTGAAGAGGAAATTCTTCCGGTCTAACCCGGACGAGTTCATTGGGGATCCGAAAGAGCCACTGAAGGCTGACGAGTGGTTGGAGCAGATGAGTAAGACATTCGAGATGCTTGGCATCGAGGACGGAGCACTGAAAGTGACCCTGGCATCCTTCCAGTTTAAGGGAGATGCGGGTCAATGGTGGAAGTATGAGAAAGGCTGTGTTGGTGGTACGTGGGAGGCTTTTGTAGAGGCTTTCCAGGAGAGGTTCTTATCTTCAGCTGCTAGGAAGAAGCTGAGGGATCAGTTTAGCCGGCTTAATCAGCAGGGTTTGTCTGTGGCCGAGTTTGAGGCTACATTTACTAGCTTGTCCAGGTTTGCACCTGAACTTGTGGCGTCCGAGGAACGCCGTTGCTATGAGTTTAAGCGGAAGTTGAGGCGAGGTCTCAAGTTGAGGGTTGGTGGATCTTTCATTCGAGAGTATAGACATCTGGTGGATGCTGCAGCTCATATGGAGCTCATGATGCAGGAGGAGGACGAGGAGAAGCATAGAGGCTCCAAGAGGAGCCAAGATGGCCAGGGTGATGGCAGGAGACAGAGAGGTTTCAACCCTCAGCAGTCTCAGGGGGGTTTGGCTAGGTCGACTTTCCCAGTACCGAGCACAGGCTCCGGGAGGGGCAATCAAGGAGAGTTCACCTGTTACAAGTGTGGTCAGTTGGGCCACAAGGCTTCGGTTTGCCCACAGAGGGGTAGAGGTCAGAGAGCCGCGTCTTCTTTAGCTAGACCGCAGGGTCAGAGTTTGGGCAGGGGCCAACCCTTGCCTTGCTATCAGTGTGGATAGCCTGGGCACCTGAAGAGGTTCTGCCCACAGTTGAGTGCCACTTCAGAGGCGTCTGGTTCTAGGCAGACGTAGGGTTTTCAGCCAGCTCAGTCTGTGCAGGCCTCGAGGGCCAATCCGGGGGCTTCGTCGTCCCAGTCAGTGCAGCAGTCGTATGCTCCTAGAGGTGAGCAGGTGGATCAGGGGCCTACAGGGCGCGTGTATCCTGTTACCGCACAGGACCTAGTACCGGCTCCATCAGTAGTGAAAGGTACCTTTCTGTTTTGCAACTCGGTTGCTAGTGTGTTGATTGATACGGGTGCATCTCATTCTTTTGTATCTGCTGCATTTGCATCTGTGTTGGAGTTGGAGTTGGCACAGTTAGCATCTCCTATATGTGTAGTGTCACCTATTGGGGGTGAATTGATTTTGAAGCACGGATGTAGAGGTTGTGATATAGAGGTCGCCAACCGTAGGCTTCCTTTTCCTTTTGTAGTTATGCCCATGAAGGGCTTTGATGTTATTTTGGGTATGGACTGGCTATCATCATACCGGGCTGTTATCGATTGCTACTGCCAGAGGGTTACAATTTGTACCTTGAGCGGGAAATGTTTCCATTTCTTGGGGGATCGGGTTGGTAGTATGTTGCCACCGATGTATGATCCGCGAGGGCGGGGTGAACTTAGTGGTCTTCTTGCTAGCTTTGAGAGTGGTGAGTGTGATGAGACCCAGATTGTGTTGCCGAGGGTGGTTTGTGAGTACTCGGATGTCTTTCCTGAGGATCTCGTTAGTTTGCCACCTCACCGAGAGATTAAGTTCTCCATTGATTTAGTGCCCGGCACGGCACCAATTTCTATGGCACCTTACTGTTTTGCTCCAGAAGAGTTGGTTGAGTTGAAAGTTCAGCTCTAGGAATTGCTAGATAAGGGCTTTGTTCGCCCTAGTGTTTCACCGTGGGGAGCACCGGCCCTCTTTGATGGTGCCTTGAGATTGTGTATCGACTACCGGAAGTTGAATCGGGCTATGGTTAAGAATAAGTATCCTATGCCTCGTATAAATGATTTGTTTGACCAGTTGAAGGGTTTCCATTGTTTCTCTAAGGTAGACCTGAGATCGGGTTACCATCAGTTGAGGGTCAGGGAGGAGGATATTCCGAAGACGGCATTCCGTATGCGGTATGGCCATTATGAGTTTCTGGTGATGCCATTTGGGCTTACCAATGCACTGGCAGTCTTTATGGACTTGATGAACCGGATCTTCCAGGAATTCCTAGATCGCTTTGTAGTCGTTTTCGTGGACAACATTCTGATTTATTCACCTTCTGAGGAGGAGCACGAGGAACACTTGAGAGTGGTGCTTGAGTTGCTTAGAGCCCATAGGCTTTATGCCAAGTTTGGGAAGTGTGAGTTCTGGCTAGAGGAAGTCAAGTTCTTAGGCCATGTGGTATTCGGGAAAGAGGTGTCTGTTGATACATCCAAGACTGAGGCAGTGCAAGATTGGGCACAGCCTAAGAGCGTGTTTGAGATCCGCAGTTTTCTGGGATTAGCTGGGTATTACCGACGATTTGTGAAGGACTTCTCTAGACTGGCTTCACTGTTGACCAGACTGACTCGGAAGGGAGTCAAATTTATATGGAGTGAGACTTGTGAAAAGTCGTTCCAAGAGCTGAAAGTTAGATTGACCACTGCTCCGGTTTTGATTATTCCGGAGAGAGGGTTGGGTTATGCGGTTTATTGTGATGCCTCACAAGAGGGATTGGGTTGTGTGTTGATGCAAGAGGGGAAAGTGGTAGCTTATGGCTCACGTCAGTTGAAAACTTATGAGAAAAATTACCCTACACATGACCTAGAGTTAGCAGCAGTGATCTTTGCCTTGAAAATCTGGAGGTACTACCTTTATGGTGAGAGATTCGAGGTGTTCTCGGATCATAAGAGTCTGAAATATCTGTTTACACAGAAAGACTTGAATTTGAGGCAGAGGAGGTGGATGGAGTTTATTGAGGATTACGACTTTGAGTTGCATTATCATTCGGGGAAGGCCAATGTTGCGGCCGATGCCCTTAGCAGAAAATCCATTAGTGATGTAGCTTGTATAGCCATCTGGGAGTGGGAGATGTTGGGTGCTCTTGGCGAGTTTGATTTGCTTTTGGACGAGTCCGTTAAGGCTGCGGCCTTGTTTTCCGTTGTTGCGCAGCCTACACTTGTGACTCGAGTGTTAGAGGCACATAGAGGTGACCTTGAGGTAGAATTCCTTCGAGAGAAGATCTCCAGTGGGAAGGCTGAGAAGGGTTTGACGGTGTATCCCGACCTAAGTGTGAGATACCGAGACCGTTTGTTTGTGCCGGAGTCTTGCCGAGAGGAGGTACTCTGAGAGTTCCATCATTCACGCCTTGCGGTGCATCCGGGAGGTATTAAGATGTATCGGGATTTGGGTCGCCAGTTTTAGTGGCGGGGTATGAAGAGAGATGTGGCAGTTTTCGTGTCTAAGTGCCTTACTTGCCAGCAAGTGAAGGCCGAGCATCAGAGGCCAGCGGGTTTGTTACAACCCTTGCCTATTGCCGAGTGGAAGTGAGAACATGTCACTATGGACTTCGTTGTAGGTCTTCCGAGGACTTAGCGGGGTAGTGATACTATTTGGGTGGTTGTAGACCGGTTGACTAAGTCGGCGCACTTCATTCCTATGCGCGTGAGAGATTCGGTAGATCATCTTGCCGACTTGTATATTCGGGACATAGTGAGATTGCACGGGGTCCCAGTGACGATCATCTCAGATAGAGATCCTCGTTTTACTGCTAGGTTGTGGCAGAGTTTGCAGAGTGCCTTGGGCACTAAGTTGACCTTTAGTACGGCTTATCACCCTCAGACTGACGGGCAGTTCGAGCGTACTATTCAGATCCTTGAGGACATGCTTCGAGGTTGTGTCCTGGACTTTAGTGAGACGTGGGAGAGGCACTTGCCCTTGGTGGAGTTTGCCTACAACAACAGCTTTCAGTCTAGTATCGGTATGGCACTGTTTGAGGCCTTGTATGGCCGACCGTGTAGGTCTCCAGTTTGTTGGGCCGAAGTGGGTGATGCACCTTTGTTGGGCCCAGAATTGGTGAGGGAAACGACGGAGAAAGTTGAGCTTATCCGTAGGAGGCTTGTTACAGCCCAGAGTCGTCAGAAATCTTATGCCGACCGTAGGAGGAGACCTTTGGTGTTTGAGGTGGGTGATCATGTCTTTCTGAAGATATCACCTAGGCGGGGATTGATGAGGTTTGGGAAGAGTGGGAAGTTATCCCCTCGGTTTATTGGCCCTTTTGAGATTCTTGAGAGGATTGGTGAGGTTGCTTATCGTTTAGCTTTGCCACCACAGTTGTCTAGAGTTCATGACGTGTTTCATGTGAGTATGCTTCGGAAGTACGAGCCGGATCCATCGCATGTGTTTGATTGGACCGACTTAGAGGTAGATGAGGATGCCTCGTATGAGGAGAGACCGGTTCGGGTCTTGGATAGGCGAGATCAAGTCCTGCGTGGCAAGACCATCCCTTTGGTAAAGGTTTTGTGGAAACATCACGGGGTGGAGGAAAGCCACTTGGAAACGTGAGTTGGAAGTCCGCGAAAAATATCCGGACTTGTTTGTTGATGTATAATCATGTAATGAGATTTTGTAATATTATTGAACCTTAAGAGCATTATATATGTCCTAAGTTGTAAAACATTATGTATGTTTTGGTTAATGAAAGTATTTTGAAACTTGCCTCAAAATGGAAGTTTAATGTAACACTACATGTGTTGAAAATGTTGTAGAAATGGAAATGTATCATGAATTTTGATTATGATATGAAATTGTGAACCATGTATATTGGAAAAGGGTTGAAATGGAAAGGAAATGCATGTTGAAATGTATATGTTGTGAAATGCCTCTTGACAAGAGATGGAATGACCGGTAATGGGTCGAGTTATTGAATGTTGAAATGTAACATTGTTTAAAATGGAGAAAAAAAAACTTGTTTTTCAAAAACTTGCACTTAATTTCGGGGACGAAATTCTTTAAGGGGGGAGGTTATAGCGATCCCAGGTTTTTCCCTTTGTTGTACAGTGATCCGGACTTGATTCCGTGGACATTAGCAATTATATCTATCTAGTGGTCATCCTTTAATTTCATTTATTTGAGTTTTAGGATGTGTTGGGCTTGTTTCGAGTAGGTGGGTTGAGCTTTAGTCTAAAAATCTCGTTGACTGGTTTTTGGTCTTTCCGCTCGAGCGGGTCTTAGAGCGCTCGAGCGGATATTGCATACTCCCAGTATTTTGGTGCTCTGCAAAACTTCTGCAGGTTGGTTTTCTACGCTCGAGCGGGTTTCTTGCGCTCGAGCGGGTCGGGCTCAAGCGAGCTTGTTGGCGCTTGAGCGGCTAGTACATTTTTGGTGTAAGTTCTGGGAGGGGGAAAATTGCGCTCGAGCGGACTGGTTTTTCACGCTCGAGCGGAGGTGCTTTGCCTTTGTGTCTTGGCACTAGAGCGGACCTTCTTGCGCTCGAGCGGACTCAGTTTTTTGTTCTTGATGCTCGAGTGTTGTGTTTTCCGCTCGAGCGGACCTGTCGTATATCTGAAGGCTGTGGGGCATTTTTGAATCACTTTTTGCATTCTCTCTCTCTCTCTCTCTTACTTTCTAAAAAGATATTTTGAGAGCCTCTCTCTCTAGAAATTCCCTTCTCTCTAGGGTTTGATCTAGTTAGAGTGTCCTCCTTCCCTTCGGCCTTTGTAAAAGTTGTGTTGATCGTCGAGGGCGCCGTTTTGATCCGAAAAGTTTGGAATTTAGAGCACTTTGGTTTTGGTCTCTTCTCCATTCGAGCTCTAACTTCGAGGTAGGGATATCCTACTCCTCTTTATGAGCTTTGTCTTTAAATTTTAGCATTTTGATATGTTGGGGGTTGTTGGGTAATTTTGAGAAAGTTTGGGCCTTTGTATAATTTTACAAAAGTTGGGGTTTTTATATATATAAAACCTATATGCATGTTTGGCATAAAGAAATGGAATTAATGTTGAAACATTGATGAAAATGGAACCCTAAGGGTTGTAATGTTAATTATGGAGAATATCCTAATTACATTGATTAATTAATTTGTATAATTAATTGTGAGAATTGAGGAATTGAATTGAGAATGTAGAGATTGGGAAAGTATGGGATTAAAGGGTGTAATTGAATCATTTATCGCTCACCTAGTTGAAATGTTGATATAATATCCATTTTGTGCATTTATTTCCTGTTTAGAAATAACTGCTTTGGGCTATCGGTGGAGGATAGTCTTGATTGTTGTAGACAATGCATGATGATTAGGCAAACTAAAACTAATCAATGGAATGTGTCATTGAGTATGACGGTTGAAAGAATACATTAACTTTATGTATTGATTGATGATGTATATGATATTTGTTTATATGCATTGTGTTGTGTTGGAGGAGATAGAGGATGTACTCCATGGTTTAGGGGAAGATAGGGGATGGACCTCTAAACCGGATGTTGTGTGGGAGAAGATATGGGATGGACTCCGTAGATACAGCTCATACGCTTATCGAGTGATGTGTTAACACAGCTCATATGCTTGTCTTTGGAAGTGTGATATTGCTCTTATGCATATCTATGGAAGTGTTGATATAGCTTATATGCTTATCTGTTAACGTGTTGATATAGCTAGTATGCTTATCTATTGTGAAATGGAAAAAGGTGTTTAATATGAGTTACGGGCTCATATAAGTTGTTTGGCCAGGTTTTGAGCCATGGTTATGAATTGAGAATTTGAAAGAAATGGAAAATGAAAAGTAACTTGGACTTGTAAGTCATGTGATTGTAATGTGATATAAGTGAATGTATCAGTGTTGGCCATCTACCAATTGCTAATTTTTTAGTCATTGTTCATAGTTGGTTTAGTGTATTTCTACTGGGCTGTGGCTCACCCTATATGGGAACATCATTTTCAGGTACAGGTAGCATGCCACCTCCAAGGACATAGCTTGAGAGACTAGAGGCGGACAGACTTTTTGTGTCTATTTTCTTTTGATGTATTACATGTAGATTCAAGCTGAGGGCTTAATATGTAATTGAGTTAGCACTCTCTTTTTTGTAACCAAGTGTTAACTTGGAAAGCTGTAAGCCTGTAGGGCATTTACTTTTATTGTTAACATGTAATACTTTTTGTAATGGAATACTCTGATGAATAGAAGAATGTTGGTCTTTTATGTATATATGTATGTCAACATTGATGGGTTTAATGTTATTATTTTGAGGGCGTTACATATATACTGGATTATTTTTGAGAAAGAATTTCAACAAATAGAGAGAAAGAACAAGAGAGAGAGAAAGAAAGATTGCAACAGATCCTGGTTTGGGGTATTTCAATAGATAATAAAATTGAATAGATAAAAATAATTTGAAGATTGTGACTGGCTTGTAGAACAGATAAGAAATTTTGGATAGATATTTGAACATATAAGAGATTAAAATTGAACTGATAATAAAATCTAGACAAAAAGTTGCACAGACAGAGAAAAAAATTGAACAGATAGTCAAAATTTTGGAATATATAGACAAAAAAAATAATTAAACACTTAGGTCAACTTTGGGAAGTCTCAAAAAAGCTAAAAAGTCAAAAAGTTACTCAAAAACTTAAAAAGTTATCACTATTCACCAAAAGTCAACAATTACGGCTGCACAACTCCCAATACTAATTTTCCCCTACACACTAATTTATATAATTTTTTAATACACTTTTTTTCATAAAAAGTCAAAAAGTTTACCCAAACATTCATATTTTCAACCTCAACTTTTTAGTCTAAAAAGACAAAAAGAGCACTTATTTAGGACACCCCAAAAAACCCCTTAAATGTAAATTTGAACATATAGAAAAAAAATAAAATATTCAACAGATAAATTAAGGGGTAAAATTGAAAACAAAACGTCTTTAAAAAAAAAAAAGGACTTCTCACCAAATTATTTTACTCAATGCCTGCAGAGGTCCATCGGAGGAGAAGACTCCATTGATCCTGCTCCATATGGAAGGTTTTTTTTTTTTCTAGCACACAGATCTAATTCCTCCTCTTTGTCATTTTTTTAAAGTTGTTGATCTGTGTTGTTGTTGTACGATGAAACAAATTGCAACAGATAGTTGTAAATGAACCCAAAAAAAATTAAAAATTAAGCAGATAAAAATAATAAAAAAAATTGAACAGATATATATATACTGGATTATTTTTTAGAATGAATTTCAACAGATAGAGAGAAAGAACAAGAGAGAGAGAGAGAGAGAGAGAGAGAGAAAGATTGCAACAGATCCTGGTTTGGTGTATTTCAACAGATAATAAAATTGAACAGATAAAAATAAATTGAAGATTGTGACTGGTTTGTTGAACAGATAAGAAATTTGGGATAGATATTTGAACAAATAAGAGATTAAAATTGAACTGATAATAAAATCTAGACAAAAAGTTGCACAAAAAGAGAAAAAAAAATGAACAGATAGTCAAAATTTTTGAATATATAGAGAAAAAAATAATAATTAAACACTTAAATGTAAATTTGAACATATAGAAAAAAAAATAAAAAATTCAACAGATAAATTAAGGAGTAAAATTGAAAACAAAACGTATTTCAAAATAAACAAAAAGACTTCTCACCAAATTATTTTACCCAATGCCTGCAGAGGACCATCGGAGGAGAAGACTCCATTGATCATACTCCTTATGGACAGTTTTTTTTTTCAAGCACACAGATCTAATTCCTCCTCTTTTCCTTTTTTTTTTAAGTTGTTGATCTGTGTTGTTGATGTATGATGAAACAAATTGCAACAAATAGTTGTAAATGAACCAAAAAAAAATTAAAAATTAAGGAGACAAAAATAATAATAAAATTGAACAGATATATATATACTGGATTATTTTTTAGAAAGAATTTCAACAGATAGAGAGAAAGAACAAGAGAGAGAGAGAGAGAAAGAAAGATTGCAACAAATCCTGGTTTGGTGTATTTCAACAGATAATAAAATTGAACAGATAAAAATGAATTGAAGATTGTGACTGGTTTGTTGAACAGATAAAAAATTTGGGATAGATATTTGAACCGATAAGAGATTAAAATTCAACTGATAATAAAATCTAGACAAAAACTTCAGAGATAGAGAAAAAAATTGAACAGATAGTCAAAATTTTTGAATATATATACAAAAAAAATAATTAAACACTTAAATGTAAATTTGAACATATAGAAAAAAAAATAAAAAATCCAACAGAAAAATTAAGGAGTAAAATTGAAAACAAAACGTCTTTCAAAACAAACAAAAAGACTTCTCACCAAATTATTTTACTCAATGCCTGCAGAGGACCATCGGAGGAGAAGACTCCATTGATCCTACTCCTTATGGACAGTTTTTTTTTCCCAAGCACACAGATCTAATTCCTCATCTTTTTCATTTTTTTAAGTTGTTGATCTGTGTTGTTGTTGTATGATGAAACAAATTGCAACAGATAGTTGTAAATGAACCTAAAAAAATTAAAAATTAAGCTGATAAAAAGAATAAAAAAATTGAACAGATATATATACTGAATTATTTTTGAGCAAGAATTTCAACAGATAGAGAGAAAGAACAAGAGAGAGAAAAAGAAAGATTGCAACAGATCCTGGTTTGGTATATTTCAACAGATAATAAAATTGAACAGATAAAAATAAATTGAAGATTTTGACTAGTTTGTTGAACAGATAAGAAATTTGGGATAGATATTTGAACAGATAAAAGATTAAAATTGAACTGATAATAAAATCTAGACAAAAAGTTTCACAAATAGAGAAAAAAATTTAACAAATAGTCAAAATTTTTGAATATATAGACAAAAAAAATAATTAAACACTTACATGTAAATTTGAACATATAGAAAAAAAATAAAAAAATCAGTAGAAAAATTAAGGAGTAAAATTGAAAACAAAACGTCTTTCAAAACAAACAAAAGGACTTCACACCAAATTATTTTACTCAATGCCTGCAGAGGACCATCGGAGGAGAAGACTCCTTTGATCCTGCTCCTTATGAAAAGTTTTTTTTTTTTAAGCACACAGATCTAATTCCTCCTCTTTTTTTTTTAAGTTATTGATTTGTGTTGTTGTTGTATGATGAAACAAATTGTAATAGATAGTTGTAAATGAAACAAAAAAAATTAAAAATTAAGCAGATAAAAATAATAAAAAAATTGAACAGATGTAAATATATATACTGGATTATTTTTAAGAAAGAATTTCAACAGATAGAAAGAAAGAACAAGAGAGAGAGAAAAAGAAAGATTGCAACAGATCCTGATTTTGTGTATTTTAACAGATAATAAAATTAAAGAGATAAAAATAAATTGAAGATTGTGACTGGTTTATTGAACAGATAAGAAATTTGGGATAGATATTTGAACAGATAAGAAATAAAATTGAACTGATAATAAATTCTAGACAAAAAGTTACACAGATAGAGAAAAAAATTGAACAGATAGTCAAAATTTTTGAATATATAGAAAAAAAAATTATAATTAAACACTTAAACGTAAATTTTAACATATAGAAAAAAAAATAAAAAATTCAACAAAAAAATTAAGGAGTAAAATTGAAAACAAAACGTCTTTTAAAACAAACAAAAGGACATCTCACCAAATTATTTTATTCAATGCCTGCAGAGGACCATCGGAGGAGAAGACTCCATTGATCCTGCTCCTTATGGATAGTTTTTTTTTTCAAGCACACAAATCTAATTCCTCCTCTTTTCCATTTTTTTTAAATTGTTGATCTGTGTTGTTGTTGTATGATGAAACAAATTGCAACAGATAATTGTAAATAAACCAAAAAAATTAAAAATTAAGCTGATAAAAATAATAAAAAAAATTAAACAGATATATATATATATACTGGATTATTTTTGAGAAAGAATTTCAACAGATGGAGAGAAAGAACAGGAGAGAGAGAGAGAGAGAGAGAGAGAGAGAGAGAAGATTGAAACAGATCCTGGTTTGGTGTATTTCAACAGATATTAAAATTGAACAGATAAAAATAATTTGAAGATTGTGACTGGCTTGTAGAACAGATAAGAAATTTTGGATAGATATTTGAACAGATAAGAGATTAAAATTGAACTGATAATAAAATCTATACAAAAAGTTGCACAGATAGAGATAAAAATTGAAAAGATAGTCAAAATTTTGGAATATATAGACAAAAAAAATAATTAAACACTTAAATATAAATTTGAACATATAGAAAAAAAATAAAAAATTCAACAAAAAAATTAAGGAGTAAAATTTAAAACAAAACGTCTATCAAAACAAACAAAAGGACTTCTCACCAAATTATTTTACTCAATGCCTGCAGAGGACCATCGGAGGAGAAGACTCCATTGATCCTGCTCCTTATGGATAGTTTTTTTTTTCAAGCACACAAATCTAATTCCTCATCTTTTCCATTTTTTTTAAGTTGTTGATCTATGTTGTTCTTGTATAATAAAACAAATTGCAACAGATAATTGTAAATGAACCAAAAAAAATTAAAAAATAAGCTGATAAAAATAATAAAAATACTGAACAGATATATATACATACTGGATTGTTTTTGAGAAAGAATTTCAACAGATAGAGAGAAAGAACAAGAGAGAGAGAGAAAGAAAGATTGCAACAGATCCTAATTTGGTGTATTTCAACAGATAATAAAATTGAACAGATAAAAATAATTTGAAGATTGTGACTGGTTTGTTAAACAGATAAGAAATTTGGGATAGATAATTGAACAGATAAGAGATTAAAGTTGAACTGATAATAAAATCTAGACAAAAAGTTGCACAGATAGAGAAAACAATTGAACAGATAGTCAAAATTTTGGAATATATAAACAAAAATAATAATTAAACACTTAGGTCAACTTTGGGAAGTCTCAAAAAAGCTAAAAAGTCAAAAAGTTACTCAAAAACTTAAAAAGTTATCACTATTCACCAAAAGTCAACAATTACGGCTGCACAACTCCCAATACTAATTTTTCCCTACACACTAATTTATACAATTTTTTAATACATATTTTTCCATAAAAAGTCAAAAAATTTACCCAATCATTCATATTTTCAACCTCAACTTTTTAGTCTAAAAAGACAAAAAGTGCACTTATTTAGGACACCCCAAAAAACCCCTTAAATGTAAATTTGAACATATAGAAAAAAAATAAAATATTTAACAGATAAATTAAGGGGTAAAATTGAAAACAAAACATCTTTCAAAACAAAGAAAAAGGACTTCTCACCAAATTATTTTACTCAATGCCTGCAGAGGTCCATCGGAGGAGAAGACTCCATTGATCCTGCTCCATATGGAAGGTTTTTTTTTTTTTTTTTTTCTAGCACATAGATCTAATTCCTCCTCTTTTTCATTTTTTTTAAGTTGTTGATCTGTGTTGTTTTTGTATGATAAAACAAATTGCAACAGATAGTTGTAAATGAACCAAAAAAAACTTAAAAATTAAGCAGATAAAAATAATAAAAAAATTAAACAGATATATATACTGGATTATTTTTTAGAATGAATTTCAACAGATAGAGAGAAAGAACAAGAAAGAGAGAAAGAAAGATTGCAACAGATCCTGGTTTGGTGTATTTCAACAGATAATAAAATTGAACAGATAAAAATAAATTGAAGATTGTGACTGGTTTGTTGAACAGATAAGAAATTTGGGATAGATATTTGAACAGATAAGAGATTAAAATTGAACTGATAATAAAATCTAGACAAAAAGTTTCACAAATAGGGAAAAAAATTGAACAAATAGTCAAATTTTTTGAATATATAGACAAAAAAATAATAATTAAACACTTAAATGTAAATTTGAACATATAGAAAAAAAATAAAAAATTCAACAGATAAATTAAGGAGTAAAATTGAAAACAAAACGTATTTCAAAATAAACAAAAAGACTTCTCACCAAATTATTTTACTCAATGCCTGCAGAGGACCATCGGAGGAGAAGACTCCATTGATCATGCCCCTTATGGACAGTTCTTTTTTTCAAGCACACAGATCAAATTCCTCCTCTTTTCTTTTTTTTTTTAAGTTGTTGATCTGTGTTGTTGTTGTATGATGAAACAAATTGCAACAGATAGTTGTAAATGAACCAAAAAAAATTAAAAAATAAGCAGACAATAATAATAAAAAAATTTAACAGATATATATACTGGATTATTTTTGAGAAAGAATTTCAACAGATAGAGAGAAAGAACAAGAGAGAGAGAGAGAAAGAAAGATTGCAACAGATGTTGGTTTGGTATATTCCAACAGATAATAAAATTGAACAGAGAAAAATGAATTGAAGATTGTGACTGGTTTATTGAACAGATAAGAAATTTGGGATAGATATTTGAACAGATAAGAGATTAAAATTGAACTGATAATAAAATCTAGACAAAAAGTTACACAAATAGCGAAAAAAATTGAACAGATAGTCAAAATTTTTGAATATATAGACAAAAAAAAATAATTAAACACTTAAATGTAAATTTGAACATATAGAAAAAAAAATAAAAAATTCAACAGAAAAATTAAGGAGTAAAATTGAAAACAAAACGTCTTTCAAAACAAACAAAAGGACTTCTCACCAAATTATTTTACTCAATGCCTCCAGAGCACCATCAGAGGAAAAGACTCCATTGATTCTGCTCCTTATGGACAGTTTTTTTTTCAAGCACACAAATCTAAGTCCTCATCTTTTTCATTTTTTTTAAGTTGTTGATCTGTGTTGTAGTTGTATGATGAAAGAAATTGCACCAGATAGTTGTAAATGAACCAAAAAAAATTAAAATTTAAGTTGATAAAAATAATAAAAAAATTGAACAGATATATATATACTGGATTATTTTTGAGAAAGAATTTCAACAGATAGAGAGAAAGAACAAAAGAGAGAGAGAGAGAGAGAGAGAGAGAAAGAAAGATTGCAACAGATCGTGGTTTGTTGTATTTCAACAGATAATAAAATTGAACATATAAAAATAAATTGAAGATTGTGACTGGTTTGTTAAACAGATAAGAGATTAAAATTGAACTGATAATAAAATCTAGACAAAAAATTTCATAGTAGAGAAAAAAATTGAACAGATAGTCAAAATTTTTAAATATATAGACAAAAAAAAAATAATTAAACACTTACATGTAAATTTAAACATATAGAAAAAAAATAAAAAATTCAATAGAAAAATTAAGGTGTAAAATTGAAAACAAAACGTCATTCAAAACAAACAAAAGGACTTCTCACCAAATTATTTTACTCAATGCCTCCAGAGGACCATCGGAGGAGAAGACTCCGTTGATCCTGCCCCTTATGGACAGTTTTTTTTTTCAATCACACAGATCTAATTCCTCCTCTTTTCAAATTTTTTTTTAAGTTGTTGATCTGTGTTGTTGTTGTATGATGAAACAAATTGCAACAGAAAATGAACCAAAAAAAATTAAAAATTAAGCTGATAAAAATAATAAAAAAATTGTACAGATATATATATGTATATATACTGGATTATTTTTGAGAAAGAATTTCTACAGATAGAGAGAAAGAACAAGAGAGAGAGAGAAAGAAAGATTGCAACAAATCCTGATTTGCTGTATTTCAACAGATAGTAAAATTGAACAGATAAAAATAAATTGAAGATTGTGACTAGTTTGTTGAATAGATAAGAGATTAAAATTGAACTGATAATAAAATCTAGACAAAAAATTTCACAGATAGAGAAAAAAATTGAACAGATAGTCAAAATTTTTGAATATATAGACAAAAAAAAAATAATTAAACACTTACATGTAAATTTGAACATATAGAAAAAAAAAATAAAAAATTCAACAGAAAAATTAAGGAGTAAAATTGAAAACAAAACGTCTTTCAAAACAAACAAAAGGACTTCTCACCAAATTATTTTACTTAATGCCTGCAGATGACCATCGGAGGATAAGACTCCATTGATCCTGCTCCTTCTGGAAAGTTTTTTTTTTCAAGCACACAGATCTAATTCCCCCTCCTTTTTTTTGTTTTTAAGGTGTTGATCTGTGTTGTTCTTGTATGATGAAACAAATTACAACAGATAGTTGTAAATGAACCAAAAAAAAAATAAAAATTAAGCAGATAAAAATATTAAAAAAATTGAACAGATATAAATATATAGACTGGATTATTTTTTTAGAAAGAATTTCAACAGATAGAGAGAAAGAACAAGAGAGAGAGAAAGAAAGATTGCAACAGATCCTGGTTTGGTGTATTTTAACAGATAATAAAATTGACCAGATAAAAATAAATTGAAGATTGTGACTGGCTTATTGAACAGATAAGAAATTTGGGATAGATATTTGAACAAATAAGAGATTAAAATTGAACTGATAATAAAATCTAGACAAAAAATTTCATAGTAGAGAAAAAAATTGAACAGATAGTCAAAATTTTTAAATATATAGACAAAAAAAAAATAATTAAACACTTACATGTAAATTTAAACATATAGAAAAAAAATAAAAAATTCAATAGAAAAATTAAGGTGTAAAATTGAAAACAAAACGTCATTCAAAACAAACAAAAGGACTTCTCACCAAATTATTTTACTCAATGCCTCCAGAGGACCATCGGAGGAGAAGACTCCGTTGATCCTGCCCCTTATGGACAGTTTTTTTTTTCAATCACACAGATCTAATTCCTCCTCTTTTCAAATTTTTTTTTAAGTTGTTGATCTGTGTTGTTGTTGTATGATGAAACAAATTGCAACAGAAAATGAACCAAAAAAAATTAAAAATTAAGCTGATAAAAATAATAAAAAAATTGTACAGATATATATATGTATATATACTGGATTATTTTTGAGAAAGAATTTCTACAGATAGAGAGAAAGAACAAGAGAGAGAGAGAGAAAGAAAGATTGCAACAAATCCTGATTTGCTGTATTTCAACAGATAGTAAAATTGAACAGATAAAAATAAATTGAAGATTGTGACTAGTTTGTTGAATAGATAAGAGATTAAAATTGAACTGATAATAAAATCTAGACAAAAAATTTCACAGATAGAGAAAAAAATTGAACAGATAGTCAAAATTTTTGAATATATATACAAAAAAAAAATAATTAAACACTTACATGTAAATTTGAACATATAGAAAAAAAAAATAAAAAATTCAACAGAAAAATTAAGGAGTAAAATTGAAAACAAAACGTCTTTCAAAACAAACAAAAGGACTTCTCACCAAATTATTTTACTTAATGCCTGCAGATGACCATCGGAGGATAAGACTCCATTGATCCTGCTCCTTCTGGAAAGTTTTTTTTTTCAAGCACACAGATCTAATTCCCCCTCCTTTTTTTTGTTTTTAAGGTGTTGATCTGTGTTGTTCTTGTATGATGAAACAAATTACAACAGATAGTTGTAAATGAACCAAAAAAAAAATAAAAATTAAGCAGATAAAAATATTAAAAAAATTGAACAGATATAAATATATAGACTGGATTATTTTTTAGAAAGAATTTCAACAGATAGAGAGAAAGAACAAGAGAGAGAGAAAGAAAGATTGCAACAGATCCTGGTTTGGTGTATTTTAACAGATAATAAAATTGACCAGATAAAAATAAATTGAAGATTGTAACTGGCTTATTGAACAGATAAGAAATTTGGGATAGATATTTGAACAAATAAGAGATAAAAATTGAACTGATAATAAAATCTAGACAAAAAGTTGCACAGATAGAGAAACAAATTGAACATATAGTCAAAAATTTTGAATATATAGAGAAAATAAAACACTTAAATGTAAATTTTAACATATAGAAAAAAAATTCCTCAAAAAAAATTCAGGAGTAAAATTGAAAACCAAACGTCTTTCAAAACAAACAAAAGGACTTCTCACCAAATTATTTTACTTAATGCCTGCAGAGGACCATCGGAGGAGAAGACTCCATTGATCCTGCTCCTTATGGATAGTTTTTTTTTTTTCAAGCACACAAATCTAATTCCTCCTCTTTTCCATTTTTTTTAAGTTGTTGATCTGCGTTGTTGTTGTATGATGAAACAAATTGCAACAGATAGTTGTAAATGAACCAAAAAAAATTAAAAATTAAGCTGATGAAAATAATAATAAAATTGAACAGATATATATATATATTGGATTGTTTTTGAGAAAGAATTTCAACAGATAGAGAGAAAGAACAAGAGAGAGAGAGAGAAAGAAAAATTACAACAGATCCTGGTTTGGTGTATTTCAACAGATAATAAAATTGAACAGATAAAAGTAAATTGAAGATTGTGACTGGTTTGTTGAACAGATAAGAAATTTGGGATAGATATTTGAACAGATAAGAGATTAAAATTGAACTGATAATAAAATCTAGACAAAAAGTTTCACAGATAGAGAAAAAAATTGAACAGATAGTCAAAATTTTTGAATATATAGACCAAAAAAAAAAATTAAACACTTACATGTAAATTTGAACATATAGAGAAAAAAAAATTCAACAGAAAAATTAAGGAGTAAAATTGTAAACAAAACGTCTTTCAAAACAAACAAAAAGACTTCTCACCAAATTATTTTAATCAATGTCTGCAGAGGACCATCGGAGGAGAAGACTCCATTGACCCTGCTCCTTATGGAAAGTTTTTTTTTTACTTTCAAGCACACAGATCTAATTCTTTCTCTTTTCCTTTTTTTTTTTTAAGTTGCTGATATGTGTTGTTGTTGTATGAAGAAACAAATTGCAACAGATAGTTGTAAATGAACCAAAAAAATTAAAAATTAAGCAGATAAAAATAATAAAAAAACTGTACAGATATATATACTGGATTATTTTTGAGAAAGAATTTCAACAGATAGAGAGAAAGAACAAGAGAGAGAGAGAAAGATTGCAACAGATTTTGGTTTGGTGTATTTCAACAAATAATAATATTGAACAGATAAAAATAATTTGAAGATTGTGACTGGTTTGTTGAACAGATAAGAAATTTTGGATAGATATTTGAATAGATAAGAGACTAAAATTGAATTGATAATAAAATTCAGACAAAAAGTTACACATAGAGAAAAAAATAGAACAGATAGTCAAAATTTTTGAATATATAGGCAAAAAAAAAATTAAACACTTAAATGTAAATTTAAACATATAGAAAAAAAAATAAAAAATTCAACAGATAAATTGAGGAGTAAAATAGAAACAAAACGTCTTTCAAAACAAGTAAAAAGACTTCTCACCAAATTATTTTACTCAATGCCTGCAGAGGACCATCGGAGGAGAAGACTCCATTGATCCTGCTCCTTATGGAAAGTTTTTTTTTTTTTTTCAAGCACACAGATCTAATTCCTACACTTTTTTTTAAGCTGTTGATCTGTGTTGTTGTTGTACGACGAAACAAATTGAAATAGATAGTTGTAAATGAACCAAAAAAAATTAAAAATTAAGCAGATAAAAATAATAAAAAAATTGAACAGATATAAATATATATACTGGATTATTTTTAAGAAAGAATTTCAACAGATAGAGAGAAAGAAAGATTGCAACAGATCCTGGTTTGGTGTATTTTAACAGATAAAAATAATTTGAAGATTGTGACTGGTTTGTTGAACAAATAAGAAATTTTGGATAGATATTTGAACAGATAAGATATTAAAATTGAACTGATAATAAAATCTAGACAAAAAGTTGCACATATAGAGAAAAATATGAACAGATAGTCAAAATTTTTGAATATATGGACCAAAAAAAAATAATTAAACACTTAAATGTAAATTTTAACATATAGAAAAAAAAATTCCTCAAAAAAATTAAGGAGTAAAATTGAAAACAAAACGTCTTTCAAAACAAACAAAAGAACTTCTCACCAAATTATTTTACTCAATGCCTGCAGAGGACCATTGGAGGAGAAGACTCCATTGATCCTGGCCCATATAGAATGTTTTTTTTTTCCAGCACACAGATCTAGTTCCTGCTCTCTTTTTTTTCTTTTTTTTTTAAGTTGTTGATCTGTGTTGTTGTTGTATGATGAAACAAATTGCAACAGATAGTTGTAAATGAACCAAAAAAAATTAAAAATTAAGGAGATAAAAATAATAAAAAAATTGAACAGATATAAATATATATACTGGATTATTTTTGAGAAAGAATTTCAACAGATAGAGAGAAAGAACAAGAGAGAGAGAGAAAGAAAGATTGTAACAGATCCTGGTTTATGTATTTCAACAGATAATAAAATTGAACAGCTATAAATAATTTGAAGATTGTGACTGGTTTGTTGAACAGATAAGAAATTTGAGATAGATATTTGAACAGATAAGAGATTAAAATTGAACTGATAATAAAATCTAGACAAAAAGTTGCACAGACAGAGAAAAAAATGAACAGATAGTCAAAATTTTTGAATATATAGACAAAAAAAATAATTAAACACTTAAATGTAAATTTGAACATATTGAAAAAAAATAAAAAATTAAACAGATAAATTAAGGAGTAAAATTGAAAACAAAACGTCTTTCAAAACAAACAAAAGGACTTCTTGTCACGACCCCAACCCGCCCCTAGTAGGATGGTGCCGTGATGGCCAGTAATCCGTAATTACCGAAGGCCAACTTACAAGATCAAACGCAATCAGAGTATAACATATGGGGCTTACAAATGCGGAAGCAATAAATCAAATACAAGTGGTCCATAAGAGCTGTGCATAGATCAAATGATGTGGCACTCATAACATATTTACAGTCCGTCTGATAATCAAAACACATAATACAAATCTTGACCAAAAGGCTTCTAGAGCCGACATGTGCAATTACAAAAGATTGCAAGCCAAAGAAGCATAATCTTCAAGATCTGCCGACGTAAATACAATTGCCGACATGAATACAAAACAGCCGACGTATAACAAGTTATGCCGACATCATAAGAATCCAAACCAAGCTTTGCAAAATACATCTAGGCGTCGCCGCCGTCCTGCTCATCACCTACATATATATAGAGGGGTGAGTATGGAAACTCAGTGAATGGTACTAAAAATAAAGGTTTTTACATGAATAACAGCCGAAGTCTTTCAAAGCAAAACAAACATTCCAAACCATTCGAATACTAGCCGAGGTCCTTCCAAATCAAATACATCAAACTTACCGAAACAAGGGAGGAACCATATTCATCTAACAGGTCTTACAAAACTCAAGGGATGCTTACCAACATCGGCAAAACACAAATCAAGGTTTATCAAGTCAAGGGATGAACCGTATTCATCAATCAAGTCTTACAATATCAAGGGATGCTGACCAACGTCGGCAACAAGGGCTGTACGATCCGTAATCGGTTTGTCAAGGGTACTGCGAAAGTTTAGAGTCCTCCAGCACAAGGGACTTGTGTTACTTAGGCCCGTAGCCCTTTTTAACGCGATAACTTTTCAAGAAGGACCGTATCCTTTTTAACGTGAGAAGCTGGTGTCACTTAGGCCCGTAGCCCTTTTTGACAAGGTGATGCTGCGAAAGTTTAGAGTCCTCCAGCACAAGGGACTTTCATACTTGGTACTACAAAAGTTTATAGTCCTCCAGTACAAGGGACTTTTACACTTAGTGCTGCGAAAGTTTATAGTCCTCCAGCCAAGGGACTTTCATTCTTGGTACTGCAAAAGTTTATAGTCCTCCAGTACAAGGGACTTTTTCTGATAACATCAAAACAAGGCTTATACTTGATACATCGGAACGGGCTAATCATTCATGCTCATCAAATACTTTTATCAAAACAAGGCAAGACAAAGTTTATCCAAAACAGTATAACATAACTTTATTAACAGCACCACTCACCTCGGTCTTCTTGGGTGAAGGTTCAAAGCAAAGATCAAAGTCCTGGCAATCACAAGGCAAACCACATTCTCAAAACAAGCTTCATATGCACATAATGATCTCGGCACTCTCACCGAATCCAAGTCAAAAGTAAAGCAAAGCATGACAAGGGTCAAAACGCTGTTTTCCATCTCATGGAAACACACTGGGTACTACCCAGGTCTAGCCGAGGTCCCACACCTCCTTGCCGAGGTGTGAACCTGATGGCCACACACAAAACGAAATCGGGAAAAACCTGGGTTTCCCCTTGAGGAATGCAAAGGACAAAATAATCAAGAACATCAAGAACATGCATGCTGGAGTTCATAACTAGTACATTCAAAATCTGAGATCCCATGCAAAGAGCTCAAAACATGGACCTGGGTACTCGTACAAGGAAAACATGCGAGAACAAACACGAAAACATGGTTCTTGTTCCAAACTTTCGGATCAAAACGAGACTTTACTCAAGAACACATGAACATCAACTTCCTCTTTCAAAACCGACTTCAAATCGTTGCATGGCATGCAAAACAAACACAATCATGCAATGCAGCTTGATAATCAATAAGAATGACTAGAGTAGAGCAAGAATCTAACCTCAAAACTCAAATCTAACGGTTCAATCCTCAAAGATCAAGCTCGAAACTCTACTTCTCTCTCTAAGAACTCTTTCTTCTTCCTCTAGAGCTTCTCTCTCTAAAGACAAAGATATGAGACAAAATGATTTGTTTCTAGGTCTGTCGGCTGTCTTAACCTTCAGCTCGGACACGTGGCACTGCCGGATTGGTTTAACTCAAAAAGTGACTGAGTGATAAGACAAGTCACTGACAAAGCGTACTCGACAAGCTAAGGCAAAGCGCCTCGGCAATCAAAGACATCGGCTAAAGCAAGGCCTCGGCAAAGCGTAACAAAGACATCGGCTAGGGAGGACGACACTCACTAAGTCGTGCCACACCTGCCCTGGAACAAAACACCAAGTGCAAAGACATCTCGGCCTGGAAGGTACACTTCTCGGCCTTGGTTTTGAACATCTCGGCAATCATGCCGGAGTGAAGATGGAGGTCAACAGATGGCTCTAGAATAGTTCTAAGTGCAAAGGTTCAAAAGTGGACTACACTGAGATGACCTCGGCGACACACCAAGCAAGGAACAAGATCAAGCAAGCACACATAACAAAGCAAGCCGAAACAAGATTAATAAGATTGTAACATATCAAGACAAGGTCTTACATGAATATATGCAAGTATAGTTAAGTCAAGAATGAGGGTTGTTACACTTCTCACCAAATTATTTTACTCAATGCCTGCAGAGGACTATCAGAGGAGAAGACTACACTGATCCTGTTCCTTATGGACAGTTTATTTTTTTTCAAGCACACAGATGTAATTCCTACACTTTTTTTTTTAAGTTGTTGATCTGTCTTGTTGTTGTATGATGAAACAAATTGAAACAGATAGTTGTAAATGAACCAAAAAAAAATTAAAAATTAAGCAGATAAAAATAATAAAAAAAATGAACAGATATATATATACTGGATTCTTTTTCAGAAAGATTTTCAACAGATAGAGAGAAAGTACAAGAGAGATAGAAAGAAATATTGCAACAGATCCTGGTTTGGTGTATTTCAACAGATAATAAAATTGAACAGATAAAAATAAATTGAAGATTGTGACTGGTTTGTTGAACAGATAAGAAATTTGGGATAGATATTTGAACAGATAAGAGATTAAAATTGAACTGATAATAAAATCTAGACAAAAAGTTGCACAGATAGAGAAAAAAATTGAACAGATAGTCAAAATTTTTGAATATATAGACAAAAAAAAATAATTAAACACTTAAATGTAAATTTGAACATATAGAAAAAAATAAAAAATTCAACAGATAAATTAAGGAGTAAAATTGAAAACAAAACGTCTTTCAAAACAAACAAAAGGACTTCTCACCAAATTATTTTACTCAATGCCTGCAGAAGACCATCGGAAGAGAAGACTCCATTGATCCTGCTACATATGGAAAGTTTTTTTTTTCTAGCACACAGATCTAATTCCTCCTCTTTTACTTTTTTTTTTTTTTTTAAGTTGTTCATCTGTGTTGCTGTTGTATGATGAAACAAATTGCAACAGATAGTTGTAAATGAACAAAAAAAATTAAAAATTAAGCAGATAAAAATAAAAAAAAATTGAACAGATATATATATACTGGATTATTTTGGAGAATGAATTTCAACAGATAGAGAGAAAGAACAAGAGAGAGAGAGAGAAAGAAAGATTGCAACAAATCCTAGTTTGGTGTATTTCAACAGATAATAAAATTGAACGGATAAAAATAAATTGAAGATTGTGATTGGTTTGTTGAATAGATAAGAAATTTGGGATAGATATTTGAACAGATAACAGATTAAAATTGAACTAATAATAAAATCTAGACAAAAAGTTGCACAGATAGAGAAAAAAATTGAACAGATAGTCAAAATTTCTGAATATATAGACAAAAAATAAATAAATAAACACTTAAATGTAAATTTGAACATATAGAAAAAAAATAAAAAATTCAACCTATAAATTAAGGAGTAAAATTGAAAACAAACGTCTTTTAAAACAAACAAAAGGATTTCTCACCAACTTTTTTTACTCAATGCCTGCAGAGGACCACCGGAGGAGAAGACTCCATTGATCCTGCTCCTTATGGACATTTTTTTTTTCAAGCACACAGATCTAATTCCTCCTCTATTCTTTTTTTTTTAAGTTGTTGATCTGTGTTGTTGTTGTATGATGAAACAAATTGCAACAGATAGTTGTAAATGAGCCAAAAAAATTAAAAATTAAGCTGATAAAAATAATAAAAAAATTGAGTAGAAATATATATACTGGATTATTTTTGAGAAAGAATTTCAACAGATAGAAAGAAAGAACAAGAGAGAGAGAAAGAAAGATTGCAACAGATCCTGGTTTGGTATATTTCAACAGATATTAAAATTGAACAGATAAAAATAAATTGAGGATTGTCACGGGTTTGTTGAATAGATAAGAAATTTGGGATAGATTTTTTAAGAGATAAGAGATTAAAATTGAACTGATAATAAAATCTTGACAAAAAGTTGCACAGACAGAGAAAAAAATTGAACAAAAGTCAAAATTTCTGAATATATAGAGAAAAAAAAAATTAATTAAACATTTAAATGTAAATTTGAACATATAGAAAAAAAATAAAAAAATTCAACAGATAAATTAAGGAGTAAAATTGAAAACAAAACGCCTTTCAAAATAAACAAAAAGACTTCGCACCAAATTATTTTACTCAATGCCTACAGAGGACCATCGGAGGAGAATACTCCATTGATCCTGCTCCTTATGGACAGTTTTTTTTTTTTAAGCACACTGATCTAATTCCTCCACTTTACCCCCTTTTTTTTTAAGTTGTTGATCTGTGTTGCTGTTGTATGATGAAACAAATTGGAACTGATAGTTGCAAATGAACCAAAAAAAATTTAAAATTAAGCTGATAAAAATAATAAAAAAATTGAACTGATATATATATACTGGATTATTTTTGAGAAAAAATTTCAACAGATAGAGAGAAACAACAAGAGAGAGAGAAAGAAGGATTGCAACATATCCTGGTTTGGTATATTTCAACAGATAATAAAATTGAACAGATAAAAATAATTTGAAGATTGTGACTGGCTTGTAGAACAGATAAGAAATTTTGGATAGATATTTGAACAGATAAGAGATTACAATTGAATTGATAAAAATATCTAGATAGAAAGTAGCACAAATAGAGAAAAAAATTGAACAGATAGTCAAAATTTGTGAATATATAGACAAAAAATAATAATTAAATACTTAAATGTAAATTTGAACATATAGAAAAAAAAATAATAATTCAACAGATAAATTAAGGAGTAAAATTGAAAACAAAACGTCTTTCAAAACAAACAAAACGACTTCTCACCAAATTATTTTACTCAATGCCTGCAGAGGACCATTGGAGGAGAAGACTCCATTGATCCTGGCCCATATAGAAAGTTTTTTTTTTTTTTTTCGAGCACACAGATCTAATTCCTGCTCTTTTTTTTTTCTTTTTTTTTAGGTTGTTGATCTGTGTTGTTGTTGTAAGATGAAACAAATTGCAACAGATAGTTGTAAATGAACCAAAAAAAATTAAAAATTATGCAGATAAAAATAATAAAAAAATTGAACAGATATATATATACTGGATTATTTTTGAGAAAGAATTTCAACAGATAGAGAGAAAGAACAAGAGCGAGAGAAAGAAAGATTGCAACAGATCCTGATTTGGTGTATTTCAACAGATAATAAAATTGAACAGATAAAAATAAATCAAAGATTGTGACTGGTTTTTTGAACATATAAGAAATTTCAGATAGATATTTGAACAGATAAGAGATTAAAACTGAACTGATAATAAAATCTAGACAAAAAGTTACACAGATCGAGAAAAAAATTGAACAGATAGTCAAATTTTTTGAATATATAGACAAAAAAAAATTAAACACTTAAATGTAAATTTGAACATATAGAAAAAAAATAAAAAAATTCAACAGATAAATTAAGGAGTAAAATTGAAAACAAAACGTCTTTCAAAACAAACAAAAGGACTTCTCACCAAATTATTTTACTCAATGCCTGCTGAGGACCATAGGAAGAGAAGACTCCATTGATCCTGCTCCTGCTGCTTATGGACAATTTTTTTTTCAAGCACACGGATCTAATTGCTCCACTTTTTCTTTGTCTTTCATATTTTTTTAAGTTGTTGATCTGCGTTGTTATTGTATGATGAAAGAAATTGCAACAGATAGTTGCAAATGAACCAAAAAAAATTAAAAATTAAGCAGATAAAAATAATAAAAAAACTGAACAGATATATATATACTGGATTATTTTTGAGAAAGAATTTCAACAGATAGAGAGAAAGAACAAGAGAGAGAGAAAGAAAGATTGCAACAGATCCTGGTTTGGTATATTTCAACAGATAATAAAATTGAACAGATAAAAATAATTTTAAGATTGTGACTGGTTTGTTGAACAGATAAGAAATTTTGGATAGATATTTGAACTGATAAGAGATTAAAATTGAACTGATAATAAAATTCCGACAAAATGTTACACAGATAGAGAAAAAAATTGAACAGATAGTCAAATTTTTTGAATATATAGACAAAAAAAAAATTAAACACTTAAATGTAAATTTGAACATATAGAAAAAAAAATAAAAAATTCAACAGATAAATTAAGGAGTAAAATTCAAAACAAAACGTCTTTCAAAACAAACAAAAGGACTTCTCACCAAATTATTTTACTCAATTCCTGCAGAGGACCATCGGAGGAGAAGACTCCATTGATCCTGCTCCATATGGAAAGTGTTTTTTTTCTAGCACACAGATCTAATTCCTCATCTTTTTCTTTTTTCTTTTTTTTTTAAGTTGTTCATCTGTGTTGCTGTTGTATGATGAAACAAATTGCAATAGATAGCTGTAAATGAACAAAAAAAATTAAAAATTAAGCAGACAAATATAATAAAAAAATTGAACAAATATATATATATACTGGATTATTTTTGAGAATGAATTTCACCAAATAGAGAGAAAGAACAAGAGAGAGAGAGAGAAAGAAAGATTGCAACTGATCCTGGTTTGGTGCATTTCAACAGATAATAAAATTGAATGGATAAAAATAAATTGAAGATTGTGACTGGTTTGTTGAACAGATAAGAAATTTGGGATAGATATTTGAACAGATAAGAGATTAAAATTGAACTGATAATAAAATCTAGACAAAAAGTTGCACAGATAGAGAAAAAAATAGAACAGATAGTCAAAATTTTTGAATATATAGACAAAAAAAAATAATTAAACACTTAAATGTAAATTTGAACATATAGAAAAAAAATAAAAAATTCAACCGATAAATTAAGGAGTAAAATTGAAAATAAAACGTCATTCAAAACAAACAAAAGGACTTCTCACCAAATTATTTTACTTAATGCCTGCGGAGGACCACCGGAGGAGAAAATCCCATTGATCCTGTTCCTTATGGACTGTTTTTTTTTTTCAAGCACACAGATCTAATTCCTCCTCTATTCCATTTTTTTTTTTAAGTTGTTGATCTGTGTTGTTGTATCATGAAACAAATTGCAATAGATACTTGTAAATGAGCCAACAAAAATTTAAAATTAAGCAGATAAAAATAATAAAAAAATTGAACAGATATATATACTGGATTATTTTTGAGAAAGAATTTCAACAGATAGAAAGAAAGAACAAGAGAGAGAGAGAAAGAAAGATTGCAACAGATACTGGTTTGGTGTATTTCAACAGATAATAAAATTGAACAGATAAAAAGAAATTGAAGATTGCCACTGGTTTGTTGAACGGATAAGAAATTTGGGATAGATATTTGAACAGATAAGAGATTAAAATTGAACTGATAATAAAATCTAGACAAAAAGTTACACAGATAGAGAAAAAAATTAAACAGATAGTCAAAATTTTTGAATATATAGAGAAAAAAAATAATTAAACACTTAAATGTAAATTTGAACATACAGAAAAAAAAATAAAAAATTCAACAGATAAATTAAGGAGTAAAATTGAAAACAAAACGTATTTCAAAATAAACAAAAGGACTTCTCACCAAATTATTTTACTCAATGCCTGCAGAGGACCATCGGAGGAGAAGACTCCATTGATCCTGCTCCTTATGGACAGTTTTTTTTTTCAAGCACAGATCTAATTCCTCCTCTTTTCCTCTTTTTTTTTTTTTCAAGTTGTTGATCTGTGTTGCTGTTGTATGATGAAACAAATTGGAACAGATAGTTGTAAATGAACCAAAAAAAATTTAAAATTAAGCAGATAAAAATAATAAAAAAATTGAACAGGTATATAAATATATACTGGATTATTTTTGAGAAAGAATTTCAACAGATAGAGAGAAAGTACAAGAGAGAAAGAAAGAAAGATTGCAACAGATCCTGATTTGGTGTATTTCAACAGATAAGAAAATTGAACAGATAAAAATAAATAGAAGATTGTGACTGGTTTGTTGAACAGATAAGAAATTTGGGATAGATATTTGAAGAGATAAGAGATTAAAATTGAACTGATAATAAAATCTAGACAAAAAGTTACACAGATAGAGAAAAAAATTAAACAGATAGTCAAAATTTTTGAATATATCTATAAAAAATAATAATTAAACACTTAAATGTAAATTTTAACATATAAAAAAAATAAAATATTCAACAGATAAATTAAGGAGTAAATTGAAAACAAAACGTCTTTCAAAACAAACAAAAGGACTTCTCACCAAATTATTTTACTCAATGCCTACAGAGGACCATAGGAGGAGAAGACTCCACTGATCCTGCTCCATAAGGAAAGTTTTTGTTTTTTCTAGCATACAGCTCTAAGTCCTCATCTTTTTCTTTTTTTTCTTTTTTTTTTTAAGTTGTTGATCTGTGTTGTTGTTTTATGATAAAACAAATTGCAACAGATAGTTGTAAATGAACAAAAAAAATTAAAAATTAAGCAGATAAAAAAATAAAAAAAATTGAACATATATATATATATGTCTACTGGATTATTTTTGAGAATGAATTTTATAGCGATCCCAGTTGTCCCTTTACTGTTCAGTTGTATTCCGGACTCGGTTCCGTAGAGTTGGTGGTTGTATCTATCTTGTTGTCATCCTTTAGTTCCATTTGTTTTGAGTTTTAGGATGTGTTGGGCTTGTTTCGAGCAGGTGGGTTGAGCCTTGGTCTAAAACCTTGTTGCTGTGTTTTTGGCCTTTCTGCTCAAGCGGGTCTTAGAGCGCTCGAGCGGAGATTGCACACTCCCAGTATTTTGGTGCTCTGCAAAACTTCTGCAAGTTGGTTTTCCACGCTCGAGCGGGCTTGTTGGCACTCGAGCGACTAGTACATCTTTGGTAAAAGTTCTGGGAGGGAGAAGATTGGGCTTGAGCGGACTGGGTTTTCACACTCGAGCGGGTGTACTTTATCTTGTGTCTTGGCGCTCGAGCGGTCCTTCTTGCGCTCGAGCGGACCCAGTTTTTTGTTCTTGACGCTCGACCGTTGTGTTTTCCGCTCGAGCGGACCTGTCGTATATCAGAAGACAGTTAGGCATTTTCAAATCACTTTTTGCATCTACTCTCTCTCTCTCTTACTTTCTAAAAAGATATTTTGAGAGCCTCTCTCTCTAGAAACTCCCTTCTCTCTAGGGTTTGATCTAGTTAGAGTGCTTCCCTTCCCTTCGGCCTTTGTAAAAGTTGTGTTGATCGTCGAGGGCTTTGTTTTGATCCAAAAAGTTTGGAATTTGGAGCACTTTGGGTTTTGGTCTCTTCTCCCCTTTGTAGCTCCGAATTTGAGGTAGGGATTCCTACTCACTCTTATGGGTTTTGACCTAGATTTTTGGGCATTTTGTTAAATGGTTGATTTTGGGACTTAGGGTTTCAAAAGTTATAAAAGTGGGTTTTGTTATTTTGATTCTTAAAGATGTATTTTGGGTTTCAAAATAATGTTATTGTTGTTGGTTGTCGAAATATGGGCCATTGGGTTAATATTGGGAAATGGGGTGGAAAATCCTAATTTGTTGTATAAATTAATTGGTATAATTAATTTAGGAAAATTGTTATTTGGAATTGAGTGGGAAATAATGAGATTGGTTCATTATGAGATGGGATAGTGGAGTCGGATTGATAAATCGTTCACTTTTGAAAATACGGATAATTTATCTATTGGTGCTTTTATTTTCTGTTTAGAAATAATTGTTTTGGGCTATCGGTGGAGGATAGTCTTGACTGTTGTAGACAATGCATGATGATTAGGCAAACTAAAACTAATCAACTGAGTCGGCTATCGAGTGTAGCTATTAGTATAATACATCAAAATTGTGTATTGGATGATTGAACTTGTGTATGTTAATTGCTTATATACATTGTTTCGTGTGGGAGGAGAAATGGGCTGTACTCCGCGGTTTATTGGAAGAAAGGGGCTGGACCTCTAAACCGAACGGTTTATTGGAAGAAAGGGGCTGGACCTCTAAACCGAAAATTGTGTTATGTTGATACAGCTCATATGCTTATCTATTGAAGTGTTGATGCAGCTCATATGCTTATCTATTGAAGTGTTGATATGCCTCATATGCTTATTTATTGAAGTGTTGATACAGCTCATATGCTTATCTATTGAAGTGTTGATACAGCTCATATGCTTATCTGTTTAAGTGTTGATGCAGCTCATATGCTTATCTATTGAAGTGTTGATACAGCTTATATGCTTATCTGTTTAAGTGTTGACATAACTCATATGCTTATCTGTTGAAGTGTTGATACAGTTAATAGGCTTATCTGTTGAAATGTTGAGACCGTTAGTAGGCTTGTCTAATGTAAAATGGGAAATATTTAATATGAGTTACCACCTCATAGACATTATTTGGCCAAGTTCTGAGTCATAGTTGTGAATTGTGGAATAAGTAAGAAATGGAAATTGAGATGAAACATGGATACAGTTGTCATGTAATGGAAATGGTTTATGAATTGATTTTGTGAGTCAAACATTTATCAATTGCTAATGTCTTAGTTACTGCTTATATTGTGTTTAGCATATCTCTACTGGGCGTTGGCTCACCCTATATAGGACATCAATTTCAGGTAAAGGTAGCATGTTACCTCTAAGGACATAGCTTGGGAGGCTAGAGGCAGGCAGACTGTCTTGTTGTTTTGTTTTCTTTTTGATGTATTACATGTAAATTCAAGCCAAGGGCTTAATATGTATTTGAGCTAGTACTCTTCCTTTTTGTAACCAAGTGTCGACTTGGAAAGCTGTAAGCCCATAGGGCATTTGCTTTTGTTGTTAACATATAATACATTTTGTAAGGATTATTCTGATGGAATATATTTATGCTTTATTCTTTTATGTCTAAGTATGCTATTGTTGGTTGATTTATGGGTTTATTTTGAGGGCATTACAATTTCAACAGATATAGAGACAGAACAAGAGAGAAAGAGACAGAAAGATTGCAACAGATCCTGGTTTGGTGTATTTCAACAGATAATAAAATTGAACGGATAAAAAAAATTAAAGATTGGGACTGGTTTGTTGAACAAATAAGAAATTTGGGATAGATATTTGAATAGATAAGAGATTAAAATTGAACTGATAATAAAATCTAGACAAAAAGTTGCACAGATAGAGAAAAAAATTAAACAGATACTCAAAATTTTTGAATATATAGACAAAAAAAAATAATTAAACAATTAAATGTAAATTTGAACATATTGAAAAAAAATAAAAAATTCAACAGAAAAATTAAGGAGTAAAATTGAAAACAAAATGTCTTTCAAAATAAACAAAAGGACTTCTCACCAAATTATTTTACTCAATGCCTGCAGAGGACCATCGGAGGAGAAGACTCCATTGATCCTGCTCCTTACGGACAGTTTTTTTTTCAAGCACACAGATCTAATTGCTCCTCTTTTTCTTCTTCTTCTTTTTTTTTAAAGTTTTTGATCTGTGTTGTTGTTGTATGATGAAACAAATTGCAACAGATAGTTGTAAATGAACCAAAAAAAAGTAAAAATTAAGCAGATAAAAATAACAAAAAAAATTGAACATATATATATATACTGGATTATTTATGAGAAAGAATTTCAACAGATAGAGAGAAAGAACAAGAGAGAGAGAGAGAAAGAAAGATTGCAACAGATCCTGGCTTGGTATATTTCAACAAATAATAAAATTGAACAGATAAAAATAAATTGAAGATTGTGACAGGTTTGTTGAACAAATAAGAAATTTGGGATAGATATTTGAACAGATAAGAGATTAAAATTGAACTAATAATAAAATCTAGACAAAAAGTTGCACAGACAGAGAAAAAAATTGAACAAATAGTCAAAATTTTTGAATATATAGACAAAAAAATAATAATTAAACACTTAAATGTAAATTTGAAGATATAGAAACATAAAATAAAATATTCAACAGATAAATTGAGGAGTAAAATTGAAAAAAAACGTCTTTCAAAACAAACAAAAGGACTTCTCACCAAATTATTTTACTCAATGCCTACAGAGGACCATCGGAGGAGAAGACTCCATTGATCCTGCTCCATATGGAAAGTTTTTTTTTTCTAGCACACAGATCTAATTCCTCGTTTTTTTTAAGTTGTTGATCTGTGTTGCTGTTGTATGACGAAACAAATTGCAACAGATAGTTGTAAATGAACAAAAAAAATAAAAATTTAAGCAGATAAAAATAATAAAAAATTGAACAGATATATATACTGGATTATTTTTGAGAATGAATTTCAATAGATTGAGAGAAAGAACAAGAGAGAGAGAGAGAGAGAGAGAAAGAAAGGTTGCAACAGATCTTGGTTTGGTATATTTCAATAGATAATAAAATTGAACGGATAAAAATAAATTGAAGATTGTAACTGGTTTGTTGAACAGATAAGAAATTTGGGATAGATATTTGAACAGATAAGAGATTAAAATTGAACTAATAATAAAATCTAGACAAAAAGTTGCACATATAGAGAAAAAAATTGAACAGATAGTCAAATTTTTTGAATATATAGACAAAAAAATAATAATTAAACACTTAAATGTAAATTTGAACATATAGAAAAAAAATAAAAAATTCAACAGATAAATTAAAGAGTAAAATTGAAAACAAAACGACTTTCAAAACAAATAAAAGGACTTCTCACCAAATTATTTTACTCAATGCCTGCAGAGGACCATCGGATGAGAAGACTCCATTGATCCTGCTCCTTATGGACATTTTTTTTTTCAAGCACAAAGATCTAATTCCTCCTCTTTTTCTTCTTCTTTTTTTTTTTTTAAGTTTTTGATCTGTTTTGTTGTTGTATGATGAAACAAATTGCAACAGATACTTGTAAATGAAGAAAAAAAATTAAAAATTAAGTAGATAAAAAAAAATTGAATAGATATATATATACTGGATTATTTTTTAGAAAGAATTTCAACAGATAGAGAGAAAGAACAAGAGAGAGAGAGAGAAAGAAAGATTGCAACAGATCCTGGTTTGGTATATTTCAACAGATAACAAAATTGAACATATAAAAATAATTTGAAGATTGTGACTGGCTTGTAGAACAAATAAGAAATTTTGGACAGATATTTGAACAGATAAGAGATTAAAATTGAACTGATAATAAAATCTAGACAAAAAGTTGCACAGAAAGAGAAAAAAATTGAATAGATAGTCAAAATTTTTGAATATATAGACAAAAAAAAAAATTAAACACTTAAATGTAAATTTGAACATATAGAAAAAAAATTAAAAAATTCAACAGAAAAATTAAGGAGTAAAATTGAAAACAAAACGTCTTTCAAAACAAACAAAAGGACTTCTCACCAAATTATTTTTCTCAATGCTTGCAGAGGACCATCGGATGAGAAGACTCCATTGATCGTACTCCTTATGGACAGTTTTTTTTTAAGCACACAGATCTAATTCTTCCTTTTTTTTCTTTTTTTTTTAGGTTGGTGATCTGCGTTGTTGTTGTAAGATGAAATAAATTGCAACAGATAGTTGCAAATGAACCAAAAAAAATTAAAAATTAAGCAGATAAAAATAATAAAAAATTGAACAGATATATATTTACCGGATTATTTTTGAGAAAGAATTTCAACAGATAGAGAAAAAGAACAAGAGAGAGAAAAAGAAAGATTGCAACAGATCCTGGTTTGGTGTATTTCAACAGATAATAAAATTGAACAGATAAAAATAAATTGAAGATTGTGACTGTTTTGTTGAACAGATAAGAAATTTGGGATAGATATTTAAACAAGTAAGAGATTAAAATTGAACTGATAATGAAATATAGACAAAAAGTTGCACAGATAGAGAAAAAAAATTGAACAGATAGTCAAAATTTCTGAATATATAGACAAAAAAAAAATATTTATACACTTAAATGTAAATTTGAACATATAGAAAAAAAAAATTCAACAGATAAATTAAATAGTAAAATTGAAAACAAAACGTCTTTCAAAACAAACAAAAGGACTTCTCACCAAATTATTTTACTCAATACCTGCAGAGGACCATCAGAGGAGAATACTCAATTGATCCTGCTCTTTATGGACAGTTTTTTTTTTCACGAACACAGATCTAATTCCTCCTATTATTCTTTTTCTTTTCTTTTTTTTTTTTTTTAAGTTGTTGATCTATGTTGTTGTTGTATGATGAAACAAATTGCAACAGATAGTTGTAACTTAATCAAAAAAAATTAAAAATTAAGCAGATAAAAATAATAAAAAAATTGAACAGATATGTATATATATACTGGATTATTTTTTAGAAAGAATTTCAACAGATAGAGAGAAAGAACAAAAGAGAGAGAAAGAAAGATTGCAACATATGCTGCTTTGCTGTATTTCAATGGATAATAAAGAATGAACAGATAAAAATAATTTCAAGATTGCGACTGGCTTGTAGAACAGATAAGAAATTTTGGATAGATATTTGAACAGATAAGAGATTAAAATTGAACTGATAATAAAATCTAGATAAAAAGTTGCACAGATAAAGAAAAAAATTTAACAGATAGTCAAAATTTTTGAATATATAGACAAAAAAAATAATTAAACACTTCAATGTAAATTTGAACATATAGAAAAAAAAATAAAAAATTCAACAGATAAATTAAGGAGTAAAATTGAAAACAAAACGTCTTTTAAAACAAACAAAAGGACTTCTCACCAAATTATTTTACTTAATGCCTGCAAAGGACCATTGGAGGAGAAGACTCCATTGATCCTGCTCCATATAAAAAGTTTTTTTTTTTTTTTTCTAGCGCACAGATGTAATTCCTGCTCTCTTTTTTTCTTTTTTTTTTTAAGTTGTTGATCTGTGTTGTTGTTGTATGATGAAATAAATTGCAACAGATAGTTGTGAGTGAACCAAAAAAAATTAAAAATTATGCAGAAAAAATAAAAAAAAAACTGAACAGATATATATATACTAGATTATTTTTGAGAAAGAATTTCAACAGATAGAGGGAATGAACAAAAAGGAGAGAAAGAAATATTGTAACAGATCCTGGTTTGGTGTATTTCAGCAGATAATAAAATTGAACAGATAAAAATAATTTGAAGATTGTGACTGGCTTGTAGAACAGATAAGAAATTTTGGATAGATATTTGCACAGATAAGAGATTAAAATTGAACTGATAATAAAATCTACATAAAAAATTACACAGATAGAGAAACAAATTTAACAGATAGTCAAAATTTTTAAATATATAGACAAAAAAATAATAATTAAACACTTAAATGAAATTTGAACATATAGAAAAAAAATAAAAAATTCAACAGATAAATTAATTAGTAAAATTGAAAACAAAACGTCTTTCAAAACAAATAAAAGGACTTCTCACCAAATTATTTTACTCAATGTCTACAGAGGACCATCAGAGGAGAAGACTCCATTGATCCTGCTCCATATGGAAAGTTTTTTTTTTCTAGCACACAGATCTAATTCCTCCTCTTTTTCTTTTCTATTTTTTTTAAGTTGTTGATCTGTGTTGCTGTTGTATGATGAAACAAATTGCAATAGATAGTTGTAAATGAACAAAAAAAAAAAAGCAGAGAAAAATAATAAAAAAATTGAACAGATATATATACTGGATTATTTTTGAGAATGAATTTCAACCGATAGAGAGAAAGAACAAGAGAGAGAGAGAGAAAGAAAGATTGCAACAAATCATGGTTTGGTGTATTTCAACAGATAATAAAATTGAACGGATAAAAATAAATTGAAGATTGTGATTGGTTTGCTGAATAGATAAGAAATATGGGATAGATATTTGAACAGATAAGAGATTAAAATTGAACTGATAATAAAATCTAGATAAAAAGTTGCACAGATAGAGAAAAAAATAGAACAGATAGTCAAAATTTTTGAATATATAGACAAAAAAATAATAATTAAACACTTAAATGTAAATTTGAACATATAGAAAAAAAAATAAAAAAAATTCAACAAATAAATTAAGGAGTAAATTTGAAAATAAAATGTTTTTCAAAACAAACAAAAGAACTTCTCACCAAATTATTTTACTCAATGCCTGTAGAGGACCATCAGAGGAGAAGACTCCATTGATCCTGCTCCTTATGGAAATTTTTTTTTTCAAGCACACAGATCTAATTCCTCCACTTTTTTTTCTTTTTTCTTTTTTTAAGTTGTTGATCTGTGTTGTTGTTGTATGATGAAACAAATTGCAACAGATAGTTGTGAGTGAACCAAAAAAAATTAAAAATTATGCAGAAAAAATTAAAAAAAAACTGAACAGATATATATATATACTGGATTATTTTTGACAAAGAATTTCAACAGATGGAGAGAAAGAACAAGAGAGAGAGAAAGAAAGATTGCAACAGATCCTGGTTTGGTGTATTTCAACAGATAATAAAATTGAACAGATAAAAATAATTTGAAGATTGTGACTGGTTTGTTGAACAGATAAGAAATTTGTGATAGATATTTGAATAGATAAGAGATTAAAATTGAACTGATAATAAAATCTAGACAAAAAGCTGCACAGATGGAGAAAAAAATGGAACAGATAGTCAAAATTTTTGAATATATAGACAAAAAAAAAAATATTTAAACAATTAAATGTAAATTTGAACATATAGAAAAAAAAAATAAAAAATTCAACAGATAAATTAAGCAGTAAAATTGAAAACAAAACGTCTTTCAAAACAAACAAAAGGACTTCTCACCAAATTATTTTACTCAATGCCTGCAGAGGACCATCGGAGGAGAAGACTCCATTGATCCAGCTCCATATGGAAAGTTTTTTTTTTCTAGCAAACAGATCTAATTCCTCCTCTTTTTCTTTTCTTTTTTTTTTAAACTGTTGATCTGTGTTGCTGTTGTATGATGAAACAAATTGCAACAGATAGTTGTAAATGAACAAAAAAAAATTAAAAATTAAGTAGAAAAAAATAATAAAAAAATTGAACAGATATATATATATACTAGATTATTTTTGAGAATGAATTTCAACAGATAGAGAGAAAGAACAAGAGAGAAAGAGAGAGAAAGATTGCAACAAATCCTGGTTTTGTGTATTTCAACAGATAATAAAATTGAATGGATAAAAATAAATTGAAGATTGTGATTCGTTTGCTGAACAGATAAGAAATATGGAATAGATATTTGAACAGATAAGAGATTAAAATTGAACTGATAATAAAATCTAGATAAAAAGTTGCACAGATAGAGAAAAAAATTGAACAGATAGTCAAAATTTTTGAATATATAGACAAAAAAATAATAATTAAACACTTAAATGTAAATTTGAACATATAGAAAAAAAATAAAAAAAAATTCAACAAATAAATTAAGGAGTAAATTTGAAAATAAAATGTTTTTCAAAACAAACAAAAGAACTTCTCACCAAATTATTTTACTCAATGCCTGTAGAGGACCATCGGAGGAGAAGACTCCATTGATCCTGCTCCTTATGGAAATTTTTTTTTTCAAGCACACAGATCTAATTCCTCCACTTTTTTTTCTTTTTTCTTTTTTCTTTTTTTAAGTTGTTGATCTGTGTTGTTGTTGTATGATGAAACAAATTGCAACAGATAGTTGTGAGTGAACCAAAAAAAATTAAAAATTATGCAGAAAAAATTAAAAAAAAACTGAACAGATATATATATACTGGATTATTTTTGACAAAGAATTTCAACAGATAGAGAGAAAGAACAAGAGAGAGAGAGAGAAAGAAAGATTGCAACAGATCCTGGTTTGGTGTATTTCAACAGATAATAAAATTGAACAGATAAAAATAATTTGAAGATTGTGACTGGTTTGTTGAACAGATAAGAAATTTGGGATAGATATTTAAATAGATAAGAGATTAAAATTGAACTGATAATAAAATCTAGACAAAAAGCTGCACAGATAGAGAAAAAAATGGAACAGATAGTCAAAATTTTAGAATATATAGACCAAAAAAAAATATTTAAACAATTAAATGTAAATTTGAACATATAGAAAAAAAAATAAAAAATTCAACAGATAAATTAAGCAGTAAAATTGAAAACAAAACGTCTTTCAAAACAAACAAAAGGACTTCTCACCAAATTATTTTACTCAATGCCTGCAGAGGACCATCGGAGGAGAAGACTCCATTGATCCAGCTCCATATGGAAAGTTTTTTTTTCTAGCAAACAGATCTAATTCCTCCTCTTTTTCTTTTCTTTTTATTTAAGCTGTTGATCTGTGTTGCTGTTGTATGATGAAACAAATTGCAACAGATAGTTGTAAATGAACAAAAAAAATTTAAAAATTAAGTAGATAAAAATAATAATAAAATTGAATAGATATATATATACTAGGTTATTTTTTAGAATGAATTTCAACAGATAGAGAGAAAGAGCAAGAGAAAAAAGAGAAAGAAAGTTTGCAACAAATCCTGGTTTTGTGTATTTCAACAGATAATAAAATTGAACGGAAAAAAATAAATTGAAGATTGTGATTGGTTTGCTGAACCAACAAGAAATATGGAATAGATATTTGAACAGATAAGAGATTAAAATTGAACTGATAATAAAATCTAGATAAAAAGTTGCACAGATAGAGAAAAAAATTGAACAGATAGTCAAAATTTTTGAATATATAGACAAAAAAATAATAATTAAACACTTAAATGTAAATTTGAACATATAGAAAAAAAAATTTCAACAAATAAATTAAAGAGTAAAATTGAAAATAAAACGTTTTTCAAAACAAACAAAAGAACTTCTCACCAAATTATTTTACTCAATGCCTGTAGAGGACCATCGGAGGAGAAGACTCCATTGATCCTGCACCTTATGGAAATTTTTTTTTTCAACCACACAGATCTAATTCCTCCACTTTTTTTTCTTTTTTCTTTTTTTAAGTTGTTGATCTGTGTTGTTGTTGTATGATGAAACAAATTGCAACAGATAGTTGTGAGTGAACCAAAAAAAATTAAAAATTATGCAGAAAAAATTAAAAAAAAACTGAACAGATATATATACTGGATTATTTTTGACAAAGAATTTCAACAGATAGAGAGAAAGAACAAGAGAGAGAGAAAGAAAGATTGCAACAGATCCTGGTTTGGTGTATTTCAACAGATAATAAAATTGAACAGATAAAAATAATTTGAAGATTGTGACTGGTTTGTTGAACAGATAAGAAATTTGGGATAGATATTTGAATAGATAAGAGATTAAAATTGAACTGATAATAAAATCTAGACAAAAAGTTGCACAGATAGAGAAAAAAATTGAACAGATAGTCAAATTTTTTGAATATATAGACAAAAAAGAATAATTAAACACTTAAATTGTAAATTTGAGCATATAGAAAAAAATAAAAAAATTCAACAGATAAATTAAGGAGTAAAATTGAAACCAAAACGTCTTTCAAAATAAACAAAAGGACTTCTCATCAAATTATTTTACTCAATGCCTGCAGAGGACCATCGGAGGAGAAAACTCCATTGATCCTGCTCCTTATGGACAGTTTTTTTTTTCAAGCACACAGATCTAATTCCTCCTCTTTTCCTTTTTTTTTTTTTTAAAGTTGTTGATCTGTGTCGTTGTTGTATGATGAAACAAATTGCAACAGATAGTTGTAAATGAACCAAAAAAAATTAAAAATTAAGCAGATATAAATAATAAAAAAATTGAATAGATATATATATACTGGATTATTTTGGAGAATGAATTTCAACAGATAGATAGAAAGAACAAGAGAGGGAGAGAAAGAAAGATTGCAACAGATCCTGGTTTGGTGTATTTCAACAGATAATAAAATTGAACGGACAAAAATAAATTGAGAATTGTGACTGTTTTGTTGAACTGATAAGAAATTTGGGATAGATATTTGAATAGATAAGAGATTAAAATTGAACTGATAATAAAATCTAGACAAAAAGTTACTCAGATAGAGAAAAAAATTGAACAGATAGTCAAAATTTTTGAATATGTAGACAAAAAAAAAATAATCAAAACTTAAATGTAAATTTGAACAGATAGAAAAATAATAAAATATTCAACAGATAAATTAAGGAGTAAAATTGAAAACAAAACGTCCTTCAAAACAAACAAAAGGACTTCTCACCAAATTATTTTACTCAATGCGTGCAGAGGACCATCGGAGGAGAAGATTCCACTGATCCTGCTCCTTATGGAAAGTTTTTTTTTTTCAAGCACACAGATCTAATTCCTTTTCTTTTTTTTCTTTTTTTTAAGTTGTTTATCTGTGTTGTTGTTGTATGATGAAACAAATTGCAACAGATAGTTGTAAATGAACAAAAAAAATAAAAATTAAGCAGATAAGAATAATAAAAAAATTGAACAGATATATAAATATATATACTGGATTATTTTTGAGAAAGAATTTCAACAGATAGAGAGAAAGAACAAGAGAGAGAGAAAGAAAGATTGCAACAGATCCTGGTTTGGTGTATTTCAACAGATAATAAAATTGAACAGATAAAAATAAATTGAAGATTGTTACGGGTTTGTTGAACAGATAAGATATTAAAATTGAACTGATAATAAAATCTAATCAAAAAATTGCACAGAGAGAGAAAAAAATTGAACTGATAGTCAAAATTTATGAATATATAGACAAAAAAAAAATAATATACACTTAAATGTAAATTTGAACCTATAGAAAAAAAATAAAAAATTCAACAGAAATATTAAGGAGTAAAACTAAAAACAAAATGTCTTTCAAAGCAAACAAAAGGACTTCTCACCAAATTATTTTACTCAATGCCTGCAGAGGACCATCGGAGGAGAAGAATTAATTGATCATGCTCCTTATGGACAGTTTTTTTTTTCAAACACACAGATCTAATTCCTCATCTTTTCCTTTTCTTTTTAAGTTGTTGATCTGTGTTGTTGTTGTATGATGAAACAAATTGCAAAAGATAGTTGTAAATAAAACAAAAAAAATTAAAAATTAAGCAGATAAAAATAATAAAAAAATTGAACAGATATATATATACTGGATTATTTTTGAGAAAGAATTTCAACAGATAGATAGAAAGAACAAGAGAGAGAGAGAGAGAGAGAGAGAGAGAGAGAGAAAGAAAGAAAGATTGCAACAGATCCTGGTTTGGTGTATTTCAATAGATAATAAAATTGAACAGATAAAAATAACTTGAAGATTGTGACTGGTTTGTTGAACAGATAAGAAATTTGGGACAGATATTTGAACAAATATTAGATTAAAATTGAACTAATAATAAAATCTAGACAAAAAGTTACACAGATAGAGAAAAAAATTGAACAAATAATCAAAATTTTTGAATATATAGGAAAAAAATAATAATTAAACACTTAAATGTAAATTTGAACATATAGAAAAAAATAAAAAAATTCAATAGATAAATTAAGGAGTAAAATTAAAAACAAAACGTCTTTCAAAACAAACAAAAAGACTTCTCACCAAATTATTTTACTCAATGCCTGCAGAGGACCATCGGAGGAAAAGACTCTATTGATCCTGGTCCTTATGGAAAGTTTTTTTTTTTTATTTCAAGCACACAGATCTAATTCCTCCTCTTTTTTTTTTTCTTTTTTTTTTTTTAAATTTGTTGATCTGTGTTGTTGTATGATGAAATAAATTGCAACAGATAGTTGGAAATGAACCAAAAAAAATTAAAAATTAAGTAGATAAAAATAATAAAAAAAACTGAACAGATATATATATATACTGGATTATTTATGAGAAAGAATTTCAACAGATAGAGAGAAAGAACAAGAGAGAGAGAGAGAAAGAAAGATTGCAACAGATCCTGGTTTGGTGTATTCAACGATAATAAAATTGAACAGATAAAAATAATTTGAAGATTGTGACTGGTTTGTTGAACAGATAAGAAATTTTGAATAGATATTTGAACAGATAAGAGATTAAAATTGAACTGATAATAAAATTCAGACAAAAAGTTACACAGATAGGGGAAAAAAATTGAACAGATAGTCAAAATTTTTGAATATATAGACAAAAAAAAATTAAACACTTAAATGTAAATTTGAACATATACAAAAAAAATAAAAAATTCAACAGATAAATTAAGGAGTAAAATTGAAAACAAAACGTATTTCAAAATAAACCATCGGAGGAGAAGACTCCATTGATCTTGCTCCTTTTGGAAAGTTTTTTTTTTATTTCAAGCACACAGATCTAATTCCTCCTTTTTTTTTTTTTTTTTTAAAAGTTGTTGATCTATGTTGTTGTTGTATGATGAAACAAATTGCAACAGATAGTTGTGAATGAACAAAAATAATTAAAAATTAAGCAAATAAAAATAATAAAAAAACTGAACAGATATATATATACTGGATTATTTTTGAGAAAGAATTTCAACAGATAGAGAGAAAGAACAAGTGGGAGAGAAAGAAAGATTGCAACAGATCTTGGTTTGGTGTATTTCAATAGATAATAAAATTGTACAGATAAAAATAATTTGAAGATTGTGACTGGTTTGTTGAACATATAAGAAATTTGGGATAGATATTTGAACAAATAAGAGATTAAAATTGAACTGATAATAAAATCTAGACAAAAAGTTGCACAGATATAGAAAAAAATTGAACAGATAGTCAAAATTTTAGAATATATAGACAAAAAAAATAATTAAATACTTAAATGTAAATTTGAACATATAGAAAAAAAAAATAAAAAAATTAACAGATAAATTAAGGAGTAAAATTGAAAACAAAACGTCTTTCAGAACAAACAAAAAGACCTCTCACCAAATTATTTTACTCAATGCTTGTAGAGGACCATCGGAGAAGAAGACTCCATTGATCTTGCTCCTTATAGACAGTTTTTTTTTTTCAAGCACACTGTCACGACCCCATCCCGCCTCTAGTAGGATGGTGCCGTGATGGCCAGTAATCCGTAATTACCGAAGGCCAACTTACAAAGATCAAGCACAACAGAGTATAATATATGGGGCTCACAAATGCGGAAGCAATAAATCAAAATACAAGTGGTCCATAAGAGCCGTGCATAGATCAAATGGAATGGCATACATGCTATAACTTCATAAGCAACCACTGATAACAAAATACATTTTACAATCTTGATCAAAAGGCTTCTAAAGCCGACATGTGCAAAAACAGCAATTACAAGCCAAAGAAGCATAATCTTCAAGATTCGCCGACGTAAATATAACAACGCCGACATGAATACAAAATAAGCCGACGTATAACAAGTCAAGCTGGTATAACAAGAATCCAAAACAAGCTGACAAATCACATCTAGGCGTCGTCGCCGTCCTGCTCATCACCTACATATATATAGAGAGGGTGAGCTTGGAAACTCAGTGAATGGTACTGGTAATAAAGGTTTTGCATGAACAATAGCCGAAGTCTTTTCAAAACAGAACATGTCAAAACCATACAAATATTAGCTGAGATCCTTTCAAAGCAAAACACATCAAAACTTTATCGAATCAAGGGATGAACCGTATTCATCTATCAAGTCTTACAAATCTCAAGGGATGCTTACTGACATCGGCAAAACACCAATCAAGCTTTCCGAACAAATATATATCCACGCGGTAAACCGTCAGTGGCAAAACAAAGAGCTGTTCGATCCGTAATCGATTAGTCAAAGGTACTGCGAAAGTTTACAGTCCTCCAGCACAAGGGACTTGTGTTACTTAGGCCCGTAGCCCTTTTTAACAAAAGTGGTGCTGCGAAAGTTTATAGTCCTCCAGCACAAGGGACTTGTGTCACTTAGGCCCGTAGCCCTTTTTAACACCATAGCTTTTCCAAGAAAGGACCGTATCCTTTTTAATACAAGGGTACTGCGAAAGTTTAGAGTCCTCCAGTACAAGGGACTTTTATACTTAGTGCTGCGAAAGTTTAGAGTCCTCAGCATAAGGGACTTTCCAAAGATATCATCAAAACAAAGCTTATACTTGGTACATCAAAATATGGCTAATCATTCATGCTGGTTAAATACTTTCATCAAGACGAAGCAAAGCAAGATTTATCCAAAACATTGTAACATAGCTTTATTAAAAGCACCACTCACCTCGGTCTTCAGGTGTAGGCTCAAAGCAAAGATCAAAGTCCTACAATCACATGGCAAATCACATTCTCAAAACAAGCTTTACATGCGCACAATGATCTCGGCACTCTCACCGAATTCAGGTCAATAACAAAGCAAAACATGCTGGGAGTTTAAACACAGCTTCCCATCTCATGAAAACACACTGGGTACCAACCAGGTCTTGCCGAGGTCCCACACCTCCTCGCCGAGGTGTGGTCCCGATGGCCACATCAAAATGAAATCGGGGAAAACCTGTGTTTCCCCTTGAAGAATGCGAAGAACAAGATCATCAAGAACATCAAGGACATGCATGCTGAAATTATAACTCATTTATTGTCAAATCTGATATTTCATGCCATGAATACAAAACATGGACCTGGGTACCCATACAAGAAGAACATGCAAGAACAAACACAAAAACATGGTTCTTGTCATAAACTTTTGGATCGAAGCACAACTTTTCTTCAAGAACTTATAAACATTCTTTCTCTTCAAAAAATCAATCTTTAAATCAATGCATGGCATGCAAAACAAATCCAATCATGCAATGCAGCTTGATAATCAATAAGAATAACCAAAGTAGATCAAGATTCTAACCTCAAAGCTCGAATCTAACGGTTCAATCCTCAAACATCAAGCCCGGAACTCTACTTCTCTCTCTAAAACTCTTTCCTTCTTCCTCTAGAGTTTCTCTCTCTAAAAACAAAGATTTGAGACAAAATGATTTGGTTCTAGGTCTGCCGGCTGTCTTAACACACAGCTCGGACACGTGGCACTACCGGGTTGGTGCAGCTCAAAAGTGACTGATTGATAAGACAAGTCTCTGACAAAGCGTATGCAACAAGCTAAGGCAAAACACATCGGCAATCAATGACATCGGCTAAAGTCAAAACTTCGGCAACGGGGTAACAAAGACATCGGCTAGGGAGGACGACACTTGACTAAGCTGTGCCACACCTTGGCCTGGGTGTGCCACACCTCGGTCTAAGTCATACCTGCCCTGGGACAAAATCACTAAGTGCGAAACATCTCGGCTAACATGCCGAGGTGAAGATGGAGGTCAACCAGGCGGTTCCAGAATGGTTCTAAGTACAAAGGTTCAAAAACGAACTAGGCTGAACTGACCTCGGCTACACTCCAAGCAAGAATCAGAATCAAACAAGCAGCACTTAATCAAAGCAAGACAAAACAAGGTTTACAAACATATCAAGACAAGATCATACATGAATGTATGCAAGCATGGCTAAGTCAAACTGAGGGTTGTTACACACACAGATCTAATTCCTCCTCTTTTTTTTTTTTTTTAAGTGGTTGATCTGTGTTGTTATTGTATGATGAAACAAATTGAAACAGATAGTTGTAAATGAACCAAAAAAAATGAAAAATTAAGCAGATAAAAATAATAAAAAAAATTGAACAGATATATATATTGGATTATTTTTGAGAAAGAATTTCAACAGATAGAGAGAAAGAACAAGAGAGAGAGAAAGAAAGATTGCAACAGATCCTGATTTGGTGTATTTCAATAGATAATAAAATTGAACAGATAAAAATAAATTGAAGATTGTGACAGGTTTGTTGAACAGATATTAATTTCGGATAGATATTTGAACGGATAAGAGATTAAAAATGAACTGATAATAAAATCTAGACAAAAAGTCGCATAGATAGAGAAAAAAATTGAACAGATAGTCAATATTTTTGAATATATAAACAAAAAAAATAATTAAACACTTAAATGTAAATTTGAACATATAGAAAAAAATAAAAAATTCAACAGATAAATTGAGGAGTAAAATTGAAAACAAAACGTCTTTCAAAACAAACTAAAGGACTTCTCACCAAATTATTTTACTCAATACCTGCAGAGGACCATCGGAGGAGAAGACTCCATTGATCCTGCTCCATATGGAAAGTTTTTTTTTTCTAGCACACAGATCTAATTCCTCCTCTATTTCTTTTCTTTTTGTTTTTAAGTTGTTGATCTGTGTTGCTGTTGTATGATGAAACAAATTGTAACAGATATTGTAAATGAACAACAAAAATTAAAAATTAAGCAGATAAAAATAATAAAAAAATTAAACAGATATATATACTGGATTATTTTTTAGAATGAATTTCAATAGATAGATAGAAAGAACAAGAGAGAGAGAGAGAAAGAAAGAAAGATTGCAACAAATCCTGATTTGGTGTATTTCAACAGATAATAAAATTGAACGGATAAAAATAAATTGAAGATTGTGACTGGTTTGTTGAACAGATAAGAAATTTAGGATAGATATTTGAAGAGATAAGAGATTAAAATTGAACTGATAATAAAATCTAGACAAAAAGTCGCACAGATAGAGAAAAAAATTGAACAGATAGTCCAAATTTTTCAATATATAGACAAAAAAAAATATATTAAACACATAAATGTAAATTTGAACATATAGAAAAAAAAATAAAAAATTCAACAGAAGAATTAAGGGGTAAAATTAAAAACAAAACGTCTTTCAAAACAAACAAAAGGACTTCTCAACAAATTATTTTACTCAATGCCTGCAGAGGACCATCGGAGGAGAAGACTCCATTGATGTTGCTCCTTATGGACAGTTTTTTTTTTCAAGCACACAGATCTAATTCCTCCTCTCTTTTTTTTTTTTTTTTAAAGTTGTTGATCTGTGTTGTTGTTATATGATGAAACAAATTGCAACAGATAGTTGTAAATGAACCAAAAAATTTTTAAAAATTGAGCAGATAAATATAATAAAAAAATCGAACAGATATATATATACTGGATTATTTTTGAGGAAGAATTTCAAAAGATAGAGAGAAAGAACAAGAGAGAGAGAGAGAAAGAAAGATTGCAACAGATCCTAGTTTGGTGTATTTCAACAGATAATAAAATTGAACAGATAAAAATAAATTGAAGATTGTGACTGGTTTTATTGAACAGATCTTAAATTAAAATTGAAATGGTAATAAAATCTAGACAAAAAGTTGGACAGATAGAGAAAAAATTTGAATAGATAGTCAAAATTTTTTAATATATAGACAAAAAAAATAATAATTAAACACTTAAATGTAAATTTGAACATATAGAAAAAAAATAAAAAATTCAACAGATAAATTAAGGAGTAAAATTGAAAACAAAACGTCTTTCAAAACAAACAAAAAGACTTCTCACCAAATTATTTTACTCAATGCCTGCAGAGGACCATCGGAGGAAAAGACTCCATTGATCCTGCTCCTTTTGGAAAGTTTTTTTTTTTAATTTCAAGCACACAGATCAAATTTCTCCTCATTTTTTTTTAAAGTTGTTGATCTATGTTGTTGTTGTATGATGAAACAAATTGCAACAGATAGTTGTGAATGAACCAAAAAAAAATTAAAAATTAAGTAGATAAAAACAATAAAAAACTGAACAGATATATATATTGGATTATTTTTGGGAAAGAATTTCAACAGATAGAGAGAAAGAACAAGAGGGGGAGAATGAAGGATTGCAACAGATCCTGGTTTGGTGTATTTCAACAGATAATAAAATTGAACAGATAAAAATAATTTGAAGATTGTGACTGATTTGTTGAACAGATAAGAAATTTGGGATAGATATTTGAACAGATAAGAGATTAAAATTGAACTGATAATAAAATCTAGACAAAAAGTTGCACAGAAAGAGAAAAAAATTGAACTGATACTCAAATTTTTTTGAATATATAGACAAAAAATAATTAAACAGTTACATGTAAATTTGAACATATAGAAAAATAAATAAAAAATTTAATAGATAAATTAAGTAGTAAAATTGAAAGCAAAACGTCTTTCAGAACAAACAAAAGGACCTCTCACCAAATTATTTTACTCAATGCCTGTAGAGGACCATCGGAGGAGAAGACTCCATTGATCTTGCTCCATATGGACAGTTTTTTTTTTCAAGCACACAGATCTAATTCCTCCTCTTTTTTTTTTTTTAAGTTGTTGATCTGTGTTGTTGTTGTATGATGAAACAAATTGCAACAGATCGTTGTAAATGAACAAAAAAAATTAAAAATTAAGCAGATAAATATAATAAAAAAAATTGAACAAATATATATATACTGGATTATTTTTGAGAATGAATTTCAACAGATAGAGAGAAAGAAAGATTGCGAGAGAGAGAGAAAGAAAGATTGCAACAGATCCTGGTTTGGTGTATTTCAACAGATAATAAAATTAAACGGATAAAAATAATTTGAAGATTGTGACTGGTTTGTTGAACAGATAAGAAATTTGTTATAGATATTTGAACAGATAAGAGATTAAAATTGAACTGATAATAAAATCTAGACAAAAAGTTGCACAGATAGAGAAAAAACTGGAACAGATAGTCAAAATTTTTGAATATATAGACAAAAAAAATAATTAAACACTTAAATGTAAATTTAAACATATAGAAAAAAATTAAAAAATTCAACCGATAAATTAAGGAATAAAATTGAAAACAAAACGTCTTTTAAAACTAACAAAAGGACTTCTCACCCAATTATTTTACTCAATGCCTGCAGAGGACCATCGGATGAGAAGACTCCATTGACCCCGCTCCTTATGGACAGTTTTTTTTTTTTCAAGCACAAAGATCTAATTCCTCCTCTGTCCCAATTTTTTTTAAAGTTGTTGATCTGTGTTGTTAATGTATCATGAAACAAATTGCAACAGATACTTGTAATTGAGCCAAAAAAAATTAAAAATTAAGCAGATAAAAATAATAAAAAAAATTGAACAGATATATATATAGTGGATTATTTTTTAGAAAGAATTTCAACGGATAGAAAGAAAGAACAAGAGAGAGAGAGAAAGAAAGATTGCAACAGATCCTGGTTTGGTGTATTTCAACAGATAAAAATAAATTGAAGATTGTCACTGGTTTGTTGAACGGATAAGAAATTTGGGATAGATATTTGAACAGGTAAGAGATTAAAATTGAACTGATAATAAAATCTAGACAAAAAGTTGCACAGATAGAGAAAAAAATTGAACATAGTCAAAATTTTTGAATATATAGATAAAAAAATAATTAAACAATTAAATGTAAATTTGAACATATAGACAAAAAAATAAAATATTCAACAGATAAATTAAGGAGTAAATTGATAACAGAATGTCTTTCAAAACAAACAAAAGGACTTCTCACTAAATTATTTTATTCAATGCCTGCAGAGGACCATTGGAGGAGAAGACTCTACTGATCCTGCTCCATAAGGAAAGTTTTTTTTTTTTCGAGCACACGGCTCTAATTCCATATCTTTTTCTATTTTTTCTTTTTGTTTTTTAAGTTGTTGATCTGTGTTGTTGTATGATAAAACAAATTGCAACAGATAGTTGTAAATGAACAAAAAAAATTAAAAAATAAGCAGAAAAAAAATAAAAAAATTGAACAAACGTATATATATACTGGATTATTTTTGAGAATGAATTTCAACAAATAGAGAGAAAGAACAAGAGAGAGAGAGAGAGAGAGAGAGAGAGAGAGAGAGATTGCAACAGATCCTGGTTTAGTGTATTTCAACAGATAATAAAATTGAATGGATAAAAAAAATTAAAGATTGTGACTGGTTTGTTGGACAAATAAGAAATTTGGGATTGATATTTTAATAGATAAGAGATTAAAATTGAACTGATAATAAAATCTAGACAAAAAGTTGCACAGATAGAGAAAAAAATTGAACAGATAGTCAAAATTTTAGAATATATAGACAAAAAAATAACAATTAAACACTTAAATATAAATTTGAACATATTGAAAAAAAAATAAAAAATTCAACAGAAAAATTAACGAGTAAAATTGAAAACAAAACGTCTTTCAAAACAAACAAATGGACTTCTCACCAAATTATTCTAGTCAATGCCTGCAGAGGACCATCGGAGGAGAAGACTCCGTTGATCCTACTCCTTATGGGCAGTTTTTTTTTTCAAGCACACAGATCTAATTGCTCCTCTTTTTCTTCTTCTTCTATTTTTTTTTTTAAGTTTTTGATCTGTGTTGTTGTTGTATGATGAAACAAATTGCAACAGATAATTGTAAATGAACTAAAAAAAAGTAAAAATTAAGCAGATAAAAATAATAAAAAAATTGAACATATATATATACTGGATTATTTTTGCGAAGAATTTCAACAGATAGAGAGAAAATCAAGAGGGAGAGAAAGAAAGATTGCAACAGATCCTGGTTTGGTATATTTCAACAGATAATAAAATTGAACAAATAAAAATAAATTGAAGATTTTGACTGGTTTGTTGAACAGATAAGAAATTTGGGATAGATATTTCAACAGATAAGAGATTAAAATTGAACTGATAATAAAATCTAGACAAAAAGTTGCACAGATAGAGAAAAAAATTGAACAGATAGTCAAAATATTTGAATATATAGACAAAAAAATAATAATTAAACATTTAAATATAAATTTGAACATATAGAAACATAAAATAAAATATTCAACAGATAAATTATGGAGTAAAATTGAAAAAAAAGTCTTTCAAAACAAACAAAATGACTTATCACCAAATTATTTTACTCAATGCCTGCAGAGGACCATCGGAGGAAAAGACTCCATTGATTCTGCTCCATATGGAAAGTTTTTTTTTTCTAGCACACAGATCTAATTCCTCCTCTTTTTCTTTTTCTTTTTTTTTTTTTTAAGTTGTTGATCTGTGTTGCTGTTGTATGATGAAACAAATTGCAACAGATAGTTGTAAATGAACAAAAACAAAATTAAAAATTAAGTAGATAAAAATAATAATAAAATTGAACAGATACATATATATACTGGATTATTTTTGATAATGAATTTCAATAGATTGAGAGAAAGAACAAGAGAGAGAGAGAGAGAGAGAGAAAGAAAGATTGCAACAGATCATGGTTTGGTGTATTTCAACAAATAATAAAATTGAACGGATAAAAATAAATTGAAGATTATGACTGGTTTGTTGAACAGATAAGAGATTAAAATTGAACTAATAATAAAATCTAGACAAAAAGTTGCACAGATAGAGAAAAAAAATGGAACAGATAGTAAATTTTTTTGAATATATAGACAGAAAAAAAAATTAAACACTTAAATGTAAATTTGAACATATAGAAAAAAAATAAAAAATTCAACAGATAAATTAAGGAGTAAAATTGAAAAGAAAACGACTTTCAAAACAAACAAAAAGACTTCTCACCAAATTATTTTACTCATTGCCTGCAGAGGACCATCGGAGGAGAAGACCCAATTGATCCTGCTCTTTATGGACAGTTTTTTTTTACGAACACAGATCTAATTCCTCCTATTTTTCTTTTTTTTTCTTTTTTTTAAAGTTGTTGATCTATGTTGTTGTTGTATGATGAAACAAATTGCAACAGATAGTTGTAAATGAACCAAAAAAAATTAAAAATTAAGCAGATAAAAATAATAAAAAAATTGAACAGATATATATATATACAAGTACTGGATTATTTTTTTGAAAGAATTTCAACAAATAGAGAGAAAGAACAAGAGAGAGAGAAAGAAAGATTGCAACATATCCTAGTTCGGTGTATTTCAACAGATAATAAAATTGAACAGGTAAAAATAATTTGAAGATTGCGACTGGCTTGTAGAACAGATAAGAAATTTTGGATAGATATTTGAACAGATAAGAGATTAAAATTGAACTGATAATAAAATCTAGATAAAAAGTTGCACAGATAGAGAAAAAAATTTAACAGATAGTCAAAATTTTTGAATATATAGACAAAAAAATAATAATTAAACACTTAAATGTAAATTTGAACATATAGAAAAAAAAAATTCAACAGATAAATTAAGGAGTAAAATTGAAAACAAAACGTCTTTTAAAACAAACAAAAGGACATCTCACCAAATTATTTTACTCAATGCCTGTAGAGGACCATTGGATGAGAAGACTCCATTGATCTTGGTCCTTATGGACAGTTTTTTTTTTTCAAAGCACACAGATCTAATTCCTCCTCTTTTTTCTTCTTCTTTTTTTTTTTAAGTTGGTGATCTGTGTTGTTGTTGTAAGATGAAACAAATTGCAACAGATAGTTGTAAATAAACCAAAAAAAATTAAAAATTAAGTGGATAAAAATAATAAAAAAATTGAACAGATTTATATTTATACTGGATTATTTTTGAGAAAGAATTTCAACAGATAGAGAGAAAGGACAAGAGAGAGAGAAAGAAAGATTGCTTCAGATCCTGGTTTGGTGTATTTCAACAGATAATAAAATTGAACAGATAAAAATAAATTGAAGATTGTGACTGGTTTGTTGAACAGATAAGAAATTTGGGATAGATATTTGAACATATAAGAGATTAAAATTGAACTGATAATGAAATATAGACAAAAAGTTGCACCGATAGAGAAAAAAATTGAACAGATAGTCAAAATTTTTGAATATATAGACAAAAAGAAATAATTACACACTTAAATGTAAATTTAAACATATAGAAAAAAAAATTCAACAGATAAATTAAGGAGTAAAATTGAAAACAAAACGGCTTTCAAAACAAACAAAAGGACTTCTCAACAAATTATTTTACTCAATGCCTGCAGAGGACCATCGGAGGAGAAGACCCAATTGATCCTGCTCTTTATGGACAGTTTGTTTTTTGACGAACACAGATCTAATTCCTCCTATTTTTCTCTTTTTCTTTTTTTTAAGTTGTTGATCTATGTTGTTGTTGTATGATGAAACAAATTGCAACAGATAGTTGTAAATGAACCAAAAAAAATTAAAAATTAAGCAGATAAAAATAATAAAAAAATTGAACAGATATATATATATATGTACTGGATTATTTTTTTGAAAGAATGTCAACAAATAGAGAGAAAGAACAAGAGAGAGAGAAAGAAAGATTGCAACATATCCTGGTTCGGTGTATTTCAACAGATAATAAAATTGAACAGGTAAAAATAATTTGAGGATTGCGACTGGCTTGTAGAACAGATAAGAAATTTTGGATAGATATTTGAACAGATAAGAGATTAAAATTGAACTGATAATAAAATCTAGATAAAAAGTTGCACAGATAGAGAAAAAAATTTAACAGATAGTCAAAATTTTTGAATATATAGACAAAAAAATAATAATTAAACACTTAAATGTAAATTTGAACATATAGAAAAAAAAATTCAACAGATAAATTAAGGAGTAAAATTGAAAACAAAACGTCTTTTAAAACAAACAAAAGGACATCTCACCAAATTATTTTACTCAATGCCTGCAGAGGACCATTGGATGAGAAGATTCCATTGATCTTGGTCCTTATGGACAGTTTTTTTTTTTTCAAGCACACAGATCTAATTCCTCGTCTCTTTTTTTCTTTTTTCTTTTTTAAGTTGGTGATCTGTGTTGTTGTTGTAAGATGAAACAAATTGCAACAGATAGTTGTAAATAAACCAAAAAAAATTAAAAATTAAGTGGATAAAAATAATAAAAAAATTGAACAGATATATATATACTAGATTATTTTTGGAAAGGAATTTCAACAGATAGAGAGAAAGGACAAGAGAGAGAGAAAGAAAGATTGTTACAGATCCTGGTTTGGTGTATTTCAACAGATAATAAAATTGAACAGATAAAAATAAATTGAAGATTGTGACTGGTTTGTTGAACAGATAAGAAATTTAGGATAGATATTTGAACAGATAAGAGATTAAAATTGAACTGATAATGAAATATAGACAAAAAGTTGCACAGATAGAGAAAAAAATTGAACATATAGTCAAAATTTCTGAATATGTTGACAAAAAGAAAGAATTACACACTTAAATGTAAATTTGAACATATAGAAAAAAAAAATTCAACAGATAAATTAAGGAGTAAAATTGGAAACAAAACGGCTTTCAAAACAAACAAAAGGACTTCTCAACAAATTATTTTACTCAATGCCTGCAGAGGACCATCAGAGGAGAAGACCCAATTGATCCTGCTCTTTATGGACAGTTTTTTTTTTGACGAACACAGATCTAATTCCTCCTATTTTTCGTTTTTTTTTCTTTTTTTTTTTAAGTTGTTGATCTATGTTGTTGTTGTATGATGAAACAAATTGCAACAGATAGTTGTAAATGAACCAAAAAAATTAAAAATTAAGCAGATAAAAATAATAAAAAAATTGAACAGATATATATATATATATGTACTGGATTATTTTTTTGAAAGAATTTCAACAAATAGAGAGAAAGAACAAGAGAGAGAGAAAGAAAGATTGCAACATATCCTGGTTCGGTGTATTTCAACAGATAATAAAATTGAACAGGTAAAAATAATTTGAAGATTGCGACTGGCTTGTAGAATAGATAAGAAATTTTGGATAGATATTTGAACAGATAAGAGATTAAAATTGAACTGATAATAAAATCTAGATAAAAAGTTGCACAGATAGAGAAAAAAATTGAACAGATAGTCAAATTTTTTGAATATATGGACAAAAAAATAATAATTAAACACTTAAATGTAAATTTGAACATATAGAAAAAAAAATTCAACAGATAAATTAAGGAGTAAAATTGAAAACAAAACGTCTTTCAAAACAAACAAAATGACTTCTCACCAAATTATTTTACTCAATGCCTACAGAGGACCACCGGAGGAGAAGACTCCATTGATCCTGCCCCTTGTGGACAGTTTTTTTTTTCAAGCACACAGATCTAATTCCTTCTCTTTTTCTTTTTTTTTTTTCTTTTTTCTTAAGTTGTTGATCTGTGTTATTGTTGTATGATGAACCAAATTGCAACAGATGGTTGTAAATGAACCAAAAAAAAAAATTAAAAATTAAGTAGATAAAAATAATAAAAAAATTGAACAGATATATATTTATACTGGATTATTTTTGAGAAAAAATTTCAACAGATAGAGAGAAAGAAAGATTGCAACATATCCTGGTTTGGTATATTTCAACAGATAATAAAATTGAACAGATAAAAATAATTTGAAGATTGTGACTGGCTTGTAGAACAGATAAGAAATTTTGGATAGATATTTGAACAGATAAGAGATTACAACTGAACTGATAATAAAATCTAGATAAAAAGTTGCACAGATAGAGAAAAAAATTTAACAGATAGTCAAAAATTTTGAATATATAGACAAAAAAAAAAAAATTTAAACACTTAAATGTAAATTTGAACATATAGAAAAAAGAATAAAAAAATTCAACAGATAAATTAAGAAGTGAAATTGAAAAGAAAACGCCTTTCAAAACAAATAAAAAGACTCTCACCAAATTATTTTACTCAATGCTTGGAGAGGACCATTAGAGGAGAAGACTCCATTGATCCTGCTCCATATAGAAAGTTTTTTTTTTTCTAGCACACAGATCTAATTCCTGCTCTTTTTTTTTTTCTTTTTTTTTTAAGTTGTTGATCTGTGTTGTTGTAAGATGAAACAAATTGCAACAGATAGTTGTAAATGAACCAAAAAAAATTAAAATTAAGTAAATAAAAGTAATAAAAAAATTGAACAGATATATATACTGGATTATTTTTGAGAAAGAATTTCAACAGATAGAGAGAAAGAACAGGAGAGAGAGAAAGAAAGATTGTAACAGATCCTGATTTGGTGTATTTCAATAGATAATAAAATTGAACAGATAAAAATAATTTGAAGATTCTGATTGGCTTGTAGAACAGATAAGAATTTTGGATAGATATTTGCACAGATAAGAGATTAAAATTGAACTGATAATAAAATATAGATAAAAAGTTGCACAGATAGAGAAAAAAATTAAACAGATAGTCAAAACTTTTGAATATATACACAAAAAACATAATTAAACACTTAAATGTAAATTTCAACATATATAAAAAAAATAAAAAAATTCAACAGATAAATTAAGGAGTAAAATTGAAAACAAAACGTCTTTCAAAACAAACAAAAAGACTTCTCACCAAATTATTTTACTCAATGACTGCAGAGAACCATTGGAGGAGAAGACTCCATTGATCCTGATCCATATGGAAAGTTTTTTTTTTTTTCTAGCACACATATCTAATTCCTCCTCTTTTGAATTTTTTTTTTTTTTTTTTTTTTTAAGTTGTTGATCTGTGTTGCTGTTGTATGATAAGACAAATTGCAACAGATAGTTGTAAACGAAAAAAAAAAATTAAGCAAATAAAAATAATAAAAAAATTGAACAGATATATATATACTGGATTATTTTTTAGAATGAATTTCAACCGATAGAGAGAAAGAACAAGAGAGAGAGAGAGAAAGATTGCAACAAATCCTGGTTTGGTGTATTTCAACAGATATTAAAATTGAACGGATAAAAATAAATTAAAGATTGTTACTAGTTTGTTGAACAGATCAGAGATTAAAATTGAACTGATAATAAAATCTAGACAAAAAATTGCATAGATAGAGAAAAAAATTGAACAGATAGTCAAAATTTTTGAATATATAGACAAAAAAAATTAATTAAACACTTAAATGTAAATTTGAACATATAGAAAAAATAAAAAAATTCAACAGATAAATTAAGAAGTAAAATTGAAAACAAAACGTCTTTCAAAAAAAACAAAAGGACTTCTCACCAAATTATTTTACTCAATGTCTGCAGTGGACCATCGGAGGAGAAAACTCCATTGATCCTGCTCCTTATGGACGATTTTTTTTTTCAAGCACACAGATCTAATTCCTCCTTTTTTCCTTTTTTTTTTTTTTAAGTTGTTGATTTGTGTCGTTGTTGTATGATGAAACAAATTGCAACAGATAGTTGTAAATGAACCAAAAAAAAATTAAAAATTAAGCAGATATAAATAATAAAAAAAATTGAACAGATATATATATACTGGATTATTTTTTAGAAAGAATTTCAACAGATAGAGAGAAAGAACAAGAGAGAGAGAGAGAGAGAGAGAAAGAAAGATTGCAACAGATCCTGGTTTGGTGTATCTCAACAGATAATAAAATTGAACAGATAAAAATAAATTGAAGATTGTGGCTGGTTTGTTGAATAGATAAGAAATTTGGGATAGATATTTGAACAGATAAGAGATTAAAATTGAACTGATAATAAAATCTAGACAAAAAGTTGCAGAGATAGAGAAAAAAATTGAACAGATAGTCAAAATTTTTGAATATATAGACAAAAAATAATAATTAAACAGTTAAATGTAAATTTGAACATATAGAAAAAAAAAATTCAACAGATAAATTAAGGAGTAAAATTGAAAACAAAACGTCTTTCAAAACAAACAAAAAGACTTCTCACCAAATTATTTTACTCAATGCCTGCAGAGGACCATCAGAGGAGAAGACTCCATTGATCCTGCTCCATATGGAAAGTTTTTTTTTTCTAGCACACAGATCTAATTCCTTCTCTTCTTCTTTTCTTTGTTTTTTTTTTAAGTTGTTGATCTGTGTTGCGGTTGTATGATCAAACAAATTGCAACAAATATTGTAAATGAACAAAAAAATTTAAAAATTAAGCAGATAAAAATAATAAAAAAATTGAACAGATATATATATTGGATTATTTTGGAGAATGAATTTCAACAGATAGATAGAAAGAACAAGAGAGAGAGAGAGAAAGAAAGATTGCAACAAATCCTGATTTGGTGTATTTCAACCTATAATAAAATTGAACGGGTAAAAATAAATTGAAGATTGTGACTGGTTTGTTGAACAGATAAGAAATTTGGGATAGATATTTGAACAAATAAGAGATTAGAATTGAACTGATAATAAAATCTAGACAAAAAGTTGCACAGATAGAGAAAAAAATTGAACAGATAGTCAAAATTTTTGAATATATAGACAAAAAAATAATAATTAAACACTAAAATGTAACTTTGAAAATATAGAAAAAAAATAAAAAATTCAACAGATAAATTAAGGAGTAAAATTGAAAACAAAACGTCTTTCAAAACAAACAAAAGGACTTCTCACCAAATTATTTTTCTTAATGCCTGCAGAGGACCATCGGAGGATAAGATTCTATTGATCCTGCTCCTTATGGAAAGTTTTTTTTTTTTTCAAACACACAGATCTAATTCCTCTTTTTTTTTAAGTTGTTGATCTGTGTTGTTGTTGTATGATGAAACAAATTGCAACAGATAGTTGTAAATGAACCAAAAAAATTAAAAATTAAGCAGATAAGAATAATAAAAAAATTGAACAGATATAAATATATATACTGGATTATTTTTGAGAAAGAATTTCAACAAATAGAGAGAAAGAACAAGAGAGAGAGAAAGAAAGATTGCAACAGATCCTGATTTGGTGTATTTCAACAGATAATAAAATTGAACAGATAAAAATAACTTGAAGATTGTTACTAGTTTGTTGAACATATAAGAAATTTGGGATAGATATTTGAAGAGATAAGAGATTAAAATTGAATTGATAATAAAATCTAGTCAAAAAATTACACAGATAGAGAAAAAAATTGAACAGATAGTCAAATTTTTTGAATATATAGACAAAAAAAAAATTTTAAACCCTTAAATGTAAATTTGAACATATAGAAAAAAAATAAAAAATTCAACAAAAAAATTAAGGAGTAAAATTGAAAACAAAATGTCTTTCAAAACAAACAAAAGGATTTCTCACCAAATTATTTTACTCAATGCCTGCAGAGGACTATCAGAGGAGAAGACTCCATTGATCCTGCTCCTTATGGACAGTTTTTTTTTCAAGCACACAGATCTAATTCCTCCTCTTTGTTTTTTTTTTTTATTTTTAAGTTGTTGATTTGTGTTGTTGTTGTATGATGAAACAAATTACAACAGATAGTTGTAAATGAAACAAAAAAAAATTAAAAATTAAGCAGATAAAAATAATAAAAAAATTGAACAGATATATATATACTGGATTATTTTTGAGAAAGAATTTCAACAGATAGAGAGAAAGAACAAGAGTGAGAGAGAAAGAAAGATTGCAACAGATCCTAGTTTGGTGTTTTTCAACAGATAATAAAATTGAACAGATAAAAATAAATTGAAGATTGTGACTGGTTTGTTGAACAAATTAGAAATTTGGGATAGATATTTGAACATATATTAGATTAAAATTGAACTGATAATAAAATCTAGACAAAAAGTTGCACAGATAGAGAAAAAAATTGAACAGATAGTAAGAAATTTTGAATATATCGACAAAAAAATAATAATTAAACACTTAAATGTAAATTTGAACATATAGAAAAAAAATAAAAAATTCAACAGATGAATTAAGGAGTAAAATTGAAAACAAAATGTCTTTCAAAACAAACAAAAAGAATTCTCACCAAATTATTTTACTCAATGCCTGCAGAAGAAAATCGGAGGAGAAGACTCCATTAATCCTGCTCCTTTTGGAATGTTTTTTTTTTTCTTTCAACCACACAGATCTAATTCCTCCTCTTTTTTTTTTTTTTGTTTAAGTTGTTGATCTGTGTTGTTGTTGTATGATGAAACAAATTGCAACAGATAGTTGTGAATGAACAAAAAAAATTAAAAATTAAGCCGATAAAAATAATAAGAAAAACTTAACAGATATATATAATGGATTACTTTTGAGAAAGTATTTCAACAGATAGACAGAAAGAACAAGAGAGAGAAAGAAAGATTGCTACAGATCCTGATTTGGTGTATTTCAACAGATAATAAAATTGAACAGATAAAAATAATTTGAAGATTGTGACTGGTTTGTTGAACAGATAAGAAATTTTGGATAGATATTTGAACAGATAAGAGATTAAAATTTAACTGATAATAAAATCTAGACAAAAAGTTGCACAGATAGAGAAAAAAATTGAACAGATTGTTAAAAATTTTAAATATATAAACAAAACAAAAAAAATTAAACAGTTAAATGTAAATCTGAACATATAGAAAAAAAAAAATTCCACCGATAAATTAAGGAGTAAAATTGAAAACAAAACGTTTTTCAAAACAAACAAAAGGACTTCTCACCAAATTATTTTACTCAATGCCTGCAAAGGACCATCGGAGGAGAAGACTCCATTGATCCGGCTCCTTATGGAAAGTTTTTTTCTTTCAAGCACACAGATCTAATTCCTACTCTTTTTTTTTTTTTTTTTAAGTTTTCATCTGTGTTGTTGTTGTATGATGAAACAAATTGCAACAGATAGTTGTAAATGAAATAAAAAAAATTAAAAATTAAGCAGATAAAAATAATAAAACAACTGAATAGATATATATATACTAGATTATTTTTGAGAAAGAATTTCAACAGATAGACAGAAAGAACAAGAGAGAGAGAAAGAAAGATTGCAACAGATCCTGGTTTGGTGTATTTCAACAGATAATAAAATTGAACAGATAAAAATAATTTGAAAATTGTGACTGGTTTGTTGAACAGATTAGAAATTTGGGATAGATATTTGAACAGATAAGAAATTAAAATTGAACTGATAATAAAATCTAAATAAAAAGTTGCACAGACAGAGAAAAAAATAGAACTGCTAGTCAAAATTTTTGAATATATAGACCAAAAAAATAATAATTAAACACTTAAATGTAAATTTGAACATATAGAAAAAAAATAAAAAATTCAACAGATAAATTAAGGAGTAAAATTGAAAACAAAACGTCTTTCAAAACAAACAAAAGGACTTCCCACCAAATTATTTTACTCAATCCCTGCAGAGGACCATCGGAGGAGAAGACTCCATTGATCCTGCTCCTTATGGACAGTTTTTTTTTTTCAAGCATACCGATCTAATTCCTCCTCTTTTCCATTTATTTATTGTTTAAGTTGTTGATCTGTGTTGCTGTTGTATGATGAAACAAATTGAAACAGATAGTTGTAAATGAACCAAAAACAATTAAAAATTAAGCAGATAAAAATAATAAAAAAATTGAACATAGATATATATACTGGATTATTTTTGAGAAAGAATTTCAACAGATAGAGAGAAAGAACAAGAGAAAGAGAAAGAAAGATTGCAACAGATCCTGGTTTGGTGTATTTTAATAGATAATAAAATTGAATATATAAAAATAATTTGAAGAGTGTGACTGGTTTGTTGAACAGATAAGAAATTTGGGATAGATATTTGAAAAGATAAGAGATTAAAATTGAACTCAAAATAAAATCTTGACAAAAAGCTGCACAGATAGAGAAAAAAATTGAACAGATAGTCAAATTTTTTGAATATATAGTCAAAAAAATAATAATTAAACACTTAAATGTAAATTTGAACATATAGAAAAATAAAATAAAATATTCAAAAGATAAATTAAGGAGTATAATTGAAAACAAAACGTCTTTCAAAACAAACAAAAGGACTTCTTACCAAATTATTTTACTCAATGCCTGTAGAGGACCATCGGAGGAGAAAACTCCATTGATCCTGCTCCATATGGAAAGTTTTTTTTTCTAGCACACAGATCTAATTCCTCCTCTTTTTTTTTTTTTTTTAAGTTGTTGATCTGTGTTGCTGTTGTATAATGAAACAAATTGCAACAGATAGTTGTAAATGAACAAAAAAATAAATAAAAATTAAGCAGATAAAAATAATAAAGAAATTAAACAGATATATATATACACTGGATTATTTTTGAGAATGAATTTCAACAGATAGAGAGAAAGAACAAAAGAGAGAGAGAAAGAAAGATTGCAACAGATCCTGGTTTGGTGTATTTCAACAGATAATAAAATTGAACGGATATAAATAAATTGAAGATTGTGACTGGTTTGTTGAACAGATAAGAAATTTGGGATAGATATTTGAACAGATAAGAGATTAAAATTGAACTGATAATAAAATCTAGACAAAAAGTTGCATAAATAGAGAAAAAAATTTGAACAGATAGTCAAAATTTTAGAATATATAGACAAAAAAAAAAAATTAAACACTGAAATGTAAATTTGAACATATAGAAAAAAAATAAAAAATTCAACAGACAAATTAAGGAGTAAACTTGAAAACAAAACGTCTTTCAAAACAAACAAAAGGACTTCTCACCAAATTATTTTACTCAATGCCTGCAGATGACCATCGGAGGAGAAGACTCCATTGATCCTGCTTCTTATTGAAAGTTTTTTTTTTAAGCACATAGATCTAATTCCTCCTCTTTTTTTTTTTTTTTTTTTTTTTTTTTTAAGTTGTTGATCTGTGTTGTTGTTGTATGATGAAACAAATTGCAACAAATAGTTATAAATGAACCAAAAAAAATTAAAAATTAAGCAGATATAAATAATAAAAAAAAATTGAACCGATATATATATACTGGATTATTTTTGAGAATGAATTTCAATAGATAGAGAGAAAGAACAAGAGAGAGAGAAAGAAAAGATTGCAACAAATCCTGGTTTGGTGTATTTTAACAGATAATAAAATTGAACAGATAAAAATAAATTGAAGATTGTGACTGGTTTGTTGAATAGATAAGAAATTTGGGATAGATATTTGAACAGATAAGAGATTAAAATCGAACTGATAATAAAATCTAGACAAAAAGTTACACCGATAGAGAAAAAAATGGAACAGATAGTCAAAATTTTTGAATATATAGACAAAAAAATAATAATTAAACAGTTAAATGTAAATTTGAACATATAGAAAAAAAAATTCAACAGATAAATTAAGGAGTAAAATTGAAAACAAAACGTCTTTCAAAACAAACAAAAGGACTTGTCACCAAATTATTTTACTCAATGCCTGCAGAGGACCATCGGAGGAGAAGACTCCATTGATCCTGCTCCATATGGAAGTTTTTTTTTTTCTAGCACACAGATCTAATTCCTCCTCTCTTTTTTTTTTTTAAAGTTGTTGATTTGTGTTGCTGTTGTATGATGGAACAAATTGCAACAGATAGTTGTAAAGGAACAAACAAAAATTAAAAATTAAGCAGATAAAAATAATAAAAAAATTGAAAAGATATATATATATATATACATTGGATTATTTTTGAGAATGAATTTCAACAGATAGAGAGAAAGAACAAGAGAGAGAGAGAAAGAAAGATTGCAACAGATCCTGGTTTGGTGTATTTCAACAGATAACAAAATTGAACGGATATAAATAAATTGAAGATTGTGACTAGTTTGTTGAACAAATAAGAAATTTGGGATAGATATTTGAACAGATAAGAGATTAAAATTGAACTGATAATAAAATCTAGACAAAAAGTTGCACATATAGAGAAAAAAATTGAACAGATAGTCAAAATTTTTGAATATATAGACAAAAAAATAATAATTAAACACTTAAATGTAAATTTGAACATATAGAAAAAAAAAAATTTCAACAGACAAATTAAGGAGTAAAATTGAAAACAAAACGTCTTCCAAAACAAATAAAAGGACTTGTCACCAAATTATTTTACTCAATGCCTGCAGAGGACCATCGGAGGAGAAGACTCCATTGATCCTGCTTCTTATGGAAAGTTTTTTTTTTTCAAGCACACAGATCTAATTCCTCCTCTCTTTTTTTTTCTTTTTTTTTTTAAGTTGTTGATCTTTGTTGTTGTTGTATGATGAAACAAATTGCAACAGATAGTTGTAAATGGTCCAAAAAAAATTAAAAATTAAGCAGATAAAAATAATAAAAAAACTGAACCGATATATATACTGGATTATTTTTTAGAAAGAATTTCAACAGACAGAGAGAAAGAACAAGAGAGAGAGAAAGAAAGATTGCAATAGATCCTGGTTTGGTGTATTTCAACTGATAATAAAATTGAACAGATAAAAATAATTTCAAGATTGTGACTGGTTTGTTGAACAGATAAGAAATTTGGGATAGATATTTGAACGGATAAGAGATTAAAATTGAACTGATAATAAAATCTAGATAAAAAGTTGCACAGATAGAGAAAAAATTTAACAGATAGTCAAATTTTTTGAATATATAGACCCAAAAAAAAATTAAACACTTAAATGTAAATTTCAACATATAGAAAAAGAATAAAAAATTCAACAGATAAATTAAGGTGTCACGACCCCATTCCGTCCCTAGTAGAATGGTGCTGTGATGGCCAGTAATCCGAGATTACCGAAGGCCAACTTTCAAAATTCACACACAATCAGAGTATAATATATGGGGCTTACAAGTACGGAAGCAATATATATAAATCTAAGTAGTCCATAAGAGTGGTGCATAAGTCAAATGAAATGGCATACATCTTTACATAGCTTCACAACTTGAATACAATAAAGTAAAATACACATTACATCTTGATAAAAGGCTTCTCAAGCCGACATAGACCATCGGCGGGGGCTATCCATTCATAGACTGTCGATAGCAGATTAGACAAATCCACCCATTCATAGACCGTCAGTGGGGGCTATCCGGTCATAGACCGTCGATAGTAGATTAGACAAATCCACCCGTTCATAGACCGTCGGTGGGGGCTATCCGTTCATAGACCGTCGATAGCAGAGATCTCCCAAACATAATGCTACATGGGCTTAGAGTCCCCTAGCATGGAAGGACTTTTAAAGAATGTCATCCAAAACAAAGCTAATTACTTGATACACGAACTTATACTTGATACACAAAATATGGGTAATCATTCATGCTTAACAAATACTTTCAAAACAAAGCAAAGCAAAGCCTTTATCAAAACGTATAACATAGCTTTATTAAAAATACCACTCACATAGTTCTTGGGACGTCAGGGTTGAAGCAAGGTTCCAAGTCCTACAAACACATGGCAAGGCCTATTGAATGCACTCTTAAAAACAAGCTTTACATGAATGCAAATGATCTAGGGAAAACATGCTGGTAAACATCTAGGGAAAACATGCTGGGAAACATCTAAGGAAAACATGCTGGTAAACATCTAGGGAAAACATGCTGGGTACTAACCAGGTCCTGGAATGGATGCACAGAGATGATCTAGGCTAAAATGACCTAGCTGGGTGAACTCAGGAGGTCTTGGCCGAGGTGTGGTTACCTAGGCTTCGGTGTGCAGCTGCCTGCTGAGGTGTTACAAGATGTCGGCAATGGTGTACCATGGTCGGCCTAGATGATGAACATCTCGGCCTAGGTGATGTAGTGGTTAGCCTAGGTGTGCATGCAAGATAGACTAAGGTGCAAGTGATCATGCAAGGTAGGCCAAGGTGATATACGATGGTTGGCCTAGGTGTGTGATCTAGGCAAGAGTGGTCTCGGTGATCACACCTAGGGAAATGAAGTCTGAAAATCTGGGTTTTCTCCTTGAAGAACATGAAGAACATGAATGAGATGAATACTAAAATCATAACTCTTTTATTCAAAATCTGGGTTTTTCATGCAATGAGTTCGAAAACATGGACCTGGGTACCCATACTTGAAGATCATATGAAAACAAACATGAAAACATGGATCTTGGCATGAGCTTTCGGATCAAAACATGACTTTTCTTGAAGAACACATGAATACTATTTTCTCTTTCTAAAATCGAACTTCAAAGCAATGCATGGCTTACAAATCATATTCAATCATGCAATGCAATAACATGATCATAAAGAACAACATGAGCAGATCAAGAATCTAACCTTAGAACACGGATCTGACGGTCTCTAGGGATCAAGCTTGGAAATCTACTCTCCCACAAGAACTCCTCTTCCTCTCCTGGAGCTTCTCTCTCATCTTCAAAAACAAGGATATAACAAATGATAGGTTTCTCTCTCTGCCGGCTGATTTAACACTCAGCTCGGACACGTGGCAACGGCTGGTTGGTTCTCCTAAAAAAAGTGATAGATTGACAAGACATGTGTAAGACAAAGCGTATCTAACAAGTTTCATGGCAAGGCACTCCGGCAAGTAATGATCTCGGCTAAGGACATAGGCTTCGGCAAGTAAGGTCTTAATGATCTCGGCTAGGAAGGATAACACTTGACCTAGCTGTGCCACACCTCGGCCTAGATGTGCCACACCTCGGTCTAGGTCATTCCAGTCCAGGAACAAGATCACTAAGTGTAAGGATCAAAGATCTAGGATGCCTAGGTGATAACATCTCGGCCTAGATGATGCATATCTCGGCCTAGGTGATGCACACCTCGGCCTAGATGATGACATCTCGGCCAATATGCCTAGGTGATGGTGGAGGTCAACCAAAGTGGTTCCAAGATGGTCCAAGGTGTAAGAGGTTCAAAGGTGTGACCTAGGCCTGAGATGACTTAGGCTTAACATGACCTAGGCTTGGCATGACCTAGGCTTAACATGACCTAGGCTTGGCATGACCTAGGCTTAACATGACTTAGGCTTAACATGACCTAGGCTTAACATGACCTAGGCTTGGCATCAGGGAAGGAACAAAGCATGCATACAACACTTAGGCAAAACATGATAGCATTAAGACAAGACAAGAACCTTTACCTAGGCAAAACAAGTCTAAGTCTACAAATGCAAGCTTAACAAGACAAAATCATGAACATGACTAAGACATGAATGTGGGTTATTACATCCTTCCCCCCTTAAAGAAGTTTGGTCCCCAAACTTAACTTACCATGCTCCCCAAAACAACTCTGAATGTCGAATTCTCATCTCTTCTTATCATCTCTAGCCTTTACCTTGGGACAATCCTTAATACGATGACCCATCTCACCGCATTCAAAACATGCTCTAGATGCTCGATGGCAAACCCCAAGATGTCGCCTCCCGCAACTTGTACATGTCAGCCTGGTGCCACCTTCCTGGTTCGTATTGTTGGAACTGTCCACATTTGTCTTCTTCTTGGCATCATGTTGGTCTTGGTGATTGTCATAGGTCTGCCTCTTTTTCTGATTCTCCCCCAAACTCTGACTTCTGTTCAAGTTAGCTTCTGTAAGGATGGCTTTATCTAACACTCCAGCATACGTCGGCATGTTGAGCAAATTGACCAGGTCTTGAATTGATCCACGAAGCCCACTTTCAAACTTTCTAGCCTTCCTATATTCATCGTTGACCATGTGAGGTGCATACCTTGCCTACTCGGTGAAAGCACGATCATATTCAGCCACTGTTTTGCTACCCTATGTCAACATCTGGAATTCTGTGGTCTTGCGATCTCGGACACTGAGGGGAAAGTGTTTGTCATAAAACAACTCCAAAAATCTGGCCCAAGTCAAGTCTGGATTACCTTCTCGGATCATCATCCTCCACCTACGAGCGTCGTCTTCCAATGTGAATGCTGCCAATGACACTTTCTGGGTGTCGGTGCTGGGAAAAACCTCGAACAACTTTTCCATCACAAGAACCCATGCTTCTGCTTTCATCGGCTCTATACCTCCATGAAACTTCGGCGGTTTCATCTTCTTGAATTCTTTGATCAATGTTACCGTGCCATCCCCATATAAAGCTGGCTGTGGCTGCACTTGCGGTACTTGAGGAGGTGGAGGTGGTACTGCTTGTCGGCCATCCGTCTGCTCGGTCTGAGTGGAGGTGGTTCTGGTGTTCTGCTGCCTTGCTTGCCTTAACTCATGGGCCAAACCTTCGACCAATCTTTCTAATCTGTCTATTCTGTCCTCGGAATGATCTCGGCCAAGTGGAGGTCTGCCCCTTCTCATGATGCTAAAGGTATGCAAAATGTGACTCTTAAAACAAAGTGAGCAAATAAACATGTATGCAAGTAGTAATGATCATGCCGAGATGATGCACACCTTGTCAAGTAGCAAGCAACATGATGCAATCCTAACATCTTTCTAAGGGAAATCCTATGCTCTTTAGGACTCAAGGTGTGTGAATAACATACTATAAAGAACTTGTGCTCTGATACCATTTTGTCACGACCCCATTCCGCCCCTAGTAGAATGGTGCTGTGATGGCCAGTAATCCGAGATTACCGAAGGCCAACTTTCAAAATTCACACACAATCAGAGTATAATATATGGGGCTTACAAGTGCGGAAGCAATATATATAAATCTAAGTAGTCCATAAGAGCGGTGCATAAGTCAAATAAAATGGCATACATCTTTACATAGCTTCACAACTTGAATACAATAAAGTAAAATACACATTACATCTTGATGAAAGGCTTCTCAAGCCGACATGTTCAAAATACATAAGTCATCAAGATTGCCAACATAACATGCATCCAAAACATCTTGCAAAATAACACATCTCAGCGTCACTGCCTTCTTGCTTGTTACCTACATCTATATATGGAGAGGGTGAGCTTGGATACTCAGTGAATGGTATAAGTAATAAAAGGGTTAAATGAATGATGCCCGAGGTCCTTGTCAAAACAATACATATATCATAACTTGTACAAAACAAAGCATGGGATAAATCAAGTTCATCAATCAAATCTTTCAAAGCTTCTTGGATGTTAAAACATCAACATGTACTTGGGGTGATGATATTCGGGACAAAACAAATCCACACGTTCATAGACCGTCGGTGGGGGCCATCCGTTCATAGACCATCGATGGAAAATCCACCCGTTCATAGACCGTCGGTGGGGGTTATCCGTTCATAGACCGTCGATAGCAGATTAGACAAATCCACCCGTTCATAGACCGTCGGTGGGGGCTATCCGTTCATAGACCGTCGATGGCAGATTAGACAAATCCACCCGTTCATAGACCGTCGGTGGGGGCTATCCGTTCATAGACCGTCGATAGCAGAGATCTCCCAAACATAATGCTACATGGGCTTAGAGTCCCCTAGCATGGAAGGACTTTCTAAGAATGTCATCCAAAACAAAGCTAATTACTTGATACACGAACTTATACTTGATACACAAAATAGGGGTAATTATTCATGCTTAACAAATACTTTCAAAACAAAGCAAAGCAAAGCCTTTATCAAAACGTATAACATAGCTTTATTAAAAATACCACTCACATAGTTCTTGGGACGTCGGGGTTGAAGCAAGGTTCCAAGTCCTACAAACACATGGCAAAGCCCATTGAATGCACTCTTAAAAACAAGCTTTACATGAATGCAAATGATCTAGGGAAAACATGCTGGTAAACATCTAGGGAAAACATGCTGGGAAACATCTAGGGAAAACATGCTGGTAAACATCTAGGGAAAACATGATGGGTACTAACCAGGTCCTGGAATGGATGCACAGAGATGATCTAGGCTAAAATGACCTAGCTGGGTGAACTCAGGAGGTCTTGGCCGAGGTCCCACACCTCTTGGGCTTCGGTGTGCAGCTGCCTGCCGAGGTGTTACAAGATGCCGGCAATGGTGTACCATGGTCGGCCTAGATGATGAACATCTCGGCCTAGGTGATGTATTGGTTAGCCTAGGTGTGCATGCAAGATAGACTAAGGCGCAAGTGATCATGCAAGGTAGGCCAAGGTGAGATACGATGCTTGGCCTAGGTGTGTGATCTAGGCAAGAGTGGTCTCGGTGATCACACCTAGGGAAATGAAGTCTGGAAATCTGGGTTTCCTCCTTGAAGAACATGAATGAGATGAATGCTAAAATCATAACTCTTTTATTCAAAATCTGGGTTTTTCATGCAATGAGTTCGAAAACATGGACCTGGGTACCCATACTTGAAGATCATATGAAAACAAACATGAAAACATGGATCTTGGCATGAGCTTTCGGATCAAAACATGACTTTTCTTGAAGAACACATGAATACTATTTTCTCTTTCTAAAACCGAACTTCAAAGCAATGCATGGCTTACAAATCATATTCAATCATGCAATGCAATAACATGATCATAAAGAACAACATGAGCATATCAAGAATCTAACCTTAGAACATGGATCTGACGGTTCGATCTCTAGGGATCAAGCTTGGAAATCTACTCTCCCACAAGAACTCCTCTTCCTCTCCTAGAGCTTCTCTCTCCTCTTCAAAAACAAGGATATAACAAATGATAGGTTTCTTTCTCTGTCGGCTGATTTAACACTCAGCTCGGACACGTGGCAACGACTGGTTGGTTCTCCTCAAAAAGGTGATAGATTGACAAGACATGTGTAAGAAAAAGCGTATCTAATAAGTTTCACGGCAAGGCACTCCGGCAAGTAATGATCTCGGCTAAGGACATAGGCTTCGGCAAGTAAGTTCTTAATGATCTCGGCTAGGAAGGATAACACTTGACCTAGCTGTGCCACACCTCGGCCTAGATGTGCCACACCTCGGTCTAGGTCATTCCAGTCCAGGAACAAGATCACTAAGTGCAAGGATCAAAGATCTAGGATGCCTAGGTGATAACATCTCGGCCTAGATGATGCATATCTTGGCCTAGGTGATGCACACCTCGGCCTAGATGATGACATCTCGGCCAATATACCTAGGTGATGGTGGAGGTCAACCAAAGTGGTTCCAAGATGGTCCAAGGTGTAAGAGGTTTAAAGGTGTGACCTAGGCTTGAGATGACCTAGGCTTAACATGACCTAGGCTTGGCATGACCTAGGCTTAACATGACCTAGGCTTGGCATGACCTAGGCTTGGCATGACCTAGGCTTAACATGACCTAGGCTTGGCATCAAGGAAGGAACAAAGCATGCATACAACACTTAGGCAAAACATGATAGCATTAAGACAAGACAAGAACCTTTACCTAGGCAAAACAAGTCTAAGTCTACAAATGCAAGCTTAACAAGACAAAATCATGAACATGACTAAGACATGAATGTGGGTTATTACATAAGGAGTAAAATTGAAAACAAAACGTCTTTTAAAATAAACAAAAGGACTTCTCACTAAATTATTTTACTCAATGCCTGCAGAGGACCATCGGAGGAGAGGACTCCATTGATCCTACTCCATATGGAAAGTTTTTTTTTTTTTTTCTAGCACACAGATCTAATTCCTCCTCTTTTTATTTTCATTTTTTTTTTTAAGTTGTTGATCTGTGTTGCTGTTGTACGATGAAACAAATTGCAACAGATAGTTGTAAATGAACAAAAAAAATTAAAAATTAAGTAGATAAAAATAATAAAAAAATTGAACCGATATATATATACTGGATTATTTTTGAGAATGAATTTCAATAGATAGAGAGAAAGAACAAGAGAGAGAGAAAGAAAAGATTGCAACAAATCCTGGTTTGGTGTATTTTAACAGATAATAAAATTGAACAGATAAAAATAAATTGAAGATTGTGACTGGTTTGTTGAATAGATAAGAAATTTGGGATAGATATTTGAACAGATAAGAGATTAAAATCGAACTGATAATAAAATCTAGACAAAAAGTTACACCGATAGAGAAAAAAATGGAACAGATAGTCAAAATTTTTGAATATATAGACAAAAAAATAATAATTAAACAGTTAAATGTAAATTTGAACATATAGAAAAAAAAATTCAACAGATAAATTAAGGAGTAAAATTGAAAACAAAACGTCTTTCAAAACAAACAAAAGGACTTCTCACCAAATTATTTAATCAATTCCTGCAGAGGACCATCGGAGGAGAAGACTCCATTGATCCTGCTTCATATGGAAAGTTTTTTTTTTCTAGCACACAGATCTAATTCCTCCTCTTTTTTCTTTTTTTTTTAAGTTGTTGATCTGTGTTGCTGTTGTTTGATGGAACAAATTGCAACAGATAGTTGTAAATGAACAAAAAAAATTAAAAATTAAGCAGATAAAAATAATAAAAAAATTGAAAAGATATATATATATATATACACTGGATTATTTTAGAGAATGAATTTCAATAGATAGAGAGAAAGAACAAGAGAGAGAGAGAGAAAGAGAAAGATTGCAACAGATCCTGGTTTGGTGTATTTCAACAGATAATAAAATTGAACGGATATAAATAAATTGAAGATTGTGACTGGTTTGTTGAACAGATAAGAAATTTGGGATAGATATTTGAACAGATAAGAGATTAAAATTGAACTGATAATGAAATATAGACAAAAAGTTGCATAAATAGAGAAAAAAATTGAACAAATAGTCAAAATTTTTGACTATATAGACAAAAAAATAATAATTAAACACTTAAATGTAAATTTGAACATATAGAAAAAAAATAAAAAATTCAACAGACAAATTAAGTAGTAAAATTGAAAACAAAACGTCTTTCAAAACAAACAAAAGGACTTCTCACCAAATTATTTTACTCAATGCCTGCAGAGGACCATCGGAGGAGAAGACTCCATTCATCCTGCTCCTTATGGACAGTTTTTTTTTTTCAAGCACACAGATCTAATTCCTCCTCCTTTCCATTTATTTTTTTTAAGTTGTTGATCTGTGTTGTTGTTGTACGATGAAACAAATTGAAACAGATAGTTGCAAATGAATCAAAAAAAAATTAAAAATTAAGTAGATAAAAATAATAAAAAAATCGAACAGATATATATATACTGGATTATTTTTTAGAAATAATTTCAACAGATAGAGAGAAAGAACAAGAGAAAGAAAGAAAGATTGCAACAGATCCTGGTTTGGCTTATTTTAATAGATTATAAAATTGAACAGATAAAAATAAATTAAAGATTGTGACTGGTTTGTTGAACAGATAAGAAATTTGGGATAGATATTTGAACAGATAAGAGATTAAAATTGAACTGATAATAAAATCTAGACAAAAAGCAGCACAGATAGAGAAAAAAATTGAACAGGTAGTCAAAATTTTTGAATATATAGTCAAAAAAATAAAATTAAACACTTAAATGTAAATTTGAACATATAGAAAAATAAAATAAAATATTCAACAGATAAATTAAGGAGTAAAATTGAAAACTAAACGTCTTTCAAAACAAACAAAAAGACTTCTCACCAAATTATTTTACTCAATCCCTGCAGAAGACCATCGGAGGAGAAGACTCCATTAATCCTGCTCCATATGGAAAGTTTTTTTTTTCTAGCACACAGATCTAATTCCTTCTCTTTTCCTTTTTTTTTTTAAAGTTGTTGATCTGTGTTGCTGTTGTATGATGAAACAACTTGCAACAGATAGTCGTAAATGAACAAAAAAAAATTAAAAATTCAGTAGAAAAAAATAATAAAAAAAATCGAACAGATATATATATACTGGATTATTTTTGAGAAAGAATTTCAACAGATAGAGAGAAAGAACAAGAGAGAGAGAAAGAAAGATTGCAACAGATCCTGGTTTGGTGTATTTCAACAGATAATAAAATTGAACGGATAAAAATAAATTTTAGATTGTGACTGGTTTGTTGAATAGATAAGAAATTTGGGATAGATATTTGAATAGATAAGAGATTAAAATTGAACTGATGATAAAATCTAGACAAAAAGTTGCATAGATAGAGAAAAAAATGGAACAGATAGTCAAAATTTTTTAATATATAGACAAAAAAAAATTTAAACACTTAAATGTAAATTTGAACATATAGAAAAAAAAATAAAAAATTCAACAGATAAATTAAGGAGTAAAATTGAAAACAAAATGTCTTTCAAAACAAACAAAAGGACTTCTCACCAAATTATTTAATCAATGCCTGCAGAGGACCATCGGAGGAGAAGACTCCATTGATCCTGCTCCATATGGAAAGTTTTTTTTTTCTACAACACAGATCTAATTCCTCCTTTTTTTTTTTTTAAGTTGTTGATCTGTGTTACTGTTGTTTGATGGAACAAATTGCAACAGATAGTTGTAAATGAACAAAAAAAATTAAAAATTAAGTAGATAAAAATAATAATAAAATTGAAAAGATATATATATATACACTGGATTATTTTAGAGAATGAATTTCAACAGATAGAGAGAAAGAACAAGAGAGAGAGAAAGATAGCAACAGATCCTGGTTTGGTGTATTTCAACAGATAATAAAATTGAACGGATATAAATAAATTGAAGATTGTGACTGGTTTGTTGAACAGATAAGAAATTTGGGATAGATATTTGAACAGATAAGAGATTAAAATTGAACTGATAATGAAATATAGACAAAAAGTTGCACAAATAGAGAAAAAAATTGAACAGATAGTCAAAATTTTTGAATATATAGACAAAAAAAAAATAATTAAACACTTAAATGTAAATTTGAACATATAGAAAAAAAATAAAAAATTCAACAGACAAATTAAGTAGTAAAATTGAAAACAAAACGTCTTTCAAAACAAACAAAAGGACTTCTCACCAAATTATTTTACTCAATGCCTGCATAGGACCATCGGAGGAGAAGACACCATTCATCCTGCTCCTGATGGACAGTTTTTTTTTTCAAGCACACAGATCTAATTCCTCCTCCTTTCCATTTATTTTTTTTAAGTTGTTGATCTGTGTTGTGGTTGTATGATGAAACAAATTGAAACAGATAGTTGTAAATGAACCAAAAAAAATTAAAAATTAAGTAGATAAAATAATAAAAAAATCGAACAGATATATATATACTGGATTATTTTTTAGAAATAATTTCAACAGATAGAGAGAAAGAACAAGAGAAAGAAAGAAAGATTGCAACAGATCCTGGTTTGGCTTATTTTAATAGATTATAAAATTGAACAGATAAAAAGAAATTAAAGATTGTGACTGGTTTGTTGAACAGATAAGAAATTTGGGATAGATATTTGAACAGATAAGAGATTAAAATTGAACTGATAATAAAATCTAGACAAAAAGCAGCACAGATAGAGAAAAAAATTGAACAGGTAGTCAAAATTTTTGAATATATAGTCAAAAAAATAAAATTAAACACTTAAATGTAAATTTGAACATATAGAAAAATAAAATAAAATATTCAACAGATAAATTAAGGAGTAAAATTGAAAACAAAACGTCTTTCAAAACAAACAAAAAAGACTTCTCACCAAATTATTTTACTCAATGCCTGCAGAAGACCATCGGAGGAGAAGACTCCATTAATCCTGCTCCATATGGAAAGTTTTTTTTTTCTAGCACACAGATCTAATTCCTTCTCTTTTCCCTTTTTTTTTTTTTTTAAGTTGTTGATCTGTGTTGCTGTTGTATGATGAAACAACTTTAAACAGATAGTTGTAAATGAACAAAAAAAATTAAAAATTAAGCAGATAAAAATAATAAAAAAAATTGAACAGATATATATATTGGATTATTTTTGAGAAAGAATTTCAACAGATAGAGAGAAAGAACAAGAGAGAGAGAGAAAGATTGCAACAGATCCTGGTTTGGTGTATTTCAACAGATAATAAAATTGAACGGACAAAAATAAATTTTAGATTGTGACTGGTTTGTTGAATAGATAAGAAATTTGGGATAGATATTTGAACAGATAAGAGATTAAAATTGAACTGATGATAAAATCTAGACAAAAAGTTGCACAGATAGAGAAAAAAATGGAACAGATAGTCAAAATTTTTTAATATATAGACAAAAAAAAATTTAAACACTTAAATGTAAATTTGAACATATAGAAAAAAAATTAAAAATTCAACAGATAAATTAAGGAGTAAAATTGAAAATAAAACGTCTTTCAAAACAAACAAAAGGACTTCTCACCAAATTATTTAATCAATGCCTGCAGAGGACCATCGGAGGAGAAGACTCCATTGATCATGCTCCATATGGAAAGTTTTTTTTTCTACCACACAGATCTAATTCCTCCTTTTTTTTTTTTTTTAAAGTTGTTGAGCTGTGTTGCTGTTGTTTGATGGAACAAATTGCAACAGATAGTTGTAAATGAACAAAAAAAATTCAAAATTAAGCAGATAAAAATAATAAAAAAATTGAAAAGATATATATATACACTGGATTATTTTAGAGAATGAATTTCAACAGATAGAGAGAAAGAACAAGAGAGAGAGAGAGAGAAAGAAAGATTGCAACAGATCCTGGTTTGGTGTATTTCAACAGATAATAAAATTGAACTGATATAAATAAATTGAAGATTGTGACTGGTTTGTTGAACAGATAAGAAATTTGGGATAGATATTTGAACAGATAAAATATTAAAATTGAACTCATAATGAAATATAGACAAAAAGTTGCACAAATAGAGAAAAAAATTGAACATATAGTCAAAATTTTTGAATATATAGAAAAAAAAAATAGTGAAACACTTAAATGTAAATTTGAACATATAGAAAAAAAAATAAAAAATTCAACAGACAAATTAAGGAGTAAAATTGAAAACAAAACGTCTTTCAAAACAAACAAAAAGACTTCTCACCAAATTATTTTACTCAATGCCTGCAGAGGACCATCGGATGAGAAGACTCCATTGATCCTGCTCCTTATGGACAATTTTTTTTTTCAAGCACACAGATCTAATTCCTCCTCCTTTCCATTTATTTTTTTTTAAGTTGTTCATCTGTGTTGTTGTTGTATGATGAAACAAATTGAAACAGATAGTTGTAATTGAACCAAAAAAAATTAAAAATTAATAGATAAAAATAATAAAAAAATCGAACAGATATATATATACTGGATTATTTTTGAGAAAGAATTTCAACAGATAGAGAGAAAGAACAAGAGAAAGAAAGAAAGATTGCAACAGATCCTGGTTTGGCTTATTTTAATAGATTATAAAATTGAACAGATAAAAATAAATTAAAGATTGTGACTGGTTTGTTGAACAGATAAGAAATTTGGGATAGATATTTGAACAGATAAGAGATTAAAATTGAACTGATAATAAAATCTAGACAAAAAGCAGCACAGATAGAGAAAAAAATTGAACAGGTAGTCAAAATTTTTGAATATATAGTCAAAAAAATAAAATTACACACTTAAATGTAAATTTAAACATATAGAAAAAAAAAATAAAATATTCAACAGATAAATTAAGGAGTAAAATTGAAAACAAAACGTCATTCAAAACAAACAAAAAGACTTCTCACCAAATTATTTTACTCAATGCCTGCAGAAGACCATTGGAGGATAAGACACCATTAATCCTGCTCCATATGGAAAGTTTTTTTTTTCTAGCACACAGATCTAATTCCTTCTCTTTTCCTTTTTTTTTTTTTTAAGTTGTTGATCTGTGTTGCTGTTGTTTGATGGAACAAATTGCAACAGATAGTTGTAAATGAACAAAAAAAATTAAAAATTAAGTAGATAAAAATAATAAAAAAATTGAAAAGATATATATATACACTGGATTATTTTAGAGAATGAATTTCAACAGATAGAGAGAAAGAACAAGAGAGAGAGAGAGAGAGAGAGAGAGAGAGAGAGAGAGAGAGAGAAAGATTGCAACAGATCCTGGTTTGGTGCATTTCAACAGATAATAAAATTGATCGGATATAAATAAATTGAAGATTGTGACTGGTTTGTTGAACAGATAAGAAATTTGGGATAGATATTTGAACAGATAAGAGATTAAAATTGAACTGATAATGAAATATAGACAAAAAGTTGCACAAATAGAGAAAAAAATTGAACAGATAGTCAAAATTTTTGAATATATAGACAAAAAAATAATAATTAAACACTTAAATGTAAATTTGAACATATAGAAAAAAAATTAAAAATTCAACAGACAAATTAAAGAGTAAAATTGAAAACAAAACGTCTTTCAAAACAAACAAAAGGACTTCTCATCAAATTATTTTACTCAATGCCTGCAGAGGACCATCGGAGGAGAAGACTCCATTGATCATGCTCTTTATGGACAGTTTTTTTTTTCAAGCACACAGAGCTAATTCCTCCTCCTTTCCATTTATTTTTTTTTAAGTTGTTGATCTGTGTTGTTGTTGTATGATGAAACAAATTGAAACAGATAGTTGTAAATGAACCAAAAAAAATTAAAAATTAATAGATAAAAATAATAAAAAAATCGAACAGATATATATATATACTGGATTATTTTTTAGAAAGAATTTCAACAGATAGAGAGAAAGAACAAGAGAAAGAAAGAAAGATTGCAACAGATCCTGGTTTGGCTTATTTTAATAGATTATAAAATGGAACAGATAAAAATAAATTAAAGATTGTGACTGGTTTGTTGAACAGATAAGAAATTTGGGATAGATATTTGAACAGATAAGAGATTAAAATTGAACTGATAATAAAATCTAGACAAAAAGCAGCACAGATAGAGAAAAAAATTGAACAGGTAGTCAAAATTTTTGAATATATAGTCAAAAAAATAAAATTAAACACTTAAATGTAAATTTAAACATATAGAAAAATAAAATAAAATATTCAACAGATAAATTAAGGAGTAAAATTGAAAATAAAACGTCATTCAAAACAAACAAAAAGACTTCTCACCAAATTATTTTACTCAATGCCTGCAGAAGACCATTGGAGGATAAGACACCATTAATCCTGCTCCATATGGAAAGTTTTTTTTTTCTAGCACACAGATCTAATTCCTTCTCTTTTCCTTTTTTTTTTTTTTAAGTTGTTGATCTGTGTTGCTGTTGTTTGATGGAACAAATTGCAACAGATAGTTGTAAATGAACAAAAAAAATTAAAAATTAAGCAGATAAAAATAATAAAAAAATTGAAAAGATATATATATATATACACTGGATTATTTTAGAGAATGAATTTCAACAGATAGAGAGAAAGAACAAGAGAGAGAGAGAGAGAGAGAGAGAGAGAGAGAAAGATTGCAACAGATCCTGGTTTGGTGTATTTCAACAGATAATAAAATTGATCGAATATAAATAAATTGAAGATTGTGACTGGTTTGTTGAACAGATAAGAAATTTGGGATAGATATTTGAACAGATAAGAGATTAAAATTGAACTGATAATGAAATATAGACAAAAAGTTGCACAAATAGAGAAAAAAATGGAACAGATAGTCAAAATTTTTGAATATATAGACAAAAAAAAATAATTAAACACTTAAATGTAAATTTGAACATATAGAAAAAAAATAAAAAATTCAACAGACAAATTAAAGAATAAAATTGAAAACAAAACGTCTTTCAAAACAAACAAAAGGACTTCTCACCAAATTATTTTACTCAATGCCTGCAGAGGACCATCGGAGGAGAAGACTCCATTGATCCTGCTCCTTATGGACAGTTTTTTTTTTCAAGCACACAGATCTAATTCCTCCTCCTTTCCATTTATTTTTTTTAAGTTGTTGATCTGTGTTGTTGTTGTACGATGAAACAAATTGAAACAGATAGTTGTAAATGAACAAAAAAAAATTAAAAATTAAGTAGATAAAAATAATAAAAAAATCGAACAGATATATATATTGGATTATTTTTGAGAAAGAATTTCAACAGATAGAGAGAAAGAACAAGAGAAAGAAAGAAAGATTGCAACAGATCCTGGTTTGGCTTATTTTAATAGATTATAAAATTGAACAGATAAAAATAAATTAAAGATTGTGACTGGTTTGTTGAACAGATAAGAAATTTGGGATAGATATTTGAACAGATAAGAGATTAAAATTGAACTGATAATAAAATCTAGACAAAAAGCAGCACAGATAGAGAAAAAAATTGAACAGGTAGTCAAAATTTTTGAATATATAGTCAAAAAAATAAAATTAAACACTTAAATGTAAATTTAAACATATAGAAAAATAAAATAAAATATTCAACAGATAAATTAAGGAGTAAAATTGAAAACAAAAACGTCATTCAAAACAAACAAAAAGACTTCTCACCAAATTATTTTACTCAATGCCTGCAGAAGACCATCGGAGGAGAAGACTCCATTAATCCTGCTCCATATGTAAAGTTTTTTTTTCCTAGCACACAGATCTAATTCCTTCTCTTTTCCTTTTTTTTTTTTTTTTTACGTTGTTGATCTGTGTTGCCGTTGTATGATGAAACAACTTGCAACAGATAGTTGTAAATGAACAAAAAAAATTAAAAATTAAGCTGATAAAAATAACAAAAAAAATCGAACAGATATATATATACTGGATTATTTTTGAGAAAGAATTTCAACAGATAGAGAGAAAGAACAAGAGAGAGAGAAAGAAAGATTGCAACAGATCCTGGTTTGGTGTATTTCAACAGATAATAAAATTGAACGGATAAAAATAAATTTTAGATTGTGACTGGTTTGTTGAATAGATAAGAAATTTGGGATAGATATTTGAACAGATAAGTGATTAAAATTGAATTGATGATAAAATCTCGACAAAAAGTTGCACAGATAGAGAAAAAAATGGAACAGATAGTCAAAATTTTTTAATATATAGACAAAAAAAAATTTAAACACTTAAATGTAAATTTGAACATATAGAAAAAAAAATAAAAACTTCAACAGATAAATTAAGGAGTAAAATTGAAAACAAAATGTCTTTCAAAACAAACAAAAGGACTTCTCACCAAATTATTTAATCAATGCCTGCAGAGGACCATCGGAGGAGAAGACTCCATTGATCCTGCTCCATATGGAAAGTTTTTTTTTCTACCACACAGATCTAATTCCTCCTCTTTTTTTTTTCTTTTTTTTTTTTTAAGTTGTTGATCTGTGTTGCTGTTGTTTGATGGAACAAATTGCAATAGATAGTTGTAAATGAACAAAAAAAATTAAAAATTAAGTAGATAAAAATAATAAAAAAATTGAAAAGATATATATATATACACTCGATTATTTTAGAGAATGAATTTCAACAGATAGAGAGAAAGAACAAGAGAGAGAGAGAAAGATTGCAACAGATCCTGGTTTGGTGTATTTCAACAGATAATAAAATTGAACAGATATAAATAAATTGAAGATTGTGACTGGTTTGTTGAACAGATAAGAAATTTGGGATAGATATTTGAACAGATAAGATATTAAAATTGAACTGATAATGAAATATAGACAAAAAGTTGCACAAATAGAGAAAAAAATTGAACAGATAGTTAAAATTTTTGAATATATAGACAAAAAAAAATAATTAAACACTTAAATGTAAATTTGAACATATAGAAAAAAAAATAAAAATTCAACAGACAAATTAAGGAGTAAAATTGAAAACAAAACGTCTTTCAAAACAAACAAAAAGACTTCTCACCAAATTATTTTACTCAATGCCTGCAGAGGACCATCGGAGGAGAAGACTCCATTGATCCTGCTCCTTATGGACAGTTTTTTTTTTCAAGCACACAGATCTAATTCCTCCTCCTTTCCATTTATTTTTTTTTAAGTTGTTGATCTGTGTTGTTGTTGTATGATGAAACAAATTGAAACAGATAGTTGTAAATGAACCAAAAAAAATTAAAAATTAAGTAGATAAAAATAATAAAAAAATCGAACAGATATATATATACTGGATTATTTTTGAGAAAGAATTTCAACAGATAGAGAGAAAGAACAAGAGAAAGAAAGAAAGATTGCAACAGATCCTGGTTTGGCTTATTTTAATAGATTATAAAATTGAATAGATAAAAACAAATTAAAGATTGTGACTGGTTTGTTGAACTGATAATAAAATCTAGACAAAAAGCTACACAGATAGAGAAAAAAATTGAACAGGTAGTCAAAATTTTTGAATATATAGTCAAAAAAATAAAATTAAACACTTAAATGTAAATTTGAACATATAGAAAAATAAAATAAAATATTGAACAGATAAATTAAGGAGTAAAATTGAAAACAAAACGTCTTTAAAAACAAACAAAAAGACTTCTCACCAAATTATTTTACTCAATGCCTGCAGAAGACCATCGGAGGAGAAGACTCCATTAATCCTGCTCCATATGGAAAGTTTTTTTTTCTAGCACACAGATCTAATTCCTTCTCTTTTCCTTTTTTTTTTTAAGTTGTTGATCTGTGTTGCTGTTGTATGATGAAACAAGTTGCAACAGATAGTTGTAAATGAACAAAAAAAAATTAAAAATTAAGCAGATAAAAATAATAAAAAAATCGAACAGATATATATATATATACTGGATTATTTTTGAGAAAGAATTTCAACAGATAGAGAGAAAGAACAAGAGAGAGAGAGAAAGAAAGATTGCAACAGATCCTGGTTTGGTTTATTTTAATAGATAATAAAATTGAACAGATAAAAATAAATTAAAGATTGTGATTGGTTTGTTGAACAGATAAGAAATTTGGAATAGTTATTTGAACAGATAAGAGATTAAAATTGAACTGATAATAAAGTCTAGACAAAAAGTTGCACAGATAGAGAAAAAATTGAACAGTTAGTCAAAATTTTTGAATATATAGTCAAAAAAATAAAATTAAACACTTAAATGTAAATTTGAACATATTGAAAAATAAAATAAAATATTCAACATATAAATTGAGGAGTAAAATTGAAAACAAAACGTCTTTCAAAACAAACAAAAAGACTTCTTACCAAATTATTTTACTCAATGCCTGCAGAGGACCATCGGAGGAGGACATTCCATTGATCCTACTCCATATGGAAAGTTTTTTTTTTCTAGCACACAGATCTAATTCCTCATCTTTTCCTTTTTTTTTAAGTTGTTGATATGTGTTGCTGTTGTATGATGAAACAAATTGCAACAGATAGTTGTAAGTGAACAAAAAAAAATTAAAAATTAAGTAGATAAAAATAATAAAGAAATTAAACAGATATATATATGTATATACACTGGATTATTTTTGAGAATGAATTTCAACAGATAGAGAGAAAGAACAAAAGAGAGAGAGAGAAAGAAAGATTGCAACAGATCCTGATTTGGTGTATTTCAACAGATAATAAAATTGAACGGATATAAATAAATTGAAGATTGTGACAGGTTTTTTGAATAGATAAGAAATTTGGGATTGATATTTGAACAGATAAGAGATTAAAATTGAATTGATAATAAAATCTAGACAAAAAGTTGCACAGATAGAGAAAAAAATTGAACAGATAGTCAAAATTTTTGAATATATAGACAAAAAAAAATAATTAAACACTTAAATGTAAATTTGAACATATGGAGAAAAAAATAAAAAATTCAACATATAAATTAAGGAGTAAAATTGCAAACAAAACGTCTTTGAAAACAAACAAAAGGACTTCTCACCAAATTATTTTACTCAATGCCTACAGAGGACCATCTGAGGAGAAGACTCCATTGATCCTGCTCCATATGGAAAGTTTCTTTTTTTTTTTCTTCTAGCACACAGATCTAATTCCTGCTCTCTTTTTTTTTTTTTTTTTTTTTTTTTTTTTTTTAAGTTGTTGATCTGTGTTGTTATTGTATGATGAAACAAATTGCAACAGATAGTTGTAAATAAACAAAAAAAAATTAAAAATTAAGTAGATAAAAATGATAAAAAAAATTAAACAGATATATATATACTGGATTATTTTTGAGAAAGAATTTCAACAGATAGAGAGAAAGAACGATTGCAACAGATCCAGGTTTGGTATATTTCAACAGATAATAAAATTGAACAGATAAAAATAATTTGAAGATTGTGACTGGTTTGTTGAACAGATTGCAACAGATCCTGTTTTGGTGTATTTCAACAGATAATAAAATTGAACAGATAAAAATAATTTGAAGATTGTGACTGGCTTGTAGAACAGATAAGAAATTTTGGATAGATATTTGAACAGATAAGAGATTAAAATTGAACTGATAATAAAGTCTAGACAAAAAGTTGCACAGATAGAGAAAAAAATTGAACAGATAGTCAAAATTTTTGAATATATAGTCAAAAAAATAAAATTAAACACTTAAATGTAAATTTGAACATATTGAAAAATAAAATAAAATATTGAACAGATAAATTAAGGGGGAAAGATAAAATATTCAACAGATAAAATATTCATGGATCTTATGAATAGAGTATTTAAATCATATTTGGATGATTTCATTGTTGTATTTATTGATGATATTCTGATATATTCTAAAGACAGGGAAGAACATGAAAAGCATTTGAGAACCGCCTTGCAGATATTGAGAGAAAAGAAGTTGTATGCCAAATTGTCTAAGTGTGAATTCTGGCTGGACAGTGTGGCATTTCTGGGCCATGTGATTGACAAAAATGGTGTTTCTGTGGACCCTCAGAAAATTGAAGCTGTTGTGGATTGGCCAAGGCCGACAAATGTGACAGAAGTACGAAGTTTTCTGGGACTTGCAGGCTACTACAGGAGGTTTGTGAAAGACTTCTCAAAGCTTGCCTTGCCATTGACTCAGTTAACTCAGAAGAACATGCCATTTGACTGGAATGAACAAAGAGAGGCAGCTTTTCAAGAATTGAAAACCAGGTTAGTGACTGCACCAATTTTAACTTTGCCAAATGGTACTGATGGGTTTCAAGTGTACAGTGATGCTTCTTATAAAGGCTTGGGGTGTGTATTAATGCAAAATGGGAAGGTGATTGCCTATGCTTCTAGACAACTCCGACCACATGAAAAGAATTACCCGACACATGATCTTGAATTGGCAGCCGTGGTGTTTGCTTTGAAAATATGGCGTCATTACTTGTATGGGGTAACTTGTGAGGTTTATACAGACCATAAAAGCTTGAAATATTTCTTCACCCAAAAGGAGTTGAACATGAGACAAAGACGCTGGATGGAATTAATCAAGGATTATGACTTGCAAATTCTGTATCACCCGGGGAAGGCTAACACTGTGGCGGATGCCTTGAGCCGAAAATCTGGTGCAATTGTGTCATGTTTGTTATCCAGCCAAAAAGACTTGTCAACTGGCTATGAACAAGATGGATTGATATCTGCTATCTCTGCCCAACCTGTTATTCTTGATGAGATTAGACAGAAACAATGTGAAGATGAACACTTGAAAAAGATTATAGAGGAGCTTGATTCAAAACCGAGGCCCGAATTTGTGCTTGAAAATGGTGTGTTGAAGTTCCAGAACCGTCTTTGTGTGCCTGATTGCTATGATTTGAGGAAACGTGTTATGACTGAAGCTCACAGTAGTAAATTTGCTATGCATCCGGGGAACACGAAGTTGTACCACAATTTGAAACAGAATTTTTGGTGGCCTGGAATGAAAAGGAGTATTGCAGACTTTGTGGCTAGATGTCTACACTGCCAACGGGTTAAAGTCGAACATCAACGACCTACTGGCTTGCTACAACCACTCGCAATACCAGAATGGAAATGGGAGCACATCACCATGGACTTCATTGTGGGATTGCCTCGTTCTTCTCGAGGTATGGATTCTATTTGGGTTATAGTTGACCGTTTGACTAAGTCTGCACACTTTCTGCCTGTTAAAACTATTTATAACGCTGATAGACTGGCTAACATCTATATGACTGAAATTGTGAGACTGCATGGAGTGCCAGTGTCTATTGTGTCTGACAGGGACTCAAAGTTTGTATCAAGATTTTGGCAGAGTTTGCAACAGGCCTTGGGAACAGAATTGAGACTGAGCAGTGCTTACCACCCACAGACTGATGGCCAGACTGAACGAACTAACCAAACTCTGGAGGATATGCTCAGGATGTGTGTACTAGATTTCCAAGGAAATTGGGAAACCTACTTGCCATTAGCCGAGTTTGTGTACAACAACAGTTATCACTCAAGTATTGGGATGGCTCCTTACGAGGCTTTGTATGGAAGAAAGTGTCGATCTCCAATATGTTGGGCTGAAGTAGGTGATAGACCTTTGTTGGGACTAGAACTTGTGCAAGAAACAACCGAGAAAGTAAAACTGATACAGCAGCGTTTGAAAACTGCACAAAGTAGACAGAAAAGCTATGCCGATGTTCGAAGAAGAGAAAGGGAGTATGAAGTGGGGGATCATGTGTTCATCAAAGTGACCCTGATGAAGGGTCAAACCCAATTTGGTGTTAAAGGAAAATTGGCTCCGAGGTATGTTGGACCTTATGAAGTTCTTGAAAAGATCAATCCGGTGTCGTACCGAATAGCCTTACCTTCGGTGATGGAGCATATGCACAATGTCTTTCATGTATCGATGCTTCGGGAATATTTGAGAGATCCACTCCACGTCATTGAGCCGACGCATGTACTTTTGAAGGATGACTATACCTATGAAGAAAGGCCTATTCAGATTGTGAACCGAAGGATCAAGAGGTTGAGAAATAAGGAAATACCGTTGGTAAAAGTTGATTGGCAGAATCACGGGGGAACCTATGCAACTTGGGAAACCGAGGAAGACATGAAGAAGAGGTATCCGGATTTGTTTCCTCTAGACCCGATGTTGACTACGAATGAAGGTAACTTGAGTTTGGGGACCAAACTCTTTTAAGGGGGGAAGACTGTAATAACCCCGACCTTGATTAGTGCTAATTGGGACTTAATTATACCTAATAATAATTAAGAGGAAATCCAGGATTTAATTGCGTGTACATTGCATGAATTTTGTGTTTTTGACTGTTTAAGTTTTAAACTTTAATTCGCGAATTGGAAGCCTTACCGGCACCCGATTCCGAAATTGATTGGTGTTTTGAACTCGTTAGATTTTATATGATTTAATGGTATATTTTTCCAAAATGTGATTAGGAATGATTAAGTTAGATTAAATAATGCTATATTATTGAACCTAAGTATTTACCCTTTTGCCATTGTGAGTGGGACACTTTGTTTCATCTTGTGTGAGGTGTCTTTACACCATTTCATCATCCTTTTGCTGAGGAAAAACGTAGACAAGAGGGAGAGGAGAGAAAAACTTGAATTCAACAAGAATCTTGGCTAGACATTAGGAGGCTTGAAGGTTTATAGCAAACATTAAGCTCCAAGACTTGAAACTAAGGGTTTAAGGTGAGAATTCATCCTCTTGAACTAGAATTCAGATTATTCTTGCATGATTCTTGGTTAAATTGGAGTTTGAAGTTGGAAATGGGTTTAGGTTGTTGAATTGGAGCCTAGTTCATGCATGCATGCCTACACTCTTGGGTTTTGATGTTGTTCTTCAAGAAATTGTACATGCATGTTCACATTTTTGCAATAGACCATGATTTCACCATGTTTTTGAAGATATAGACTCATTTGAGCTTGGCATTGAATCTTTGAAATGGTTTAAAGAACATGCATGTCATGTTTGAATCATATTCTTGGAATGGGTTTGTAATGGTGCTCAAATTGACTCACTCTTGGGCAATGATTTTTCAAATTGGCTTTTGAAACTTAATGTACTATGAGTTTGAAGTGTTTTCCCAGAATTTGGGCCCAAGAGGTTGAGTTTTTGGTTGAAGGAAGCTTGGTTCGAACCTGGAAGACAAATCTGGAAATTCCAAATTTTTCTTCCTCGCTCGAGCGAAGGATTCCTCGCTCGAGCTACCGTCGTTTGTTCTGATCTCCGCTCGAGCGAAGGAATGGTGGCTCGAGCGCACATTGCACGCATTCAGGTTTTTGGTGCACGCAGACGCACGCTCGAGCGAAGCAGTTCTCGATCGAGCGAAGCCTTTGATTTTGGAAGCTCGCTCGAGCGAAGGAAGGCTCGCTCGAGCGAGGCTCCTATTTTCAGCAACTTTTGAAAAATATTTTCTAAGGCATTTTTACACCCTCATTCCACCCTAGGCATTCCTAGGACATATTTAAGGCTCCATACTAAGGCTAGGGGGTTAAATACACACTTGGGATCATTGATGTAACTCTTGTACAATTGGAAGGTGTGATTCAAAGTATGAATCCGTGATATGTTATGTAGGGCACGTGCCGCAGTCTGTTGGACCCCTTTGACTTCACCTACTTGTATCCACGCCCACTGTGAGTAATAACTCTGTAAAGTTATGTTCAACTTTAAGTATTTTCTGACTGATATGGTATGATCTGATTTCTGAAATACTATGTTATGAATTATGAATGATTGTCCAATTTTCTGAAATGTATTGTGGCACCCTTAGTCCATATGGCCCTCGCCCGGGGGAAACAATACCGTGGCATATGGCCCTCGCCCGGGGGAAACAATACCGTGGCATATGGCCCTCGCCCGGGGGAAACAATACCGTGGCATATGGCCCTCGCCCGGGGGAAACAATACCGTGGCATATGGCCCTCGCCCGGGGGAAACAATACCATGGCATATGGCCCTCGCCCGGGGGAAACAATACCGTGGCATATGGCCCTTGCCTGGGGGAAACAATACCATGGCTAGTTGCGCGCAAGATATGGACCTTTATGGTTATTGGTACCAACTTTGTTGTGGTCTTTGGACCTACTTGATCAGATAGCTAATGGGTGTACCACATATGATCTTATGCAAAGTCTGAATGTGATTATGAATATGAACACGTATCTGAATCTGTTTCTGATTTGAAATCTAACTATGCATAAGACTCTGTTTCCGATAAGATTGTGCTTTGATATAATTCTGTAGTGGACATCATTCATTAACCGCTTTACTCTGTTATTATTCACTGGGCTTTCGCTCACAGTTTATTATATATATATGTAGGTGAGACGGCACAAGACCCTGGCCAGAGTTGATGGCCTCCTGTTTTCCTTTTTGCAGCCAGCTGTTGCGCCTCCCGAGGAGGTTCCAGTTAAAGCCTAACCCGAGGCAGTTTTGTTTCATGCTAGTTGATGGTTGTGTTGTGTAATGTCGGATCTTGGGACTTACTTATGTAAATATTTGTAAATATTGGTATACATTGACTAGCATGTTATATATATATAAATAAGTTTGAATTCTCTGTCCCATGTATGTCATCACAGCTCATTGGACCTTGTTTATTTTACATTATTGCTTCCGCAGCCCCTTAATAATTGTTAATGCCTTTAGAGGCCGTAGGTAATCCACGGATTACTGGCCGGTTACGCCGCTAAACCTATAGGGGCGGGTTTGGGTCGTGACAGTCTCCTAGTACGAAAGGACGGTACTACCTGGGCTTAACGTCCCCTAGTACGAAAGGACGGTGTCATCCGTTCATAGACCGTCGATGACTTGTGCTACAAAAGCTTAAAGTCCCCTGGCACGTACAAACTATGTTACCTAGGCTTAACGTCCCCTAACACAAAAAGACGGTGTTACTTAGGCTTAACGTCCCCTAACACGAAAGGACGGCGTTACTTAGGCTTAACGTCCCCTAACACGAAAGGACGGTGTTACTTAGGCTTAACGTCCCCTAACATGAAAGGACGCTGTTACTTAGGCTTAACGTCCCCTAACACGAAAGGACGGTTCCAAGAATGTCATCCAAAACAAAGCTTATACTTGATACATAAAATAGGGATATCATTCATGCTAGAGTAAATACTTATATCAAAACAAGGCAAAGCTTTATTAAAACTTGATAACATAACTTTATTAGAAATACCACTCACTTAGCTCTTGGGACGTCGGGATCAAGGCAAAGGTCCAAGTCCTACAAACACATGGCAAAATCTACTGAATGCACTACTCAAAACAAGTCTTACATGCATGCAAATGATCTCGATAAACATGTTGGGAGTCAAAACACTGTTTTACATGTCAGAGAGACATGCTGGGTACCAACCAGGTCTTTGCCGAGGTCCCACACCTCCTTGCCGAGGTGTGGTCCCGATGGCCACAGACAGGGGAATGAAGTCGGGAAAATCTGGATTTCCCTCTTAATGAACATGAAGAACATGAGCATGAAGAACGTGAAGAACATAAGGAACATGGATGCTAACATTGTTTTCAAAACCGGACCGGTGAGCGAACCGGAAAAGGGACCGGGTGGACGGGTCACCGGTTCAACCGTCGGGTCAAAGCGGTCGAACCGTGACGTCATAATTAATATTATATAATTAAAAAATATGATTATAAATTATAAATAAATAAAAATATATATAAATAATCAAATAAAAATAAAAATTGTTGCATAATATTTATTAATAATATTTAATAAAGTCATAATTGATAAACAAAAAGTCACTTATTTCAAAGAAATTAAAATTTTTAAACATTCCCTCCAAATAAATTGATTGAATGCTAGATTTAATTTTGAAGGGAAATAAAATTTTTAACTATCCCTCCAATTAATATGTTTCAAATAATTTGATTGAATCCCACATAGAATTTTGTAGGTTCTCTTTGAAAAATCTTTTCCTATAAATAGGAATAGATTTTCATAATCTTCTCAAGCTTTCAATGAGACTCTTTCTTATGAGAGGAGACTCTTGAAATAAGAATTTTTAGTCAAAGTTTTGAAATATATATATAAATATATAAATATATAAGAAAGAAAGAAAGAAAAGCAAGAAAAAAAAAAACCCAAAAAAAAAAAAAAAAAAAAAACAGACCGGTTTTGGCCGGTTTGACCACTGGGTCACCGGTTTTACCGGTTCGACCACTGGGTCACTGGGTTTTCCCGGTTTTGGCCCCAATCCGGGTTTAGGGGGTTGACCGGACCGGAACAAGGCCCGGTTCCCGGTTCAACCGGTCCGACCGGCCGGTCCGGTCCGGGTTTGAAAACAATGGATGCTAAAATCATAACTTGTTTATACAAAAATCTGGGTTTTCATGCTATGAGTTCGAAAACGTGGACCTGGGTACCCATACTTGAGGATCATATGGAAACAAACACAAAAACATGAATCTTGGCATGAGCTTTCGGATCAAAACATGTCTTTTCTTGAAGAACACATGAATACTATTTTCTCTTTCTAAAACCGAACTTCAAAGCAATGCATGGCTTACAAATCATATTCAATCATGCAATGCAATAACATGATCACAAAGAACAACATGAGCAGATCAAGAATCTAACCTTCGAACACAGATCTAACGGTTCGATCTCTAGGGATCAAGCTTGGAAATCTACTCTCCCTCAAGAACTCTTCTTCCTCACGTAGAGCTTTTCTCTCCTCTTCAAAAACAAGGATATACAAATGATAGGTTTCTCTCTCTCTGCCGGCTGACTTAACACTCAACTCGGACACGTGTCAACGGCTGGTTGGTGCTCTCCAAAAAGGTGATAGATTGACAAAACGTGTGTAAGACAAAGCGTATCTAACAAGCTACACGGCAAGGCACTCCGGCAAGTGATGACATCGGCTAAGGACAAGGCTTCGGCAATTAAGGTGACAATGACCTCGGCTAGGAAGGACAACACTTGACTAAGCTGTGCCACACCTTGGCCTAGATGTGCCACACCTCGGTCTAGGTCATACCACTTCCAGGACAAGATCACTCAGGTGCAAAGGTAACATCTCGGCCTAGATAATACACATCTCGGCCTTGGTGATAAGCACCTCGGCCTAGATGATGACATCTCGGCCAATATGTCAGGGCGAAGGTGGAGGTCAAACAAAGTGGTTCCAAGATAGTTCTAGACTGATGATGACCTCGGCTTGGAATGATCTAGGCTTAACATAACTTAGGCTTGAGACACCAAGGAAGGAACAAAGCATGCATACAACACTTAGACAAATCACATGAGCACAAAACAAGGCAAGATTCACGAATGCAAGCTTTAACAAGACCACATGATATGAATGTACACGAACATGACTAAGCCATAAACGTGGGTCCTTACACCAGAACTTACACCAAAGATGCACTGTCCGCTCGAGCGCAACCCGCTCGAGCGCAGGAAACCCGCTCGAGCGTAGAAATCACACCTGCAGGAGTTTTGCAGGGACACGAGATACTAGAATGGTGTAAACCCCGCTCGAGTGCAGGAATACCCGCTCGAGCGGAAAGACCAAAAATTGAGCAACAAGAAATCTGACCAAGGCTCAACCCACCTGCTCGAAACATGCCCAACATATCCTAAAACTCAATCAAATGGAATTAAAGGACGACAACAAGGTCGGCATAACTACCAACTCCACGGAACCGAGTCCGGAATACAACTGAACAGTAAAGGGAATACCGGGATCGCTATATTAAAATTGAACTGATAGTAAAATCTAGACAAAAAGTTGCACAGATAGAGAAAAAAATTGAACAGATAGTCAAAATTTTTGAATATATAGACAAAAAAAAAACTAAACACTTAAATGTAAATTTGAACATATAGAAAAAAAATAAAAAATTCAAAAGATAAATTAAGGAGTAAAATTGAAAACAAAACGTCTTTCAAAACAAACAAAGGACTTCTCACCAAATTATTTTACTCAAAGTCTGCAGAGGACCATCGGAGGAGAAGACTCCATTGACCCTGCTCCTTATGGACAGTTTTTTTTAAAGCACATAGAACTAATTTCTCCTCTTTTTCTTTTTTTTTTAGGTTGTTGATCTGTGTTGTTGTTGTATGATGAAACAAATTGCAACAGATAGTTGTAAATGAACTAAAAAAAAATTAAAAATTAAGCAGATATAAATAATAAAAAAATTGAACAGATATATATATACTGGATTGTTTTTGAGAAAGAATTTCAACAGATAGAGAGAAAGAACAAGAGAGAGAGAAAGAAAGATTTCAACAGATCTTGGTTTGGTGTATTTCAACAGATAATAAAATTGAACAGATAAAAATAAATTGAAGATTGCGACTGGTTTGTTGAATAGATAAGAAATTTGGGATAGATATTTGAACAGATAAGAGATTAAAATTGAACTGATAATAAAATCTAAATAAAATGTTGCACAGACAGAGAAAAAAATTAAACTGATAGTCAAAATTTTTGAATATATAGACAAAAAAAATAATAATTAAACACTTAAATGTAAATTTGAACATATAGAAAAAAATAAAAAATTCAACAGATAAATTAAGGAGTAAAATTGAAAACAAAACGTCATTCAAAACAAACAAAAAGACTTCTCACCAAATTATTTTACTCAATGCCTGCTGTGGACCATTAGAGGAGAAGACTCCATTGATCCTGCTCCTTATGGACAGTTTTTTTTTCAATCACACAGGTCTAATTCCTCCTCTTTTTTTTTTTTTTTTTAGTTGTTGATCTGTCTTGTTGTTGTATGATGAAACAAATTGCAACAGATAGTTGTAAATGAACCAAAAAAATTTAAAAATTAAACAGATAAAAATAATAAAAAAATTGAACAGATATATATATACTAGATTATTTTTGAGAAAGAATTTCAACAGATAGAGAGAAAGACAAAAGAGAGAGAAAGAAAGATTGCAACAGATCCTGGTTTCGTGTATATCAACAGATAATAAAATTGAACAGATAAAAATAAATTGAAGATTGTGACTGGTTTGTAGAACAGATAAGACATTTGGGATAGATATTTAAACAGATAAGAGATTAAAATTGAACTGATAATAAAATCTAGACAAAAATTTGCACAGATAGAGAAAAAAATTGAACAGATAGTCAGAATTTTTGAATATATAGACAAAAAAAATTAAAAACTTAAATGTAAATTTGAACATATAGAAAAAAAAATAAAAAATTCAACAAATAAATTAAGGAGTAAAATTGAAGACAAAACGTCTTTCAAAACAAACAAAAGGACTTCTCACCAAATTATTTTACTCAATGCCTGCAGACAAGGTTCTGAAAAGCGGTTGCGGTCGCCGTAACGGTGGCGGTGACGCGGTTGCGGTTGCGGGGTGTAAAGGCCGTAGTGTAACGGTTGCGGTAACCGGAACCGTGAATTTTTTTATTTTTCGCACAATTTGAAAAAAACTTACCGATACACATATTTTTTTTTCATGATCATATTTATTGGGTTAAAAATAAATATTGATCAATTTTTGTAAATTTTTAAGTATGATCCAATATATTTCAGATTTTTAAATTACTATAAACTGAGTTTTTTACATTTTATTTTAATAATTAATGATTTTATATTATACAAAAAATCAATCACTAACTATTATATATAAGATAAACAATGACAAAAGTAAGAGAATAAATAAGAGGCTAAATATATATACATATTTTAACCAAGCCAAATAGATAATAACCACACTTATTATTATTATTATTTTCAAACAATATATAGATAGACACACAAACAAAATGGTTTAGTGATAGCAGCTAAATAGAATAGCATGGGTCTTACAGTTTCAACAAATCAATAACATGTTCTTCATCTTTCCTCTTCTCTCTCTCTATCTCTTGCTCCTCTATTTTCTCTCTTTATCTTCCCTCTTCTCTCTATCCCTCTTCCCCAATTTTCAACTTTTTTTTGTGTATTTTTTCCAAAGAAACAGTTTGGAACCGTTACGTAACGATGTGTAACAGGCCGTTACGACTGTTACGGTACCGTTATGACCGCTACGGCAGCCGCTACGGCCGACACACCTGTGAATCTCAACCACACTGCAAAAGCGGCCGTAACGGGTGGCGGTAACCGCCAAAACCGTTACGTAACGGCGTTACGTAACGGTTGCGGCCGCTTTTTAAAACCTTGCCTGCAGAGGACCATCGGAGGAGAAGACTCCATTGATCTGGCTCCTAATGGAAAGTTTTTTTTTTCAAGCACACAGATCTAATTCCTCCTTTTTTTTTTTGTTTTTTTTTTAATTTTTAAGTTGTTGATCTGTGTTGTAGTTGTATGATGATACAAATTGCAACAGATAGGTGTAAATGAACAAAAAAAACAAAAAACAAAAATTAAGAAGATAAAAATAATAAAAAAATTGAACAGATATATATATACTGGATTATTTTTTAGAAAGAATTTCTATAGATAGAGAGAAAGAACAAGAGAGAGAGAGAGAAAGAAAGAAAGATTGCAACAAATCCTGGTTTGGTGTATTTCAACAGATAATAAAATTGAACAGATAAAAATAAATTGAAGATTGTGACCGGTTTGTTGAACATATAAGAAATTTGAGATAGATATTTGAACAGATAAGAGATTAAAATTGAACTAATAATAAAATCCAAATAAAAATTTGCACATATAGGGAAAAAATTGAACAGATTGTAAATTTTTTTGAATATATAGACAAAAAAAATAATAATTAAACACTTAAATGTAAATTTGAACATATAGAAAAAAAATAAAAAATTCAACAGATAAATTAAGGAGTAAAATTGAAAACAAAACATCTTTCAAAATAAACAAGAGGACTTCTCACCAAATTATTTTACTCAATGCCTGCAGAGGACCATCGGAGGAGAAGACGAAGTTGATCCTGCTCCTTATGGACAGTTTTTTTTTTCAAGCACACAAATCTAATTCCTCATCTTTTTCTTTCTTTCTTTTTTTTTTTTAAGTTGTTGATCTGTGTTGTTGTTGTATGATGAAACAATTGCAACATATAGCTGTAAATGAAGCAAAAAAAATTAAAAATTAAGTAGATAAAAATAAAAAAACAAATTGAACAAATATATATATATGCTGGATTATTTTTGAGAAAGAATTTCAACAGGTAGAGAGAAAGAACAAGAGGGAGAAAGAAAGATTGCAACAGATCCTCGTTTGGTGTATTTTAACAGATAATAAAATTGAACAGATAAAAATAAATTGAAGACTGTGACTGGTTTGTTGAACAGATAAGAAATTTTGGATAGATATTTGAACAGATAAGAGATTAAAATTGAACTGATAATAAAATCTAGACAAAAATTTACACAGATAGGGAAAAAATTGAACAGATTGTCAAATTTTTTTGATATATAGACAAAAAAAAATAATTAAACACTTAAATGTAAACTTGAACATATAGAAAAAAAAAAGTAAATTCAACAGATAAATTAAGGAGTAAAATTGAGAACAAAACGTTTTTCAAAAAAACAAAAGGGCTTCTCACCAAATTATTTTACTCAATGTCTGCAGAGGACCATCGGGGAGAAGACTCCATTGATCCTGATCCTTATGGAAAGTTTTTTTTTTTCAAGCACACAGATCTAATTCCTTCAAATTTTTTTTATTAAGTTGTTGGTCTGTGATGTTCTTGTATGATGAAACAAATTGCAACAGATAGTTGTAAATGAGCCAAAAAAAATAAAAATTAACAGATAAAAATAATAAAAAAATTGAACAGATATATATATACTGGATTTTTTTTGAGAAAGCATTTCAACAGATAGAGAGAAAGAACAAGAGAAGGAAAGAAAGATTGCAACAGATCCTGATTTAGTGTATTTCAACAGATAATAAAATTGAACAGATAAAAATAAATTGAAGATTGTGACCGGTTTGTTGAATAGATAAGAAATTTGGGATAGATATTTGAATAGATAAGAGACTAAAATTGAACTGATAATCAAATCTAGACAAAAAGTTGCACAGATAGAGAAAAAATTGAACATATAGTCAAAATTTTTGAATATATAGACAAAAAAAAATAATCAAACACTTAAATGTAAATTTGAACATATAGAAAAAAAAATAAAAAATTCAACAGAAAAATTAAGGAGTAAAATTGAAGACAAAACGTCTTTCAAAACAAACAAAAGAACTTTTCACCAAATTATTTTACTCAACGCCTGCAGAGGACCATCGGAGAAGAAGACTCCATTGATCCTGCTCTTAATGAAATTTTGTTTTTTTCAGCACATAGATCTAATTCCTTGTAGAGACCCCGGTCTTTTTCCCATTTGATTATTGTATCCGGACTTACGTTCCGTGGATTCCGTTGTTATATTTGTTGTTGTTGTCCTTTAATTCCTTATTCTTGGGTTATAGGATGTGTTTAGCAGGTTGGTTGCAGATTGGTTGGGTTTAGAAACCAAGTCTGCATGTTCACTTTTTGGCTTGGTCGCTCGAGCGAGCTTATCTTCGCTCGAGCGAGGTCCTTCTTTTTGGTTCGTCGCTCGAGCGAGCCTTTCTTGGCTCGAGCGAGGGTTGCGTCCAGTGCTAGACCTGAGAGCAGTGTTTGTTGGCTCGAGCGAGATTTCCTTCGCTCGAGCGAGATGGTTTGTCTTTCGCTCGAGCTAGCTTCTTTTCGCTCGAGCGAGGTCTGTTTTTGTTCCTGGTCGCTCGAGCGACCAGGTCTTCGCTCGAGCGAGCCTGTCCAGTATTTAAACGCAGCAGCGGGATTTTTAGGGCAGTTTTTCATTCTTTTTGATCCCAAACCCTAAAGTCCGACTTCTCTTCTTCTCTAAACACATTCTCTCCTAGGCTTCATCTAGTTAGAGTGTATACCTAACCTAGTTCCTTCATTAAAAAGGTAGAGAAGAGTGAGGGCTACATTTTAATCTGAAGAATAGTAGATTTGGAGCACTTTGTTTCAGGGTCATCTTCTCCTTTGGATTCTTTGCTTCGAGGTAGGGATTTTCCTTGCTCTTTTTCAATACTTCATCTATAGATAGACATGTGGTAATTTTTGTATTGCATGAAAACTATATCATGTTGGATTTTTGGTATAAATTCATGAGGTTGAACTTTGGGTTGGTTGTTGGTTTTAGATCCATGATTATTATATGTGTTTTGGGGCTAATTGGGTGTTAATTAGCTAGTTGTTGTTGAAAGGAGAGGAAACCCTAATATTTATTGATTTAATAATAAGATAGAGGGGTTTGATCTTTGGGTAAATACTTGGGTATTTGGATTTAATTGAAGCCATTATTGGTTATTATAGATGATTGAGGCATTTTGTTCAATATTGAGAAAGAGGGAGTAAAACCCTAATTTAATAGTTATGATTTAATTTGTATAATTAAATTGGAATGGCTTTGAAAGGAATGTGGTAGATTAAAATGAGTTTTGGCTTTGTTGCCTTTGGATTTGGTTTTGTGGAAACAAAAGGAATGAAAACGGTTTTGTGAAAACAAAAGGAAGCAAGATTGGTTTTGTGGAATGGGAAAGACACTTTGAAATAAGTATGAATGTTGGATTGTTGTATCTTATACTACTATGTTAGTATTAGTGATAAGTTGATAATCTCATGATAATTGAGTATGTTTATAGATGTACAATATACCTGCATCTAGAGGTTTTGTCCTTGGTCATCGGTGGAGGATGACATGTTTGAGTTGGATTGTCGTGTATGTTTTACACCATTGTTGATTGAACATCATATGTGATGAAATGTTGAGATACATTTTATATGTATATTTGTTAGGGAGGAGAGAGGGGTTGTACTCCAGTGTGTGTGAGAAGATAGGGGATGTACTCCACACACCTGTGTGTTCATATATCTTAACACATTGTTTGCATCCTGATAGTTTATGTGGTTGCAATATACATGTTAGTTATGCCTTGTTGCATGGTCGTGTTGGCATTATATGCCGCGCTTATAATCAAAGGTACCGTTACCTTCCAGCTAGCGCCTGGAGAACTGTATGCGCTTATAATCTGAGGTACCACACCCTTCCAGCTAGCGCCTGGTAAAATGGTATGTTGTTGTGAGAAGTGTATTTTGGCTTACTACGCACCTAGCTAGTAGAGCAAAGTTTTGTTGTTATTGTTTCAGTGTATCTGGAAACATTGTGAATAGTATTGGTTTCAGTTTTGGAGGGCCGAGTGCCTCATAAATTTATCTTGTGCATGTAGTTGAGTTATCTCCTTTGTTATAGAGGTATGCATGTGTAATTATGTTAAAATTGAGATTGAACTGAAATGCCCTTTATTTTTATTTGGAAGCGTGAAGAAAACCGAACATCTTAGAATTATGTTTTGAAAAGGCACATTTGTTGTATGTGAGGGAAAATGGAAAAGAGTAGTGAGCTTAGTGAATTTATTTCCTAAGAAACGGTTAATGTCATGAAAGATTGGGAATAGGGGGTTAATGAAAGGAAAAAGGAAAGATGAATCGCTTATAGCGTTGAATGAAATGGTTGTTTTCGAGAAAAGTTCATATATATATATATATATTTTTTGTATAAACTGTCACATTATTATTCTAGTACGAGAATGAGTGTTCATGATCATAGCTATCTGTATTGTTGTTATTGTTGAGGATCAAGTTGAGATCCCTACTGGACTATATTTTCATCCCACGTTGTTGAATCTTTTTCAGGTATTAAGCAGGATGTGCTACAAGATTTGGATCTTCTTGATTGTGGCCACGGGGCCTCTTTGTTGTTGGCGGAATGCCATATGTGTAAAAGGGTTACACCCTTCATTTGATTTATTGTTGTAAGCCTAAGGGCAATTTATTTAGAATGCTCATGTTGTAGTTAATTTGCATTCGAATGAGAGAATTGTTGTTCATTACTTTTATTGAACATATGAGTTTATTTCCGCATATTATCTCTGAAATTGAATTAAGTTAATGAACTTGGTAATGACCTCGAGTAATAAAAAGTGGGGCGTGACAACTTGGTATCAGAGCTACCGGGTTTGAATACCTTGAGCTCGTGGGAAGTGGTTTTTACCACAGTGGGTTTACTACGTGTAGTGAGGACGTTGCATATAGTTAACATGAATATTAGGACTTATGTGTTGCATTTATGTGAGCATGGGATTCAGTCTCCTGGATAGTATTCATAACCGGTGAACTTGCTTTGAGGTCCTTTTGGAAACACGCCTGATCAACGTGGTTTCTGATAGGAATTCCTTGGGAGTTCCGGGATGAGTGGCTATCTTTGTGGACTTGATTCGATTATGTGTTTACATGTTTAGATGTTTATATGCAGTAGAGATGTAAAATTTGAGGCTATGTGTGTCTTGTGACTTACCAATAGTAGGGTGTGCCTCGGAGAAGGCTATTGTGTTGGCACTAAGTGTATTTTAATTGGTGCTTTATAGGATGTCTACACGAGGGAGTAGAGGTCGGTTGAGTAGTAGGAACGCCGGGAGAGGCACATCAGTTCCTTTAGTACCTGCCGTTGCAGCATCGGCTGTCGGCGAGGATGTCGCACGTAAGATTGTGAGAGCAGTGCAAGACGCCCTAGCTCGTATTGAGGGCGGCGGAGGACATGCTCTCAAGCTTACTAAGGAGTTCTTTCGCTCCGGTCCACCTGAGTTTGTGGGGGAGGCTAGACCGTTGGAAGCAGAGAGTTGGTTAGAACAGATTACTAAGACTCTTGATATGCTTAGAGTCGAAGATGAGGAGTTGAGGGTTTCTTTGGCGACTTTTCAGTTGAAGAGTGATGCGAGTTATTGGTGGAAGAAGACTAAGAATAATGTGGGTGACACGTGGGTTGCTTTTACCGAGGCCTTTTGGGCCAAGTATTTCCCTCCTTCTGCTCGAGAAAGGTTGAGGGAACAGTTTTTGGAGTTGCGTCAGGATGACACTCCTGTGGCACAGTTTGAGATACGGTTTGGTAGTTTGTCGTGGTTTGCTCCAGAGTTGGTGACAACAGAGGAGTGTCGTTGTTTTGAGTTCGAAAAGCGGTTGTGTTCCGATATTCGGGAGAAGGTAGCTGGATCCTTGTGGAAGGATTATTATAGTTTAGTTGAGGCAGCGGCCCATGTAGAGGCCTTGATTGCTAGTGATGATGGGGTTAAGGAGGAGACCATCTCGGTCAGTCTTGTAGTTCCTAAGCACTCTAGGCTCAGTAAGGGGTGGAGACGGAAACATGCTCAGTTAGGGGCTGGTTCCTTTCTTCGCCAGGGGTTTCGGATCTTTCTGTTGGGGGTTCCGGGGAGGTGCAGATTTCAGACCAGTCTCTGGGTAGAAGGTCTGGCGGTTGTTTTGTTTGTGGCCAGCTGGGCCATGGTTGACGTTCTTGTCCTCTGCGAGGGGCGACTAATTAGTGAGCCCTATAGTGTTACCTTGGAGAGGGACTTTTTGTAATGTTGGCCGGTGGTGTCTCATGTTTATTGATTTTGTTGTTGACCGGTGTACTGTGGATGCTGAGGCACCATGTTTATGTATTGCATTTATATGCATAGTATTGTTTGTTTAATCCTCATGTATTGGGGAGTATGTATGGAATTTTGAACTCTCTATTTTATGTATCGAGAAGTTGTTAATGGGGTCAATGATCCTAGTGTTGTTGCTTGCTTGGTACTGTATGTTGAGATAATCTTGTGGCGGCCTGTGAGCCCTGTTCACTTTTGAGATTAATTGTTGAGAGCGGGAATCCATGGGTGTATGGGTTAGACGTGATGGTTTCGAGAGTTGTGTGGTATCAGCAAGGTTATGTGAGATTTGTATCTCGGGTTAGTGGGAATGGTACCTGTTTGTTGGTTTGTGTTTTGGGCTTTGCTAGTTAACGAGTCTGTAGTGACCCCATCGGTTGTATGAGGGTAGTGTTCGTGTTGTGATTGGTTATCAATTGTGGAGTATGGTTTGTGAGTGAATGCTGGCAGCGTTTGTGTTCTAGAATAACGAGAATAACGTTGGTCAAATTGTCCTTCGTGATTGAGTTGGTATGATTGAGGTTGACCTTGTTGATTTTGAGTTGAGGGGATGAGCAGGCTTGTTGTGTGGCCATAGAGGGTGGTGATACCCTTAGGCACAGTGTTGATGCGGTTTAAATTTGAGGCGATCCAGTGAGATTCCAAAATTTGGGGATTTATGTAGAGAACTCCGTGTTTGGGGTTAGTAATTTGAGTGGCACATCAGTGTGTGGATTACTGAGTGTGGGGTTTGTTGAGTTGATTAGTCAGCTTATTGGTATTGTGTTTTGGGTTGGCATTTATCACCTTGAGGATAGTCGTGATTGTTGTAGACCTTGCATGTGGCTTAGGTATAACTGAAATTGAGTCATTTACTTTGACTGTTGGATTAATACAGAACATTACTTGTATTGATTATGTGTTGTATATGGCAAGTGTGTTACATTGCATATGCATTTGGTTTTGGAGGAGATAGGGGATGAACTCCACGGTTTAGGGGAAGATAGGGGATGGACCTCTAAACCGGATTTTGTGTGGGAGGAGATAGGGGATGGACTCCATTAGCATCACAATATGTGTGCTTATTGATAACCGGATTTGTTGGGAGGAGATAGGGGATGAACTCCACGGTTTAGGGGAAGATAGGGGATGGACCTCTAAACCGGATTTTGTTGGGAGGAGATAGGGGATGGACTCCAGTAGCGTCACGTATGTGTGTGCTCATTGATAATAGAAATATTTCTATTTGTTGTTAATATGATATAGCTAATATGCTTATCTGTGGTGAAGTGAAAAATGCTTTATATGGGTTGCTATCTCATTTTATTGTTTGGCCAGGTGTATGTTATTAAACTGGCTAAGTAAAGGGAGGCGGGATGAAATTACAAAACCATGAATTTCTTATGCCTTATGTGTTGATAGTATTGTTGTTATTTCTATTAACTATCATTATAGAAATGTCATGGTCTGTGTTGGTTTTGGTATCACTGTATGAGTGATGGTTGTTGCTAGTGTTATGTTGAAAAGATTTGGAAAACAAAATTTTCCTAATGTTGGCCATCTAAGGGCATTGTTGAGAAATTGATTTAATTCAAGAGTTTTGAGAAATTCCAAATGAATCTTTTTGGTAAATAAACTGTGGATGATTTTCGTGTTTTGGATAACACCGTATTTGTGAAAAATGTTTACAAAAAAAAAAATTTTGAGTTTCGCATGGAAAATGCAAGGTTTATTTCGTAATGTCTACATTGAAAATTTGACTATCTCTGAGAAATGTCTCTTGAGCAAAAAAAAAAAAAAAAAAAAATGTTTTCGTAATAATTACTCAAAAGATTTGCTTTGGTTACGTTGTTAAGAATTATGTGGTTGAGTAGTGACTTAGCTTGAAGCGCTAGTCAGTTGTTGGTAATTGTTTCATGAAAGGTTTGGTTTGTTAGGGTTTTCGTACCTAAGTGTTGTCGTTTGGAACGTATTCCCTTAGTGAGTCTCTTCCTTGGTAAGAGGGGCTTGACGGTTTGTAGTGAGAGCGGTTTCACTCCTAGTATTGGGGGAAATGCTGGTATTGAGTAATTAGTTGGCCTTGTGTTTTGGCGTATCCTTAATTTCGGGGACGAAATTCTTTTAAGGGGGGGAGGTTGTAGAGACCCCGGTCTTTTTCCCATTTGATTATTGTATCCGGACTTACGTTCCGTGGATTCCGTTGTTATATTTGTTGTTGTTGTCCTTTAATTCCTTATTCTTGGGTTATAGGATGTGTTTAGCAGGTTGGTTGCAGATTGGTTGGGTTTAGAAACCAAGTCTGCATGTTCACTTTTTGGCTTGGTCGCTCGAGCGAGCTTATCTTCGCTCGAGCGAGGTCCTTCTTTTTGGTTCGTCGCTCGAGCGAGCCTTTCTTGGCTCGAGCGAGGGTTGCGTCCAGTGCTAGACCTGAGAGCAGTGTTTGTTGGCTCGAGCGAGATTTCCTTCGCTCGAGCGAGATGGTTTGTCTTTCGCTCGAGCTAGCTTCTTTTCGCTCGAGCGAGGTCTGTTTTTGTTCCTGGTCGCTCGAGCGACCAGGTCTTCGCTCGAGCGAGCCTGTCCAGTATTTAAACGCAGCAGCGGGATTTTTAGGGCAGTTTTTCATTCTTTTTGATCCCAAACCCTAAAGTCCGACTTCTCTTCTTCTCTAAACACATTCTCTCCTAGGCTTCATCTAGTTAGAGTGTATACCTAACCTAGTTCCTTCATTAAAAAGGTAGAGAAGAGTGAGGGCTACATTTTAATCTGAAGAATAGTAGATTTGGAGCACTTTGTTTCAGGGTCATCTTCTCCTTTGGATTCTTTGCTTCGAGGTAGGGATTTTCCTTGCTCTTTTTCAATACTTCATCTATAGATAGACATGTGGTAATTTTTGTATTGCATGAAAACTATATCATGTTGGATTTTTGGTATAAATTCATGAGGTTGAACTTTGGGTTGGTTGTTGGTTTTAGATCCATGATTATTATATGTGTTTTGGGGCTAATTGGGTGTTAATTAGCTAGTTGTTGTTGAAAGGAGAGGAAACCCTAATATTTATTGATTTAATAATAAGATAGAGGGGTTTGATCTTTGGGTAAATACTTGGGTATTTGGATTTAATTGAAGCCATTATTGGTTATTATAGATGATTGAGGCATTTTGTTCAATATTGAGAAAGAGGGAGTAAAACCCTAATTTAATAGTTATGATTTAATTTGTATAATTAAATTGGAATGGCTTTGAAAGGAATGTGGTAGATTAAAATGAGTTTTGGCTTTGTTGCCTTTGGATTTGGTTTTGTGGAAACAAAAGGAATGAAAACGGTTTTGTGAAAACAAAAGGAAGCAAGATTGGTTTTGTGGAATGGGAAAGACACTTTGAAATAAGTATGAATGTTGGATTGTTGTATCTTATACTACTATGTTAGTATTAGTGATAAGTTGATAATCTCATGATAATTGAGTATGTTTATAGATGTACAATATACCTGCATCTAGAGGTTTTGTCCTTGGTCATCGGTGGAGGATGACATGTTTGAGTTGGATTGTCGTGTATGTTTTACACCATTGTTGATTGAACATCATATGTGATGAAATGTTGAGATACATTTTATATGTATATTTGTTAGGGAGGAGAGAGGGGTTGTACTCCAGTGTGTGTGAGAAGATAGGGGATGTACTCCACACACCTGTGTGTTCATATATCTTAACACATTGTTTGCATCCTGATAGTTTATGTGGTTGCAATATACATGTTAGTTATGCCTTGTTGCATGGTCGTGTTGGCATTATATGCCGCGCTTATAATCAAAGGTACCGTTACCTTCCAGCTAGCGCCTGGAGAACTGTATGCGCTTATAATCTGAGGTACCACACCCTTCCAGCTAGCGCCTGGTAAAATGGTATGTTGTTGTGAGAAGTGTATTTTGGCTTACTACGCACCTAGCTAGTAGAGCAAAGTTTTGTTGTTATTGTTTCAGTGTATCTGGAAACATTGTGAATAGTATTGGTTTCAGTTTTGGAGGGCCGAGTGCCTCATAAATTTATCTTGTGCATGTAGTTGAGTTATCTCCTTTGTTATAGAGGTATGCATGTGTAATTATGTTAAAATTGAGATTGAACTGAAATGCCCTTTATTTTTATTTGGAAGCGTGAAGAAAACCGAACATCTTAGAATTATGTTTTGAAAAGGCACATTTGTTGTATGTGAGGGAAAATGGAAAAGAGTAGTGAGCTTAGTGAATTTATTTCCTAAGAAACGGTTAATGTCATGAAAGATTGGGAATAGGGGGTTAATGAAAGGAAAAAGGAAAGATGAATCGCTTATAGCGTTGAATGAAATGGTTGTTTTCGAGAAAAGTTCATATATATATATATATATTTTTTGTATAAACTGTCACATTATTATTCTAGTACGAGAATGAGTGTTCATGATCATAGCTATCTGTATTGTTGTTATTGTTGAGGATCAAGTTGAGATCCCTACTGGACTATATGTTCATCCCACGTTGTTGAATCTTTTTCAGGTATTAAGCAGGATGTGCTACAAGATTTGGATCTTCTTGATTGTGGCCACGGGGCCTCTTTGTTGTTGGCGGAATGCCATATGTGTAAAAGGGTTACACCCTTCATTTGATTTATTGTTGTAAGCCTAAGGGCAATTTATTTAGAATGCTCATGTTGTAGTTAATTTGCATTCGAATGAGAGAATTGTTGTTCATTACTTTTATTGAACATATGAGTTTATTTCCGCATATTATCTCTGAAATTGAATTAAGTTAATGAACTTGGTAATGACCTCGAGTAATAAAAAGTGGGGCGTGACATTCCTCCTCTTTTTTTATTTTTGTTTTTTTTTTTAATTTTTAAGTTGTTGATTTGTGTTGTTGTATGATGATACAAATTGCAACAGATAGGTGTAAATGAACAAAAAAAAAACAAAAATTAAGCAGATAAAAATAATAAAAAAATTGAACAGATATATATATATATACTGGATTATTTTTTAGAAAGAATTTCCACAGATAGAGAGAAAGAACAAGAGAGAGAGAGAGAGAGAAAGAAAGATTGCAACAAATCCTGGTTTGGTGTATTTCAACAGATAATAAAATTGAACGAATAAAAATAAATTGAAGATTGTGACCGGTTTGTTGAACAGATAAGAAATTTGGAATAGATATTTGAACAAATAAGAGATTAAAATTGAACTGATAATAAAATCTAGATAAAAATTTGCACATATCGGGAAAAAATTGAACAGATTGTCAAAATTTTTGAATATATAGACAAAAAAAATAATAATTAAACACTTAAATGTAAATTTGAACCTATAGAAAAAAAAATAAAAAATTCAACAGATAAATTAAGGAGTAAAATTGAAAACAAAACGTCATTCAAAATAAACAAAAGGACTTTTCACCAAATTATATTACTCAATGCCTGCAGAGGACCATCGGAGGAGAAGACTACATTGATCCTGCTCTTTATGGACAGTTTTTTTTTCAAGCACACAAATCTAATTCCTCCTCTTTTTCTTTCTTTTTTTTTTTTTTAAGTTGTTGATCTGTGTTGTTGTTGTATGATGAAACAAATTGCAACAGATAGTTGTAAATGAACCAAAAAAATTTTAAAATTAAGCAGATAAAAATAATAAAAAAATTGAACAGATATATATATATATACTGGATTATTTTAGAGAAAAAATTTCAACAGATAGAGAGAAAGAAAGATTGCAACAGATCCTGGTATGGTGTATTTCAACAGATAATAAAATTGAACAGATAAAAATAAATTGAAGATTGTGACTGGTTTGTAGAACAAATAAGAATTTGGGATAGATATTTGAACAGATAAGAGATTAAAATTGAACTGATAATAAAATCTAGACAAAAATTTGCACAGATAGAGAAAAAAATTGAACAGATAGTCAGAATTTTTGAATATATAGACGAAAAAAAAAATAATTAAATACTTAAATCTAAATTTGAACATATAGAAAAAAAAATTCAACAGATAAATTAAGGAGTAAAATTTAAGACAAAACGTCTTTCAAAACAAACAAAAGGACTTCTCACCAAATTATTTTACTCAATGCCTGCAGAGGACCATCGGAGGAGAAGACTCCATTGATCCTGCTCCTAATGGAAAGTTTCTTTTTTTCAAGCCCACAGATCTAATTCCTCCTATTTTTTTGTTTTTTTTATATTATTTTTAAGTTGTTGATCTGTGTTGTAGTTGTATGATGATACAATTTGCAACAGATAGGTGTAAATGAACAAAAAAAAAAAAAAACAAAAATTAAGCAGATAAAAATAATAAAAAAATTGAACAGATATATATATACTGGATTATTTTTTAGAAAGAATTTCCACAGATAGAGAGAAAGAACAAGAGAGAGAGAAAGAAAGATTGCAACAAATCCTAGTTTGGTATATTTCAACAGATAATAAAATTGAACGGATAAAAATAAATTGAAGATTGTGACCGGTTTGTTGAACAGATAAGAAATTTGGGATAGATATTTGAACAGATAAGAGAGTAAAATTGAACTGATAATAAAATCTAGATAAAAATTTGCACATATAGGGAAAAAATTGAACAGATTGTCAAAATTTTTGAATATATAGACAAAAAAAATAATAATTAAACACTTAAATGTAAATTTGAACATATAAAAAAAAATAAAAAATTCAATAGATAAATTAAAGAGTAAAATTGAAAACAAAACGTCATTCAAAATAAACAAAAGGACATCTCACTAAATTATTTTACTCAATGCCGGCAGAGGACCATCGGAGGAGAAGACTCCATTGATCCTGCTCCTTATGGACAGTTTTTTTTTTCAAGCACACAAATCTAACTCTTCCTCTTTTTCTTTCTGTTTTTTTTTTTTAAGTTGTTGATCTGTGTTGTTGTTGTATGATGAAACAAATTGCAACAAATAGTTGTAAATGAAGAAAAAAAATTAAAAATTAAGTAGATAAAAAAAAATTGAACAGATATATATATATGCTGGATTATTTTTGAGAAAGAATTTCAACAGGTGGAGAGAAAGAACAAGAGGGAGAAAGAAAGATTGCAACAGATCCTCGTTTGGTGTATTTCAACAGATAATAAAATTGAACAGATCAAAATAAATTGAAGACTGTGGCTGGTTTGTTGAATAGATAAGAAATTTTGGATAGATATTTGAACAGATAAGAGATTAAAATTGAACTGATAATGAAATCTAGACAAAAATTTGCACATATAGGGAAAAAATTGTACAGATTGTCAAATTTTTTTGATATATAGAAAAAAAAATAATTAAACACTTAAATGTAAACTTGAACATATAGAAAAAAAGAAAGTAAATTCAACAGATAAATTAAGGAGTAAAATTGAAAACAAAACATTTTTCAAAAAAATAAAAGGACTTCTCACCAAATTATTTTACTCAATGTCTGCAGAGGACTATCGGAGGAGAAGACTCCATTGATCCTGATCCATATGGAAAGTTTTTTTTTTTTTCAAGCACATAGTTCTAATTCCTCCTCTTTTTTTTCTTTTTTTTTTATTAAGTTGTTGATCTGTGATGTTCTTGTATGATGAAACAAATTGCAACAGATAGTTGTAAATGAACCAAAAAAAATTATAGGATAAAAATAATAAAAAAATTGAACAGATATATATATACTGGATTTTTTTGAGAAAGTATTTCAACAGATAGAGAGAAAGAACAAGAGAGGGAAAGAAAGATTGCAACAGATCCTGGTTTGGTGTATTTGAACAGATAATAAAATTGAACAGATAAAAATAAATTGAAGATTGTGACCGGTTTGTTGAATAGATAAGAAATTTGGTGTAGATATTTGAATAGATAAGAGATTAAAATTGAACTGATAATCAAATCTAGACAAAACGTTGCACAGATAGAGAAAAAATTAAACAGATAGTCAAAATTTTTGAATATATAGACAAAAAAATAATAATTAAACACTTAAATGTAAATTTGAACATATAGAAAAAAAAATAAAAAATTCAACAAAAAAATTAAGGAGTAAAATTGAAGACAAAACGTCTTTCAAAACAAACAAAAGGACTTTTCACCAAATTATTTTACTCAATGCCTACAGAGGACCATCAGAGAAGAAAACTCCATTGATCCTGCTTCTAATGGAAAGTTTTTTTTTTTCAAGCACACAGATCTAATTCGTCCTCTTTTTTTTTTTTTTTTTTTTTTTAAGTTGTTGATCTGTGTTGTTGTTGTATGATGATACAAATTGCAACAGATTGGTGTAAATAAACAAAAAAAAAAAAACAAAAATTAAGCAGATAAAAATAATAAAAAAATTGAACAGATATATATATATACTGGATTATTTTTTAGAAAGAATTCCCACAGATAGAGAGAAAGAACAAGAGAGAGAGAGAAAGAAAGATTGCAACAAATCCTGCTTTAGTGTATTTCAACAGATAATAAAATTGAACGGATAAAAATAAATTGAAGATTGTGACCGGTTTGTTGAACAGATAAGGAATTTGGGATAGATATTTGAACATATAAGAAATTAAAATTGAACGGATAATAAAATCTAGATAAAAATTTTCACATATAGAGAAAAAATTGAACAGATTGTCAAATTTTTTGAATATATAGACAAAGAAAATAATAATTAAACACTTAAATGTAAATTTGAACATATAGAAAAATAAAAAATAAAAAATTCAACAGATAAATTAAGGAGTAAAATTGAAAACAAAACGTCATTCAAAATAAACAAAAGGACTTCTCACCAAATTATTTTACTCAATGCCTGTAGAGGACCATCGGAAGAGAAGACTACATTGATCCTGCTCCTTATGGACAATTTTTTTTAAGCACACAAATCTAATTCCTCCTCTTTTTCTTTCTTTTTCTTTTTTTTGTTTAAATTGTAGATCTGTGTTGTTGTTGTATGATGAGACAAATTGCAACAGATAGTTGTAAATGAAGCAAAAAAAATTAAAAATTAAGTAGATAAAAATAAAAAAACAAATTGAACAAATATATATATATATGCTGGATTATTTTTGAGAAAGAATTTCAACAGGTAGAGAGAAAGAACAAGAGGGAGAAAGAAAGATTGCAACAGATCCTCGTTTCGTGTATTTCAACAGACAATAAAATTGACCAGATAAAAATAAATTGAAGACTATGATTGGTTTGTTGAACAGGTAAGAAATTTTGGATAGATATTTGAACAGATAAGAGATGAAAATTGAACTGATAATAAAATCTAGACACAAATTTGCACAGATAGGGAAAAAATTGAACAGATTGTCAAATTTTTTTGATATATAGACAAAAAAAAAAAATTAAACACTTGAAGGTAAACTTGAACATATAGAAAAAAAAGTAAATTCAACAGATAAATTAAGGAGTAAAATTGAAAACAAAACATTTTTCAAAAAAATAAAAGGACTTCTCACCAAATTATTTTACTCAATGTCTGCAGAGGACCATCGGAGGAGAAGACTCCATTGATCCTGATCCTTATGGAAAGTTTTTTTTTTTTATAAGCACACAGATCTAATTCCTCCTCTTTTTTTTTTATTATTAAGTTGTTGATCTGTGATGTTCTTGTATGATGAAACAAATTGCAACAGATAGTTGTAAATGAACCAAAAAAAAATTAACAGATAAAAATAATAAAAAAATTGAACAGATATATATATATACTGGATTTTTTTTGAGAAAGTATTTCAACAGATAGAGAGAAAGAACAAGAGAGGGAAAGAAAGATTGCAACAGATCCTGGTTTGGTGTATTTCAACAGATAATAAAATTGAACAGATAAAAATAAATTGAAGATTGTGACCGGTTTGTTGAATAGATTAGAAATTTGGGATAGATATTTGAATAGATAAGAGATTAAAATTAAATTGATAATCAAATCTAGACAAAAAGTTGCACAGATAGAGAAAAAATTGAACAGATAGTCAAAATTTTTGAATATATAGACAAAAAAAAAATAATTAAACACTTAAATGTAAATTTGAAATTATAGAAAAAAAATAAAAAATTCAACAGAAAAATTAAGGAGTAAAATTGAAGACAAAACGTCTTTCAAAACAAACAAAAGGACTTTTTCCCAAATTATTTTACTCAATGCCTGTGGAGGACCATCGGAGAAGAAGACTCCATTGATCCTGCTCCTAATGGAAAGTTTTTTTTTCAAGCACACAGATCTAATTCCTCCTCTCTTTGTTTTGTTTTTTTATTTATTTTTAAGTTGTTGATCTGTGTTGTTGTTGTATGATGATACAAATTGCAACAGATAGGTGTAAATGAACAAAAAAAAAAAACAAAAATTAAGCAGATAAAAATAATAAAAAATTGAACAGATATAGATATATATATATACTGGATTATTTTTTAGAAAGAATTTCCAAAGATAGGGAGAGAGAACAAGAGAGAGAGAGAGAAAGAAAGATTGCAACAAATCCTAGTTTGGTGTATTTCAACAGATAATAAAATTGAACGATAAAAATAAATTGAAGATTGTGACCGGTTTGTTGAATAGATAAGAAATTTGGGATAGATATTTGAACAGATAAGAGATTAAAATTGAATTGATAATAAAATCTAGATAAAAATCTGCACATATAGGGAAAAAATTGAACAGATTGTCAAAATTTTTGAATATATAGACAAAAAAAATAATAATTAAACACTTAAATGTAAATTTGAACATATAAAAAAAATAAAAAAATTCAACAAATAAATTAAGCAGTAAAATTAAAAACAAAACATCGTTCAAAATAAACAAAAGGACTTCTCACCAAATTATTTTACTCAATGCCTGCAGAGAACCATCAGAGGAGAAGACTCCATTGATCCTGATCCTTATGGAAAGTTTTTTTTTTTTTTTTCAAGCACACAGGTCTAATTCCTCCTCTTTTTCTTTCTTTTTTTTTTTAAAGTTGTTGATCTGTGTTGTTGTTGTATGATGAAACAAATTGCAATAGATAGTTGTAAATGAAGCAAAAAAAATTAAAAATTAAGTAGATAAAAAAAAATTGAACAGATATATATATATGCTGGATTATTTTTGAGAAAAAATTTCAACAGGTAGAGAGAAAGAACAAGAGGGAGAAAGAAAGATTGCAACAGATCCTCGTTTGGTGTATTTCAACCGATAATAAAATTGAACAGATAAAAATAAATTGAAGACTGTGACTGGTTTGTTGAACAGATAAGAAATTTTGGAGAGATATTTGAACAGATAAGAGATTAAAATTGAACTGATAATAAAATCTAGACAAAAATTTGCACAAATAGGGAAAAAATTGAACAGATTTTCAAATTTTTTTGATATATAGACAAAAAAATAATAATTAAACACTTAAATGTAAACTTGAACATATAGAAAAAAAAGTAAATTCAACAGATAAGTTAAGGAGTAAACTTGAAAACAAAACGCCTTTCAAAAAAACAAAAGGACTTCTCACCAAATTATTTTACTTAATGTCTGCAGAGGACTATTGGAGGAGAAGACTCCATTGATCCTGATCCTTATGGAAATTTTTTTTTTCAAGCACACAGATCTAATTCCTCCTCCTTTTGTTCTTATTCTTTCTTTTTTTTTTATTAAGTTGTTGATCTGTGATGTTCTTGTATGATGAAACAAATTGCAACAGATATTGTAAATGAACCAAAAAAAAAATAAAAATTAACAGATAAAAATAATAAAAAAATTGAACAGATATATATATACTGGATTTTTTTAAGAAAAAATTTCAACAGATAGAGAGAAAGAACAAAAGAGAGAAAGAAAGATTGCAACAGATCCTGGTTTGGTGTATTTCAACAGATAATAAAATTGAACAGATAAAAATAAATTGAAGATTGTGACCGGTTTGTTGAATAGATAAGAAATTTGGGATAGATATTTGAATAGATAAGAGATTAAAATTGAACTGATAATCAAATGTAGACAAAAAGTTGCACAGATAGAGAAAAAAATTGAACTGATAGTCAAAATTTTTGAATATATAGACAAAAAAATAATAATTAAACACTTAAATGTAAATTTACAACAGATAAATTAAGGAGTAAAATTGAAAACAAAACGTCTTTCAAAACACACAAAACGACTTCTCACCAAATTATTTTACTTAATGCCTGCAGAGGACCATCGGAGGAGAAGACTCCATTGATCCTGCTCCTTACAGAGAGTTTTTTTTTTCAAGCACACAGATCTAATTCCTCCTCTTTTTCTTTCTTTCTTTTTTTTTTAAAATTGTTGATCTGTGTTGTTGTTGTATGATGAATCAAATTGCAACAGATAGTTGTAAATGAACCAAAAATAAAATAAAAATTACGCAGATGAAAATAATAAAAAAATTAAACAGCTATATATATACTGGATTATTGTTGAGAAAAAATTTCAACAGATAGAGAGAAAGAACAAGAGAGAGAGAAAGAAAGATTGTAACAGATCTTGGTTTGGTGTTTTTCCACAGATAATAAAATTGAACAGATAATAATAAATTGAAGATTGTGACTAGTTTGTTGAACAGATAAGAAATTTGGGATATATATTTGAACAGATAAGAGATTTAAATTGAACTGATAAAAAAATCTAGACAAAAATTTACAAAGATGGGGGAAAAATTGAATAGATAGTTAAAAAATTTTAATATATAGACAAAAAAAATAATAATTAAACACTTAAATGTAAATTTGAACATATAGAAAAAAAATTAACCAGATATATTAAGATGTAAAATTGAAAACAAAACGTATTTCAAAACAAACAAAACGACTTCTCACCAAATTATTTTACTCAATGCCTGCAGAGGACCATCGGAGGAGAAGACTCCACTGATCCTGATCCTTATGGAAAGTTTTTTTTTCAAGCACATAGATCTAATCCCTCCTCTTTTTCTTTCTTTGTTTTTTTTTTTAAGTTGTTGATCTGTGTTGTTGTTGTATGATGAAACAAATCGCAACAGATAGTTGTAAATGAACCAAAAAAAATAAAAATTATGTAGATAAAAAAAAAAAAAAAATTGAACAGATACATATATATATATTGGATTATTTTTCAAAAAGAATTTCAACAAATAGAGAGAAAGAACAAGAGAGAGAGAGAGAAAGAAAGATTGCAACAGATCCTGGTTTGGTATATTTCAACAGATAATAAAATTGAACAGATAAAAATAAATTAAAGATTGTGACTAGTTTGTTGAACAGATAAGAAATTTTGGATAGATATTTGAACAGATAAGAGATTAAAATTGAACTGATAATAAAATCTAGACAAAAATTTGCACAGATAGGGAAAAAATTGAACAGATAGTCAAAAAATTTTGAGATATAGACCAAAAAAAAATTTAAACACTTAAATATAAATTTGAACATATAGAAAAATAAATGAACTCAACAGATAAATTAAGGAGTAAAATTGAAAACAAAACGTCTTTCAAAATAAACAAAAGGACTTCTTACCAAATTGTTTTACTCAATGCCTGCAGAGGACCATCGGAGGAGAAGACTCCATTGATCCTGCTCCTTACGAAATTTTTTTTTTTCAAGCACACAGATCAAATTCCTCCTCTTTTTCTTCTTTTTTAGTTGTTGATCAGTGTTGTTGTTGTATGATGAAACAAATTGCAACAGATAGTTGTAAATGAACGAATAAAAATTAAAAATTAAGCAGAAAAAAATAATAAAAAAAATTGAACAGATATATACTGGATTATTTTTTATAAAGAATTTCAACAGATAGAGAGAAAGAACGAGAGAGAGAGAGAAATAAAGATTGCAACAAATCTTGGTTTGGGGTATTTCAACAGATAATAAAATTGAACAGATAAAAATAAATTGAAGATTGTGATTGGTTTGTTGAATAGATAAGAAATTTGGGATAGATATTTGAACAGATAAGAGATTAAAATTGAACTGATAATACAATCTAGACAAAAAGTTGCACAGATTGAGAAAAAAATTGAATAGATAGTCAAAATTTTTGAATATATAGACAAAAAAAATAATTAAACACTTAAATGTAAATTTGAACATATAGAAAAAAATAAAAAATTCAACAAAAAAATTAAGGAGTAAAATTGAAAACAAAACGTCTTTCAAAACAAACAAAAGGACTTCTCACCAAATTATTTTACTCAATGCCTGCAGAGGATCATCGGAGGAGAAAACTCCACTGATCCTACACCTTATGGACAGTTTTTTTTTCAAGCACACAGATCTAATTCCTCCTCTTTTTCTTCTTCTTCATCTTTTTTTCTTTTTTTTTTTTAAATTTTTGATCTATGTTTGTTGTTGTATGATGAAACAAATTGTAACAGATAGTTGTAAATAAACCAAAAAAATTAAAAATTAAGCTGATAAAAATAATAAAAAAATTGAACATATATATATATACTGAATTATTTTTGGGAAAGAATTTCAACAGAAAGAGAGAAAGAACAAGATAGAGAGAAAAAAAGATTGCAACAGATCCTGGTTTGGTGTATTTCAACAGATAATAAAATTGAACAGATAGAAATAAATTGAAGATTGTGACTGGTTTGTTGAACACATAAGAAATTTGGGATAGATATTTGAACAGATAAGAGATTAAAATTGAATTGATAATAAAATCTACACAAAAAGTTGCACAGATAGAGAAAAAATTAAACAGATAGTCAAATATTTTGAATATATAGACAAAAAAAAATAATTAAACACTTAAATGTAAATTTGAACATATAGAAAAAAATAAAAAATTCAACAGATAAATTAAGGAGTAAAATTGAAAACAAAACGTCTTTCAAAACAAACAAAATGACTTCTCACCACTCCATGCCTGCAGAGAACCATCGGAGGAGAAGACTCCATTGATCCTGCTCCTTATGGACAGTTTTTTTTTCAAGCACACAGATCTAATTCCTCCTCTTTTAGTTTTTTTTTTCTTTTTTTAAGTAGTTGATCTGTGTTGTTGTTGTATGATGAAACAAATTACAACAGATTGTTGTAAATGAACCAAAAAAATTTAAAAAATAAGAAGATAAAAATAATAAAAAATTGAACAGATATATACATATATATACTGGATTATTTTTGAGAAAGAATTTCATCAGATAGAGAGAAAGAATAAAAGAGAGAAGAAAGATTTCAACAGATCTTGGTTTGGTGTATTTCAACAGATAATAAAATTGAACAGATAAAAATAAATTGAAGATTGTGACTGGCTTGTAGAACGGATAAAAAATTTTGGATAGATATTTGCAAAGATAAGAGATTAAAATTGAACTGATAATAAAATCTAGAAAAAAAGTTGCACAGATAGAGAAAAAAATTTAACAGATAGTCAAAATTTTTGAATATATAGATAAAAAAATAATAATTAAACACTTAAATGTAAATTTCAAAATATAGAAAAAAAAATAAAAAATTCAACAGATAAACTAAGGAGTAAAATTGAAAACAAAACGTGTTTCAAAACAAACAAAAGGACTTCTCACCAAATTATTTTACTCAAAGCCAGCAGATGATCATCGAAGGAGAAGACTCCATTAATCCTGCTCCTTATGGACAGTATTTTTTTTTATGCACACAGAACTAATCCCTCATCTTTTTCTTTTTTTTTTCTTTTTTTTTTTTTAAGTTGTTGATCTATGTTGTTGTTGTATGATGAAACAAATTGCAACATATAATTGTAAATGAACCAAAAAAATTTAAAAATTAAGTAAATAAAAATAATAAAAAAATTAAACAGATATATATATACTGGATTATTTTTTAGAAAGAATTTCAACAAATAGAAAGAAAGAACAGAGAGAGAGAAAGAAAGATTTCAACAGATCTTGGTTTGGTATATTTCAACAGATAATAAAATTGAACAGATAAAAATAAATTGAAGATTATGACTGGTTTGTTGAACAGATAAGAAATTTGGATAGATATTTGAACAGTTAAGAGATTAAAATTGAACTGATAATAAAATCTAGACAAAAATTTGCACAGACAGAGAAAAAAATTGAAAAGATAGACAAAATTTTTGAATATATAGACAAAAAAAATAATTAAACACTTAAATGTAAATTTGAACATATAGAAAAAAAAATTAAAAAATTCAACAGATAAATTAAGGAGTAAAATTGAAAACAAAACATCTTTCAAAACAAACAAAAAGACTTCTCATCAAATTATTTTACTCAATGCCTGCAGAGGACCATCGGAGGAGAAGACTCCATTTATCCTGCTCCTTATGGACAGTTTTTTTTCTCAAGCACACTGATCTAATTCCTCATCTTTTTTTTTTTTTTAAGTTGTTGATCTGTGTTGTTATTGTATGATGAAACAAATTGCAACAGATAGTTGTAAATGAACGAAATTTTTTTTAAAATTAAGCAAATAAAAATAATAAAAAAATTGAACAGATATATATATACTGGATTATTTTTTAGAAAGAATTTCAGCAGATAGAGACAAAGACAAGAGAGAGAGAGAGAGAAAGAAAGATTGTAACAGATCCTAGTTTGGTGTATTTCAACAGATAATAAAATTGAACAGATAAAAATAAATTGAAGATTGTGACTGGTTTGTTGAACAGATAAGAAATTTGGGATAGATATTTGAACAGATAAGAGATTAAAATTGAACTGATAATAAAATCTAGACAAAATTTGCACAGATAGAGAAAAAAATTTAACAGATAGTCAGAATTTTTGATTATATAGACAAAAAAAATAATTAAACACTTAAATGTAAATTTGAACATATAAAAAAAAATAAAAATTTCAACAGATAAATTAAGGAGTAAAATTGAAAACCAAACGTCTTTCAAAACAAACAAAAAGACTTCTCACCAAATTATTTTACTCAATGCCTTCAAAGGACCATCAGAGGAGAAGACTCCATTGATCCTGCTCCTTATGAAAAGTTTTTTTTTTCAAGCACATAGATCTAATTCCTCCTCTCTTTTTCTTTTTTATTTTTAAGTTGTTGATCTGTGTTGTTGTTGTATGATGATACAAATTGCAACAGATATGTGTAAATGAAGCAAAATAAATAAATAAAAATTAGGTAGAAAAAAAAATTGAACAGATATATATATACTGGATTATTTTTTAGAAAGAATTTCCACAGATAGAGAGAAAGAACAAGAGAGAGAGAAAGAAATATTGCAATAGATCCTGTTTTGGTGTATTTCAACAGATAATAAAATTGAACAGATAAAAATAAATTGAAGACTGTGACTGGTTTGTTGAACAGACAAGAAATTTGAGATAGATATTTGAACAGATAAGAGATTAAAATTGAACTGATAATAAAATCTAGACAAAAATTTGCACATATAGGGAAAAAATTGAACAGATAGTCAAAATTTTTTGATATATAGACAAAAAAATAATAATTAAACACTTAAATGTAAATTTGAACATATAGAAAAAAATAAAAAAATTCAACAGATAAATTAAGGAGTAAAATTGAAAACAAAACGTCTTTCAAAACAAACAAAAGGAATTCTCACCAAATTATTTTACTCAATGCCTGCAGCGGACAATCGGAGGAGAAGACTCCATTGATCCTACTCCTTATGGACAGTTTTTTTTTCAAGCACACAGATCTAATTCCTCATCTTTTTTTTTCTTTTTTTTTTTTTTTAAGTTGTTGATCTGTGTTTTTGTTGTATGATGAAATAAATTACAACAGATAGTTGTAAATAAATCAAAAAAAATTAAAAATTAAGCAGATAAAAATAAAAAAAAATCGAACAGATATATATATATGCTAGATTATTTTTGAGAAAGAATTTCAACTGGTAGAGAGAAAGAACAAGAGAGAGAAAGAAAGATTGCAATAGATCCTCGTTTGGTGTATTTCAACAGATAATAAAATTGAACAGATAAAAATAAATTGATGATTGTGACCGGTTTGTTGAACAAATAAGAATATTTGGATAGATATTTGAACAGATAAGAGATTAAAATTGAACTGATAATAAAATCTAGACAAAAATTTGCCCTGATAGGGAAAAAATTGAACAGATTGTCAAAATTTATTGATATATAGACAAAAAAATAATAATTAAACACTTATATGTAAACATGAACATATAGAAGAAAAATAAATTCAACAGATAAATTAAGGAATAAAACTGAAAACAAAACGTCTTTCCAAAAAACAAAAGGACTTCTCACAAAATTATTTTACTCAATGTCTGCAGAGGACCATCGGAGGAAAAGACTCCATTGATCCTGATCCTTGTGGAAAGTTTTTTTTTTTTCAAGCACACATGTCTAATTCCTACTCTTTTTTTTTTTTTCAGTTGTTGATCTGTGTTGTTGTTGTATGATGAAACAAATTGCAGCAGATAGTTGTATATGAACCAAAAAAATTTAAAAATTAAGCAGATAAAAATAATAAAAAAATTGAATAGATATATATATTGGATTATTTTTTAGAAAGAATTTCAACAGATAGAGAGAAAGACAAGAGAGAGAGAAAGAAAGATTGCAACAGATCCTGGTTTGGTGTATTTCAACAGATAATAAAATTGAAATATAAAAATAAATTGAAGATTGTGACTGGTTTGTTGAACAGATAAGAAATTTAGGATAGATATTTGAATAGATAAGAGATTAAAATCGAACTGATAATAAAATCTAGACAAAAATTTGCACAGATAGAGAAAAAAATTGAACAGAGAGTCAGAATTTTGGAATATATAGACAAAAAAATAATAATTAAACACTTAAATGTAAATTTGAACATATAGAAAAAAAATAAAAATTTCAACAGATAAATTAAGGAGTAAATTGAAGACAAAACGTCTTTCAAAACAAACAAAAGGACTTCTTACCAAATTATTTTACTCAATGCCTGCAGAGGACCATCGGAGAAGAAGACTCCATTGATCCTGCTCCTAATGGAAAGTTTTTTTTTTCTTTCAAGCACACAGATTTAATTCCTCCTCTTTTTTATTTTTTTTATTTTTAAGTTGTTGATCTGTGTTGTTGTATGATGATACAAATTGCAACAGATAGGTGTAAATGAACAAAAAAAACAAAAATTAAGCAGATAAAAACAATAAAAAAATTGAACAGATATATATACTGGAATATTTTTTAGAAAGAATTTCCACAGATAGAGAGAAAGAAAAAGAGAGATAGAGAAAGAGAGATTGCAACAAATCCTGGTTTGGTGTATGTCAACAGATAATAAAATTGAACGGATAAAATAAATTGAAGATTGTAACCGGTTTGTTGAACAGATAAGAAATTTGGGATAGATATTTGAACAGATAAGAGATTAAAATTGAACTGATAATAAAATCTAGATAAAAATTTGCACACATAGGGAAAAAATTGAACAGATTGTTAAAATTTTTGAATATATAGACAAAAAAAATAATAATTAAACACTGAAATGTAAATTTGAACATATAGAAAAAAAATAAAAAATTCGACAGATAAATTAAGGAGTAAAATGGAAAACAAAACATCTTTCAAAATAAACAAAAAGACTTCTCTCCAAATTATTTTACTCAATGCCTGCAGAGAACCATCGGAGGAGAAGACTACATTGATCATGCACCTTCCGAAAGTTTTTTTTTTTTTCAAGCACACAGATCTAATTCCTCCTCTTTTTTTTTTTTTTTTTTTTTTTTTTTTTTTTTTTTAAGTTGTTGGTCTGTGGTGTTGTTGTATGATGAATCAAATTGCAATAGATAGTTGTAAATGAACCAAAAATAAAATAAAAATTACGCAGATGAAACTAATAAAAAAAATTGAACAGATATATATATACTGGATTATTGTTGAGAAAAAATTTCAACAGATTGAGAGAAAGAACGAGAGAGAGAGAAAGAAAGATTGCAACAGATCCTGGTTTAGTGTATTTCAACAGATAATAAAATTGAACAGATAAAAATAAATTGAAGATTGTGACTGGTTTGTTGAATAGATAAGAAATTTGGGATAAATATTTGAACAGATAAGAGATTAAAATTGAACTGATAATAAAATCTAGACAAAAATTTGCACAGATGGGGGAAAAATTGAATAGATAGTTAAAATTTTTTGATATATAGACAAAAAAAAAATAATTTAACACTTAAATGTAAATTTGAACATATAGGAAAAAAAATTCAACCGGTAAATTAAGGAGTAAAATTGAAAACAAAACGTCTTTCAAAACAAACAAAACGACTTCTCACCAAATTATTTTACTCAATGCCTGCAGAGGACCATCGGAGGAGAAGACTCCTTTGATCCTGATCCTTATGGAAAGTTTTTTTTTTTTTCAAGCACACATGTCTAATTCCTCCGCTTTTTCTTTCTTTCTTTTTTTTTTTTTTTTTAAGTTGTTGATCTGTGTTGTTGTTGTATGATGAAACAAATTGCAACAGATAGTTGTAAATGAACCAAAAAAAATAAAAATTAAGCAAAAAAAAATATTAAAAAAATTGAACAGATATATATATACTGGATTATTTTTCAAAAAGAATTTCAACAGATAGAGAGAAAGAACAAGAGAGAGAGAGAGAAAGAAAGATTGCAACAGATCCTTGTTTGGTGTATTTCAACAGATAATAAAATTGAACAGATAAAAATAAATTAAAGATTGTGACTGGTTTGTTGAACAGATAAGAAATTTTGGATAGATATTTGAACAGATAAGAGATTAAAATTGAACTGATAATAAAATCTAGACAAAAATTTGCACAGATAGGAAAAAAATTGAACAGATAGTCAAAATTTTTTGAGATATAGACAAAAAAAAAATACTTAAATACTTAAATATAAATTTGAACATATAGAAAAATAAATAAATTCAACAGATAAATTAAGGAGTAAAATTGAAAACAAAACGTCTTTCAAAATAAACAAAAGGACTTCTCACCAAATTGTTTTACTCAATGCCTACAAAGGACCATTGGAGGAGAAGACTCCATTGATCCTACTCCTTACGGATTTTTTTTTTTCAAGCACACATATCTAATTCCTCATCTTTTTCTTCTTCTTCCTTTTTTTTTAAGTTGTTGATCTGTGTTGTTGTTGTATGATGAAACAAATTGCAACAGATAGTTGTAAATGAACGAATAAAAATTAAAAATTAAGCAGAAAAAATAATAAAAAAATTGAATAGATATATATACTGGATTATTTTTTAGAAAGAATTTCAAAAGATAGAGGGAAAGAACAAGAGAGAGAGAGAATGAAAGATTGCAACAGATCCTTGTTTGGGGTATTTCAACAGATAAAAAAATTGAACAGATAAAAATAAATTGAAGATTGTGATTAGTTTGTTGAACATATAAGATTTTTGGGATAGATATTTGAATAGATAAGAGATTAAAATTGAACTGTAATAAAATCTAGACAAAAAGTTGCACAGATTGATAAAAAAATTGAACAGATAGTCAAAATTTTTGAATATATAGACAAAAAAAAAATAATTAAACCCTTAAATATAAATTTGAACATATAGAAAAAAATAAAAAATTCAACAGAAAAATTAAGGAGTAAAATTGAAAACAAAACGTCTTTCAAAACAAACAAAAGGACTTCTCACCAAATTATTTTACTCAATGCCTGCAGAGGATCATCGGAAGAGAAAACTCAATTGATCCTGCACCTTATGGACAGTTTTTTTTTTTCAAACACACAGATCTAATTCCTCCTCTTTTTCTTCTTCTTCTTCTTTTGTTTTTTTAAATTGTTGATCTATGTTGTTGTTGTATGATGAAACAAATTGCAACAGATAGTTGTAAATGAACCAAAAAAAATTAAAAATTAAGCTGATAAAAATAATAAAAAAATTGAACAGATATATATATATATTGGATTATTTTTGTGAAAGAATTTCAATAGATAGAGAGAAAGAACAAGAGTGAGAGAAAGAAAGATTGCAACAGATCCTGGTTTGGTGTATTTCAACAGATAATAAAATTGAAAAGATAAAAATAAATTGAAGATTGTGACTGGTTTGTTGAACACATAAGAAATTTGGGATAGGTATTTGAACAGATAAGAGATTAAAATTGAACTGATAATAAAATCTACACAAAAAGTTGCACAGATAGAGAAAAAATTAAACAGATAGTCAAAATTTTTGAATATATAGACAAAAAAATAATAATTAAACACTAAAATGTAAATTTGAACATATAGAAAAAAAAAAATTCAACAGATAAATTAAGGAGTAAAATTGAAAACAAAACGTCTTTCAAAACAAACAAAAGGACTTCTCACCAAATTATTTTACTCAATGCCTGCAGAGGGCCATCGGAGGAGAAGACTCCACTGATCCTGCTCCTTATGGACAGTTTTTTTTTTCAAGCACACATATCTAATTCCTCCTCTTTTTCTTCTTCTTCTTTTTTTTTTTAAGTTGTTGATCTGTGTTGTTGTTGTATGATGAAACAAATTGCAACAGATAGTTGTAAATGAACGAATAAAAATTAAAAATTAAGCAAAAAAATAATAAAAAAATTGAATAGATATATATATACTGGATTATTTTTTAGAAAGAATTTCAAAAGATAGAGGGAAAGAACGAGAGAGAGAGAGAGAATGAAAGATTGCAACAGATCCTTGTTTGGGGTATTTCAACAGATAACAAAATTGAACAGATAAAAATAAATTGAAGATTGTGATTAGTTTGTTGAACATATAAGATTTTTGGGATAGATATTTGAACAGATAATAGATTAAAATTGAACTGTAATAAAATCTAGACAAAAAGTTGCGCAGATTGAGAAAAAAATTGAACAGATAGTCAAAATTTTTGAATATATGGACAAAAAAAATAATTAAACACTTAAATGTAAATTTGAACATATAGAAAAAAATAAAAAATTCAACAGAAAAATTAAGGAGTAAAATTGAAAACAAAACGTCTTTCAAAACAAACAAAAGGACTTCTCACCAAATTATTTTACTCAATGCCTGCAGAGGATCATCGGAGGAGAAAACTCAATTGATCCTACACCTTATGGACAGTTTTTTTTTTCAAACACACAGATCTAATTCCTCATCTTTTTCTTCTTCTTCTTCTTCTTTTGTTTTTTTAAATTGTTGATCTGTGTTGTTGTTGTATGATGAAACAAATTGCAACATATAGTTGTAAATGAGCCAAAAAAAATTAAAAATTAAGCTGATAAAAAAAAAAAAAAAATTGAACAGATATATATATACTAGATTATTTTTGAGAAAGAATTTCAATAGATAGAGAGAAAGAACAAGAGTGAGAGAAAGAAAGATTGCAACAGATCCTGGTTTGGTGTATTTCAACAGATAATAAAATTGAATAGATAAAAATAAATTGAAGATTGTGACTGGTTTGTTGAACACATAAGAAATTTGGGATAGGTATTTGAACAGATAAGATATTAAAATTGAACTGATAATAAAATCTAAACAAAAAGTTGCATAGATAGAGAAAAAATTAAACAGATAGTCAAAATTTTTGAATATATAGACAAAAAAATAATAATTAAACACTTAAATGTAAATTTGAACATATAGAAAAAAAAAATAAAAAATTTAGCAGATAAATTAAGGAGTAAAATTGAAAACAAAACGTCTTTCAAAACAAACAAAAGGACTTCTCACCAAATTATTTTACTCAATGCCTGCAGAAGGCCATCGGAGGAGAAGACTCCATTGATCCTGCTCCTTATGGACAATTTTTTTTTTCAAGCACACAGATCTAATTGCTCCTCGTTTTCTTTTTTTTTTTTTTTTCTTTTTTTAAGTAGTTGATCTGTGTTGTTGTTGTATGATGAAACAAATTGCAACAGATAGTTGTAAATGAACCAAAAAAATTTTAAAAAATAAGCAGATAAAAATAATAAAAAAATTGAACGGATATATATACTGGATTATTTTTGAGAAAGAATTTCAACAGATAGAGAGAAAGAAGAAGAGAGAGAGAGAAAGAAAGATTTCAACAGATCTTGGTTTGGTGTATTTCAACAGATAATAAAATTGAACAGATAAAAATAAATTGAAGATTGTGACTGGCTTGTAGAACAGATAAGAAATTTTGGATAGATATTTGCAAAGATAAGAGATTAAAATTGAACTGATAATAAAATCTATATAAAAATTTGCACAGATTGGGGAAAAATTGAATAGATAGTTAAAACTTTTTGATATATAGACAAAAAAAAAATTTAAACACTTAAATGTAAATTTGAACATATAGAAAAAAAATTCAATAGATAAATTAAGGAGTAAAATTGAAAACAAAACGTCTTTGAAAACAAACAAAACGACTTCTCACCAAATTATTTTACTCAATGCCTGCAGAGAACAATCAGAGGAGAAGACTCAATTGATCCTGATCCTTATGGAAAGTTTTTTTTTTTTTTCAAGCACACAGGTCTAATTCCTCCTCTTTTTCATTCTTTTTTTTTTTTTTTTTTAAAGTTGTTGATCTGTGTTGTTGTTGTATGATGAAACAAATTGCAACAGATAGTTGTAAATGAAACAAAAAAAAAATTAAGCAGATAAAAATAATAAAAAAAATTGAACAGATATGTATATATACTGGATTATTTTTCAAAAAGAATTTCAACAGATAGAGAGAAAGAACAAGAGAGAGAGAGAAAGAAAGATTGCAACAGATCCTTGTTTCGTGTATTTCAACAGATAATAAAATTGAACAGATAAAAATAAATTAAAGATTGTGACTGGTTTATTGAACAGATAAGAAATTTTGGATAGATAATTGAACAGATAAGAGATTAAAATTGAACTAATAATAAAATCTAGATAAAAATTTGCACAGATAGGAAAAAAATTGAACAGATAGTCAAAAACTTTTGAGATATAGACCCAAAAAAAATAATTATACACTTAAATATAAATTTGAACATATAGAAAAATAAATAAATTCAACAGTTAAATTAAGGAGTAAAATTGAAAACAAAACGTCTTTCAAAATAAACAAAAGGACTTCTCACCAAATTGTTTTACTCAATGCCTACAAAGGGCCATTGGAGGAGAAGACTCCATTGATCCTGCTCCTTACGGAATTTTTTTTTTCAAGCACACAGATCTAATTCCTCCTCTTTTTCTTTTTTTTTTCTTTTTTTTTAAGTTGTTGATCTGTGTTGTTGTTGTATGATGAAACAAATTGCAACAGATAGTTGTAAATGAACAAATAAAAATTAAAAATTAAGCAGAAAAAAATAATAAAAAAATTGAATAGATATATATATACTGGATTATTTTTTAGAAAGAATTTCAACAGATAGAGGGAAAGAACGAGAGAGAGAGAAAAAAAGATTGCAACAGATCTTGGTTTGGCGTATTTCAACAGATAATTAAATTGAACAGATAAAAATAAATTGAAGATTGTGATTGGTTTGTTGAACAGATAACAAATTTGGGATAGATATTTGAACAGATAAGAGATTAAAATTGAACTGATAATAAAATCTAGACAAAAAGTTGCACAGATTGAGAAAAAAATTGAACAGATAGTAAATTTTTTTGAATATATAGATAAAAAAATAAGTAAACACTTAAATGTAAATTTGAACATATAGAAAAAAATAAAAAATTCAACAGAAAAATTGAGTAAAATTGAAAACAAAACGTCTTTCAAAACAAACAAAAGGACTTCTCACCAAATTATTTTACTCAATGCCTGCAGAGGATCATCGGAGGACAAAACTCAATTGATCCTGCACCTTAGGGACAGTTTTTTTTTTCAAGCAGACAGATCTAATTCCTCCTCTTTTTCTTCTTCTTCTTCTTCTTCTTCTTCTTCTTCTTCTTCTTCTTCTTTTAAATTGTTGATCTGTATTGTTGTTGTATGATGAAACAAATTGCAACAGATAGTTGTAAATGAACCAAAAAAAATTAAAAATTAAGCTAATAAAAATAATAAAAAAATTGAACTGATATATATACTGGATTATTTTTGAGAAAGAATTTCAATAGATAGAGAGAAAGAACAAGAGAGAGAGAAAGAAAGATTGCAACACATCCTGGTTTGGTGTATTTCAACAGATAATAAATTTGAACAGATAAAAATAAATTGAAGATTGTGACTGGTTTGTTGAACACAAAATATTTGGGATAGATATTTGAACAGATAAGAGATTAAAATTGAACTGATAATAAAATCTACACAAAAAGTTGCACAGATAGAGAAAAAATTAAACAGATAGTCAAAATTTTTGAATATATAGACAAAAAAAATAATAATTAAACACTTAAATGTAAATTTGAACATATAGAAAAAAAATAAAAAATTCAACAGATAAATTAAGGAGTAAAATTGAAAACAAAACGTCTTTCAAAACAAACAAAAGGACTTCTCACCGAATTATTTTACTCAATGCCTGCAGAGGACCATCGAAGGAGAAGACTCCATTGATCCTGCTCCTTATGGACAGTTTTTTTTTTCAAGCACACAGATCTAATTGCTCCTCTTTTTGTTTTTCTTTTTTTCTTTTTTTAAGTAGTTGATCTGTGTTGTTGTTGTATGATGAAACAAATTGCAACAGATAGTTGTGAATGAACGAATAAAAATTAAAAATTAAGCAGAAAAAAAATAATAAAAAAAATTGAATAGATATATATATACTGGATTATTTTTGAGAAAGAATTTCAACAGATAGAGAGAAAGAACAAGAGAGAGAGAAAGAAAGATTTCAACAGATCTTGGTTTGGTGTAATTCAACAGATAATAAAATTGAACAGATAAAAATAAATTGAAGATTGTGACTGGCTTGTAGAACAGATAAGAAATTTTGGATAGATATTTGCAAAGATAAGAGATTAAAATTGAACTGATAATAAAATCTAGATAAAAAGTTGCACAGATAGAGAAAAAAATTTAACAGATAGTCAAAATTTTTGAATATATAGACAAAAAAATAAGAATTAAACACTTAAATGTAAATTTGAAAATATAGAAAAAAAATTAAAAAATTCAACAGATAAATAAAGGAGTAAAATTGAAAACAAAACGTCTTTCAAAACAAATAAAACGACTTCTCACCAAATTATTTTAGTGAATGCTTGCAGAGAACCATCAGAGGAGAAGACTCCATTGATCCTAATCCATATGGAAAGTTTTTTTTTTTCAAGTACACAGGTCTAATTCCTCCTCTTTTTCTTTCTTTTTTTTTTTTTTTTAAAGTTGTTGATCTGTGTTGTTGTTGTATGATGAAACAAATTGCAACAGATAGTTGTAAATGATCCAAAAAAAATAAAAATTAAGAAGATAAAAATAATAAAAAAATTGAACAGATATATATATACTGGATTATTTTTCAAAAAGAATTTCAACAGATAGAAAGAAAGAACAAGAGAGAGAGAAAGAAAGATTGCAACAGATCCTTGTTTGGTGTATTTCAACAGATAATAAAATTGAACAGATAAAAATAAATTAAAGATTGTGACTGGTTTGTTGAACAGATAAGAAATTTTGGATAGATATTTGAACAGATAAGAGATTAAAATTGAACTGATAATAAAATCTAGACAAAAATTTGCACAGATAGGAAAAAAATTGAACAGATAGTCAAAAACTTTTGAGATATAGACACAAAAAAAATAATTATACACTTAAATATAAATTTAAACATATAGAAAAATAAATAAATTCAACAGATAAATTAAGGAGTAAAATTGAAAACAAAACGTCTTTCAAAATAAACAAAAGGACTTCTCACCAAATTGTTTTACTCAATGTCTACAAAGGACCATCGGAGGAGAAGACTCCATTGATCCTGTTCCTTACGGAATTTTTTTTTTCAAGCACACAGATCTAATTCCTCATCTTTTTTCTTTTTTCTTTTTTTTTTTTTTTTTAAAGTTGTTGATCTGTGTTGTTGTTGTATGATGAAACAAATTGCAACAGATAGTTGTGAATGAACGAATAAAAATTAAAAATTAAGCAGAAAAAAATAATAAAAAAAATTGAATAGATATATATATACTGGATTATTTTTTAGAAAGAATTTCAACAGATAGAGGGAAAGAACGAGAGAGAGAGAAAGAAAGATTGCAACAGATCCTGGTTTGGGGTATTTCAACAAATAATAAAATTGAACAGATAAAAATAAATTGAAGATTGTGATTGGTTTGTTGAACAGATAGGAAATTTGGGATAGATATTTGAACAGATAAGAGATTAAAATTGAACTGATAACAAAATCTAGACAAAAAGTTGCACATATTGAGAAAAAAAATTGAACAGATAGTCAAAATTTTTGAATATATAGACAAAAAAAATAATTAAACATTTAAATGTAAATTTGAACATATAGAAAAAAATAAAAAATTCAACAGAAAAATTAAGGAGTAAAATTGAAAACAAAACGTCTTTCAAAATAAACAAAAGGACTTCTCACCAAATTATTTTACTCAATGCCTGCAGAGGATCATCGGAGGAGAAAACTCAATTGATCCTGCACCTTATGGACATTTTTTTTTTCAAGCACACAGATCTAATTCCTCCTCTTTTTCTTCTTCTTCTTCTTCTTTTTTTTTTTTTAAATTGTTGATCTGTGTTGTTGTTGTATGATGAAACAAATTGCAACAGATAGTTGTAACTGAACATAAAAAAAATTAAAAATTAAGCTGATAAAAATAAAAAAAAATTGAACAGATATATATATATACTGGATTATTTTTGAGAAAGAATTTCAATAGATAGAGAGAAAGAACAAGAGAGAGAGAGAGAAAGAAATATTGTAACAGATCCTGGTTTGGTGTATTTCAACAGATAATAAAATTGAATAGATAAAAATAAACTGAAGATTGTGACTGGTTTGTTGAACACATAAGAAATTTGGGATAGATATTTGAACAGGTAAGAGATTAAAATTGAACTGATAATAAAATCTACACAAAAAGTTGCACAGATAGAGAAAAAATTAAACAGATAGTCAAAATTTTTGAATATATAGACCAAAAAAAAAAAAATTAAACACTTAAATGTATATTTGAACATATAGAAAAAAAAAAATTTAAGCGATAAATTAAGGAGTAAAATTGAAAACAAAACGTCTTTCAAAACAAACAAAAGGACTTCTCACCAAATTATTTTACTCAATGCCTGCATAGGTGTAATAACCCTCCCACTGTCTTAGCCATACTCATATATATTTTATATGATTTTGCTTTGTTAAGTTTGCATCTTGAATCTTGACTTGCCTTGCATCTTTGACTTGTCTTGCATAAGCGATACTTGAGTGTTATGTTCCTTACTGATTACGTGTGTGTAGCCGAGGTAACCTTGGGACTAGTTCACCTTTGAACTCTTGTGCTTAGAATCATGTTAGGACCACTTGATTGACCTTCACCTTCACCCCGGCACTCTAGCCGAGATGTTACTACTTAGCCGAGGTATGTTACATTAGTGACCTTGTTCCCGGGATGGTATGACATAGGCCGAGGTGTGGCACACCCTGGCCAAGGTGTGGCACAGCTTAGTCAAGTGTCGTCCTCCCTAGCCGATGTCCTTGTTGCCCTGTAGCTGAAGTCCTACCTTTGGCCGATGTTATTTCTTGCCGAAGTGTTGTTGTTAGCCGATGGCATTACCCGTCGGAGTGTTTCACTGGAAAACTTGTTAGATACGCTTTGTCAGAGTCTTGTCCCTTCAATCAGTCACCTTTTTGAATAGAGCCAACCACCTGCTGCCACGTGTCCGAGCTGTAGGTTAAAGCAGCCGACAGACTTAGAAACACATCATTTGGTCTCAAATCTTTGTCTTAGAGAGAGAAGCTCTAGGAAAGGGAGTTTAGAGAGAGAAGTGGAGTTCGAGCTTGATCCTTGAAGATCAAACCGTTGGATTTGAGTTTTGAGGTTAGATTCTTGCTCTCCTTTGATTACTCTTATTGTTTGTCCAGCTGCATTGCATGATTGAGTTTGTTTTGTGTGCCATGCATAGATTTAAAGTTGGTTTTAGAAAGAAAATAAGACATTTATGTGTTCTTGAGGAAAAGCCTTGATTTGATCCGAAAGCTTGCATTGAAATCCATGCTTTTGTGTTTGTTTTACCAAGGTCTTCTAGTATGGGTACCCAGGTCCATGTTTTCAAACTCATGGCACGAAACCTTAGACTTTATAAATGTAAGTTATGATCTTTGCATTCATCTTGTTCATGTTCTTGAGCAGAGGGAAACCCAGGTTTTCCCCGGCTTCATTTATCCTTGAATGTGGCCCTCGGGACCACACCTCGGCGAGAGAGTGTGGAACCTCGGCCTAGACCTGGATGGTGCCCAGCATGTTTTTCCAAAGTAAGAAGCAGTGTTTGATATGATTTGACTTAGCTTGAGCGACTGCCGAGGTCATTTGCATGCATATGAAGCTTGTTTGAAAGTGCATTCAATAGACTCGTTATGTGTTTGTAGGACTTGGACTTGCTTTGACCCCGACGTCTGAAGAACTATGTGAGTGGCATTCTTAATAAAGCTATATTGTAATGTTTTGATAAAAGTTTCGTTTTGCCTTGTTTTGAAAAGTATTTGTAAGCATGAATGTTTATCCCTATTTTGTATGCCTTGTATTATACCTCGTTTGATGACAACTCTTGAAAGTCTATACGTGCTAGGGGACTATAAGCATTTGTAGCACAACTCTTGAAAGTCCGTACGTGCTAGGGGACTATAAGCATTTGTAGCACAACTCTTGAAAGTCCGTACGTGCTAGGGGACTATAAGCATTTGTAGCACAACTCTTGATGTCATCCCTTGGAACTTGAAAGACTTGATTGATGAAGCTTGAAAGATTTGATATAAGAACTTGATGTATACCTTGTATTGTTTTGTTAAAAGACCTCGGATATCATTCATGTGAACCCTTTATTGTTTATGCCATTCACTGAGTATCCAAGCTCACCCTCTCTATATATATGTAGGTGATGAGCAGGGCGGCGACGCCTAGATGTGTTTGCCGAGGTGTTTTGCCGACGTGTTTTGATTCGCATTTTTGTGAACATCTTGAAGAACATGCTTCTTAGTTCTTTCATTGTATTTTGTATTTGAAGGCCGAGAAGCCTATTTGTCAAGATGTAATTTTTGTACTCTATTTTGTTATATTGGAACCATCAAAGATGTATGTCATTTCATTCAACTTAAGCACTGCTCTTATGGACTGCTTGTATGTTAATTTATTGCTTCCGCATTTGTAAGCCCCATACGTATACTCTGTTTGTGTGTGTGATTTCTTGTAAGAGGCCTTTGGTAACCTCGGGTTACTGGCCATCTCGGCGCCGACCTTCTAGGGGCGGGTTGGGGTCGTGACAATAGGACCATCGGAGGAGAAGACTCCATTTGTCACGACCCCAACCCGCCCCTAGTAGGTCGGCGCCGAGATGGCCAGTAATCCGAGATTACCAAAGGCCTCTTGCAAGAATTCACTCACAAATCAGAGTAAACATATGGGGCTTACAAATGCGGAAGCAATAAATCAAAATACAAGTGGTCCATAAGAGCAGTGCTTAAGTTAAATGAATTGACGTACATCTTATAATAGCTTTAATACAACAAAATGGGGGTACAAAAATTACATCTTGACCAAAAGGCTTCTCAGCCATCAAATACAAAATACAATGAAATAACTAAGAAGCATGATCTTCAAGATGTTGCAAAACATGAATCCAAAACACATCGGCAAAACACATCTAGGCGTCGCCGCCGCCCTGCTCATCACCTACATATATATATAGAGAGGGTGAGCTTGGATACTCAGTGAATGGCATAAGTAATAAAGGGTTTACATGAATGATATCCGAGGTCTTTTAGCAAAACAATACATAGTATGAATCAAGTTCGTCTACCAAACCTTTCAAGCTTCAAGGGATGCTTATTAACATCAATATAATACAAGAGATGGCATTCCGGACAAACAAATCCACGCGGTAAAACCGTCAGTGGCAAGGCAAGACAAGACAAGAGAGATCTCTAAACAAGGGTGTCGTTGCATTATAGTCCCCAGACACTAAGGACTTGTGCTACAAATGCTTATAGTCCCCTAGCACATACGGACTTCCAAACTTTGTGCTACAAATGCTTATAGTCCCCTAGCACGTGCGGACTTTCAAGAGTGTGCTGCAAATGCTTAGAGTCCTCCAGCACGTAAGGACTTTCCAAAAATGTCATCAGACGAGATATAATACTTGGTATACAAGTAGGGATAATCATTCATGCTTACAAACTTTCCAAAACAAGGCAAAACAAGGCTTTTATCAAAACACTTTAACATAGCTTTATTAAAATACCACTCACATAGTTCTTCGGACGTCGGGGTCAAGGCGAGTCCAAGTCCTACAAACACATGGCAAGTCTATTGAATACACTTTTAAACAAGTCTCACATGTATATAAATGATCTCGGCATTCTCCAAAACTAAGTCAAATCAAAACGAACACTGTTTCTCATTTCAGGAAAACATGCTGGGCACCTAACCAGGTCTTGGCCGAGGTCCCACACCTTCTCGCCGATGTGTGGTCCCGAGGGCCACATTCAAGGATAAATGAAGTCGGGAAAAATCTGGGTTTCCCTCTGCTCAAGAACATAAAGAACATGATCATGAAGAACATGAAGGAAATGAATGCAAGGATCATAACTTATTATTATAAAATCTGAGATTTCATGCTATGAGTTTAAAAACATGGACCTGGGTACCCATACTAGAAGATCTTGGTGAAACAAACACAAAAGCATGGATTTTAATGTAAGCTTTCGGATCAAATCATGGCTTTTCCTCAAGAACACATGAATGTCATATTTTCTTTCTAAAACCATCTTTAAATCAAAGCATGACATGCAAAACAGATCCGATCATGCAATGTAACGAGATGATCAATAAGAACAGCATGAGTAGATTAAGATTCTAACCTCAACACTCGAATCTAATGGTTTGAACTCCAAGGATCAAGCTTGCTATCTACTTCTCACTCTAGAACTCCTCCTAGAGCTTCTCTCTCCTCAAGAACAAGATGTGATGCAAAATGAGACATTTCCAGGCTTGTCGGCTGATTTAACACTCAGCTCGGACACATGGCAACAATTGGTTGGTTCTATTCGAAAAGGTGACTGATTGAAAAGACAAGACTATGACAAGGCGTGTTCAACAAGCTAGGCGGCAAGGGACTCCGGCGAGTAATGACATCGGCTATCAACAAGACCTCGGCAAGCAATAACATCGGCCAAAGACAAAACTTCGGCAACAGGGTAACAAAGACATCGGCTAGGGAGGACGACACTTGACTAAGCTGTGCCACACCTTGGCCAGGGTGCGCCACACCTCGGCCTAGGTCATACCTGCCCGGGAACAAAGGTCACTAGTGTAAAATACCTCGGCTAGATAGTGACATCTCGGCTAAAATGCCGAGGTGAGGATGAAGGTCAATCAAGCGGTTCCAAAATGGTTCTGAGTACAAAGATTCAAAGGTGATCTAGGCTCAAGATGACCTCGGCTAAACACACACACACCAATAAGGAACATAGCATTCAAGTAACACTTATGCAAGACAAGTCAAGATTTAAAATGCAAGCTTAATAAAGCAAAATCATATAAAATGCATATGAGTACAGTTAGAGCAGTGTGAGGGTCATTACATCCTACCCCCCTTAAAGAAGTTTGGTCCCCAAACTTAGGTTACCTTGTCCCAAGAACAATTCTGGATGTCGAATTTTCATTTCTTCTTCCATTTCCCAAGTAGCATCCTTGCCGTAATGCTCCTTCCACTCAACCTTTACCATCTGTATTGTCTTATTTCTCAATTGTCTTACTTGCCTATCGATAATACGCATTGGTCTCTCTTCATAGCTCAATTCTTCATCAACCACAATCCCAAAATGATCAATCACATGCAGGGGATCCCGAATATACTTTCTCAACATTGAAATATGGAACACATTGTGCACTTGACTTAATTCTGGTGGTAAAGCAAGTCTGTAGGCAGTCGTGTTAATCTTCTCAAGAATTTCAAATGGCCCGATGTAACGAGGTGCTAACTTACCTTTCTTCCTAAATCTGGAAACTCCTTTCGTTGGTGAAATCTTCAGGAATACATGGTCCCCAACTTCAAATTCCAATTCTCTTCTCCTTTGGTCGGCATAGCTCTTCTGCCGACTTTGGGCAATTCTGGTCCGCTGTCGAATAAGCTTAATCTTCTCGGTTGTCACTTGAATCAATTCGAGGCCGATCAAAACTTTATCTCCTACTTCGGTCCAACATATCGGTGATCTGCACTTCCTTCCATACAAAGCTTCGTACGGTGCCATGCCAATGCTAGCTTGATAACTATTGTTGTAAGCGAACTCTACTAAAGGTAGATGTGCTCCCCAACTTCCTTTGAAATCCAGTACACATAGCCTGAGCATATCTTCAAGCGTCTGAATCGTTCTTTCTGTTTGCCCATCGGTTTGGGGGTGAAAAGTTGTGCTAAACCTCAACTCGGTTCCCAAGGCTCTTTGTAAACTTTGCCAAAATCTACAAACAAATTTCGGATCTCGGTCTGAAACAATAGACATCGGCACTCCATGAAGTCTCACAATCTCATTCATGTACAGTACAGCTAGTCGGTCAGCGTTGAATGTAGTCTGAACAGGCAAGAAGTGTGCTGACTTAGATAATCTGTCAATTATAACCCAAATCGAATCCATTCCTTTCTGCGTCCTTGGCAAACCAATCACGAAGTCCATGGAGATATGTTCCCATTTCCATTCAGGAATTGACAAAGGTTGAAGGAGTCCTGCTGGTCTCTGATGTTCTGCCTTCACTTGTTGGCAATGCAAGCATCGGGATACGAACTCGGCTATTTCTCTCTTCATGTTCGGCCACCAAAAGGTCTGCTTGACGTCGTGATACATCTTAGTGCTTCCTGGATGAACAGCAATCCTGGAACCATAAGATTCTTGTAGAATCTTCCCTTTTAACTCTGGAATGTCGGCCATGCACAATCTTCCTTCAAACTTAAGCACTCCATCTTCAAAGGTGTAGCTTGATCTCGGCTTGGTGATAATCTCGTCGGCTACCTTCTTCAGGAATTCATCTTCCATTTGCCTTGCTTTTACTTCCCCAATGATAGTCGGTTCCGCTGAGATCATGGCTAAACACGCCAAACTTCCCATTGACCTCCTGCTTAATGCATCGGCTACTGAGTTGGCTTTGCCTGGATGGTACTGAATCTGCATGTCGTAGTCCTTCAATAATTCCAGCCATCTTCTCTACCTCAAATTTAGTTCCTTCTGAGTAAATAAGTACTTCAAACTCTTGTGGTCCGTGAAAACTTGGCAAGAAACTCCATACAAGTAATGACGCCAAATCTTCAAAGCAAATACCACGGCTGCTAGTTCTAAGTCATGGGTAGGATAATTCTTCTCATGAGGTTTTAACTGACGAGATGCATATGCTATGACTTTACCCTCTTGCATTAATACACAACCCAAACCCTTATGTGAAGCATCGCTATAAATTTGAAATTCCTCATTACCTGATGGAAGTATAAGAACTGGTGCTGTAACTAACCTCGTCTTCAACTCCTGAAATGCTGACTCTCTATCTTCGGTCCATTCGTATGTCACTCCCTTCTGAGTTAACTGTGTCAATGGTACTGCAATCCTTGAGAAGTCCTTTACAAACTTTCTGTAGTAACCTGCCAGACCCAGAAAACTACGGACCTCGGATACGTTGGTCGGCGTTGGCCAATTTACAACGGCTTCAATCTTACTGGGATCAACAGAGATACCCTCTTCATTAATCACATGCCCCAAAAATGAGATACTGGAAAGCCAAAACTCACACTTACTCAACTTAGCATACAACTTCCTGTCCCTCAAAATCTGTAAGGTAAGTCTCAAGTGGTCTTCATGTTCAGTTTTACTCTTGGAATAGATCAGTATATCATCAATGAAGACAACTACAAACTCATCTAAATGTGGCTTGAAGACTCTGTTCATTAAGTCCATAAATGCAGCAGGGGCATTGGTTACTCCAAAAGGCATTACTAAGAACTCGTAGTGACCATATCTGGTTCGGAAGGCCGTCTTCTCAACATCCTCGGCTTTAACTTTAAGCTGATGGTAACCCGACCTAAGGTCAATCTTGGAAAAGACTCGTGCTCCTTGAAGTTGATCTAGCAAATCATCAATCCTAGGCAACGGGTACTTGTTCTTAATGGTTACCTTGTTAAGTTCTCTGTAGTCAATGCAAAGACGAAGTGTGCCATCCTTTTTCTTAACAAATAAGACTGGTGCTCCCCATGGTGAAGTGCTCGGCCTAACAAAACCCTTATCCAACAATTCCTGTAACTGCACTTTCAATTCCTTAAGTTCGGCTGGGGCCATCCTATAGGGTGTTTTGGAGATCGGCTGTGTTCCCGACATGATGTCCACAGTAAACTCTATTTCTCTATCGACTAAGTGGCCAGGCAATTCATTTGGAAAGACATCGGGGAATTCATTAACAACTGGGATATCAGCTAAACTAACATTTCCACTCTAATCGCTCAGTATACTACCCAAGTAGCCATGGCACCCTTTCTGAATTAGCTTATAGGCTTTAATGGACGAAATCAAGTTAGGCGGGGACACTACACCTCTACCCTGGAAAATAACCTCGGCTTGGTTTGAAGGTTTCAGGGTGACACTCTTCGAAACACAATCAATAGTTGCACGATTCATCACTAACCAGTCCATTCCTAATATAACGTCAAAGTGGGTCATGTTTAACGGCATCAAATCGACTAATAATTCTACACCCTCAATCATAACAACACACGCCCTATAGATAGACGCAACAATCATAGTTCTCCCAGATGGAGCAGATACACATAACACATAGTCAAGGGGTTCTTGTTGTCTATTCAACTTCTCGGCAAACTTAGCAGATACAAATGAATGCGTAGAACCCGAATCAATCAATATGTATGCATCTTGAGAGCAGATTGGAAGTATACCTGACACTACTATCTCAGCATTCTGGGTGTCTCCTGGCATTAGCGCGAAAACTCTGCCCTGCTTCATCTGTGTCCTTCCGACGTTGCTTCCCTGTGCAGAGCCCGAGGTGCTCCCATTTTTCTTACCATCATCAATCCTTGACTTCGGACAGTCTCTCACACGATGACCCATTTCCCCACATTCAAAACAGGCGCCTGACGCCCAACGGCAAACCCCGGAATGCGGCTTCCCACAACTTGCACACATCGGCTTAGTATTACCTTCCTGGTTCGAGTTGCTGGAGCTGCCCACATTCGCTTTCTTCTTGGCATTAAACGGAGCTCGGCGGTTATCATAGTTCTGTCTCTTTCTCTGATTCTCTCCTGGATTCTGATATCGGTTCAAGTTGGCTTCTGCAAGAATAGCCTTGTCCAAGACTCCGGCGTAAGTCGGCATGTTGAGCATGTTGACTCTATCCTGTATCGGTCCACGTAGTCCGCTTTCAAACTTCCTAGCTTTCCTATATTCATCACTGACCATATGAGGCGTGTACCTCGCCAATTCGGTGAAAGCACGGTCGTATTCTGCCACTGTCTTGTTTCCTTGTGTCAGAGTCTGGAACTCCGTGATCTTGCGGTCTCGAACACTAAGGGGAAAATGCTTGGTATAAAACAATTCCAAAAATTTGGCCCAAGTTAAGTCAGGATTTCCTTCTCGGGTCATCATCCACCATCTTCGAGCGTCGTCGTCCAACGTGAATGCGGCCAATGCCACCTTCTGAACATCTGTGCTGGGAAAGATCTCAAACAGCTTCTCCATTCCTAAAACCCACGCTTCGGCTTTCATCGGCTCTATGCCCCCTTGGAATCTCGGCGGGTTCATCTTCTTGAACTCCTTAATCAAAGTCATAGTACCATCTCCATACAAGGCTGGCTGTGGGGACACTTGAGGTACTGGGGGAGGTGGAGGCGGAACTGCATGCCGGCCATCAGTCTGTTCGGCCTGGGTAGATGTTGCACTAGCATTCTGCTGTCTTATTTGTCTCAACTCCCGAGTCAAACCCTCAACTAGTCTTTCTAGTCGGCCCAATCTGTCTTCTGATTGATCTTGGCCAACTGGTGGTCTTCCTCTCCTCATAATGCTATGAGTATGCAAAATGTGACTTTAAAACAAAATGAGCAACAAAGTATGTGTGCGAGCAACAAGCAGTTATGCCGAGATGATGCACATATTGTCAAATAGCAAGCAACATGGTGCAATCCTAACATTTTTCTAAGGGAAATCCTCTGCTCCTTAGGACTCAAAGTGTGTGAATAACGTACTATGAGGAACTTGTGCTCTGATACCAATCTGTCACGACCCCAACCCGCCCCTAGTAGGTCGGCGCCGAGATGGCCAGTAATCCGAGATTACCAAAGGCCTCTTACAAGAATTCACTCACAAATCAGAGTAAACATATGGGGCTTACAAATGCGGAAGCAATAAATCAAAATACAAGTGGTCCATAAGAGCAGTGCTTAAGTTAAATGAATTGACGTACATCTTATAATAGCTTTAATACAACAAAATGGGGGTACAAAAATTACATCTTGACCAAAAGGCTTCTCAGCCATCAAATACAAAATACAATGAAATAACTAAGAAGCATGATCTTCAAGATGTTGCAAAACATGAATCCAAAACACATCGGCAAAACACATCTAGGCGTCGCCGCCGCTCTGCTCATCACTTACATATATATATATATAGAGGGTGAGCTTGGATACTCAGTGAATGGCATAAGTAATAAAGGGTTTACATGAATGATATCCGAGGTCTTTTAGCAAAACAATACATAGTATGAATCAAGTTCGTCTACCAAACCTTTCAAGCTTCAAGGGATGCTTATTAACATCAATATAATACAAGAGATGGCATTCCGGACAAACAAATCCACGCGGTAAAACCGTCAGTGGCAAGGCAAGACAAGACAAGAGAGATCTCTAAACAAGGGTGTCGTTGCATTATAGTCCCCAGACACTAAGGACTTGTGCTACAAATGCTTATAGTCCCCTAGCACATACGGACTTCCAAACTTTGTGCTACAAATGCTTATAGTCCCCTAGCACGTGCGGACTTTCAAGAGTGTGCTGCAAATGCTTAGAGTCCTCCAGCACGTAAGGACTTTCCAAAAATGTCATCAGACGAGATATAATACTTGGTATACAAGTAGGGATAATCATTCATGCTTACAAACTTTCCAAAACAAGGCAAAACAAGGCTTTTATCAAAACACTTTAACATAGCTTTATTAAAATACCACTCACATAGTTCTTCGGACGTCGGGGTCAAGGCGAGTCCAAGTCCTACAAACACATGGCAAGTCTATTGAATACACTTTTAAACAAGTCTCACATGTATATAAATGATCTCGGCATTCTCCAAAACTAAGTCAAATCAAAACGAACACTGTTTCTCATTTCAGGAAAACATGCTGGGCACCTAACCAGGTCTTGGCCGAGGTCCCACACCTTCTCGCCGATGTGTGGTCCCGAGGGCCACATTCAAGGATAAATGAAGTCGGGGAAAATCTGGGTTTCCCTCTACTCAAGAACATAAAGAACATGATCATGAAGAACATGAAGGAAATGAATGCAAGGATCATAACTTATTATTATAAAATCTGAGATTTCATGCTATGAGTTTAAAAACATGGACCTGGGTACCCATACTAGAAGATCTTGGTGAAACAAACACAAAAGCATGGATTTTAATGTAAGCTTTCGGATCAAATCATGGCTTTTCCTCAAGAACACATGAATGTCATATTTTCTTTCTAAAACCATCTTTAAATCAAAGCATGACATGCAAAACAGATCCGATCATGCAATGTAACGAGATGATCAATAAGAACAGCATGAGTAGATTAAGATTCTAACCTCAACACTCGAATCTAATGGTTTGAACTCCAAGGATCAAGCTTGCTATCTACTTCTCACTCTAGAACTCCTCCTAGAGCTTCTCTCTCCTCAAGAACAAGATGTGATACAAAATGAGACATTTCCAGGCTTGTCGGCTGATTTAACACTCAGCTCGGACACGTGGCAACAATTGGTTGGTTCTATTCGAAAAGGTGACTGATTGAAAAGACAAGACTATGACAAGGCGTGTTCAACAAGCTAGGCGGCAAGGGACTCCGGCGAGTAATGACATCGGCTATCAACAAGACCTCGGCAAGCAATAACATCGGCCAAAGACAAAACTTCGGCAACAGGGTAACAAAGACATCGGCTAGGGAGGACGACACTTGACTAAGCTGTGCCACACCTTGGCCAGGGTGCGCCACACCTCGGCCTAGGTCATGCCTGCCCGGGAACAAAGGTCACTAGTGTAAAATACCTCGGCTAGATAGTGACATCTCGGCTAAAATGCCGAGGTGAGGATGAAGGTCAATCAAGCGGTTCCAAAATGGTTCTGAGTACAAAGATTCAAAGGTGATCTAGGCTCAAGATGACCTCGGCTAAACACACACACACCAATAAGGAACATAGCATTCAAGTAACATTTATGCAAGACAAGTCAAGATTTAAAATGCAAGCTTAATAAAGCAAAATCATATAAAATGCATATGAGTACAGTTAGAGCAGTGTGAGGGTCATTACACCATTGATCCTGGTCCTTATGGACAGTTTTTTTTTCAAGCACACAGATGTAATTCCTCATCTTTTTCTTTTTTTCTTTTTTTAAGTAGTTGATCTGTGTTGTTGTTGTATGATGAAACAAATTGCAACAGATAGTTGTAAGTGAACCAAAAAAAAAATTAATCAGATAAAAATAATAATAAAATTGAACAGATATATATATACTAGATTATTTTTGAGAAAGAATTTCAACAGATAGAGAGAAAGAACAAGAGAGAGAGAAAGAAAGATTTCAACAGATCTTGGTTTGGTGTATTTCAACAGATAATAAAATTGAACAGATAAAAATAAATTGAAGATTGTGACTGGCTTGTAGAACAGATAATATAGCGATCCCGGTATTCCCTGTTGTTATTGAACTATAATCCGGACTCGGTTCCGTAGATTTGTTGTTGTCTTATCCTCTTTTCTATCCCTTACTCTTTGTTTTGGAGTTTTGGGTTGTGTTGGGCAAGTTGGGATTAAGTTGGTTGTGTTTTGAAGCTTAGAAATTTTGCCCAGATTTTAGCCTTTCCGCTCGAGCGGCGCTTTTGACGCTCGAGCGGGCCTTTGTTGTTCTTGTCCGCTCGAGCGGGGAGTTGGACGCTCGAGCGGGGACCTGTCTGCAAAAGTTCTGGGAGTGTGCATCCGCCGCTCAAGCGGGGGATTGGCCGCTCGAGCGGGAGTCTGTGAGTGACGCTCGAGCGGGGGTTTCCATGCTCGAGCGGGGCGTCGTGTATATCAGTCCGAGATGTAGCTTTTTGGATCACTTTTTGATTTCCTTTCTCTCTCTTACTTTTTCAAAACCTCCATTGGAGAGCACCTCACTCTAAAACCTAACTTCTCTCTTAGGATTGATCTAGTTAGAGTGTTTTCCTCACCTTGGGCCTTTGTAAGAACTGTGTTGATCGTCGAGGGCTTCGTTTTGATCCAAGAAATTTGGGATTTGGAGCACCTTGATTTCGGGTCGTCTTCTCCATTTGAGTTCTCCATTTGAGGTAGGGATTCTCCTTGTTCTTTTTCAATACTCCGTCTATAGATAGACATGTGGTAATTTTTGTATTGCATGAAAACTATATCATGTTGGATTTTGTGGAAACTCATGAGATTGAACTTTGGATTAGTTGTTGGATTTGGATTTATTATCATTAGTTGTGTTTTGGGGCTAATTGGAGTGTTAATTAGCTTGTTGTTGTTGAAAGGAGAGGAAACCCTAATATTTATTTGATTTAATAACTTAATAGAGGGGTTTTGATCTTTGGGTAAATACTTAGGTATTTTGGGTTTTAAATGAAGCCATTGTTGTTTGTTGTAGATGATTAAGCCTTTTTGATCAATATTGAGAAAGAGGGAGGAAAACCCTAATTTAGTGATTATGAATTAATTTGTATAATCAATTTGGAATGGCTTTGAAAAGAATGTAGTGGATTAAAATGAGTTATGGCTTTATTGTCCATGGAATTGATTTTGTGAAAACAAAAGGAATGAAACCGGTTTTGTGGAAACAAAAGGGGTGAAGTTGGTTTTGTGAAAATAAAAAGAAGTGGGATTGGTTTTGGGGAATGGGAAAAGTACTTTGAAATGAGTATGAATGTTGGATTGTTGTATCTTATACTACCATGTTAGTATTATTAATAAGTTGGTGATCTCATGATAATTGAGTCTGTTAATAGATGTACAATATACATGTATCTAGAGGTTCTGTCCTTGGTCATCGGTGGAGGATGACGTGGTTGTGTTGAATTGTCGTGTATGCATTACACCTATGTGTTCATCTACTTTAACACGTTGTTAGATTCTTGTTAGTTATGTGTACGTAGTACGCATGTTGGTTATGCCTCGTTGCACTGTTGTTGTTGGCGTTATATGCCGCGCTTAAAATCAAAGGTACCGTTACCTTCCAGCTAGCGCCTGGAGAACTGTATGCGCTAATAATAGAAGGCACCATACCCTTCCAGCTAGCGCCTGGTAAACTGGCATTTTGGCTTACTACGCACATAGCTAGTAGAGCGAAGTTGATTGTAGTTATTTCAGTATATCTTTGGCTTACTAAGCACATGGCTAGTAGAGCAAAGTGGAATTGTTGTTGTTTCGTTGTAACTGAAAATATCATGGACTTGATTGGTTACAGTTCGGAGGACCGAGTTACTCCATTGATTGATTGTATACATGTTGGTGGGTTGTAAATTTATATTTTTTACAAAGTTATGCATGTATAGTTATGATAGTATTGGAAACGAACCAAAACGTCATTTTTTGTCTTTTGGAAAGTGTGAAGGAGAACGAATGTTTTAAGAATAAACATGTTTGAAAAGGTACATCTGTGTATGTATAGAAGATGGAAGAGAGTATCGGGCTTAGTGAGATTACTTCCTAAGTATTTGTTAATGTTATGAAAGATTGGGAATGAGGGTTAATGGAAGAAAAAAAAAGGGAAGACAAATCGCTTGTAGCGTTGAATGAAACGGTTGTTTTCGAGAAAAGTTCATACACATATATACTTTGTATAAACTGTCACATTACTATCCTAGTATGAGAAGGGGTGTTCATGATCATAGCTATCTGTAAGTTGTTATTGTTGAGGATCATGTTGAGTTCCCTACTGGACTATATGTTCATCCCACGTTGTTGAATCTTTTTCAGGTGTTAAGCAAGTTGAGCTGCAAGTTTTGGATCTACTAATTTACTGGCCACGGGGCCTCTGTTATGTTGGCGGAATGCCACTGTTGTGAAAGGGTTACACCCTTCTTCTTGTACCTTAAATGATGTAAGCCCAAGGGAAATTTATTAAGTATGTTCATGTAATATTTACCTTGCATACGAATGAGAGTATTGTTAATCACTTCTACGGATTGAATGTATGAGTTTATTTCTGCATGTTATCTCTGAAATTGAATTAAGTCAATGAATTTGGTAATGACTTTGAGTAATAAAAAGTGGGGCGTGACAGATAAGAAATTTTGGATAGATATTTGCAAAGATAAGAGATTAAAATTGAACTGATAATAAAATCTAGATAAAAAGTTGCACAGATAGAGAAAAAAATTTAACAGATAGTCAAAATTTTTGAATATATAGACAAAAAAATAATAATTAAACACTTAAATGTAAATTTGAAAATATAGAAAAAAAAAATTCAACAGATAAATTAAGGAGTAAAATTGAAAACAAAACGTCTTTCAAAACAAACAAAACGACTTCTCACCAAATTATTTTACTCAATGCCTGCAGAGAACCATCAGAGGAGAAGACTCCATTGATCTTGATCCTTATGGAAATTTTTTTTTCTTTTCAAGCACACAGGTCTAATTCCTCCACTTTTTCTTTCTTTTTTTTTTTTTTTAAAAGTTGTTGATCTATGTTGTTGTTGTATGATGAAACAAATTGCAACAGATAGTTGTAAATGAACCAAAAAAAATAAAAATTAAGCAGATAAAAATAATAAAAAAAATTGAACAGATATATATACTGGATTATTTTTCAAAAAGAATTTCAACAGATAAAGAGAAAGAACAAGAGAGAGAAAGAAAGATTGCAACAAAATCCTTGTTTGGTGTATTTCAACAGATAATAAAATTGAACAGATAAAAATAAATTAAAGATTGTGACTGGTTTGTTGAGCAGATAAGAAATTTTGGATCGATATTTGAACAGATAAGAGATTAAAATTGAACTGATAATAAAATCTAGACAAAAATTTACACAGATAGGAAAAAAATTAAATAGATAGTCAAAAAATTTTGAGATATAGACAAAAAAAAAAAAATTTAAACACTTAAATATAAATTTGAACATATAGAAAAATAAATAAATTCAACAGATAAATTAAGGAGTAAAATTGAAAACAAAACGTCTTTCAAAATAAACAAAAGAACTTCTCACCAAATTGTTTTACTCAATGTCTACAAAGGACCATCGGAGGAGAAGACTCCATTGATCCTGCTTCTTACGGAATTTTTTTTTTCAAGCACACAGATCTAATTCCTCCTCTTTTTCTTCTTTTTTTTTTTTTTTTTTAAGTTGTTGATCTGTGTTGTTGTTGTATGATGAAACAAATTGCAACAGATAGTTGTAAATGAATGAATAAAAATTAAAAATTAAGCAGAAAAAAATAATAAAAAAAAATGAATAGATATATATATACACTGGATTACTTTTTACAAAGAATTTCAACAGATAGAGGGAAAGAACGAGAGAGAGAGAAAGAAAGATTACAACAGATCCTGGTTTGGGGTATTTCAACAGATAATAAAATTGAACAGATAAAAATAAATTGAAGATTGTGATTGGTTTGTTGAACAGATAAGAAATTTGGGATAGATATTTGAACAGATAAGAGATTAAAATTGAACTGATAATAAAATCTAGACAAAAAGTTGCACAGATTGAGAAAAAAATTGAACAGATAATCAAAATTTTTGAATATGTAGACAAAAAAAATAATTACACACTTAAATGTAAATTTGAACATATAGAAAAAAATAAAAAATTCAACAGAAAAATTAAGGAGTAAAATTGAAAACAAAACGTCTTTCAAAACAAACAAAAGGACTTCTCACCAAATTATTTTACTCAATGCCTGCAGAGGATCATCGGAGGAGAAAACTCGATTGATCTTGCACCTTATGGACATTTTTTTTTTCAAGCACACAGATCTAATTCCTCCTCTTTTTCTTCTTCTCATTCTTCTTCTTTTTTTAAATTGTTGATCTGTGTTGTTGTTGTATGATGAAACAAATTGTAACAGATAATTGTAAATGGACCAAAAAAAATTAAAAATTAAGCTGATAAAAATAATAATAAAATTGAACAGATATATATATACTGGATTATTTTTGAGAAAGAATTTCAATAGATAGAGAGAAAGAACAAGAGAGAGAGAAAGAAAGATTGCAACAGATCCTGGTTTGGTGTATTTCAACAGATAATAAAATTGAACAGATAAAAATAAATTGAAGATTGTGACTGGTTTGTTGAACACATAAGAAATTTGGGATAGATATTTGAACAGATAAGAGATTAAAATTGAACTGATAATAAAATCTACACAAAAAGTTGCACAGATAGAGAAAAAATTAAACAGATAGTCAAAATTTTAGAATATATAGACAAAAAAAATAATAATTAAACACTCAAATGTAAATTTGAACATATAGAAAAAAAATAAAAAATTCAACAGATAACTTAAGGAGTAAAATTGAAAACAAAACGTCTTTCAAAACAAACAAAAAGAATTCTCACCAAATTATTTTACTCAATGCCTGTAGAGGACCATCGGTGGAGAAGACTCCATTGATCCTACTCCTTATGGACAGTTTTTTTTTTTCAAGCCCACGGATCTAATTCCTCCTCTTTTTCTTTCTTTTTTTTTTTAAAAGTTGTTGATCTGTGTTGTTGTTGTATAATGAAAAAATTGCAACAGATAGTTGTAAATAAACCAAAAAAAATTAAAAATTAAAAATTAAGTAGATAAAAAAAAAATTGAACATATATATATATGCTAGATTATTTTTGAGAAAGAATTTCAACTGGTAGAGAGAAAGAAAAAGAGAGAGAGAGAAAGAAAGATTGCAATAGATCCTCGTTTGGTGTATTTGAACAGATAAAAATAAATTGATGATTGTGACCGGTTTGTTGAACAGATAAGAAATTTTGGATAGATATTTGAACAGATAAGTGATTCAAATTGAACTGATAATAAAATCTAGACAAAAATTTGCACAGATAGGGAAAAAATTGAACAGATTGTCAAAATTTATTGATATATAGACAAAAAAATAATAATTAAACACTTAAATGTAAACTTGAACATATAGAAAAAAAATAAATTCAACAGATAAATTAAGGAGTAAAATTGAAAACAAAACGTCTTTCAAAAAAACAAAAGGACTTCTCACAAAATTATTTTACTCAATGTCTGCAGAGGACCATCGGAGGAGAAGACTCCATTGATCCTGATCCTTATGGAAAGTTTTTTTTTTTTTCAAGCACACAGATCTAATTCCTCCTCTTTTTTTTATTAAGTTGTTGATCTGTGTTGTTGTTGTATGATGAAACAAATTGCAACAGATAGTTGTAAATGAACAAAAAAAATAAAAATTAAGCAGATAAAAATAATAAAAAAAATTGAACAGATATATATATTGGATTTTTTTCAGAAAGAATTTCAACAGATAGAGAGAAAGAACAAGAGGGAGAAAGAAAGATTGCAACAGATCCTGGTTTGGTGTATTTCAACAGATAATAAAATTGAACAGATAAAAATAAATTGAAGATTGTGACTGGTTTGTTGAACAGATAAGAAATATGGGATAGATATTTGAACCGATAAGAGATTAAAATTGAACTGATAATAAAATCTAGACAAAAAGTTACACAGATAGAGAAAAAAATTATACAAATAGTCAAAATTTTTGAATATATAGAGAAAAAAAATAATAATTAAACACTTAAATGTAAATTTGAACATATAGAAAAAAAATTAAAAAATTCAACAAATAAATCAAGGGGTAAAATTGAAAAAAAAAAACGTCTTTCAAAACAAACAAAAGGACTTCTCACCAAATTATTTTCCCCAATTCCTGCAGAGGACCATCGGAGGAGAAGACTCCATTGATCCTGCTCATTATGGAAAGTTTTTTTTTTTCAAGCACACAGACTTAATTCCTCCTCTTTTTCTTTCTTTCTTTTTTTTTTTAAGTTGTTGATCTGTGTTGTTATTGTATGATGAATCAAATTGCAACAGATAGTTGTAAATGAACCAAAAATAAAAAATAAAAATTACGCAGATAAAAATAATAAAAAAAATTGAACAGATATATATACTGGATTATTTTTGTGAAAAAATTTCAACAAATAGAGAGAAAGAACAAGAGAGAGAGAAAGAAAGATTGCAACAGATCATGGTTTGGTGTATTTCCACAGATAATAAAATTGAACAGATAAAATTAAATTGAAGATTGTGACTGGTTTGTTGAACAGATAAGAAATGTGGGATAGATATTTGAACATATAAGAGATTAAAATTGAGCTGATAATAAAATCTATACAAAAATTTGCACAGATGGGGAAGAAAGTGAACAGATAGTCAAATTTTTTTGATATATAGACAAAAAAAAATTAAACATTTAAATGTAAATTTGAACATATAGAAAAAAAATTTCAACAGATAAATTAAGGAGTAAAATTGAAAACAAAACGTCTTTCAAAACAAACAAAAGGACTTCTCACCAAATTATTTTACTCAATGCCTGCAGAGGACCATCGGAGGAGAAAACTCCATTGATCCTGATCCTTATGGATAGTTTTTTTTTTTTTTTTCAAGCACAAAGATCTAATTCCTCCTCTTTTACTTTCTTTTTTTTTTTTGGAAAATTGTTGATCTTTGTTGTTGTTGTATGACGAAACAAATTGCAAGAGATAGTTGTAAATGAACCAAAAAAATAAAAATTAAGCAGATAAAAATAATAAAAAAATTGAACAGATATATATATATACTTGATTATTTTTGAGAAAGAATTTCAACATATAGAGAGAACGAACAAGAGAGAGAAAGAAAGATTGCAACAGATCCTAGTTTGGTGTGTTTCAACAGATAATAAATTGAAGATTGTGACTGATTTGTTGAACAGATAAGAAATTTTGAATAGTTATTTGAACAGATAAGAGATTAAAATTGAGTTGATAATAAAATCTAGACAAATTTGCACAGATGGGGAAAAAATTGAACAGATAGTCAAAATTTTTTGAGATATAGACAAAAAAATAATAATTAAACACTTGAATATAAATTTGAACATATAGAAAAATAAATAAATTAAACAGATAAATTAAGGAGTAAAATTGAAAACAAACGTCTTTCAAAATAAACAAAAGGACTTCTCACCAAATTATTTTACTCAATGCCTGTAGAGGACCATCAGAGGAGAAGACCCCATCGATCCTGCTCCTTAAGGAATTTTTTTTTCAAGCACATAGATCTAATTCCTTCTCTTTTTCTTCTTCTTCTTTTTTTTTTTTTTTTAAGTTGATGATTTGTGTTGTTGTTGTATGATGAAACAAATTGCAACAGATAGTTGTAAATGAACCAAAAAAATTAAAAACTAAGCAGATAAAAATAATAAAAAAACTGAACAGATATTTATATACTGGATTATTTTTTAGAAAGAATTTCAACTGATAGAGAGAAAGAACAAGAGAGAGAGAAAGAAAGATTGCAACAGATCCTGGTTTGGTGTATTTCAACAGATAATAAAATTGAACAGATAAAAATAAATTGAAGATTGTGACTGGTTTGTTGAACAGATAAGGAATTTGGGATAGATATTTGAACAGATAAGATATTAAAATTTAACTGATAATAAAATCTAGAGAAAAAGTTGCACAGATAGAGAGAAAAATTGAACAAATAGTCAAAATTTTTGAATATATAGACAAAAAAAAATAATTAAACACTTAAATGTAAATTTGAACATATAGAAAAAAAATATAAAAAATTCAACACAAAAATTAAGGAGTAAAATTGAAAACAAAACGTCTTTCAAAACAAACAAAAGGACTTCTCACCAAAATATTTTACTCAATGCCTGTAGAGGACCATCGGAGGAGAAGACTCCATTGATCCTGCTCCATATAGAAAGTTTTTTTTTTTTTAGCACACAGATCTAATTCCTGCTCTCTTTTTTTTTTCCCTTTTTTTTTAAGTTGTTGATCTGTGTTGTTGTGGTAAGATGAAACAAATTGGAACAGATAGTTGTAAATGAACCAAAAAAAATTAAAAATTAAGTAGATAAAAATAATAAAGAAATTGAACAGATATATATATATATATATATACTGGATTACTTTTGAGAAAGAATTTCAACAGATAGAGAGAAAGAACAAGATAGAGAGAAAGAAAGATTGCAACAGATCTTGGTTTGGTGAATTTCAACAGATAATAAAATTGAACAGATAAAAATAAATTGAAGATTGTGACTGGTTTGTTGAACAGATAAGAAATTTGGGATAGATATTTGAACAGATAAGAGATTAAAATTGAACTGATAATAAAATCTAGACAAAAAGTTGCACAGATAGAAAAAAAAAATTGAATAGATAGTCAAAATTTTTGAATATGTAGACAAAAAAAAAAAATTAAACATTTAAATGTAAATTTGAACATATACAAAAAATATATATATAATTCAACAGATAAATTAAGGAGTAAAATTGAAAACAAAACGTCTTTCAAAACAAACAAAAGGACTTCTCACCAAATTATTTTACTCAATGCCTGCAGAGGACCATCGGAGGAGAAGACTCCATTGAACCTGCTCCTTATGGATGGTTTTTTTTTTTTTTTAAGCACACAGATCTAGTTCCTCCTCTTTTCCTCTTTTTTTTTTTTTAAGTGGTTGATCTATGTTGTTGTTTTAGGATGAAACAAATTGCAACAAATAGTTGTAAATGAACATAAAAAAAATTGAACAGATATATATATACTGGATTATTTTTGAGAAAGAACAAGAGAGAGATAAAGAAAGATTGCAACAGATCCTGGTTTGGTGTATTTCAACAAATAATAAAATTGACCAGATAAAAATAAATTGAATATTGTGACTGGTTTGTTGAACAGATAAGAAATTTGGGATAGATATTTGAACAGATAAGAGATTAAAATTGAACTGATAATAAAATCTAGACAAAAAGTTGCACAGATAGAAAAAAAAATTGAATAGATAGTCAAAATTTTTGAATATGTAGACAAAAAAAAAATAATTAAACACTTAAATGTAAATTTGAACATATAGAAAAAATATATATATAATTCAACAGATAAATTAAGGAGTAAAATTGAAAACAAAACGTCTTTCAAAACAAACAAAAGGACTTCTCACCAAATTATTTTACTCAATGCCTGCAGAGGACCATCGGAGGAGAAGACTCCATTGAACCTGCTCCTTATGGATGGTTTTTTTTTTTTAAGCACACAGATCTAGTTCCTCCTCTTTTCCTCTTTTTTTTTTTTTAAGTTGTTGATCTGTGTTGTTGTTTTAGGATGAAACAAATTGTAAATGAACATAAAAAAAAAAATAAATATTTAGCAGATAAAAATAATAAAAAAAATTGAACAGATATATATATACTGGATTATTTTTGAGAAAGAACAAGAGAGAGATAAAGAAAGATTGCAACAGATCCTGGTTTGGTGTATTTCAACAGATAATAAAATTGACCAGATAAAAATAAATTGAATATTGTGACTGGTTTGTTGAACAGATAAGAAATTTGGGATAGATATTTGAACAGATAAGAGATTAAAATTGAACTGATAATAAAATCTAGACAAAAAGTTGCACAGATAGAGATAAAAATTGAACAGATAGTCAAAATTTTTGAATATATAGACAATAAAAAATAATTAAACACTTAAATGTAAATTTGAACATATAGGAAAAAAAAAATTCAACAGATAAATTAAGGAGTAAAATTGAAAACAAAACGTCTTTCAAAACAAACAAAAGGAATTCTCACCAAATTATTTTACTCAATGCCTGCAGAGGACCATCGGAGGAGAAGACTCCATTGAACCTGCTCCTTATGGATAGTTTTTTTTTTTCAAGCACACAGATCTAATTCCTCCTCTTTTTTTTTTTTTTTTTTAAAGTTGTTGATCTGTGTGGTTGTTGTATGATGGAACAAATTGCAACAGATAGTTGTAAATGAACATAAAAAAATTAAAAATTAAGCAGATAAAAATAATTAAAAAATTGAACAGATATATATATACTGGATTATTTTTGAGAAAGAATTTCAACAGATAGAGAGAGAGAGAACAAGAGAGAGAGAAAGAAAGATTGCAACAGATCTTGGTTTAGTGTATTTCAACAGATAATAAAATTGAACAGATAAAAATAATTTGAAGATTGTGACTGGCTTGTAGAACAGATAAGAAATTTTGGATAGATATTTGAACAGATAAGAGATTAAAATTGAACTGATAATAAAATCTAGATGAAAAGTTGCACAGATAGAGAAAAAAATTTGACAGATAGTCAAATTTTTTGAATATATAGACAAAAAAAAATAATTAAACACTTAAATGTAAATTTGAACATATAGCAAAAAAAAAAAAAATCAACAGATAAATTAAGGAGTAAAATTGAAAACAAAACGTCTTTCAAAACAAACAAAAGGACTTCTCACCAAATTATTTTACTCTATGCCTGCAGAGGACCATCGGAGGAGAAGACTCCATTGATCCTGCTCCATATGGAAAGTTTTTTTTTTTTTTTTTTTTAATCTAGCACACAGATCTAATTCATGCTCTCTTTTTTTTTCTTTTTTTTTAAGTTGTTGATCTGTGTTGTTGTTGTATGATGAAACAAATTTGCAACAAATAGTTGTAAATGAACCAAAAAAATAAAATAAAAATTAAGTAGATAAAAATAAGAAAAAAATTGAACAGATATATATATTGGATTATTTTTGAGAAAGAATTTCAATAGATAGAGAGAAAGAACAAGAGAGAGAGAAAGAAAGATTGCAACAGATCCTGGTTTGGTGTATTTCAACAGATAATAAAATTGAACAGATAAAAATAAATTGAAGATTGTGATTGGTTTGTTGAACAGAAAAAAATTTTGGATAGATATTTGAACAAATAAGAGATTGAAATTGAACTAATAATAAAATCTAAACAAAAAGTTGCACAGATAGAGAAAAATATTGAACAGATGGTCAAAATTTTTCAATATATAGACAAAAAATAATAATTAAACACTTAAATGTAAATTTGAACATATAGAAAAAAAAATAAAAAATTCAACAGATAAATTAAGGAGTAAAATTGAAAACAAAATGTCTTTCAAAACAAACAAAAGGAATTCTCACCAAATTATTTTACTCAATGCCTGCAGAGGACCATCGGAGGAGAAAACTCCATTGAACCTGCTTCTTATGGATAGTTTTTTTTTTCTTCAAGCACACAGATCTAATTCCTCCTCTTTTTCTTTTCTTTTTTCTTTTTTTAAGTTGTTAATCTGTGTTGTTGTTGTATGATGAAACAAATTGCAACAGATAGTTGTAAATGAACCAAAAAAAATTAAAAATTAAGTAGATAAAAATAATAAAAAAATTGAACAGATATATATATATATACTGGATTATTTTAGAGAACGAATTTGTCACAACCCAAACCCGCCCTTATCGGTTTAGCATCGTAACCGGCCAGTAATCCTTAGATTACCAAAGGCTTCTGAACAGATAAGCATATAATAAGGGGCTGCGGAAGCAATAATACATAAATATCAATTGTCCAATGAGCTGTGCTGACTTATATGAAACAGAATAATTTAAAACTTTATATACATATCAGAGTGTCAACAAAACATTATACCACACACGTTACAGATTCTTAAGTACAGCCAACAAGATATAACTTAAGCAAAAACAGACTAATCAAAACTTGAACCCGTGACACTTCGGGAACCTCCTTGTGAGGCACAGTGGTTGGCTGACAACAGAAACACAACTCCAGGCAAAAGCCTTCGGGCTCGAACTCCAGAATGCTCACCTATATACATATATATACAAACAGTGAGCTAAAGCCCAGTGAATAACATTAAGGTAAAGGGGTTAGTGAACGAATTTCGAACATTTTATACGTACAGAACAGATCATAGCATAATCATAGTCATCTCATATCAGAACATAATAATGGCATATCCCATAGAATATATCACATAACGTCTTCCGACTAGAGTAATCGGTTCCGGATACCGATTAAACACATATCACCACAATGAAGTGGCTAACGAGATCTCGTAAACTTGTATGTCATGGACCCACATTTTCATGCCGTCCCCCATGACTTGGGACTATCTATGGATGCCATAATAGATTTCAAACATGGATCTTCGTTCACAGAAACATATATCATTCAGAAATCATAGCTTGATATATCACATTTGGAACATAATTTCATATAATCGTATCTTTACGATAACGTTACTCACAGTGGTTCCGTAGGTGGTCAATCAATTCTCGGACGTTGACCTACAATCACAAAGGCACATAACACAACGTATCTTATCATTACACATTCATGTGGCCAATACGGCTTAGCTTACATTACGCTGGTTCATGTTCATTCTTATCACATGGCTTAGAACATACACACACCCTTGTATTCTCTTTAACTTAGCACATTCATTTCTTAGTGTGTTTCTAACCCATAACCTCATTACCATAACTTAATTAAGGCTTAGGAATGCCTAGGATGCAATGAGGATGCCAAAACATGCCTTGGAACACTTAGTGAAATTTCTGAAAATTAGGTCCCCGCTCGAGCGGGAATGCTGACAAAGGGGCTCCGCTCGAGCGTGTGTTTCCCCGCTCGAGCGAACTGTAAATTTCGACAAAAGTACTGGATGCATGAAATCTCCTCTCGAGCGGCAAAACCCCTGCTCGAGTGGCCTTCAAAAATCTGGGTTTCCAGATTGCACTCCCAGGTTCAAATTCGACTTTCAACCTTTCCAAACTCATTTTCTGGGCATGCAACTTTGAAAATCACTTAAGGACTCATGAAATCACATGTTTAAAACATCATTTCAAGAAACCATGGCTCAAAGACTTGTTAAAACTCACATTTTCAACTTAAAATTTAAGAAACAAACATGCATGGACTTTTCTTGTTGCAAACTTCCAAAAACATGATCAAACACCATAAAACAACTTGAAACTTGATGATTTGATGGAAAACAAGATGAATGACCAAAATGGGAGTGAAAATAACACATGCATGGAAGAAAATCCTTTGAAACCAACCCAAAACATGGAAACTTGTGCATGCATGCATGGATTGTAACTCAATTCAACACTTTCAACTTAAATCTTGACTTTAAACCTCAAATCCTCATGTACCATGTAAGATGACACTGAAATACATAAATGAATGGATGAATTTTCTACCTTAGATCTTGTTCTTGCTAAAAACTTGCTTAATCTTGAAAAGTACATGCAAATCCTTGAGTTCCTTCTTCAATTTCTCCCTCTCTCTCTAGAATTGCTCTCCCTTTCTCTCTAAAATGTTTTCTCCAGATTTTCCCACTAATGAGGTGTAACAAGATGAGCTCAAAATGAGCTAAAGTGGTCCACTATATAATCAAAATGATATAATGCATTAATTGGGACATAAGGTGTGCCAAACGAGACTTAACGAATCAGACTGAATCAATTTTTAATAAAATTAGTCATAAGGTTCTAAAAATTCCAATTAACATATTGGTGTAGACAATTTCAGGTTTGGATGCCGATAAGACTTTCAATTTGCAGTTCGAAACTTATAGACACGAACAGATCATTTTATACTTGAACAGACAGAAATACAAAAATGATGCAATATATATACAAATTAAACCCCGAATTTCATCTAAATTACTGTTAGGCATAATTAAATACAGATTAATGTTAATCAGGGATCAGGATTATTACAGAATTTCAGCAAATAGAGAGAGAGAACAAGAGAGAGAGAAAGAAAGATTGTAACAGATCCTGGTTTGGTGTATTTCAACAAATAATAAAATTGAACAGATAAAAATAATTTGAAGATTCTGACGGGCTTATAGAACAGATAAGAAATTTTGGATAGATATTTGAACATATAAGAGATTAAAATTGAATTGATAATAAAATCTAGATAAAAACTTGCACATATAGAGAAAAAAATTTAACAGATAGTCAAAATTTTGGAATATATAGACAAAAAAAATTAATTAAACACTTAAATGTAAATTTGAACATATAGAAAAAAAATAAAAAATTCAATAGATAAATTAAGGAGTAAAATTGAAAACAAAACGTATTTCAAAACAAACAAAAGGACTTCTCACCAAATTATTTTACTCAATGCCTGCAGAGGACCATCGGAGGAGCAGACTCCATTGATCCTGCTCCTTATGGAAAGTTTTTTTTTTCAAGCACACAGATCTAATTCCTCCTCTTTTTTTTTTTTTTTTTAAGTTGTTGATCTGTGTTGTTGTTGTATGATGATACAAATTGCAACAGATAGGCGTAAATGAACCAAAAAAAATAAAAATTAAGCAGATAAAAATAATAAAAAAATTAAACAGATATATATATATTTATATACTGGATTATTTTTTACAAAGAATTTCAACAGATAGAGAGAAAGAACAAGAGAGAGAGAAAGAAAGATTGCAACAGATCCTGGTTTGGTGTATTTCAACAGATAATAAAATTGAACATATAAAAATAAATTGAAGATTGTGACTGGTTTGTTGAACAGATAAGAGATTAAAATTGAACTGATAATAAAATCTAGACAAAAATTTGCACATATAGGGAAAAAAATTGAACAGATAGTCAAAACTTTTTCATATAGAGACAAAAAAAAATATAAATTAAACACTTAAATGTAAATTTGAACATATAGAAAAAAAAATAAAAAATTCAATAGATAAATTAAGGAGTAAAATTAAAAACAAAACGTCTTTCAAAACAAACAAAAGGAATTCTCACTAAATTATTTACTCAATGCCTGCAAGGATCATCGGAGGAGAAGACTCCATTGATCCTGCTCCTTATGGACAGTTTTTTTTTTAAGCAAACAGATCTAATTCCTCCTCTTTTTCTTTCTTTTTTTTTTTTTAAAGTTGTTGATCTGTGTTGTTGTTGTATGATGAAACAAATTGCAAAAGATATTTGTAAATGAACCAAAAAAAATTAAAAAATTAAGCAGATAAAAATATAAAAAAAATTGAACAGATATATATATATGCTGGATTATTTTTTAGAAAGAATTTCAACAGTTAGAGAGAAAGAACAAGAGAGAGAAAGAAAGATTGCAACAGATCCTCGTTTGGTGTATTTCAACAAATACTAAAATTGAACAGATAAAAATAAATTGAAGATTGTGACTGGTTTGCTGAACAGATAAGAAATTTTGGATAGATATTTGAACAGCTAAGAGATTAAAATTGAACTGATAATAAAATCTAGACAAAAATTTGCACAGATAGGGAAAAAATTGAACAGATTGTCAAAATTTTTCGATATAAAGACAGAAAAAAATAATTAAACACTTCAATGTAAACTTGAACATATAGAAAAATAAATAAATTCAATAGATAAATTAAGGAGTAAAATTGAAAACATAACGCCTTTCAAAAAAAATAAAAAGACTTCTCACCAAATTAGTTTACTCAATGTCCGCAGAGAACCATCGGAGGAGAAGACCCCATTGATCCTGATCCTTATGGAAAGTTTTTTTTTTCAAGCACACAGATCTAAGTCCTCCTATTTTTTTTTTATTAAGTTGTTGATCTGGGTTGTTGTTGTATGATGAAAGAAATTGCAACAGATAGTTGTAAATGAACCAAAAAAATTAAAAATTAAGTAGATAAAAATAATAAAAAAATTGAACAGATATATATCTATACTGGATTTTTTTTCAGAAGAATTTCAACAAATAGAGAGAAAGAACAAGAGAGAGAGAGAAAGAAAGATTGCAACAGATCCTGGTTTGGTATATTTCAACAGATAATAAAATTGAACAGATAAAAATAAATTGAAGATTGTGACTGGTTTGTTGAACAGATAAGAAATTTGGGATAGATATTTGAACAGATAAGAGATTAAAATTGAACTAATAATAAAATCTAGACAAAAAGTTGCACAGATAGAGAAAAAAATTGAACAGATAGTCAAAATTTTTGAATATATAGACAAAAAAAAATAATTAAACACTTAAATGTAAATTTGAACATATAGAAAAAAATAAAAAAATTCAGCAGATAAATTAAGGAGTAAAATTGAAAACAAAACGTCTTTCAAGACAAACAAAAAGAATTCTCACCAAATTATTTTACTCAATGCCTGCAGAGGACCATCGGAGGGGAAGACTCCATTGATCCCGCTCCTTATGGACAGTTTTTTTTTCAAGCACACAGATCTAATTTCTCCTATTTTTCTTTTTCTTTTTTTTTTAAAGTTGTTGATCTGTGTTGTTGTTGTATGATGAAACAAATTGCAACAGATAGTTGTAAATGAACCAAAAAAATTTAAAAATTAAGCAGATAAAAATAATAAAAAAATTGAACATGTATATATATACTGGATTATTTTTGAGAAAGAATTTCAACAGATAGAGAGAAAGAACAAGGGAGAGAGAAAGAAAGATTGCAACAGATCCTGGTTTGGTGTATTTCAATAGATAATAAAATTGAACAGATAAAAATAATTTGAAGATTGTGACTGGTTTGTAGAACAGATAAGAAATTTTGGATAGATATTTGAACAGATGGGAGATTAAAATTGAACTGATAATAAAATCTAGATAAAAAAGTTGTATAGATAGAGAAAAAAATTTAACAGATAGTCAAAATTTTTAAATATATAGACAAAAAAAATAATTAAACACTTAAATGTATATTTGAACATATAGAAAAAAAATAAAAAATTCAACAGATAAATTAAGGAGTAAAATTGAAAACAAAACGTCTTTGAAAACAAACAAAAGGACTTCTCCCCAAATTATTTTACTCAATGACTGCAGAGGACCATGGGAGGAGAAGACTCCATTGATCCTACTCCATATGGAAAGTTTCTTTTTTTTTTTTTTTCTAGTACACAGATCTAATTCCTGCTCTCTTTTTTTCCTTTTTTTTTAAGTTGTTGATCTGTGTTTTTGTTGTATGATGAAACAAATTGCAACAGATAGTTGTAAATGAACTAAAAAAAATTAAAAATTAAGTAGATAAAAATAATAAAAAAATTGGACAGATATATATATATACTGGATTATTTTTGAGAAAGAATTTCAACAGATGGAGAGAAAGAACAAGAGAGTGAGAAAGAAAGATTGCAACAGATCCTGGTTTAGTGTATTTTAACAGATAATAAAATTGAACAGATAAAAATAAATTGAAAATTGTGACTGGTTTGTTGAACATATAAGAAATTTGGGATAGATATTTGAACAGATAAGAGATTAAAATTGAACTGATAATAAAATCTAGACAAAAAGTTGCACAGATAGAGAAAAAAAATTGAACAGATAGTGAAATTTTTTGAATATATAGACAAAAAAAATAATAATTAAACACTTAAATGTAAATTTGAACATATAGAAAAAAAAATAAAAAATTCAACAGATAAATTAAGGAGTAAAATTGAAAACAAAACGTCTTTCAAAACAAACAAAAGGACTTCTCACCAAATTATTTCACTCAAAGCCTGCAGAAGACCATCGGAGGAGAAGACTCCATTGATCCTGCTCCTTATGGACAATTTTTTTTTTAAGCACACAGATCTAATTCCTCATCTTTTTCTTTTTTTTTTCTTTTTTTTTTTTAAGTTGTTGATCTGTGTTGTTGTTGTATGATGAAACAAATTGAAACAGATAGTTGTAAATGAACCAAAAAAAATTTAAAAATTAAGCAGATGAAAATAATACAAAAATTGAATAGATATATATATATACTCGATTATTTTTGAGAAAGAATTTCAACAGATAGAGAGAAAGAACAAGAGAGAAAGAAAGAAAGATTGCAACAGATCTTGGTTTGGTGTATTTCAACTAGGGATGGCAATTTGAAACTGGCCCGATGGGGACCCGACCCCCCATCCCCAATAAGAATGGTTTTTCCCTGAAAAATACCCCCGACGGGCCGGGAATGGTATTCAAAAATAAATCCCCGGTGACATTCGGGCCGGGGACGGTGATATATTTCATCCCCGCCCTGCCCCGGCCCCGCCCCCCGTCCCCGGTTAGCCCCGATTTACATTATATATATATATGTTTGGGGTTTGATTTGGTACACAACATGTCAGCAGCTCTACTCTCTTTATATATTATATACTCTCTTTATATATTATATATTATATATATTTGGTAGGTACACAGCAGGTCCACTCTCTTCTCTTCTCTCACTCTTTCTTCTCTCCAGTGCAGTGGCGATGGCGAGTGCGACTCGTCTCTCCAGTGGCGACGGCGCGATCTCCTTTCCCCAGCGACGATGGCGAGTGCGATCTCCTCCGCGGCAGTACGCACACCCGGCGTCATCTCCTACTCCGGCTTCGTTTCCCATCACCACGACAGATCTGGGCAGATCTAAGTAGATCCCATCTCCTCCACACCACCGCAGATCTTACATCTCACATCTCAGATCTGAAAAGATCAGATCCCATCTGTAACAGATCATCTCTATCTTTTTATTTATTTATTTATTTATTTTTATTTTTTGTTGATGTTGCTGTTGCTGCCTTGAATCGATGATGTTGTTGAAGAAATTTTTTTTTTTTTGATGATGTTGCTCCGTTAATGTCTTTGTTGATGAATATTTTTTTTTTTTGGGATGATGTTGCTGAATGATGTTGTTGACGATGAGTACGGGGATTTTTCGGGGTCGGGGAAACCCGATCCCCGTTGGGGGTGGGAGTGTGGGGAGTGATGAGTTCCCCGTCGGGGATCGGGGCCGAGGACGGGGATGTTTGCAGTTTCGGGGAACGGGGACGGTGAGGGTGATCCTCATCCCCGCCTCCGCCCCCGCCCCGTTGCCATTCCTAATTTCAACAGATAATAAAATTGAACAGATAAAAATAAATTGAAGATTGTGACTGGTTTGTTGAACAGATAAGAAATTTGGGATAGATATTTGAACAGATAAGAGATTAAAATTGAACTGATAATAAAATCTAGACAAAAAGTTGCACAGATAGAGAAAAAAATTGAACAGGTAGTGAAAATTTTTGAATATATAGACAAAAAAAAATTAAACACTTAAATGTAAATTTGAACATATAGAAAAAAAAAATAAAAAATTCAACAGAAAAATTAAGGAGTAAAATTGAAAACAAAACGCCTTTCAAAACAAACAAAAGGACTTCTCACCAAATTATTTTACTCAATGCCTGCAGAGGCCCATCGGAGGAGAAGACTCCATTGATCCTGCTCCTTATGGACAGTTTTTTTTTCAAGCACACAGATTTAATTCCTCCTCTTTTCCTTTCTTTTTTTTAAGTTGTTGATATGTGTTGTTGTTGTATGATGAAACAGATTGCAACAGACAGTTGTAAATGAACAAAAAAAAATTAAAAATTAAACAGATAAAAATAATAAAAAAATTGAACAGATATATATATACTAGATTATTTTGGAGAAATAATTTCAACAGATAGAGAGAAACAACAAGGGAGAGAGAAAGAAAGATTGCATCAGATCCTGGTTTGGTGTATTTCAACAGATAATAAAATTGAACAAATAAAAATAAATTGAAGATTGTGACTGGTTTGTTGAATAGATAAGAGATTTGGGATAGATATTTGAACAGATATTAGATTAAAATTGAACTGATAATAAAACCTAGACAAAAAGTTACACAGATAGAGAAAAAAAATGAACAAATAGTCAAAATTTTGAAATATATAGACAAAAAATAATAATTAAACACTTAAATGTAAATTTGAACATATAGAAAAAAAATAAAATATTCAACAGATAAATTAAGGGGTAAAATTGAAAACAAAACGTCTTTCAAAACAAACAAAAGGACTTCTCACCAAATTATTTTACTCAATGCCTGCAGAGGACCATCGGAGAAGAAGACTCTATTGATCCTGCTCCATATGGAAAGTTTTTTCTTTTCAAGCACACAGATCTAATTCCTCCTCTTTTTCTTTTTTTTTTAAGTTGTTGATCTGTGTTTTTGTTGCATGATGAAACAAATTGCAACAGATAGTAGTAAATGAACAAAAAAAAATTTAAAAATTAAGCAGATAAGAATAATAAAAAAATTGAACAGATATATATATACTGGATTATTTTTTAGAAAGAATTTCAACAGATAGAGAGAAAGAACAAGAGAGAGAGAAAGAAAGATTGCAAAAGATCCTAGTTTGATATATTTGAACAGATAATAAAATTGAACAGATAAAAATAAATTGAAGATTGTGACTGGCTTGTAGAACAGATAAGAAATTTTGGATAGATATTTGAACATATATTAGATTAAAATTGAACTGATAATAAAATCTAGAGAAAAAGTTGCACAAATAGAGAAAAAAAATTGAACAGATAGTCAAAATTTTGGAATATATAGACAAAAAATAATAATTAAACACTTAAATGTAAATTTGAACATATAGAAAAAAAAAAATATTCAACAGATAAATTAAGGGGTAAAATTGAAAACAAAACGTCTTTCAAAACAAACAAAAGGATTTCTCACCAAATTATTTTACTCAATGGTTGCAGAGGACCATCGGAGGAGAAGACTCCATTGATCCTGCTCCATATGGAAAGTTTTTTTTTTTTCAAGCACACAGATCTAATTCCTCCTCTTTTTCTTTTTCTTTTTTTAAGTTGTTGATCTGTGTTTTTGTTGTATGATGAAACAAATTGCAACAGATAGTTGTAAATGAACCAAAAAAAATTAAAAATTAAGCAGATAAAAATAATAAAAAAAGTGAACAGATATATATACTGGATTATTTTTTAGAAAGAATTTCAATAGATAGAGAGAAAGAATAAGGGAGAGAGAAAGAAAGATTGCAACAGATCCTGGTTTGGTGTATTTTAACAGATAATAAAATTGAATAGATAAAAATAAATTGAATATTGTCAATGGTTTGTTGAATAGATAAGAAATTTGGGATAGATATTTGAACAGATATTATATTAAAATTGAACTGATAATAAAAGCTAGACAAAAAGTTGCACAGATAGAGAAAAAAATTTAACAGATAGTCAAAATTTTGGAATATATAGATAAAAAAAAAAATTAAACACTTAAATGTAAATTTGAACATATAGAAAAAAAATAAAATATTCAATAGATAAATTAAGTAGTAAAATTGAAAACAAAACGTCTTTCAAAACAAACAAAAGGACTTCTCACCAAATTATTTTACTCAATGCCTGCAGAGGACCATCGGAGGAGAAGACTCCATTGATCCTGCTCCATATGGAAAGTTTTTTTTTTTTAGCACACAGATCTAATTCCTCCTCTTTTTTTTTTTTTTTTTTTTTTAAGTTGTTGATCTGTGTTGTTGTATGATGAAACAAATTGCAACATATAGTTGTAAATGAACCAAAAAAATTAAAAATTAAGCAGATAAAAATAATAAAAAAATTAAACATATATATAAATATATATACTGGATTATTTTTAAGGATGAATTTCAACAGATAGAGAGAAAGAACGAGAAAGAGAGAAAGAAAGATTGCAACAGATCCTGGTTTGGTGTATTTCAACAGATAATAAAATTTGAACAGATAAAAATAAATTGAAGATTGTGACTGATTTGTTGAACAGATAAGAAATTTGGGATAGATATTTGAACAGATAAGAGATTAAAATTGAACTAATAATAAAATCTAGACAAAAAGTTGCACAGATAGAGAAAAAAATTGAACAGATAATCAAAATTTTTGAATATATAGACCAAAAAAAAAAAAAATTAACACTTAAATGTAAATTTGAACATATAGAAAAAAATTAAAAAATTCAACAAAAAAATTAAAGAGTAAAATTGAAAACAAAACGTCTTTCAAAACAAACAAAAGGACTTATCACCAAATTATTTTACTCAATGCCTGCAGAGGACCATCAGAGGAGAAGACTCCATTGATCCTACTCCTTATGGACAGTTTTTTTTTTCAAGCACACAGATCTAATTCCTCATCTTTTCCTTTTTTTCAGTTGTTGATCTGTGTTTTTGTTGTATGATGAAACAAATTGCAACAGATAGTTGTAAATGAACCAAAAAAAATTAAAAATTAAGCTGATAAAAATAATAAAAAAATTGAACAGATATATATATACTGGATTATTTTTGAGAAAGAATTTCAACAGATAGAGAGAAAGAACAAAAGAGAGAGAGAAAGAAAGATTGCAACAAATCCTAGTTTGGTATATTTCAACAGATAATAAAATTGAACAGATAAAAATAAATTGAAGATTGTGACTGGCTTGTAGAACAGATAAGAAATTTTGGATAGATATTTGAACATATATTAGATTAAAATTGAACTGATAATAAAATCTAGACAAAAAGTTGCACAGATAAAAAAAATTGAACAGATAGTCAAAATTTTTGAATATATAGATAAAAAATAATAATTAAACACTTAAATGTAAATTTGAACATATAGAAAAAAAAAATTCAACAGATAAATTAAGGAGTAAAATTGAAAACAAAACGTCTTTCAAAACAAACAAAACGACTTCTCACCGAATTATTTTACTCAATGCCTGCAGAGGACCATCGGAGGAGAAGACTCCATTGATCCTGCTCCTTATGGAAAGTTTTTTTTTTTTCAAGCACACAGATATAATTCCTCATCTTTTTTTTTTTTTTTTAAGTTGTTGATCTGTGTTGTTGTTGTATGATGAAACAAATTGCAACAGATAGTTGTAAATGAACCAAAAAAATTAAAAATTAAGCAGATAAAAATAATAAAAAAAATTGAACAGATATATATATACTGGATTATTTTTTAGAAAGAATTTCAACAGATAGAGAAAAAGAACAAGAGAGAGAGAGAAAGTGTAACGCCCTCAAAATAATACATAAAACTCATCATTTTAGACATGCAATGATATAAAGAAATAAACATCTTTCTATTCATCAGAGTAGTTCTTACAAAACTATTACATGTTAACAACAAAAGGAAATGCATTATGGGCTTACAGCTTTCTAAGTCAACCCTTGGTTACAAAAAGAAGAGTGCTAACTCAATTACATATTAAGCCCTTGGCTTGAATTTACATGTAATACATCCAAAACACAAAACAGTCCAACAGTCTTAAGCCTCCCAAGCTATGTCCTTGGAGGTGGCATGCTACTTGTACCTGAAAATGATGTCCCATATAGGGTGAGCCACCGCCTAGTAGAGATATGCTAAACACAATATGAGCAGTAACTAAGACATTAACAATTTATAAATATTTGACTCTCATAAACCAATTCATACACCACTTTCATTACATGACAATTGTGCCTGTGTTTCATTTCATTTTCCATTTCTTATCAAATCCACAATTCACAATTACGGCTCAGAACCTGGCCAACAATTTACATGAGATAGTGACTCATATTAAACATTTCTCATTTCACAATAGATAAGCATATAAGCCATATCAACATTTCAACAGATAAGCATATGAGCTGTATCCACACTTCAACAGATAAGCATATGAGCTATATCAACACTTCCATAGATAAGCATATGGGCTATATCAATACATTAACTGATAAGCATATGAGCTGTATCAACGAAGTCCATCCCCTATCTCCTCCCAAACAACATCCAGTTTAGAGGTCCATCCCCTATCTTCCCCTAAACCGTGGAGTACATCCCCTATCTCCTCCCCCGCACACACAACCTATATACACAAAGGTCATATACATAATCAATCAATACATAAAGTTAATGTATTCTTTCAACCGTCATACTCTATGACACATCCAATTGATTAGTTTCAGTTTGCCTAATCATCATGCATTGTCTACAACAATCAAAACTACCCTCCACTGGTAGCCTAAAGTAATTATTTCTAAACAAATAATAAAAGCACCAACAGATAAAATATCCATATTTCCAAAAGTGAGCGATTAATAAATCCAACTTCACTAATCCATCTCATAATGAGCCAATTTCATTATATTCAACTCAATTCCACAATTTCTCAACAAATGTCATTAATTACACTAATGACCCAAATATACCCAAACATGGCATAATTCCCCTTATTCTCAATATTAACTCCAAGAGTCCATATATTACCAACAACATCAACATACTCATTTTTGAAACCCAAATACGTGTTTATGGTTCAAAATAATCAAAACCCTCTTTTCAAAAATATACATTTGAAACCCTAGTTTCCAAAACCCAAAACCATTTATACAAAAACTCAATATCTAGGTCAAAACCTATAAGAGTGAGTAGGAATCCCTACCTCAAAAGATGAAACCCAACGAAGGAGATGATGAAAATGAAGATGCTCCAAATCCCGAAATTTTTGGATCAAAGTGTAGCCCTCGACGATCAACACAACTTTTACGAAGGCCGGAGGAAAGGGAAGCAGTCTAACTAGATCAAACCCTAGAGAGAAGGGAGTTTCTAGAGAGAGAGGCTCTCAAAATCGATTTTAGGAAAGTAAGAGAGAGAGTGAAGATGTAAAAAGTGATTTTAAAAAGCCTAACTGCCTTCTGATATACGACATTCCCGCTCAAGCAGAAAACACAACGCTCGAGCGTCAAGAACAAACAACTGGGTACGCTCGAGCGCAAGAAGGCCCGCTCGAGCGCCAAGACACAACAATAAAGTACATCCGCTTGAGCGCGAAAACCAGTCCGCTCGAGCATATTTTTCTCTCTCCCAGAACTTACACAAAAAATGTACTACCCGCTCGAGCGCCAACAAGCCCGCTCGAGCGAGACCCGCTCGAGCGCAGGAAATCCACTCGAGTGTAAAAATCACACCTGCAGAAGTTTTGCAAGGCACAAAAAAACTGGAAGTGTGCAATCTCCGCTCGAGCGCTAGACGACCCGCTCGAGCGGAACAACCAAAAACCTGGCAACAAGATTTTAGACCAAGGCTCAGCCCACCTGCTCGAAACATGCCCAACATATCCTAAAACTCAAACAAATGGAATCAAAGGACGACAATAAGATAGATACAACTACCAACTCCACAGAACCAAAGTCCGGAATACAACAGATACAGAAAGGGAAAACCGGGATCGCTATAACCTTCCTCCCTTAAAGAATTTCGTCCCCGAAATTAAATACAAGTTTTTCAAAAACAAGATTTTCTCAATTCCCAACATCATTACAATGCAAAATTTAACAACTCGACCCATTTCCGGTCATTCCATCTCTATTCAAGAGGCAATTCACCATATATCTCAATATGTATTAACAACATGCTTTTCTCGAAATTCAACAATTTCTACATACATGTTTCACAATTCTATATCATATTCAACATTCATGATATATCTCCATTTCTACAATACATTGAACATATACAATGTTATAACAAACTTCCATTTCAAGGCAAGTTCTACAATACTTCCATAAATCAAAACATTCACAATGTTTTACAACTTAAGACATATATAATGCTCTTAAAGTTCAACGATATTACAAAATTACCAATGCATGGTTACACATCAACAAACAAGTCCAGATATTTCTCACGGACCTCCAACTCACGTTCCCAAGTGGCTTCCTCCACTCCGTGATGTTTCCACAAAACCTTTACCAAGGGAATGGTCTTGCAACGCAGGACTTGATCTCGCCTATCTAAGACCCGAACTGGTCTCTCCTCATACGAGGCATCCTCATCTACCTCTAAGTCGGTCCAACCTAACACATGGGACGGATCCGGCTCGTACTTCCGAAGCATACTCACATGAAACACGTCATGCACTTCAGACAACTGCGGTGGCAAAGCCAAACGATAAGCAACTTCCCCAATCCTCTCAAGGATTTCAAAGGGACCAATAAACCGAGGGGATAACTTCCCACTCTTCCCAAACCTCATCAAACCTCGCCTAGGTGATATCTTCAAGAAAACATGATCACCTACCTCAAACGCCAAAGGCCTCCTCCTACGGTCAGCATAACTCTTTTGGCGACTCTGGGCTATAACAAGCCTCCTACGGATAAGCTCAACTTTCTCCGTCGTCTCCCTAACCAACTCCGGACCCAACAATGGTGTATCACCCACCTCGGCCCAACAAACTGGAGACCTACACGGTCGGCCATACAAGGCCTCAAACGGTGCCATGCCGATACTCGACTGAAAACTGTTGTTGTAGGCAAACTCCACCAAAGGCAAGTGCCTCTCCCACGTCCCACTAAAGTCAAGGACATAACCTCGAAGCATATCCTCAAGGATCTGAATAGTACGCTCGGACTGCCCATCAGTCTGAGGATGATAAGCTATACTAAAGGTCAACTTAGTACCCATGGCACTCCGCAAACTCTGTCACAACCTAGCAGTAAAACGAGGGTCTCTATCTGAGACGATCATCACTGGGATCCCGTGCAATCTCACTATGTCCCGAATATACAAATCGGCTAGATGATCTACCGAATCTCTTACGCGCATAGGGATAAAGTGCGCCGACTTAGTCAACTGGTCTACAACCACCCAAATAGCATCACCACCCCGCTGAGTCCTCGGAAGACCTACAACAAAGTCCATAGTGACATGCTCCCACTTCCACTCGGCAATAGGCAAGGGTTGTAACAAACCCGCTGGCCTCTAATGTTCGGCCTTCACTTGCTGACAAGTAAGGCACTTCGACACGAAAATCGCCACATCTCTTTTCATACCTTGCCACCAAAACTGGCGACCCAAATCACGATACATCTTAGTGCCTCCCGGATGCACTGCAAGGCATGAATGGTGAAACTCTCGGAGTACTTCCTCTCGGCAAGACTCCGGCACGAACAAACAGTCTCAGTATCTCACACTCAGGTCGGGATACACCGTCAAACCCTTCTCAACCTTCCCACTGGAGATCTTCTCTCGGAGGGATTCTACCTCAAGGTCACCTCTCTGTGCCTCTAACACTCAAGTCACAAGTATAGGTTGTGCAACAACAGAAAACAAGGCCGTAGCCTCAACGGATTCGCCCAGAAGCAAATCAAACTCGCCAAGTGCACCCAACATCTCCCACTCCCGGATGGCTATACAAGCTACATCACTAATGGATTTCCTGCTAAGGGCATCGGCCACTACATTGGCCTTTCCCGGGTGATAATGTAACTCAAAATCATAGTCCTCAATGAACTCCATCCACCTTCTCTGCCTCAAATTCAAGTCTCTCTGTATAAACAGATACTTCAAACTCTTATGGTCCGAGAACACCTCGAACCTCTCACCATAAAGGTAGTGCCTCCAAATCTTTAAGGAAAAAATCACTACTGCTAGTTCTAGGTCATGTGTAGGGTAATTCTTCTTGTGAATTTTCAACTGACGTGAGCCATAGGCAACCACTTTCCCCTCTTGCATCAATACACAACCCAAACCCTCTCGTGAAGCATCACAATAAATTGCATAACCCAACCCTCTCTCCGGAATAATCAAAATCGAAGCGGTGGTCAATCTCACTTTCAACTCCTGGAACGACTTTTCACAAGTCTCACTCCACACAAACTTGACCCCTTTCCGCGTCAATCTAGTCAACGGCGAAGCTAGCCTGGAGAAATCTTTCATAAACCGGCGGTAATACCCAGCTAATCCTAGAAAACTGCGGATCTCAAAAACACTCTTAGGCTGTGCCCAATCTTGCACTGCCTCAACCTTGGATGTATCAACAGACACCCCTTCCCCAGATACCACATGGCCTAAGAACTTGACTTCTCCTAGCCAGAACTCACATTTCCCGAACTTGGCATACAGCCTATGGGCTCTAAGCAACTCAAGTACCACTCTCAAGTGTTCCTCGTGCTCCTCCTTAGAAGGCGAATAGATCAGAATGTCGTCCATGAAAACGACCACAAAGTGATCTAAGAATTCCCAGAAGATCCGGTTCATCAAGTCCATAAAGACTGCCGGTGCATTGGTAAGCCTAAATGGCATTACTAGAAACTCATAATGGCCATACCGCATACGGAATGCCGTCTTCGGAATATCTTCCTCCCTGACCCTCAACTGGTGGTAACCCGATCTCAAGTCTATCTTAGAGAAACAACGGGAACCCTTCAACTGGTCAAACAAATCATCAATGCGGGGCATAGGGTACTTATTCTTAACCGTAGCCCGATTCAACTTCCGGTAGTCGATATAAAGTCTTAAGGCACCATCTTTCTTTTTAGCAAAGAGGGCCGGTGCTCCCCACGGCGAAACACTAGGGCGAACAAAACCCTTATCTAGCAATTCCTGGAGCTGAATCTTCAACTCACTCAACTCAGCTGGGGCAAAACGATAAGGTGCCATAGAAATCGGCGCTGTACCGGACACTAAATCAATGGAGAACTCAATCTCTCGGTGAGGTGGCAAACTAACGAGATCGTCGGGAAAAACATCCGAATACTCACAAACCACTCTTGGTAATACAATATGGGTCTCATCACACTCACCACTCATAAATCTAGCAAGTAGACCACTAAGCTCACTCCGCCATCGCGGATCATACACCGGTGGCAACACATTACCAACTCGATCCCCCAAGAAATGGAAACACTCCCCGCTCAAGGTACATACTGTGACCCTCTGGCGGTAGCAATCGATAACAGCCCGGTATGACGATAGCCAGTCCATACCCAAGATAACATCAAAACCCTTCATGGACATAACAACAAAAGGAAAAGGAAGCCTACGGTCGGCGACCTCTATATCACAACCTCTACATCCGTGTTTCAAAATCAATTTACCCCCGACGGGTGACACTACACATATAGGAGATGCCAACTGTGCCAACTCTAACTCCAAAACAGATGCAAATGCAGCAGATACAAAAGAATGAGATGCACCCGTATCAATCAACACACTAGCAACCGAGTTACAAAACAGAAAGGTACCTCTCACAACTGATGGAGCCGGTACTAGTTCTTGCGCGGTAATAGCATACACGCGCCCTGTAGGCCCCTGATCCACCTGCTCACCTCTTGGAGCAAAAGACTGCTACACTGACTAGGACGACGAAGCTCCCGGATTGGCCCTCGAGGCCTGCACAGACTGAGCTGGTTGAAAACTCTGCGTCTGCCTAGAACCAGACGCTCCCGAAGTGGCACTCAACTATGGACAAAACCTTTTCAGGTGCCCAGGCTGACCACACTGATAGCAAGACAGTGGCTGACCCCTGCCCTGACTCTGGCCCATGGGGTCGAGCCGAAGAAGAAGCAGCTCGCTGACCCCCTCCTTTCTGTGGGCAAACTGAAGACTTGTGACCCAGCTGGCCACATGTGAAACAATTCAAGCCTCCCTGATTACCTCTCCCGGAGCCTGCACTCGGCACTGGGAAGGTCGATCTAGCCAAACCACCCTGAGACTGCTGAGGGTTAGAACCCCTCTAGCTCCTGCCATCACCCTGACCATCCTGGCTCCTCTTGGAGCCTCTCTGCCCTTCCTCCTTCTCTTGCATCATAATCTCCATATGGGCTGCAGCATCCACCAGGCGTCTATACTCTCGAATAAAAGACCCTCCAACCCTCAACTTGAGTCCATGCCTCAACTTTCGCTCAAACTCTAAGCAACGGCGTTCCTCGGACGTCACAAGTTCAGTTGCGAACCTGGACAAGCTAGTAAAAATAGCCTCAAACTCGGCCACTGACAAACCCTGCTGTTTAAGCTGGCAAAACTGTTCCCTCAGCTTCTCCCTGGCAGCTGAAGATAAGAACTTCTCCTGGAAAGCATCTACAAACGCCTCTCATGCACCACCAACACTGCCCTTCTCGTACTTCCACCACTGACCCGCATCTCCCTTCAGTTGGAAGGATGCCAAGGTCACCTTTAAAGGCTCGTCCTCGATGCCAAGCATCTCAAACGTCTTCTCCATCTGTTCCAACCACTCGTCAGCCTTAAGTGGCTCCTTCGGATCCCCAACAAATTCGTCCGGGTTAGACCGGAAGAACTCCCTTTTTAGGAAAGAAGGCCCTGCCTCAGCAACGGGGGCCTGAACCTGATTCCCAGCTCGGAGAATACCCAAAGCTCCGGCTATTTCTCGGGCTAAGGCACTCATAGCCTGCTGACCCGCTGGCTCGGCCACATTGGCCTGACCAACTCCCTCTTGCTGTGTCGGAATATCATCCGGTAAAGGCATTTCCTGCCTACCACGCCTGCCACGCCTACCACCTCTTCCTCGTCCTGACATCCTAATGAAGGTAACGAAGAATATTAGCACATTCACAATGTGCCGAAGCTAATCCACTCACGTTCTAATACACGGACAACTGTAATTCACTCCACGTAAGCACATAATCACGTAAACAATTACGAATTTCATTTCCGGATAATGACAGTCCCGAGGCGTTACTAGAGTTCCGGTTAGAAACAGTATTGATCAAGTGCGCTTCCAACAAGACTCCCAGAAACCCAAGGATCCAATCAACATCCTAGAAACTACATCCCATACCCACATAGTCACATAAGCATGTTATCAATTAAACACATAGCATATGACACTACATCTAAGTCTCTATCAAGCGAGACAAACCCATTGTGATACTAATCACTTCCCACGTACCCAAAGTATTTGAACCCGGTACGCTCTGATACCAAGTTGTAACACCCTCAAAATAATACATAAAACCCATCATTTTAGACATGCAATGATATAAAGAAATAAACATCTTTCTATTCATCAGAGTAGTTCTTACAAAACTATTACATGTTAACAACAAAAGGAAATGCCCTATGGGCTTACAGCTTTCCAAGTCAACACTTGGTTACAAAAAGAAGAGTGCTAACTCAATTACATATTAAGCCCTTGGCTTGAATTTACATGTAATACATCTAAAACACAAAACAGTCCAACAGTCTTGTGGGGGCCATAAAAATATAGGTACAAGCTTATTCGGCCTAACCCACACAAAGCCCACAATGGGTCTAGCCCAAATAAATATCACACCTCCCCTCCTCTATATAAAGGGGGGGCATCCCAAGTGAGAGGTATGTCTGTTCTCCCTACACAAAGCACACACCCCTTCTAATATACATATACTATTTCCTGATTCAAGGACTAACTTCATCATCGGAGTACTCCTGGCCGGCAACCCCGGTTGGGTGGCACCGACTATGTTCCTCATTGCAGATATACAGGGGTGAAGTTCTTCTTTTCGTTGGATCTCTACAACATCCATGTGAGAAGATATTTCATGGTCTCACAATTGGCGCCGTCTGTGGGAACGACTAACCGAGGTCAACGAAGAACACAACAAACATGTTGCTGTAAGTAAAAGTTCAACAATACTTTGATGATGATCTATGTTGTCTCTAATTAAACTTAGTTTAAAATTACTTGAAAATTGAATATACATATGTGTATGCTTACAAACTCTCTGGAAAACTTTTGTTCATGGTGAGTCTTGATGAAAAAGTTTTAAAACAAAACAGAGCTCATGGATTTACATTTGCATCTTCATTTTTTCTCTCTAAAAGTGGGTTTCACACTTCTCTATGTAAGAACATCTTTTCGGCATTATAAAAGAGTTACTCAGCCAAACCCATTCCTAAGATTGTTTATTCATTTATTACCTCACAGAGTTCATTTATAAAGTTGATTCTTGATATATGCATATATGTACTTGTGCTAAATATTTCTATGGACTCCAAAGTTGGTCTTCCCTTTTTCTCTCTCTAGAAAAAGTAGACCCACGGTTGGGTCTTTGCCTTTTCTTTTTGATATATATATATGTATATGCCTATATATCTTGTTTCTCTCTCTCGAAGTGTTCTTGGAAATCAAAAACAAGAATTCAACATGGTTGTTTACATCAAGAAATTAGACAATGATCTTCCATCTTCCTCGGTAACACTTTGGCAATAATGAAAGCATCAAATCTGCCTTTGATGGATGATTCGGCACACCCATACATGGTTGTTTACATTACCCGGCACTCGTGTCAAGATTACACAACCTTCGGAGCAAGAGTAGCTCTGCCATACCGTCCTCTCCTCGGCCAAACAAATACATGGATGAGCGTCACAATTATGCCGACATGCACAAGCAATTGCAGACCAAGTACGGCACAACGATGTATCGCCTCAATGTTGCACCTTCTCGGCAACCTATCCTAAGTCGATGATTCGTGCCAATCAAAACAACCTATCCAATGATTATCCTCTCAGCCGAGAGCCCAAAATCAGGCAATTTACACTCCGAAACATGCAATCATGCTTGGTTGGACTTAGTTCTTTATTCTCGAGTGAAAGTTGTTCGGCAATGACCTTGCGTAGTATTTTGCCGACTAGATGAGTCATGATAGGAGAATTTTGTTGCCGCCGGCAATGACCATCTCGTTGACCGAACATCCGGCAGATCATCTCTCAGTCATTGGCTACCTTCGACAACATTTCCATTGGCCCATCAGTGCGTTGAAGCTTAGCCATCCTCCTCGGCAGCATATAGGTTACTTGCACATGCCAACTAGCTACCAACTTGCCGAAATTGCACAAAGTAGCTAACTCTTTTCCCTTCCAACCATTGCCAACCAAGCTCTCGGCAAAGACAGAACAAGCCGACCATACAAAGCTCGCTCGGCAAAGCTACAAAGCTATTCGGCGGTGCCATTGCAAATGCATTTCAACAACACTGCAACTTATGGAAGCTCGCTCGGCAAAGCTACAAAGCTGTTCGGCGGTGCCATAATAGCTACTTAGCATCTTTTCCACCTTTCTCGGCAATCCTACTCGGCCACACATACGTCCACTCCACAACATTGGACATTCTCGGAACAACTACAATTATTAATTTATTCACCTCCAGTAAAAATCTCATGATTCACTTCTCGGAAGTACAAAATTGCTCGGCGCTACTATTCGGCAAACATCATATCGTATTGCTTATCTATGATTCGGTATATCATTCGGCCTATTATCAACTGCATATTAACACAACTATGCATATTCAGTAACCACCAACGAGCCAAGTTACATCCATAGGCCCAACGAACAATTCGACAATTTTTATTGGCTTACTCGGCATATTATCAAACAAGGAGTTTTGGCAAACCTATTGACTTATTCGGCAATTTGTATTTTCATTCAGGCTGCATGCATATGATCAACTCGGCTTATAACGTATTCGGCAAAAATTACACCGCAACATTTCTTATTCGGCACATTCTTTGACAAGTTTACAATTATTCTGCAACAACAACTTTATGTCTTATTCGGCACTAATATCTCGGCTCAGAACTATCATCTTGGCTTGCCAAAATCCACATCTGAATATATCACAAGATTCGTATCGGCTCAAAGGGTCCAAACCCACCAACCCGAGAAGTCAAGAAGTAACCAAAGTATGCCAAAAATTGCGTTACGGCTCACATTTTCTGACAACTGAAATTTTTGAAGCTGTCAAACTCAAGTTTTGCCCATACCAACGTGAAGTACTCATTGAGACGATTCCAACGCAACAAACCGCGTCAAAATTGAAGCTCAAACGAAGCCGTACGGGCCACTCAAAGTTTGCCTAGAAAATAAATTCATTCGCCGGAGAAGATGATCCAGCAAGTTATGAAGAAATAATCATGTGCTTCGCGGTCGCATTACACCCTGTTGATCTAAGCTGTTAAATCTATTTTGGCTACAATTACGCCATCAGGAGACTGATCACAACGATCCAATAGCCCTTTCCAGCTATTTGACACATTTTCGGGTCCATCCGTACAGTCAGAATTTGTAATTTCAGCTCGCAAAATATATATATATATATAAATAAATAAAAATACAAATAAATCGCAGATTTGATTCCTATATCACCAAGTACCCTACTTTGTCTCGGCTTCATTCTGATTTCACCACGGCACCGAGCAAGGGCACTGTAGACACCCCATTTTGACCGGCCCTAAAACTTGGGCGCTTTCTTTTGATTACTCGATGATGAAAACAGGAATATGCTATCTCACAAAATTCTCAGTAAAAAGATGGAATGTAAACTTTAATCCTAGTCTTACACCTGTTTTTGCCAAATTATTTTAGACTCCTTCTCCATTTTCTTTCCCTTTATTATGTATTATATATATATATATATATTATGTTATATTATTATATAATATTTTCGGTACCATGGTTTCACCCACGCACCATACTTTGTATATATATAATATTATATTATATAGGGTATTATTCCTCCTTTGAAAAAAAATTCACTACACTCCCATCGTGTGTCTTTTTGTTTTCTGTGCCTTTAGACCCGCTTTGGTCAAATTATGTTACATATTTGGCCTACTAAAATATATTTTATTAGTCCATGTATTTTAATTTTAAATATTTGTGTGTTTTTATATATATTTTTAGGTATTTATACATATATTTATGCTAATAATCCCTTTTATATATTATTATATTTAAAGTGCATAGTAATTTTACTGTGCAATGCACAGTAAAATTACTGTGCATCTTTTGAAATTCCACCGCTTCTTTATTTGTCCTTTTCTTACAATGTTTTCTATAAAAAGGGAAAGCTAACAGCAGAATGAAGAAGAGTTTTTTGGGCGGGGGAGAGAATTTTTGGGCGGGAGAGATAAAAGAAAAAAAGGTCTGAGAGAATAATAAAAAAAAAAAGAGAAGTAGTGCAAGAACTTTGAGAGAAAAAAAAAGAATCAGAAAGAGAAGTTGTAATTCCAACTTTTGGACTGAGAATTGAGAACACATTCCACAAACTTGAGGGTAATCAAAAGAAAGTTTGTGAATCAGAAAATTCATCATTTCCCCGAAAGGTGAGTTTTCACAGACTTCCATTTAATTTCAAAATGTGATATAATTTGTTTAAGTACTTCATTTATTGCTTTTTATATTTTTTTTAAAATGGTCGGTTGAACCACCTAATTTTACCACTTTATCTGCTGTAATTTACTGTTGTATATAAACTGTTATAATTTACATAAAATGTTGTAGTTTACTATTTGTAAATTGTTGTAATTTTACTACTTTAAATGGTCGGTTAAACCACCTAATTTTATTATTTTATCTGCTGTAATTTACTGTTGTATATAAATTATTGTAATTTACATAAAATATTGTAGTTTACTATTTATAAATTGTTGTAATTTTACCACTTTAAATGGTTGGTCGAACCACCTAATTTGTTAAAAGATGTGACCCCACCGGATGAATAGTGATCGGTGGTGAATAGTAACCTCCGGCGATGAATAGTAACTTCCGGCGGTGAATAGTAACCCCGACGATGAATAGTAACCCCGTCAATGAATAGTACCTCCGGCGATGAATAGTAACTGCGGATGAAAAATGCTCGGTAAGATGAATAACGATCAAAAAATATGAATAGTAATTATCATGATGAATAGTACTTCCGACAGTGAATAGTATCTCGGGATGAATAGTGCCCCCCGCAAAATAAGTTTCCCCGGACAGAATGGAGCAGTCTTCCTACATCAAGCAGAATATTTTTCAGCGCACATGAAGTTTCTTTATTTTATTTTATTTTGTTTTATTTTGAGAGTTTGTGATGTTTTTATTTTGTTGTAATATTCCCTTCTCTCCCTCTTATCTGGTTTGTAATAATTTATTCAAAGCGTTGTAATAATTCCCCATCCCCGCTTCTTTCTATCCCATTCTTTTACTTGCTTTCCTTATTTGTACATAAACATCATATTTATTTTTCATCATATTCATGCTTTGCATCCATGTTTCATGCATCTTGATTCGGCGAAGTTTGCATTTGTGGATTTAATCAATTCCTGTGTGATTATGTGCGCTACCTCATGTTCTTGAGATGATTCACATGTCATATCTTAAAAGCCGAATCTTTAGTTGCATCTCATGAGTGAATTGCATTAGGATTTTGTATATAAGATCATGCATGTTTTACTAACTTTGTTTTGTAGTTTGTTCGCGGGTCGTCAAACATGTAAGTTTTTATGCTTTAGCACCCTGTTTGTGTGTGTTTTTCTTATTATATTTAAGCATCCTACCATGTGGCTATTTGCTTATGTGATATAACTGTATGAATGCCAGTGGATGGAGGTTGTGTCACTTAATTTGGAATGATATTGATTTTCGTGTTTGTAAACTCAATTTATTTGGGTTATACATTTTCAAAACTCTTTCAAAACTACATGAAATCAAGTTATTCCAAAATGGGTGACATAGTCTATACTTGTATGTTTCACATAGTAAATTTTAGGATTTATTAAATAATCAGAACATGAACATATAAAGAAAATAAAAGTCATATCATGGTTTAGTAGAGGCCAATCTTTTGATCGAGTGAACGGGGGTGCTCAATTAATGACCTTCCCCCTTCATACCTAAGGTTCCGAGCCAAGCATCCTTGGTTACGACGAACAGTGGCCTTGGCACGAGTCATGGGTTTCCTAATTTTCCCAAAATAAATATTATGTGGCGACTCTGAGATCTGATGACGCAGTCCATTTCTGGCAAAAGGTTTCGCAATAAAATAGTTTTTCTAAAAATTGTCAAATCTGGACTCTCATCTATGTTTCACATTGCACTCGTGAAACTTGAGATCAAAGAGATCTCGGGAGTCCGAACTGTTTAACGCGCGCGGGTACCCTCCCGGGCATGTTACAGTTTTTGGCGACTCTGCTGGGGATTTTATGAAACCTTGACTCAAACTCCATGATATGACTTTTATTTTTAATTATATGTTTATTGCATTGCATGCATTGGTGCACTTAAAGTCCCTGTGTTGCCCAGATACTGGTGGGAGCACAGGCACACTTTTTGTGACACTAAACCTATCTTTACGATACTTTAGAGGCCTTGTGTTGTAACCTTTTGAGATTTGTCAAAAGGGTAGCTTTGCTATGTAGCCCTGCTATCTAGCTCTGCTATCTAAGGTTCTCAGACTTCGAAGAGAGGCTATTTGACTCTTCTGATTTCCTGGAATTTTTATTGGTTATGACCCAAAGGACTCTTTGGTAACGTCACCTTGACTTCAACCCTTAGAGTAGAGCTAACCCTGTACATATAGTGAGCTATAGTACCTTTCAAATTAGGACAGGATGCTTTCCCATTTCTAGGATGTATGATACCGCTTGTTTGAATAGTGAAACCCTAGATCATTTCAAGCTAGGACAGGATAACCCCACCCTCTTTAGGGGTGTTTGTTCTCTTTCCTGCTTTATGTGCAATGTATTGGATCTATACAGGGATTCTCAAATTCGAATGAGTGGTAGTTGTTCAGTTTAGCACCATTACTTCAAAAAAATAAAATAAAAAATAACAAAAACATAAAATCAAAAAATAAAAAATAAAAACAAAATAAAAAAAAAATGCCGATATCCCACAAAGTTGACTATCTCTGTGATTGGGGGGTGACCACCTGTTGATTGTACGGGCTTTATTTTGAATGTTGTCCCACACTTTGGCTGGCAATTTGAGAATGGTTTTATTCTGAGTTCTGAATTGAGTATTGAGTCTAAGTTTGACTCCACCAGGTTTGTAGAGTTAGAGTCAGGCTCGAGTCAGCCTAATGAGTCAGAGTCTTTGATTTCGATAGTGCTAACCTAGACATTTCTGTCCTGTAGTATGTTGTCAAAAGTCTATTGCCATTTCTGAGTCATAGTCTCTTTTCAATAAACAGAAAAAAAACAAAACAAAAAATGCCATAGAGTCTGCCTACTTCTCTGTGCCTTTAAATCATAGCATTGACCAAAGTTTTTCAAAACTTTTTCCAAAACTCTGATAAAAACAAAGAGGAAGAATTTCCTCGGGATTTGTAAATTTTGATCAACCGAGAGGAAGAGAGGTATGCTAAGCCTTTGATGAATAAAATCATTTTTGTTAATGTGGGTACTGAGAAGGATCCTAGCTTGGTCCAAATTGGTTTTATCTTATTTTCATAAAAGTACGAGTGATTAGTCACTTTGTGAAAAGATTTCAAAAACTGTTTTTGCATGGTCCTACGAAAACATACCTGGAATTAGTTATACAGCATAGGATCCCTCTTGACTCGTGGTCCGACCTCCTTAGCTCCTTAGCTTTCAAACTTTGATTCGAAGTATTCAATGATCATTCAACGTGTAAGTCTTGCATAGCCGAATTGGAAATAGCCCTTGAACTAGGGGCCATGATGTGATTCAAATGGAGGCAGCCCTTCAACTAAGGGCAATAAGGTCGAATATGATTTAGATTGGAAATAGCCCTTGAACTAGGGGCAATGATGTGATCCAAATTGGAAACAAACCTTGAACTCAGGGCAGAGAATGTGATTTCAATTTGAAACAGCCCTTGAACTAGGGGCAAAAGTGTGAGGCTTGCATAGCTGAAATGGAGGCAGCCCTTGAACTACGGGCAATAAGGTACCACCCTTGAGAGGCTCGCTGGGTTGAAAACCCGGAAGGGCGACCCAGGCAAAAGTTAGAGCACCAAAAAATAAATAAATAAATAAAAAGAAAAATGAAAAGCTCGCAAGGTTGAAAACCCGAAAGGGTAACTTTGGCAAAAGTTAGAGCGTAAAAGGAGAGTGTCAATACCCGAGTGAATCTTAGCCAAAACTATGCAGGGCCAGTGATTCAGATTGAAAGCAACCCTTGAACTAGGGGTAAGAAGGTCGGATGTGATTTAGATTTGAAGCAGCCCTTGAACTAGGGGCAAAAGGTTGGATGTGATCAAAGAGTTAAAACTGAATCGTTTCCCAATGAAGACCGCCCAGAAAGGCCAAACCCAGAATTTGAGAGAATGAATTTTATTATTGAAGGACAGTTGAGTTCCTATCCACTACACTAGGGGCAACACTAGGGGCAAATTTAGACCCAAGTAGCCTAGTCCCTACATCATCATATCTACTGGTCAAGTGTAGTAGTCGTTCTTATAGATGGCCTAGAGATTTCACACCTAATCAACATGGACAAGTTAAACTGAAAGTAACCCTTGAGAGGCTCGCTAGGCTGCAAACCCGGAAGGGCGACCCAAGCAAAAGTTAGAGCAGAAAAAAAATCAAAAAGAAAAAAAAAATGAATGAAAAACAAAAAAATGAAATGAACAAAATGAAAGAAAATAAAAAAAATAAATAGAAAAATGAAAAAAATGAAAAGCTCGCAAGGTTGAAAACCCGAAAGGGCGGCTTTGGCAAAAGTTAGAGCACAAAAGGAGAGTGTCAATACCTGAGTGAACCTTAGCCCGAACTACGATGGCCTGATTCCTATCTTTAGGATACGTAGGTAGCTTCATCTCAAAGTTCGGCCCTAATAATTTTTCAACTCATTCATTTTGTCCATGTTTGCTTGGTGTGTCTTTAGTCGACTTGGTTGTCATATCCGTGTTTGATTGGTGTATCTTCGTTCTGCTCAGTTCAATTGGTTCAATTTAACTTGGTTCAGTTCGGTTCCATTCGGTTCGACGGTTCGGTTTGGTTCGGTCCGGTCCAGTTCTGCTCGGTTTCATTCGGTTCGGATTGGCTTGGTTCGGTTTGCTTGGTTCGGATATCACCTTTGATTATCTGGTTTGGGACTATGCACCCCAATGGTTGATTCCATGTTAGTTGAGTAGTGGCCATTTGCAAAAATAGGTTTTGATTAATTTGAATGAAACTAACTAATTTTTCTCGAAAATTGTTCCATTTTTGCAAAACTTGGACCATTCTTTGGATTTGAAAAGGAAAAATTTTCAGTGCTCACAGTTTAGCTTACATGATTTGAAACAGAAAATGGAATAAGTATACTAATCTAACTCTCATGTTGATCAAAACATTTTTTTAAAAAAAAATTAAAAAAAAATAAAAAAAATCAAGAGACAAAAAATGGTCAAGGCAATGAACTAGGGGCATAGTCGAGTTAGAGATTCTGTCTTCTCCACCGCTCGAGTCAACTATTCAGTGTATATAAGTGTGTATTCATACCAGTCAGTGTATATAAGTGTGTATTCATACCAGTCAGTGTATATAAGTGTGTATTCATACCAGTCAGTGTATATAAGTGTATATTCATACCAGTCAGTGTATATAAGTGTGTTCCTTTTATACCAGTCAGTATATTTATACCAGTCGGTGTATTTATACTAGTCAGTGTATATAAGTGTGTTTGGATCGTTTTGCTTCGTTCTTGTTTCGTTAAGTCATTCTTTGATTCAGGTCAGTATAGAATCAATGTTTAATTCAGAGTTCAAAATTCAATCACTCTCAAATTCAATCAAACAAAAATGTTTTCAAATTCAAAGTGATATGCCAGTCACGCCATTGATGTGCAAAAACTAAACTGATTTTATTGCAGTCAGGGGAGGACATCCCCGATTACAGAGACAAAAAAAAAAAAAAAAAACAACAACAACAACAACAACAAAAAAAAAACAAAACAAAACAAAACAAAAAAAAAAACAGAGAGAGAGAGGGATCTTTTTCTTCTTTCTTCTCCGGCAGCAACCCGGCGGCGAAGATTGCGACTGGCTTCATTTGCACACAACTTCGTTGCCTGACTTTACCATCAGCTGCCTCGCTTCATCTTTACTCCTTCGAAGCTTTTGAAGACTCAGCCTCGGCCTTGGCAGAGCTTCCAAAGGAGATTATTCTGCGCCGGCCATCAAGTTGGTTGTGCGAAGGAACTCCAAATCAAGTCACGGAGGTCGTCAGTCGTTTCAGCTCTTTGTTCTGCTTTTTCAGCGCATTAATTTCTACCTGAGCGTCTTTGTACATATGTTGGAGGAGGGAGAGTGTTGCATTTAACTGATGTACCTCACACATCCTGTTTTGCAGTCGACGGGATAAGTTGGAAACTGCAGTCACGGTCTCCACACAAGACCTCAGCGTATACGAGTTTGCTTCGATGTTAGATTGTGCCGCCATGATTTGTTCAACTGACATCGCTGGAAAATTGAAAACAGGGAAAGAAGGAGGAGCCCGTGGTTGAGGTTCAGAGGAGTCAGAATTGGTCATCTCTATCGTGGACTCGTTCAGGTCTGGAAAAAGATTGAGAGAACCGTGTGAAGAGGCCATGACAGAGGAGAGTAATGCAAAAGAAAGAGGTAGCAGAGTGGTGGCGGAGAAAGTTTGCAGATTTTGCTCTACCTTTCTCTTTCGCAGGCCTCAATTTAAGAAGAGGATGAGGCCAAAGAAGAAGACAAAGAGGGAGGAAGGCTCGAGACGATCATTGACAATCGGGCAGGATTGGATAGCCTGTCGGTCAGGCGCCGCGATTGTTGAAATCGCGCGACAAACACGACGCTTGAAGAAGATGAAGGAAGAGAGAGTGAGACAAAATAGAAAGAGAGAGTGAGACAAAATAGAAAGAGAGAGTGAGACAAAAATAGGAGAGGCGGGAGAGTTGTATATATATATATGTATTGTATATCTATGTATTATAAATATTTGTTTGAATATTTGGGTCACAGGTATGGCTTGGGTTCAGTGGTTTGGCCTAGTGGGTTGAGGATTCGGAAAGCCTAAGCCCGAGGTCAGGGTTCGAACCCTACATTAAGTGTTTCTTTTGTTTTGTTTTCATTTTATGTATAAATATGTCGTATATCTATATATATATATATTTGTTTGAACATTTGGGCCTGGGTTTAGTGGTTTGGCCCGGGTTTAGTGGTTTGGCCCAGTGGTTGAAGAGTAAGAGGCTGAGCCTGAGGTCAGGGGTTCGAACCCTACATCGAGTGTTTCTTTTGGTTTGTTTTTGTGTATATATGTCTCGTATATGTATATATATATTTGTTTGCATATCTTGTCACAAGAGTGGCGTGGTTCAGTGGTCGAGGACTCGAAGACCAGGCCGAAGGTCAGGGGTTCGAAACCCCGTATCCCCACATCCATGCATTTTGTGTTTTTCCTTTCTTTTTGCGTGTTTTGCGTACGTGTGCTGACGTCAGCAAACGGAATATGCCTTCTCAGTAACGGCATCTTCCCGCTGACAGTTGCAAACGGAATATTCCCCATCTGTGTATATATCCGTATATGTTTGTGTATAGGTTCGTATATGTCTGTGTCGTATATACCTGTATATATACTGTATATGTCTGTGTATATATCTGTATATATCTGTCTGTATGTTGTCTGTATATGCATATGTGTATACCATATGTACATATATGTGTGTATTTATATGTAAATATTTGTGTATTATCTTGGTTGTGTTTGCAATGAGTTCCTAGGAGACCAACTGCGACGGTGGAAATTAGAGCTCGAATGGCTAAGGCCTAGAACGCAAAGGTTTAGAATTTCTGAGGCTAAAGTCTGGTTTAAATACCCAGGGGTGTATCCCCGGCTTGAAATCTGTATGGCAACCCCATAGGTTGAGGTAGCGAGTATGCACCTCAATTCTGGATACTGAACCAACCTAGTCTGTCACCCCGTTGGAGAATAGGGAAAGTTGTGAATATAATCAAAAAGAAAAGCGGTATCTGTGGCTTCTACAATGTAGAGATTACCCCTTATCAGCAAGAAATCATTCTCCATTTTTTCCACTAGCGTGAGACACGTTTAGACTTCGAATCTACCTTTGCTCCTTTCACGTGAAAACGTGTTAGGATGTGGCGTTCACCCGGTTAAAACCTTCCCCCTCTCCGAATGAGATACGGTTAGGTATATCTGCTGGTCATACCATCTTTCCTCCTTTCGCGTAAAATGCGTTGGGATTGCAAGTTCATCCGGTTAAAACCTTCCCTCTCTCTGTATGAAATACGTTGAGATACGTCTGTTGGTTACACCCCTGTTTTTTTCTCCTCTGTTAAAACCTTCCCTCTCTCCGTATGACATACGTTGAGATACATCTATTGGTTACACCATTGTTTTTCTCCCTGGTTAAAACCTTCCCTCTCTCCGTATGAAATACGTTGAGATACGTCTGTTGGTTACACCATTGTTATTCACCCGGTTAAAACCTTCCCTCTCTCTGTATGAAATACGTTGAGAAACAACTATTGGTTACACCACTATTCCTCCTCTCGCGTGAGATGCGTTTGGATCCCGAGTTCACCCCTTTCATTTGTGCGGTATGCACATTTGTATGCGATGCAACCCCCTTTCATTTGTGCAGTATGCACATATGTATGCAATGCAACCCCTTTCATTTGTGCAGTATGCACATATGTATGCAATGCAACCCCTTTCATTTGTGCGGTATGCACATTTGTATGTGATGCAACCCCTTTCATTTGTGCGGTATGCACATTTGTATGCGATGCAACCCCCTTTCATTTGTGCGGTATGCACATTTGTATGCGATGCAACTCCTTTCATTTGTGCGGTATGCACATTTGTATGCGATGCAACCCCCTTTCATTTGTGCGGTATGCACATCTGTATGCGATGTAACCCCTTTCATTTGTGCGGTATGCACATTTGTATGCGATGCAACCCCTTTCATTTGTGCGGTATGCACATTTGTATGCGATGCAACCCTCTTTTCATTTGTGCGGTATGCACAATTGTATGCGATGCAACCCTTTTCATTTGTGCGGTATGCACATTTGTATGCAATGCAACCCCTTTCATTTGTGCGGTATGCACATCTGTATGCGATGCAACCCCTTTCATTTGTGCGGTATGCACATCTATATGCGATGCAACCCCTTTCATTTGTGCGGTATGCACATTTGTATGTGATGCAACCCCTTTCATTTGTACGGTATGCACATCTGTATGCGATGCAACCCCTTTCATTTGTGCGGTATGCACATTTGTATGCGATGCAACCCCCTTTTCATTTGTGCGGTATGCACATTTGTATGCGATGCAACCCCCTTTCATTTGTGCAGTATGCACATCTGTATGCGATGCAACCCCTTTCATTTGCGCGGTATGCACATTTGTATGCGATGCAACCCCTTTCATTTGTGCGGTATGCACATCTGTATGCGATGCAACCCCTTTCATTTGTGCGGTATGCACATTTGTATGCGATGCAACCCCTTTCATTTGTGCGGTATGCACATTTATATGCCATGCACCCCCTCTTATGTTTCATATCATTTGCACGAAGCTTGCCTCTCATGTTGTCATCTTCATATCTTTATCATCACTCCATGGCATTTCATTACATTGCATAATCATGAATTTTCAAACGACTGGCTTCGCGAAGCATGTAAGTCCAACTTTCAAACTGCATATGTCATGTTACATGTTGCCCCTGAACTACGCAGGTTTGATTCCTTGCAAAGGGATACGTAGGCAACCCTCGGGTTCAACCACTTGCATTGCATCTTGTTTGTTTGCCCAAGTCTTATGGCCTTGTCAAAAGTATCGTCTTCGGGCTTTGACATTCACTCACGTCAAGAAATGACTTTGAGCTCTGTCAAAGAGGGGCAACTGTAGACACCCAATTTTGACCGACCCTAAGACTTGGGCGCTTTCTTTTGATTACTCGATGATGAAAACAGGAATATGCTATCTCACAAAATTCTCAGTAAAAAGATGGAATGTAAACTTTAATCCTAGTCTTACACCTGTTTTTGCCAAATTATTTTAGACTCCTTGTCCATTTTCTTTCCCTTTAGTATGTATTTTATATATATATATATATTATGTTATATTATTATATAATATTTTCGGTACCATGGTTTCACCCACGCACCATACTTTTGTATATATATAATATTATATTATATAAGGGTATTATTCCTCCTTTGAAAAAAAATTCACTACACTCCCATCGTATGTCTTTTTGTTTTCTGTACCTTTAGACCCGCTCTGGTCAAATTATGTTACATATTTGGCCTACTAAAATATATTTTATTAGTCCATGTATTTTAATTTTAAATATTTGTGTGTTTTTATATATATTTTTGGGTATTTGTACATATATTTATGCTAATAATCCCTTTTATATATTATTATATTTAAAGTGCATAGTAATTTTACTGTGCAATGCACAGTAAAATTACTGTGCATCTTTTGAAATTCCACCGCTTCTTTATTTGTCCTTTTCTTACAATGTTTTCTATAAAAGGGGAAAGCTAACAGCAAAATGAAGAAGAGTTTTTTGGGCAGGGGAGAGAATTTTTGGGCAGGAGAGATAAAAGAAAAAAAGGTCTGAGAGAATAAAAAAAAAAAAAAGAGAAGTAGTGCAAGAACTTCGAGAGAAAAAAAAAAGAATCAGAAAGAGAAGTTGTAATTCCAACTTTTGGACTGAGAATTGAGAACACATTCCACAAACTTGAGGGTAATCAAAAGAAAGTTTGTGAATCAGAAAATTCATCATTTCCCCGAAAGGTGAGTTTTCACAGACTTCCATTTAATTTCAAAATGTGATATAATTTGTTTAAGTACTTCATTTATTGCTTTTTATATTTTTTTTAAAATGGTCGGTTGAACCACCTAATTTTACCACTTTATCTGCTGTAATTTACTATTGTATATAAACTGTTATAATTTACATAAAATGTTGTAGTTTACTATTTGTAAATTGTTGTAATTTTACTACTTTAAATGGTCGGTTAAACCACCTAATTTTATTATTTTATCTGCTGTAATTTACTGTTGTATATAAATTATTGTAATTTACATAAAATGTTGTAATTTACTATTTATAAATTGTTGTAATTTTACCACTTTAAATGGTTGGTCGAACCACCTAATTTGTTAAAAGATGTGACCCCACCGGATGAATAATGATCGGTGGTGAATAGTAACCTCCGGCGATGAATAGTAACTTCCGGCGGTGAATAGTAACCCCGACGATGAATAGTACCTCCGGCGATGAATAGTAACTGCGGATGAAAAATGCTCGGTAATATGAATAACGATAAAAAAAGATGAATAGTAATTATCATGATGAATAGTACTTCCGGTAGTGAATAGTATCTCGGGATGAATAGTGCCCCCCGCAAAATAAGTTTCCCCGGACAGAACGGAGCAGTCTTCCTACATCAATCAGAATATTTTTCGGCGCACATGAAGTTTCTTTATTTTATTTTATTTTGTTTTATTTTGAGAGTTTGTGATGTTTTTATTTTGTTGTAATATTCCCTTCTCTCCCTCTTATCTGGTTTGTAATAATTTATTCAAAGCGTTGTAATAATTCCCCATCCCCGCTTCTTTCTATCCCATTCTTTTACTTGCTTTCCTTATTTGTACATAAACATCATATTTATTTTTCATCATATTCATGCTTTGCATCCATGTTTCATGCATCTTGATTCGGCGAAGTTTGCATTTGTGGATTTAATCGATTCCTGTGTGATTATGTGCGCTACCTCATGTTCTTGAGATGATTCACATGTCATATCTTAGAAGCCGAATCTTTAGTTGCATCTCATGAGTGAATTGCATTAGGATTTTGTATATAAGATCATGCATGTTTTACTAACTTTGTTTTGTAGTTTGTTCGCGGGTCGTCAAACATGTAAGTTTTTATGCTTTAGCACCCTGTTTGTGTGTGTTTTTCTTATTATGTTTAAGCATCCTACCATGTGGCTATTTGCTTATGTGATATAACTGTATGAATGCCAGTGGATGGAGGTTGTGTCACTTAATTTGGAATGATATTGATTTTCGTGTTTGTAAACTCAATTTATTTGGGTTATACATTTTCAAAACTCTTTCAAAACTACATGAAATCAAGTTATTCCAAAATGGGTGACATAGTCTATACTTGTATGTTTCACATAGTAAATTTTAGGATTTATTAAATAATCAGAACATGAACATATAAAGAAAATAAAAGTCATATCATGGTTTAGTAGAGGCCGATCTTTTGATCGGGTGAACGGGGGTGCTCAATTAATGACCTTCCCCCTTCATACCTAAGGTTCCGAGCCAAGCATCCTTGGTTACGACGAACAGTGGCCTTGGCACGAGTCATGGGTTTCCTAATTTTCCCAAAATAAATATTATGTGGCGACTCTGAGATCTGATGACGCAGTCCATTTCTGGCAAAAGGTTTCGCAATAAAATAGTTTTTCTAAAAATTGTCAAATCTGGACTCTCATCTATGTTTCACATTGCACTCGTGAAACTTGAGATCAAAGAGATCTCGGGAGTCTGAACTGTTTAACGCGCGCGGGTACCCTCCCGGGCATGTTACAGGCACGGAACCCGTTTCAAATCATTATCGGCCTACTCAGCAAGTTTGGCCCAAGTCAATTTTATTCCTTCCAAATAACAAATCTTATTCAAAAACAATGGGGCAAATATACGTTGGACAAGAAGCTCAACTCCACTAAACTGACAACCACTGCCGACCAAGTTCTTAGCAAACCTAACCCCGAAGGAATACCGACACGCCGCCGACCAAACGATTGGCACAATCGCCAACCCAAGTGTAAACGGACACCGATGTTTTGACTCTAGTTACTCGGCAGTGCATCAACTTTACCCGACAAGATTATTCGACCATTATTAAATTCAACATTATGCATGATCATTATTCGGCCGTGCATCAACTCTATTCGGCTAAACAACATTATTTGGCAAAACATTTGCCCACTGGGACATCAGTCAATTTTTCGCTTTCCAATTGGGGCACATCAGTCGATCATCATCTCGGCACCTTTGATATGCATGAATACTCGGCCAACTTAGTACAAACATTACAAGGACGATTACTCGAGTTACAAACTTTCGCTCCTTTTCACACAGCTTCAAGCAAGCGCCCGTTTTGAGGCAATACATTACACACTTGGCAGATAGTAGTTTGCATATTTTTGCGCACCGTCATTTTATCAAAGCCGAACCTTCCCTGCAACATAGGGCAATGGGAATCTACATTCCTTCCGACTAATACCTGGCATTCGAAAGCAATGGGGCAAGTCTACCTTGGACTAAACGCAAACCGAGCAACTCGGTAATTAAATAGTTGGCCCAATATCTACTTGGCAATTCCATACAAGCGGAGCAATATTATTGGTGATTAACACGTCCACCTTATTCGGTACGGGATACATTATTCAAAGTCCTTGCCACATTGGCACTTAGTTGCCACTTAAAATCAGCAAAAGTCTCCGAGTACAGCGCAATCTTGGCACTCGGCACAGAGCGCCGTTAGCAAAGGCCTACACCCTTGCCCGGGGTTATAGTACCACAGGTCTACACCCTCACCCGGGGGTAATAATACCGTGGTCCAATTTTTTACTGATATCTCTACCTTATTTAATCTATCTTATTTGGTTCAAGTAATCATTTCCGTGTTCGGCCTATAGAAATATTTCTAGCTCGGCATAAAAGTCCATATTTGGAAGCAATCTTTGCACTTGACAAAATACTGCACCCATGCCCGAGGGTTAGAATACTGCGGCCTACGCCCATGCCCAAGGGTTAGAATACTGCGGCCTACGCCCATGCCCGGGGGTTAGAATACCGCGGCCTACACCCATGCCCGGGGGTTAGAATACCGCGGCCTATCGTTATGATTTATTTGTATTCCTTTCTGGGTTTTAGCTCAACCCCCCACATCTTATGATCAACATATATACATTTATACATACATTCAAGACATATATACATTTATACATACATTCAAGACATACATATATTTATACATACATTCAAGACATACGTATATTTACACATACATTCAAGCATACATGCAGTCATTCATTCATACATTTTATTCATTTATCAAATGTATTCTTTGTCAAAAGACCTAACATCTATTTGTACAACATAACTTGGCAATAAAAACCCTCATTCCTTCTACGGAAGACAATGAAGGTTTTGAGGCAATTTGGGGGCCAGAAAAATATAGGTACAAGCTTATTCGGCCTAACCCACACAAAGCCCACAATGGGTCCAGCCCAAATAAATATCACACCCCCCATCCTCTATATAAAGGGGGGCATCCCAAGTGAGAGGTATGTTTGTTCTCCCTACACAAACCACACACCCCTTCTAATATACATATACTATTTCCTGATTCAAGGACTAACTTCATCATCAGAGTACTCCCGGCCGGCAACCTCAGTTGGGTGGCACCGACTATGTTCCTCATTGCAAATATACAGGGGTGAAGCTCTTCTCTTCGTTAGATCTCTACAACATCCATGTGAGAGGATATTTCATGGTCTCACAAGTCTCAAGCCTCCCAAGCTATGTCTTTGGAGGTGGCATGCTACCTGTACCTGAAAATGATATCCCATATAGGGTGAGCCAACGCCCAGTAGAGATATGCTAAACACAATATGAGCAGTAACTAAGATATTAGCAATTTATAAATATTTGACTCTCATAAACCAATTCATACACCACTTTCATTACATGACAATTGTGCCCGTGTTTCATTTCATTTTCCATTTCTTATCAAATCCACAATTCACAATTACGGCTCAGAACCTAGCCAACAATTTAGATGAGATAGTGACTCATATTAAACATTTCCCATTTCACAATAGATAAGCATATAAGCCATATCAACATTTCAACAGATAAGCATATGAGCTGCATCCACACTTCAACAGATAAGCATATGAGCTATATCAACACTTCCATAGATAAGCATATGAGCTATATCAACACATTAACTGATAAGTATATGAGCTATATCAACGGAGTCCATCCCCTATCTCCTCCCAAACAACATCTAGTTTAGAGGTCCATCCCTTATCTTTCCCTAAATCGTGGAGTACATCCCCTATCTCCTCCCACACACACACAACGTATATACACAAAGGTCATATACATAATCAATCAATACATAAAGTTAATGTATTCTTTCAACCGTCATACTCTATGACACATCCAATTGATTAGTTTCAGTTTGCCTAATCATCATGCATTGTCTACAACAATCAAAACTACCCTCCACCGGTAGCCCAAAGTAATTATTTCTAAACAGATAATAAAAGCACCAACAGATAAAATATCCATATTTCCAAAAGTGAGCGATTAATAAATCCAACTTCACTAATCCATCTCATAATGAGCCAATTTCAATATATTCAACTCAATTCCACAATTTCTCAACAAATGTCATTAATTACACTAATGACCCAAATATACCCAAACATGGCATAATTCCCCTTATTCTCAATATTAACTCCAAGAGTCCATATATTACCAACAATATCAACATACTCATTTTTGAAACCCAAATACGTGTTTATGGTCCAAAATAATCAAAACCCTCTTTTAAAAAATATACATTTGAAACCCTAGTTTCCAAAACCCAAAACCATTTATACAAAAACTCAATATCTAGGTCAAAACCCATAAGAGTGAGTAGGAATCCCTACCTCAAAAGATGAAACCCAACGAAGGAGATGACGAAAATGAAGATGCTCCAAATCCCAAAATTTTTGGATCAAAGTGTAGCCCTCGACGATCAACACAACTTTTACAAAGGCCGGAGGAAAGGGAATCACTCTAACTAGATCAAACCCTAGAGAGAAGGGAGTTTCTAGAGAGAGAGGCTCTCAAAATCGATTTTAGGAAAATAAGAGAGAGAGTGAAGATGTAAAAAGTGATTTTAAAAAGCCTAACTGCCTTCTGATATACGACATTCCCGCTCGAGCGGAAAACACAATGCTCGAGCGTCAAGAACAAAAAACTGGGTACGCTCGAACGCAAGAAGGCCCACTCGAGTGCCAAGACACAAGAATAAAGTACATCCGCTTGAGCGCGAAAAACCAGTCCGCTCGAGCGTATTTTTCCCCCTCTTAGAACTTACACAAAAAATGTACTACCCGCTCGAGCGCCAACAAGCCCGCTCGAGCGCGACCCGCTCGAGCATAAAAATCACACCTGTAGAAGTTTTGCAGGGAACAAAAATACTGGGAGTGTGCAATCTCCGCTCGAGCGCTAGACGACCCGCTCGAGCGGAGCGACCAAAAACCTGCCAACAAGATTTTAGACCAAGGCTCAACCCACCTGCTCAAAACAAGCCCAACATATCCTAAAACTCAAACAAATGGAATCAAAGAACGATAATAACATAGATACAACTACCAACTCCACGGAACCAAAGTCTAGAATACAACAGATACAGAAAGGGAAAATCGAGATCGCTATAGAAAGAAAGATTGCAACAGATCCTGGTTTGGTGTATTTCAACAGATAATAAAATTGAACAGATAAAAACAAATTGAATGTTGTGACTGGTTTGTTGAACAGATAAGAAATTTTAGATAGATATTCGAACAGATAATAAAATTGAACTGATAATAAAATCTAGACAAAAAGTTGCACAGATAGAGAAAAAAATTAAATAGATTAAAATTGAATAGATATTTGATAAGAGATTAAAATTGAACTGATAATAAAATCTAGACAAAAAGTTGCAAAGATAGAGAAAAAAATTGAATAGATAGTAAAAAATTTTGAATGTATAGACAAAAAAAATAATTAAACACTTAAATGTAAATTTGAACATATAGAAAAAAAAATAAAAAATTCAACAGAAAAATTAAGGAGTAAAATTGAAAACAAAACGTCTTTTAAAACAAACAAAAGGACTTCTCACCAAATTATTTTACTCAATGCCTGCAGAGGACCATCGGAGGAGAAGACTCCATTGATCCTGCTCCTTATGGACAGTTTTTTTTTTCAAGCACACAGATCTAATTCCTCATCTTTTCCTTTTATTTATTTATTTTTTGAAGTTGTTGATCTGTGTTGTTGTTGTATGATGAAACAAATTGCAACAGATAGTTGTAAATGAACAAAAAAAATTAAAAATTAAGCAGATAAAAATAATAAAAAAATTGAACAGATATATATATACTGGATTATTTTTGAGAAAGAATTTCAACAGATAGAGAGAGAGAACAAGAGAGAGAGAGAGAGAGAAAGATTGCAACAGATCTTGGTTTGGTGTATTTAAACAGATAATAAAATTAAACAGATAAAAATAAATTGAAGATTGTAACTGGTTTGTTGAACATATAAGAAATTTGGGATAGATATTTGAACAGATATTAGATTAAAATTGAACTGATAATAAAATCTAGAAAAAAAGTTGCACAGATAGAGAAAAATTGAACAGATAGTCAAAATTTTTGAATATATAGACCAAAAAAAAATAATTAAACACTTAAATGCAAATTTGAACATATAGAAAAAAAAAATTCAACAGATAAATTAAGGAGTAAAATTGAAAACAAAACGTCTTTCAAAACAAACAAAAGGACTTCTCACCAAATTATTTTACTCAATGCCTGCAGAGGACCATCGGAGGAGAAGACTCCATTGATCCTGCTCCTTATGAAAAGTTTTTTTTTTTTCAAGCACACCGATCTAATTCCTCCTCTTTTTTTTTTTTTTTTAAGTTGTTGATCTGTGTTGTTGTTGTATGATGAAACAATTGCAACAGATAGTTGTAAATGAACAAAAAAAAATTAAAAATTGAACAGATATATATATACATACTGGATTATTTTTAAAAATAAATTTCAACAGATAGAGGGAAAGAACAAGAGAGAGAGAAAGAAAGATTGCAATAGATCCTGCTTTGGTGTATTTCAACAGATAATAAAATTGAACAGGTAAAAATAAATTAAAGATTGTGACTGGTTTGTTGAACAGATAAGAAATTTGGGGTAGATATTTGAACAGATAAGACATTAAAATTGAACTGATAACAAAATCTAGACAAAAAGTTGCACAGATAGAGAAAAAAATTGAACAGATAGTCAAAATTTTTGAATATATAGACAAAAAAATAATAATTAAACACTTAAATGTAAATTTGAACATATAGAAAAAAAAAAATAAAAATTCAACCGAAAAATTAATGTAACGCCCTTAAAAAAAATAACATTAAACCCATCATATTTAGACATGCATTGATATGAGAGACCAACAACATTCTATTCATCAAAGTAATTCTTTACAAAAAATATTACATGTTAACAACAAAAGTAATTGCCCTATGGGCTTACAGCTTTCCAAGTTAACACTTGGTTACAAAAAGAGAGCACTAGCTCAATTACACATTAAGCCCTTAGCTTGAATCTACATGTAATACATCAAAAAGGGATAAGACAGTAAAAGGATGTCCGTCTCTAGCCTCCCAAGCTATGTCCTTGGAGGTGGCATGCTACCTGTACCTGAAAATGATGTTCCCATATGGGGTGAGCCACAGCCCAGTAGAAATACACTAAACCAACTATAAACAATGACTAAAAGATTAGCAACTGATAGAAGGTCAACACTTACACATCCACTTACATCATATTACAATTCCATGACAATCAAGTCTATGTTACAATTCATCTTCCATTTCTTATTCAACTTTGAGTTTGAAAACAAGGCTCAGTACTCTAGCCAAAACATTTGATGAGATTATAGTTCCTCACTAAAACACTTTCGAAATTCATTATGGATACACATGTTGGTATTGTATCAATAACACATAAACCACTCCCATACTTTACTTATGATACACATGTTGGTGCTGTATCAACTTAACATAGAAACATTTCTATACTTCACAATTGATAACGATATACATTTTAGTACTATATCAAATCAATTCAACACTTCCGTACTTCACAAAATGATGATGATATACATTTTAGTGCTATATCAAATCAAACAAACAAACACTTCAGTAGATAAGCATATGAGCTGTATCAACACTTCAATAGATAAGCATATGAGCTGTATCATAACTGCAGTGGGAGAGCATATGAGCTGCATCCTTGGGTCCATCCCCTATCTTCCCTTAACCATTAACCGGTTTAGAGGTACATCCCCCATCTTCCCCTAAATCGTGGAGTACATCCCCTATCTCCTCCCATACACAAGCAATGCATATAAACACAGAGTCATATACGCAATCAATCAATACATAAAGTTAATGTATTCTATCAACCGTCAAACTCTACGACACATCCAATTTATTGGTTTCAATTTGCCTAATCATCATACATTGTCTACAACAATCAAAACTACCCTCCACCGGTAGCCCAAAGCAATTATTTCTAAACAGGAAATAAATGCACAAATGGATAATATATCAACATTTCAACTAGGTGAGCAATACATGATTCAACTACACCCTTTAGTCCCATACATTCCCAATTCCAACATTTCCAATTCAATTCATCATTCCTCACAATTAATTATACCAATTAATTCAACCAATGTAATTAGGGCATTTTCCATAATTAACATTACAACCCTAAGGTTCCATTTCTATCCATAACCCAACATTTTACTTCATTTTTCCATGTCAAACGTGCATTTAGGTTTATACAAGTAAAACTCCATCTTTTAAAAAAATTTACACAAAAGACCCAAACTTTCTCAAAATTACCCAACAACACCCAACATATCAAAATGCTAGAATTTAAAGACAAAGCTTATAAAGAGGAGTAGGATATCCCTACCTCAAAAGATGACACCCAACCAAGAAGATGAAGAAAATGAAAATGCTCCAAACCACGAATTTCTCGGATCAAAAGATAGCCCTCGACGATCAACAACTTTTTTGTGAAGGCCAAAGGTGAGGAAATCACTCCTCCTAGATCAATACCTAGAGAGAAGGTAGAGCTCTAGAGTGAGAAGCTCAACAATGGTGTTTTTGGAAAAGTAAGAGAGAGAAGAGAAGTGAAAAAGTGATTTTAAAATGTCAAAACACGGAGCTTTAACCCAGTCGCCTCGCTCGAGCGGCCCAACCCCTGCTCGAGCATCACTCACAGACTCCCGCTCGAGCGGCCAATTCCCCGCTCGAGCGGCGGATGCACGCTCCCAGCACTTTTGCAGACAGGTCCCCCGCTCGAGCGTCACACACAAACTTCCGCTCGAGCGTCCAAACTCCCGCTCGAGCGGACAACCCTGCAGAGGAAATACTGGATGGGTGATTTTCCCGCTCGAGCGCGAAAACCCCCGCTCGAGCGGACAAGCAACAAAAGGTACCCGCTCGAGCGGACAGGTCAAAATCTGGGCAACTACTATTGGTCCTAAGGCTCAACCAACCTGTTTCAAACCTGCCCAACACATCCTATAATCTCATAAACAAAGAATGAAAGGATGTAAACAAGATTTAAACAACTACTAACCTCCACGGACACAAGTCCGGATCACTGTACAACAAGGGTTAAAACCCGGGATAGCTATAATTAAGGAGTAAAATTGAAAACAAAACGTCTTTCAAAACAAACAAAAGGACTTCTCACAAAATTATTTTACTCAATGCCTGCAGAGGACCATCGGAGGAGAAGACTCCATTGATCCTGCTCCTTATGGACAGTTTTTTTTTCAAGCACACAGATCTAATTCCTCCTCTTTTCCTTTTTTTTTTTTTCCAGTTGTTGAACTGTGTTGTTGTTGTATGATGAAACAAATTGCAACAGATAGTTGTAAATGAACCCAAAAAAAAATTAAAAATTAAGTAGATAAAAATAATAAAAAAAATTGAACTAATATATATATATACTGGATTATTTTTGAGAAAGAATTTCAACAGATAGAGAGAAAGAACAAGAGAGAGAGAGAGAGAGAGAGAGAAAGAAAGATTGCAACAAATCCTGGTTTTGTATATTTCAACAGATAATAAAATTGAACAGATAAAAATGAATTGAAGATTGTGACTAGCTTGTAGAACAGATAAGAAATTTTGGATAGATATTCGAACAGATATTAGATTCAAATTGAACTGATAATAAAATCTAGACAAAAAGTTGCACAGATAGAGAAAAAAATTGAACAGATAGTCAAAATTTTTGAATATATAGACAAAAAAAATAATAATCAAACACTTAAATGTAAATTTGAACATATAGAAAAAAAATAAAAAATTCACCAGATAAATTAAGAAGTAAAATTGAAAACAAAACGTCTTTCAAAATAAACAAAAGGACTTCTCACCAAATTATTTTACTTAATGCCTGCAGAGGCCCATCAGAGGAGAAGACTCCATTGATCCTGCTCCTTATGGAAAGTTTTTTTTTTTTTTTTTCAAGCACCCAGATCTAATTCCTCCTCTTTTTTTTTTAAGTTGTTGATCTGTGTTGTTGTTGTATGATGAAATAAATTGCAACAGATAGTTGTAAATGAACCAAAAAAAATTAAAAATTAAGCAGATAAAAATAATAAAAAAATTGAACAGATATATATATACTGGATTATTTTTGAGAAAGAATTTCAACATATAGAGAGAAAGAACAAGAGAGAGAGAAAGAAAGATTGTAACAGATCCTGGTTTGGTGTATTTCAACAGATAATAAAATTGAACAAATAAAAATAAATTGAAGATTGTGACTGATTTTTTGAACAGATAAGAAATTTTGGATAGCTATTTGAACAGATAAGAGATTAAAATTGAACTGATAATAAAATCTAGACAAAAAGTTGCACAGATAGAAAAAAAATTGAACAGATGGTCAAAATTTTTGAATTTATAGACAAAAAAAATAATTAAACACTTAAATGTAAATTTGAATATATAGAAAAAAAAATTCAACATAAAAATTAAGGAGTAAAATTGAAAACAAAACGTCTTTCAAAACAAACAAAAAGACTTCTCACGAAATTATTTTACTCAATGCCTGCAAAGGACCATCGGAGGAGAAGACTCCATTGATCCTGCTCCTTATGGACATTTTTTTTTTCAAGCACACAGATCTAATTCCTCCTCTTTTCCTTTTATTTATTTATTTTTTTAAGTTGTTGATCTGTGTTGTTGTTGTATGATGAAACAAATTGCAACAGATAGTTGTAAATGAACAAAAAAAAAATTAAAAATTAAGCAGATAAAAATAATAAAAAAAATTGAACAGATATATTTATTGGATTATTTTTTAGAAAGAATTTCAACAGATAGAGAGAAAGAACAAGAGAGAGAGAGAGAAAGAAAGATTGCAACAGATCCTGATTTGGTGTATTTCAACCGATAATAAAATTGAACAGATAAAAATAAATTGAAGATTTTGAATGGTTTGTTGAACAGATAAGAAATTTGGGATAGATATTTGAACATATATTAGATTAAAATTGAACTGATAATAAAATCTAGACAAAAAGTTGTACAGATAGAGAAAAAAATTGAACAGATAGTCAACATTTTTGAATATATAGACAAAAAAATAATAATTAAACACTTAAATGTAAATTTGAACATATAGAAGGAAAAAAAAAATTCAACAGAAAAATTAAGGAGTAAAATTGAAAACAAAACGTTTTTCAAAACAAACAAAAGGACTTCTCACCAAATTATTTTACTCAATGCCTGCAGAGGACCATCGGAGGAGAAGACTCCATTGATCCTGCTCCTTATGGACAGTTTTTTTTTTCAAGCACACAGATCTAATTCCTCCTCTTTGCTTTTTTTTTTTTTTTAAAGTTGTTGATCTATGTTGTTGTTGTATGATGAAACAAATTGCAACAGATAGTTGTAAATGAACCAAAAAAAATGTAAAAAATAAGCAGATAAAAATAATAAAAAAAGTGAACTCATATATATATATAATGGATTATTTTTGAGAAAGAATTTCAACAGATAGAGAGAAAGAACAAGAGAGAGAGAGAAATAAAGATTGCAACAAATCCTGGTTTGGTATATTTCAACAGATAATAAAATTGAACAGATAAAAATGAATTGAAGATTGTGACTGGCTTTTAGAACAGATACAAAATTTTGGATAGATATTTGAACAGATATTAGATTGAAATTGAACTGATAATAGAATCTAGACAAAAAGTTGCACAGATAGAGAAAAAAAATCGAACAGATAGTCAAAATTTTTGAATATATAGACAAAAAAAAAAATAATTAAACACTTAAATGTAAATTTGAACATATAGAAAAAAAAATAAAAAATTCAACAGAAAAATTGAGTAAAATTGAAAACAAAACGTCTTTCAAAACAAACAAAAGGACTTCTCACCAAATTATTTTACTCAATGCCTGCAGAGGCCCATCGGAGGAGAAGACTCCATTGATCTTACTCCTTATGGATAGTTTTTTTTTTTTTTTTTTTTTCGAGCACACAGATCTAATTCCTCCTCTTTTGTTTTTTTAAGTTGTTGATCTGTGTTGTTGTTGTATGATGAAACAATTGCAACAGATAGTTGTAAATGAACCAAAAAAATTAAAAATTAACTAGATAAAAATAATAAAAAAATTGAATAGATATATATATACTGGATTATTTTTGAGAAAGAATTTCAACAGATAGAGAGAAAGAACAAGAGAGAGGGAAAGAAAGATTGCAACAGATCCTGGTTTGGTGTATTTCAACAGATAATAAAATTGAACGGATAAAAATAAATTGAAGATTGTCACTGGTTTGTTGAACAGATAAGAAATTTTGGATAGATATTTGAACGGATAAGAGATTAAAATTGAATTGATAACAAAATCTAGATAAAAAGTTGCACAGATAGAAAAAAAATTGGACAGATAGTTAATTTTTTTGAATATATAGACAAAAAAAAATAATTAAACACTTAAATGTAAATTTGAACATATAGAAAAAAAATAAAAAATTCAACAGAAAAATTAAGGAGTAAAATTGAAAACAAAACGTCTTTCAAAACAAACAAAAGGACTTCTCACCAAATTATTTTACTCAATGCCTGCTGAGGACGATCGGAGGAGAAGACTCCATTGAACCTGCTCCTTATGGACAGTTTTTTTTTCAAGCACACAGATCTAATTCCTCCTATTTTCCTTTTATTTATTTATTTTTTTAAGTTGTTGATCTGTGTTGTTGTTGTATGATGAAACAAATTGCAACAGATAGTTGTAAATTAACAAAAAAAATTTAAAATTAAGCAGATAAAAATAATAAAAAAAATTGAATAGATATATACATATACTGGATTATTTTTTAGAAAGAATTTCAACAGATAGAGAGAAAGAACAAGGGAGAGAGAGAGACAGTGAAAGAAAGATTGCAACAGATCCGGGTTTGGTGTATTTCAACAGATAATAAAATTGAACAGATAAAAATAAATTGAAGATTGTGACTGGTTTGTTAAACAGATAAGAAATTTGGGATAGATATTTGAACAGATATTAGATTAAAATTGAACTGATAATAAAATCTAGACCAAAAGTTGCACAGATAAAGAAAAAAATTGCACAGATAGTCAAAAATTTTGAATATGTGGACAAAAAAAAAAATAGCACTTAAATGTAAATTTGAACATATAGAAAAAAAAATAAAAAAATTCAACAGATAAATTAAGGAGTAAAATTGAAAACAAAACGTCTTTCAAAACAAACAAAAGGACTTCTCATCAAATTATTTTACTCAATGCCTGCAGAGGACCATCGGAGGAGAAGACTCCATTGATCTTGCTCCTTATGGACATTTTTTTTTTCAAGCACACAGATTTAATTCCTCCTCTTTGCCTTTTTTTTTTTAAGTTGTTGATCTGTGTTGTTGTTGTATGATGAAACAAATTGCAACAGATAGTTGTAAATGAACCAAAAAAAAAAAATAAAAATTAGGCAGATAAAAATAATAAAAAAATTGAACAGATATATATATACTGGATTATTTTTGAGAAAGAATTTCAGCAGATAGAGAGAATGAACAAGAGAGAGAGAGAGAAAGAAAGATTGCAACAGATCCTGGTTTGATGCATTTCAACAGATAATAAAATTGAACAGATAAAAATAAATTGAGGAATGTGACTGGCTTGTTGAACAGATAAGAAATTTGAGATAGATATTTGAACAGATATTAGATTAAAATTGAACTGATAATAAAATCTAGCCAAAAAGTTGCACAGACAGAGAAAAAAATTGACCAAATAGTCAAAAATTTTGAATATATAGACCAAAAAAAATTAAATACTTGAATGTAAATTTGAACATATAGAAAAAAAAATAAAAAATTCAAAAGAAAAATTAAGGAGTAAAATTGAAAACAAAACGTATTTCAAAACAAACAAAAAGACTTCTCACCAAATTATTTTACTCAATGCCTGCAGAGTACCATCGAAGGAGAAGACTCCATTGATCCTGCTCATTATGGACAGGTTTTTTTTTCAAGCATACAGATCTAATTCCTCCTCTTTTTTTTTTTTAAGTTGTTGATCTGTGTTGTTGTTTTATGTTGAAACAAATTGCAACAAATAGTTGTAAATAAACCAAAAAAAATTAAAAATTAAGCAGATAAAGATAATAAAAAAATTGAACAGATATATATATATACTAGATTATTTTTTAGAAAGAATTTCAACGGATAGAGAGAAAGAACAAGAGAGAGAGAGACAGAAAGATTGCAATAGATCCTGGTTTGGTATATTTCAACGGATAATAAAATTGAACAGATAAAAATAAATTGAAGATTGTGACAGATTGTAGAACTGATAAGAAATTTTGGATAGATATTTGAACAGATATTAGATTAAAATTGAACAGATAATAAAATCTAGACAAAAAGTTACACAGATAGAGAAAAAAATTGAACAGATAGTCAAAATTTTTGAATATAAAGACAACAAAATAATAATTAAACGCTTAAATGTAAATTTGAACATATAGAAAAAAAAAATAAAAAATTCAACAGATAAATTAAGGAGTAAAATTGAAAACAAAACGTCTTTTAAAACAAACAAAAGGTCTTCTCACCAAATTTTTTTACTCAATGCCTGCAGAGGACCATCGGAGGAGAAGACTCCATAGATCCTGCTCCTTATGGGCAGTTCTTTTTTCAAGCACACAGATCTAATTCCTCCTCTTTTTCTTTTTTCTTTTTCTTTTTTTTTTTAAGTTGTTGATCTGTGTTGTTGTTGTATGATGAAACAAATTGCAACAGATAGTTGTAAATGAACCAAAAAAAATTAAAAATTAAGCAGATAAAAATAATAAGAAAATTGAACATATATATATATACTGGATTATTTTTTAGAAAGAATTTCAACAGATAGAGAGAAAGAACAAGAGAGAGAGAAAGAAAGATTGCAACAGATCCTGGTTTGGTGTATTTCAACAGATAATAAAATTGAACAGAGAAAAATAATTTGAAGATTGTGACTGGCTTGTAGAACAGATAAGAAATTTTGGATAGATATTTGAACAGATAAGAGATTAAAATTGAACTCATAATAAAATCGAGATAAAAAGTTGCACAGATAGAGAAAAAAATTTAACAGATAGTAATTTTTTTTGAATATATAAACAAAAAAAAATTAAACACTTAAATGTAAATTTGAACATATAGAAAAAAATAAATAAAAACTTCAACAGATAAATTATGTTGTAAAATTGAAAACAAAACGTCTTTCAAAATAAACAAAAGGACTTCTCACCAAATTATTTTACTCAATGCCTGCAAAGGACCATCGGAGGAGAAGACTCCATTGATCTTGCTCCATATAGAAATTTTTTTGTTCTTTCTAGCACACAGATCGAATTCTTGCTCTTTTTTTTTTTTTTTTTTTAAGTTGTTGATCTGTGTTGTTGTTGTAAAAGGAAACAAATTGCAACAGATAATTGTAAATGAACCAAAAAAAATTAAAAATTAAGTAGATAAAAAAAAATTGAACAGATATATATAAACTGGATTATTTTTGAGAAAAAATTTCAACAGATAGAGAGAAAGAACAAGAGAGAGAGAAAGCAAGATTGCAACAGATAATAAAATTGAACAGATAAAAATAAATTGAAGATTGTGACTGGTTTGTTGAACAGATAAGAAATTTGGGATAGATATTTGAACAGATAAGAGATTAAAATTGAACTGATAATAAAATCTAGACAAAAAGTTGCACAGATAGAGAAAAAAATTGAACAGATCGTCAAAATTTTTGAATATATAGACAAAACAAATAATAATTAAACACTTAAATGTAAATTTGAACATATAGAAAAAAAATAAAAAATTCAACAGATAAATTAAGGAGTAAACTTAAAAACCAAACGTCTTTCAAAACAAACAAAAGGACTTCTCACCATATTATTTTACTCAATGCCTGTAGAGGACCATCGGAGGAGAAGACTCCATTGATCCTGCTCCTTATGGATAGTTTTTTTTTAAGCACATAGATCTAATTTCTCCTCTTTTTCTTTTTTTTTTTTTCTTTTTTTTTAGGTTGTTGATCTGTGTTGTTGTTGTATGATGAAACAAATTGCAACAGATAGTTGTAAATGAACCAAAAAAAATTAAAAATTAAGCAGATAAAGACAATAAAAAAATTGAACAGATATATATATACTGGAATATTTTTTAGAAAGAATTTCAACAGATAGAGAGAAAGAACAAGAGAGAGAGAGAGAGAGAGAGAGAAACAGAAAAATTGCAACAGATCCTGATTTGGTATATTTCAACAGATAATAAAATTGAACAGATAAAAATAAATTGAAGATTGTGACAGGCTTGTGGAACTGATAAGAAATTTTGGATAGATATTTGAACATATATTAGATTAAAATTGAATAGATAATAAAATCTAGACAAAAAGTTACACAGATAGAGAAAAAAATTGAAAGGTAGTCAAAATTTTTGAATATATAGACAACAAAATAATAATTAAACGCTTAAATGTAAATTTGAACATATAGAAAAAAAATAAAAAATTCAACAGATAAATTAAGGAGTAAAATTGAAAACAAAACGTCTTTCAAAACAAACAAAAGGACTTCTCACCAAATTATTTTACTCGATGCCTGCAGAGGACCATCGGAGAAGAAGACTCCATAGATCCTGCTCCTTATGGGCAGTTTTTTTTTTTCAAGCACACAGATCTAATTCCTCCTCTTTTTCTTTTTTCTTTTTCTTTTTTTTTAAGTTGTTGATCTGTGTTGTTGTTGTATGATGAAACAAATTGCAACAGATAGTTGTAAATGAACCAAAAAAAATTAAAAATTAAGCAGATAAAAATAATAAGAAAATTGAACATATATATATATGCTGGATTATTTTTGAGAAAGAATTTCAATAGATAGAGAGAAAGAACAAGAGAAAGAGAGTCAAAGAAAGATTGCAACAGATCCTGGTTTGGTGTATTTCAACAGATAATAAAATTGAACAGATAAAAATAATTTGAAGATTGTGACTGGCTTGTAGAACAGATAAGAAATTTTGGATAGATATTTGAACAGATAAGAGATTAAAATTGAACTCATAATAAAATCTAGATAAAAAGTTGCACGGATAGAGAAAAAAAATTTAACAGATAGTAAATTTTTTTGAATATATAGACAAAAAAAAATTAAACACTTAAATGTAAAATTGAACATATAGAAAAAATAAATAAAAACTTCAACAGATAAATTATGTAGTAAAATTGAAAACAAAACGTCTGTCAAAACAAACAAAAGGACTTCTCACCAAATTATTTTACTCAATGCCTACAGAGGACTATCGGAGGAGAAGACTCCATTGATCTTGCTCCATATAGAAATTTTTTTTTTCTTTCTAGCACACAGATCGAATTCCTGCTCCTTTTTTTTCTTTTTTTTTTAAGTTGTTGATCTGTGTTGTTGTTGTAAGAGGAAACAAATTGCAACATATAGTTTTAAATGAACCAAAAAAAATTAAAAATTAAGTAGATAAAAATAAAAATAAAATTGAACAGATATATATAAATTGGATTATTTTTGAGAAAAAATTTCAACAGATAGAGAGAAAGAACAAGAGAGAGAAAGAAAGATTGCAACAGATCTTGGTTTGGTGTATTTCAACAGATAATAAAATTGAACATATAAAAATAAATTGAAGATTGTGACTGGTTTGTTGAACAGATAAGAAATTTGGGATAGATATTTGAACAGATAAGAGATTAAAATTGAACTGATAATAAAATCTAGACAAAAAGTTGCACAGATAGAGAAAAAAATTGAACAGATAGTCAAAATTTTTGAATATATAGACAAAAAAAATAATAATTAAACACTTAAATGTAAATTTGAACATATAGAAAAAAAAATAAAAAATTCAACAGATAAATTAAGGAGTAAACTTGAAAACAAAACGTCTTTCAAAACAAACAAAAGGACTTCTCACCAAATTATTTTACTCAATGCCTGCAGAGGACCATCGGAGGAGAAGACTCCATTGATCCTGCTCCTTATGGACAGTTTTTTTTAAGCACACGGATCTAATTTCTCCTCTTTTTCTTTTTTTTTTCTTTTTTTTTAGGTTGTTGATTTGTGTTGTTGTTGTATGATGAAACAAATTGCAACAGATAGTTATAAATGAACAAAAAAAATTTAAAAATTAAGCAGATAAAAATAATAAAAAATTGAACAGATATATATATACTGGATTATTTTTTAGAAAGAATTTTAATAGATAAAGAGAAAGAACAAGAGAGAGAGAAAGAAAGATTGCAACAGATCTTGGTTTGGTGTATTTAACAGATAACAAAAGTGAACAGATAAAAATAAATTGAATATTGTGACTGGTTTGTTGAACAGATAAGAAATTTGGGATAGATATTTGAATAGGTAAGAGATTAAAATTGAACTGATAATAAAATCTACACAAAAAGTTGCACAGATAGAGAAAAAAATTGAACAGATAGTCAAAATTTTTGAATATATAGACAAAAAAATAATAATTAAACACTTAAATGTAACTTCGAACATATAGAAAAAAAATAAAAAATTCAACAGAAAAATTAAGGAGTAAAATTGAAAACAAAATGTCTTTCGAAACAAACAAAAGGACTTCTCACCAAATTATTTTACTCAATGCCTGCAGAGGACCATCGGAGGAGAAGACTCCATTGATCCTGCTCCTTATGGACAGTTTTTTTTTTTCAAGCACACAAATCTAATTCCTCCTCTTTTTCGTTTTTTTTTTTTAATTTGTTGATCTGTGTTGTTGTATGATGAAACAAATTCCAACAGATAGTTGTAAATGAACCAAAAAAAATTAAAATTTAAGCAGATAAAAATAATAAAAAAATTTAACAGATATATATATACTCGATTATTTTTGAGAAAGAATTTCAACAGATAGAGAGAAAGAACCAGAGAGAGAGAGAAAGAAAGAAAGATTGCAACAGATCCTAGTTTGGTATATTTCAACAGATAATAAAATTGAACGGATAAAAATAAATTGAAGATTGTGACTGGCTTGTAGAACTGATAAGAAATTTTGGATAGATATTTGAACAAATATTAGATTAAAATTAAACTGATAAAAAAAATCTAGACAAAAAGATGCACAGATAGAGAGAAAAATTGAATAGATTGTCAAAATTTTTAAATATATAGACAAAAAAAATAATAATTAAACACTTTAATGTAAATTTGAGCATATAGAAAAAAAATAAAAAAATCAACAGAAAAATTAAGGAGTACAATTGAAAACAAAACGTCTTTCAAAACAAACAAAAGGACTTCTCACCAAATTATTTTACTCAATGCCTGCAGAGGACCATCGAAGGAGAAGACTCCATTGATCCTGCTCGTTATGGACAGTTTTTTTTTCAAGCACTGTAACAACCCTCACTTTGATTTAGTCATACTTGCATACATTCATGTATGATCCTGTCTTTCTATGTTATTTTTGCAAGTCTTGCCTTGTCTTGTTTTGTTTAAGTGTTGTTTGCATGATTTTGTTCCTTGATGGGTGTGTAGCCGAGGTCATCTTGAGCCTAGTTCACCTTTGAACCTTTGTACCTAGAGCTACCTTGGAACCACTTTGGTTGACCTCCACCTTCACCCTGGCATATTAGCCGAGATGTCACTATCTAGGCCGAGGTGTGCATCGCCATGGCCGAGATGTGTATCATCTAGGCCGAGATGTTATCCTTGCACTTGAGAGATCTTGTACCCGGATAGGTATGACATAGACCGAGGTGTGGCACATCTGGGCCAAGGTGTGGCATAGCTTAGTCCAGTGTCGTCCTTACAAGCCGATGTATTTGTTCCCCTACTTGCCGAAGCTTTGTCTTTAGCCGATGTCATTGCTTGCCGATGTGTCTTGCCATCTAGCTTGTTGAATACGCTTTGTCATAGACTTGTCTTATCAATCAGTCACCTTTTTGAGTTGAACCAACCCGGTAGTGCCACATGTCCGAGCTGAGTGTTAAGACAGCCGGTAGACCTAGAAACAAATCATTTTTGTCTCAAATCTTTGCCTTTAGAGAGAGAAGCTCTAGAGGAAGAAGGAAGAGTTCTTAGAGAGAGAAGTTGATTTTCGAGCTTGATCTTTGGTGTTTAAACCGTTAGATTCGAGTTTTGAGGTTAGAATCTTAACCTACTCTTGTTATTCTTATTGATCACCTAGCTGCATTGCATGATCGAATCTGTTTTGCATGTCATGCATTGATTTGAAGATTTGGTTTTGGAAAAAGGAAATTATGTTCATGTGTTCTTGAAGAAAAGTCTCGTTTTGATCCGAAAGTTTGTGACAAGAACCATGTTTTTGTGTTTGTTTTTACATGATCTTCTTGTATGGATACCCAGGTCCATGTTTTTGAAATCATGGCACGAAATCTCAGATTTTGAAATAACAAGTTGTGATCCTTGCATTCATCTTCTTCATGATCATGTTCATCATGTTCTTCAAAGGGAAACCCAGGTTTTCCCGACTTTGCTTTGGAATGTGGCCATCGGGACCACACCTCGGCAAGGAGGTGTGGGACCTCGGCAAGACCTGGTTGGTACCCAGAGTGTTTTCCCGAATTGAGAACAGTGTCTTGATCCCGCATGTTTTGTTTTGTTCTGACTTGTTCCTTGGTGAGAATGCCGGGATCATTTGCACGCATGTAAAGCTTGTTTTGAGAATGTGATTTGCCATGTGATTGTAGACTTTGATCTTTGCTTTGAGCCTGCACCTGAAGAGCTAGGTGAGTGGTATTTTTAATAAAGTTATGTTATAAAGATTTGTTAAAGCTTTGCCTTGTTTTGATAAAAGTATTTGTTTGAGCATGAATGAATGCCTTTGTTTTGTAAATCAAGTATAAGCTTTGCTTTGATGACCTTCTTGGAAAGTCCCTTGTGCTGGAGGACTCTAAACTTTCGCAGTACTAAGTATGAAAGTCCCTTGTACTGGAGGACTCTAAACTTTCGCAGTACTCTCGTGTTAAAAGGATACGGTCCTTTCTTGGAAAGACCATCGTGTTAAAAAGGGCTATGGGCTTAAGTAACACAAGTCCCTCATGCTGAAGGACTCTAAACTTTCGCAGCACCTTTGACTAATCGATTACGGATCGTGCAGTCCTTTGTTTTGCCACTGACGGTTTACCGCGTGGGTTTGTGTTCAGAAAGCTATCGATTTGTGTTTTGCCGATGCCAGTAAGCATCCCTTGAGGCTTGTAAGACTTGTTAGATGAATACGGTTCATCCCTTGATTTGTAAAGTTTTGATGTGTTTTGCTTTGAAAGGATCTCGGCTAACATTTGTATAATTTTGACATGTTTTGTCTTGAAAGGACTTCGGCTAACATTCATGCTAAAACCTTTATTACTTGTACCATTCACTGAGTATCCAAGCTCACCCTCTCTATATATATGTAGGTGATGTGCAGGACGGCGGCGACACCTAGATACGTTTTGCAAGCTTGTTTTGGATTCCTGTCATGTCGGCTTGACTTTTGTTTATGTCGGCAATACTGTGTTTACGTCGGCAAATCTTGAAAATCATGCTTCTTGGCTTGTATTCGTTGTATTTTGTATATGTCGGCTTGAGAAGTCTTTTGATCAAGATGAAATTTGTATTTTATTTATTTGCAACCGAATGTGAAACCATATTATGTTACATTTGATCTATGCACAGCTCTTATGGACCACTTGTATTCTAAATTATTGCTTCCGCATTTGTAAGCCCCTATATTACTCTGTTTGTGTGTGAATCCTTGAAAGAGGCCTTGGGTAATCTCGGATTACTGGCCATCATGGCACCATCCTACTAGGGGCAGGTTGGGGTCATGACAGAATGGTATCAGAGCACAAGTTCCCTATAGTACGTTATTCACACACTTTGAGTCCTAAAGAGCATAGGATACCCCTTAGACTTGATGTTAGGATTGCATCATATTGCTTGCTACTTGACAATGTGTGCATCATCTCGGCATGCCTATTTGTTACTTGTCTACGTGTTTATTTGCTCGTTTTGTTTTAAAGTTGCACTTTGCATACTCATAGTATCATGAGGAGAGGTAGACCCCCAGTTGGCCGAGATCGATCCGAGGACAGATTGGACAGACTAGAAAGGTTAGTTGAAGGTTTGGCCCACGAATTAAGGCAAACAAGACAGCAGTACGCTAGTGCTACTTCGACTCAAGCCGAGCAGACAAACGGCCGAAATGCAGTTCCACCTCCACCTCCCCCAGTACCACAATTGCTTCCACAGCCAGCCTTATATGGGGATGGCACGATAGCTTTGATTAGGGAGTTCAAGAAAATGAAGCCACCGAGATTCCAAGGGGGCATAGAGCCGATGAAAGCTGAAGCGTGGGTTTTGGAAATGGAAAAGTTGTTCGAGATCTTCCCCAGCACTGACACTCAGAAGGTAACATTGGCAGCATTCACATTAGATGATGATGCTCGCAGATGGTGGATGATGGTTAGAGAAAGCAATCCAGACTTGACCTGGACCCGATTTTTGGAGTTGTTTTACAACAAACACTTTCCCCTAAGTGTTCGAAACCGCAAGGCTACCGAATTTCAGACCTTGACGCAGGGCAACCGAACAGTGGCAGAATACGACCGCGCTTTTACTAAATTGGTGAGGTTTGCACCACACATAGTCAACGATGAATATATGAAGGCTAGGAAGTTTGAGAGTGGGCTTCGCGGACCGATACAAGACCGGGTTAACCTGCACAATATGCCGACTTATGCCGAAGTGTTGGACAAAGCCATTCAGGCCGAGGCTAACTTGAACAGGTATTAGAGTTCGGGAGAGAACTAGAGAAAGAGGCAGAATTATGACAGTCGCCGAGCACAGTTTGGCACCAAGAAGAAAATGAATGCCGACAGTTCAAGCGACCCAAGGCAGGAAGGCGGTACTAAGCTGACATGTTCCAGTTGTGGGAAACCACATTTTGGGGTCTGTCGTCGGGCGTCTGGAGCTTGTTTTGAATGTGGTGAAGTGGGTCATTATGTGAGGGACTGCCCTAAGACAAAGGCTGATAACAGTAAGAAAGGTAAGAATACCTCAGGTTCCGTTCAGAAGGGTAATGTTGAGAAAGGACAGATAAGGCAGGGCAGAGTGTTTGCACTAGTGCCAGGAGACACCCGGAATGCTGAGACAGTGGTGTCAGGTATACTTCCAATTTGCTCTCAAGATGCTTATGTATTGATTGATTCGGGTTCTACGCATTCGTTTGTATCTGCTAAATTTGCCGAGAAGATTGATAGGAAACTAAAACCCCTTGATTATGTGTTATCTGTGTCTACTCCATCTGGGAGATCCATGATTGTTGCATCCATTTATAGAGCATGTGTTATTGTGATTAAGAATGTTGAATTGTTAGTTGATTTAATGCCATTGGACATAGCTTATTTTGATGTTATACTGGGAATGGATTGGTTAGTAGCGAATCATGCATCTATTAATTGTGTTTCGAAGAGTGTCACACTGAAACCCCCAAACCAAGTCGAGGTTATTTTCCAGGGTAAAGGGGTAGTGTCCCCACCTTACTTGATTTCGTCCACAAAGGCCTATAAGTTAATTCAGAAAGGGTGTCGGGGCTACCTGTGTAGTATACTGAGTGATCAAAATGGAAATGTTAATTTAGCCGACATCCCGGTTGTTAATGAATTCCCCGACGTCTTCCCAAACGAATTGCCTGGCCACCTAGTCGATAGAGAAATAGAGTTTACCGTTGATATCATGTCGGGAACACAGCCGATCTCCAAAACGCCTTATAGAATGGCCCCAGCTGAACTTAGGGAATTGAAACTGCAATTACAAGAATTGTTGGATAAGGGATTTATTAGGCCGAGTACTTCACCATGGGGAGCACCCGTTTTATTTGTTAAGAAAAAGGATAGCACGCTCCGTCTTTGCATTGATTATAGAGAACTTAATAGGGTCACCATTAAGAACAAGTACCCATTACCTAGGATTGATGATTTGCTTGATCAACTACAAGGAGCACGAGTCTTTTCTAAGATCGACCTCAGGTCGGGTTACCATCAGCTTAAGGTTAAAGCCGAGGATGTTGAGAAGACGGCCTTTCGGACCAGATATGGCCACTACGAATTTTTAGTAATGCCTTTTGGGGTGACCAATGCCCCTGCTGCATTTATGGATTTAATGAACAGAGTCTTCAAGCCATATTTAGATGAGTTTGTAGTTGTCTTCATCGATGATATATTGATCTATTCCAAGAGTGAAGCTGAACATGAAAATCATTTGAGACTTGCCTTACAGATTTTGAGAGACCAGAAACTGTATGCTAAGTTTAACAAGTGCGAGTTTTGGCTTTCTACCATTTCATTTCTGGGTCATGTGATTAATGAAGAAGGTATTTCGGTTGATCCTAGTAAAATTGAAGCTGTTGTGAATTGGCCGAGGCCGACTAATGTATCCGAGGTTCGTAGTTTTCTGGGTTTGGCAGGTTATTACAGGAAGTTTGTGAAGGATTTCTCAAGGATTACAATTCCATTGACGCAGTTGACTAAGAAGGGAGCACTGTATGAATGGACTGAAGATCGGGAGTCAGCTTTCCAGGAACTGAAGGCGAGGCTAGTTACAGCACCAGTGCTTGTACTTCCATCAGGTAATGAAGATTTTCATATTTATAGTGATGCATCGCATAAGGGTTTGGGTTGTGTATTAATGCAAGGGGGTAAAGTCATAGCCTATGCATCTCGTCAGTTGAAGCCACATGAAAAGAACTATCCCACGCATGACTTAGAATTAGCAGCCGTAGTATTTGCTTTAAAGATTTGGCGCCACTACTTGTATGGAGCTTCTTGTCAAGTTTTTACAGACCACAAGAGCCTCAAGTACTTGTTCACTCAGAAGGAATTGAATATGAGACAGAGAAGATGGCTTGAGTTGTTAAAAGACTTTGACATGCAAATTCAGTATCACCCAGGAAGGGCTAACACCGTAGCCAACGCATGAGTAGGAAGTCAGTGGGAAGTCTGGCATGCTTGACCATGATAGCAGTGGAGCCGACTATTGTTGATGAGGTAAAGACAAGACAGCTGGAGGATGAATTCTTCAAGAAAGTAGCCAATGAGATTGTCACAAAGCCGAGATCAGGGTACACCTTTGAAAATCAAGTGCTTAAGTTTGAAGGAAGACTATGCGTAGCCGACGTTCCGGAATTGAAAAGGAAGATTTTACAGGAAGCTCATGGTTCCAGGTTTGCTGTTCATCCAGGAAATACCAAGATGTGAAACAGACGTCTTGATGGCCGGATATGAAAAGAGAAATAGCTGAATTCGTATCTTAATGTTTGTATTGTCAACAAGTGAAAGTAGAACATCAAAGGCCAGCAGGACTCCTACAACCTTTGCCGATCCCTGAGTGGAAATGGGAACACATCTCCATGGACTTTGTGGTTGGGTTGCCAAAGACACCGAAGGGTATGGATTCGATTTGGGTTATCGTGGATAGACTAACTAAGTCAACGCACTTCTTGCCTGTTAAGACCACCTTCAACGCCGATCAACTTGCTTTGTTGTTTATGAATGAAATTATTAGACTTCATGGAGTGCCAATGTCCATTGTGTCAGACCGAGATTTGAAGTTTGTTTCAAGATTTTGGCAGAGTCTACAAAGAGCTTTTGGAGCCGAGTTGAGGTTCAGCACAGCTTTTCACCCCCAGACTGATGGGCAAACAGAGAGGACAATTCAGACACTTGAAGATATGCTTAGACTATGTGTTTTGGACTTCCAAGGAAGTTGGGGAATGCATTTGCCCTTAGTAGAATTCGCTTACAACAACAGTTACCAGGCTAGCATTGGCATGGCTCCATATGAAGCTTTATATGGGAGAAAGTGTAGATCACCGATATGTTGGACCGAAGTTGGAGACAAAGCTCTGCTTGGTCCCGAGTTAATTCGAGTAACAATGGAGAAGATTAAACTTATTCAGCAGAGGATTAAAACTGCTCAAAGTCGGCAAAAGAGCTACGCCGATCAGAGACGGAATGAGCTAGAATTCGAAGTTGGGGATCATGTATTCTTGAAAGTTTCGCCGATGAAAGGAGTTTCCAGATTTGGGAAGAAAGGTAAGTTAGCGCCCCGTTATATTGGGCCATTTGAAATTCTTGACAATGTTAACTCTGTTGCCTACAGACTTGCTTTACCACCAGAATTAAGCCAAGTTCATAATGTATTTCATGTTTCAATGTTAAGAAAGTATGTTCGGGATCCACTATATGTGATCAACTATTTTGGGATTGTAGTTAATGAGGACTTAGGCTATGAAGAGAAGCCGATACGTGTTATCAATAGACAAGTAAGGCAGTTGAGAAACAAGTCAATGCCAATGGTAAAGATTGAATGGAAAGAGCATTACGGCAAGGATACCACTTGGGAAATGGAAAAGGAAATGAGAATTCGACATCCAGAATTATTCTTGGAACAAGGTAACTTGAGTTTGGGGACCAAACTTCTTTAAGGGGGGTAGAGTGTCACAACCCTCACTTTGATTTAGTCATACTTGCATAAATTCATGTATGATCCTGTCTTGCTATGTTATTTTTGCAAGTCTTGCCTTGTCTTGTTTTGTTTAAGTGTTGTTTGCATGATTTTGTTCCTTGCTGGGTGTGTAGCCGAGGTCATCTTGAGCCTAGTTCACCTTTGAACCTTTGTACCTAGAGCTACCTTGGAACCACTTTGGTTGACCTCCACTTTCACCCTGGCATATTAGCCGAGATGTCACTATCTAGGCCGAGGTGTGCATCGCCATGGCCGAGATGTGTATCATCTAGGCCGAGATGTTATCCTTGCACTTGAGCGATCTTGTACCCGGATAGGTATGACATAGACCGAGGTGTGGCACATCTGGGCCAAGGTGTGGCACAGCTTAGTCTAGTGTCGTCCTTCCAAGCCGATGTCTTTGTTCCCCTACTTGCCGAAGCTTTGTCTTTAGCCGATGTCATTGCTTGCCGATGTGTCTTGCCATCTAGCTTGTTGAATACGCTTTGTCATAGACTTGTCTTATCAATCAATTACCTTTTTGAGTTGAACCAACCCAGTAGTGCCACGTGTCCGAGCTGAGTGTTAAGACAGCCGGTAGACCTAGAAACAAATTATTTTTGTCTCAAATCTTTGCCTTTAGAGAGAGAAGCTCTAGAGGAAGAAGGAAGAGTTCTTAGAGAGAGAAGTTGATTTTCGAGCTTGATCTTTGGTGTTTAAACCGTTAGATTCGAGTTTTGAGGTTAGAATCTTAACCTACTCTTGTTATTCTTATTGATCACCTAGCTGCATTGTATGATCGAATCTGTTTTGCATGTCATGCATTGATTTGAAGATTTGGTTTTGGAAAAAGGAAATTATGTTCATGTGTTCTTGAAGAAAAGTCTCGTTTTGATCCGAAAGTTTGTGACAAGAACCATGTTTTTGTGTTTGTTTTTACATGATCTTCTTGTATGGGTACCCAGGTCCATGTTTTTGAAATCATGGCACGAAATCTCAGATTTTGAAATAACAAGTTGTGATCCTTGCATTCATCTTCTTCATGATCATGTTCATTATGTTCTTCAAAGGGAAACCCAGGTTTTCCCGACTTTGCTTTGGAATGTGGCCATCGGGACCACACCTCGGCAAGGAGATGTGGGACCTCGGCAAGACCTGGTTGGTACCCAGAGTGTTTTCCCGAATTGAGAACAGTGTCTTGATCCCGCATGTTTTGTTTTGTTCTGACTTGTTCCTTGGTGAGAATGCCGGGATCATTTGCACGCATGTAAAGCTTGTTTTGAGAATGTGATTTGCCATGTGATTGTAGGACTTTGATCTTTGCTTTGAGCCTGCACCTGAAGAGCTAGGTGAGTGGTATTTTTAATAAAGTTATGTTATAAAGATTTGTTAAAGCTTTGCCTTGTTTTGATAAAAGTATTTGTTTGAGCATGAATGAATGCCTTTGTTTTGTAAATCAGGTATAAGCTTTGCTTTGATGACCTTCTTGGAAAGTCCCTTGTGCTGGAGGACTCTAAACTTTCGCAGTACTAAGTATGAAAGTCCCTTGTACTGGAGGACTCTAAACTTTCGCAGTACTCTCGTGTTAAAAGGATACGGTCCTTTCTTGGAAAGACCATCGTGTTAAAAAGGGCTATGGGCTTAAGTAACACAAGTCCCTCATGCTGAAGGACTCTAAACTTTCGCAGCACCTTTGACTAATTGATTACGGATCGTGCAGTCCTTTGTTTTGCCACTGACAGTTTACCGCGTGGGTTTGTGTTCAGAAAGCTATCGATTTGTGTTTTGCCGATGCCAGTAAGCATCCCTTGAGGCTTGTAAGACTTGTTAGATGAATACGGTTCATTCCTTGATTTGTAAAGTTTTGATGTGTTTTGCTTTGAAAGGATCTCGGCTAATATTTGTATAGTTTTGACATGTTTTGTCTTGAAAGGACTTCGGCTAACATTCATGCTAAAACCTTTATTACTTGTACCATTCACTGAGTATCCAAGCTCACCCTCTCTATATATATGTAGGTGATGAGTAGGACGGCGGCGACACCTAGATACGTTTTGCAAGCTTGTTTTGGATTCCTGTCATGTCGGCTTGACTTTTGTTTATGTCGGCAATACTGTGTTTACGTCGGCAAATCTTGAAAATCATGCTTCTTGGCTTGTATTCGTTGTATTTTGTATATGTCGGCTTGAGAAGTCTTTTGATCAAGATGAAATTTGTATTTTATTTATTTGCAACCGAATGTGAAACCATATTATGTATGTCATTACATTTGATCTATGCACAGCTCTTATGGACCACTTGTATTCTAAATTATTGCTTTCGCATTTGTAAGCCCCTATATTACTCTGTTTGTGTGTGAATCCTTGAAAGAGGCCTTGGGTAATCTCGGATTACTGGCCATCATGGCACCACCCTACTAGGGGCAGGTTGGGGTCGTGACAAGCACACAGATCTAATTCCTCCTCTTTTTCTTTTTCTTCTTTTTTTTTTAAGCTGTTGATCTGTGTTGTTGTTGTATGATGAAACAAATTGCAACAGATTGTTGTAAATGAACCAAAAAAATTTAAAAATTAAGCAGATAAAAATAACAAAAAAAATTGAACAGGTATATATATGCTGGATTATTTTGAAAAAGAATTTCAACAGATAGAGAGAAAGATCAAGAGAGAGAGAAAGAAAGATTGCAACAGATCCTGGATTGGTATATTTCAACAGATAATAAAATTGAATAGATAAAAACAAATTGAAGATTGTGACCAGTTTGTCGAACAGATAAGAAATTTGGGATAGATATTTGAACAGATAAAAGATTAAAATTGAACTGATAATAAAATCTAAAAAAAAAGTTGCACAGATAGAGAAAAAATTGAACAGCTAGTCAAAATTTTTGCATATATAGACAAAAAAATAATAATTAAACACCTAAATGTAAATTTGAACATACAGAAGAAAAAATAAAAAATTCAATAGATAAATTAAGGAGTAAAATTGAAAACAAAATGTCTTTTGAAACAAACAAAAGGACTTCTCACCAAATTATTTTACTCAATGCCTGCAGAGGACCATCGGAGGAGAAGACTCCATTCATCATGCTCCTTATGGAAAGTTTTTTTTTTTCAAGCACACAGATCTAATTCCTCCTCTTTTTGTTTTTTTTTTTTTTTTTTTAGGTTGTTGATCTGTGTTGTTGTTGTATGATGAAACAAATTGCAACAGATAGTTGTAAATGAACCAAAAGAATTTAAAAATTAAGCAGATAAAAATAATAAAAAAATTGAACAGATATATATACTGGATTATTTTTGAGAAAGAATTTCAACAGATAGAGAGAAGACAAGAGAGAGAGAAAGAAAGATTGCAACAGATCCTGATTTGGTGTATTTCAACAGATAATAAAATTGAACAGATAAAAATAAATTAAAGATTGTGACTGGTTTGTTGAACAGATAAGAAATTTGGGATAGATATTTGAACAGATAAGAGATTAAAATTGAACTGATAATAAAATATAGACAAAAAGTTACACAGATAGCGAAAAAAATTAAATAGATAGTCAAAATTTTTGAATATATAGAAGAAAAAAAAATAATTAAACACTTAAATGTAAATTTGAACATATAGAAAAAAAAAACTTCAACAGAAAAATTAAGGAGTAAAATTGAAAACAAAACGTCTTTCAAAACAAACAAAAGGACTTCTCACCAAATTATTTTACTCAATGCCGGCAGAGGACCATCGGAGGAGAAGACTCCATTCATCCTACCCCTTATGGATAGTTTTTTTTTTTTTCAAGTACACAGATCTAATTCCTCCTCTTTTTGTTTTTTTTTTTTAGGTTGTTGATCTGTGTTGTTGTTGTATGATAAAATAAATTGCAATAGATAGTTGTAAATGAACCAAAAGAATTTAAAAATTAAGCAGATAAAAATAATAAAAAAATTGAACAGATATATATATACAGGATTATTTTTGAGAAAGAATTTCAACAGATAGAGAGAAAGACAAGAGAGAGAGAGAGAAAGAAAGATTGCAACAGATCCTGATTTGGTGTATTTCAACAGATAATAAAATTGAACAGATAAAAATAAATTAAAGATTGTGACTGGTTTATTGAACAGATAAGAAATTTGGGATAGATATTTGAACAGATAAGAGATTAAAATTGGACTGATAATAAAATCTAGACAAAAAGTTACACAGATAACGAAAAAAATTGAATAGATAGTCAAAATTTTTTAATATATAGAAGAAAAAAAAATAACTAAACACTTAAATGTAAATTTGAACATATAGAAAAAAAAAATTCAACAGATAAATTCAGTAAAATTGAAAACAAAACGTCATTCAAAACAAACAAAAGGACTTCTCACCAAATTATTTTACTCAATGCCTGCAGAGGACCATCGGAGGAGAAGACTCCATTGATCCTGCTCCATATAGAAAGATTTTTTTTTTCTTTCTAGCACACATATCTAATTCTTGCTCTCTCTTTTTTTTTCTTTTTTTTTTTAAGTTGTTGATCTGTGTTGTTGTTGTAAGATGAAAAAATTGCAACAGATAGTTGTAAATGAACCAAAAAAATTAAAAATTAAGCAGATAAAAATCATAAAAAAAAAATTGAACAGATATATATATACTGGATTATTTTTGAGAATGAATTTCAACAGATAGAGAGAAAGACAAGCGAGAGAGAAAGAAAGATTGAAACAGATCCTGATTTGGTGTATTTCAACAGATAATAAAATTGAACAGATAAAAATAAATTGAAAAATGTGCCTGGTTTGTTGAACAGATAAGAAATTTTGGATAGATATTTGAACAGATATTAGATTAAAATTGAACTGATAACAAAATCTAGACAAAAAGTTGCATAGATAAAGAAAAAAATTGAACAGATAGTCAAAAATTTTGAATATGTTGACAAAAAAAAATAATTAAGCACTTAAATGTAAATTTGAACATATAGAAAAAAAAATAAAAAATTCAACAGAAAAATTAAGGAGTAAAATTGAAAACAAAACGTCTTTCAAAACAAACAAAAAAACTTCTCACCAAATTATTTTACTCACTGCCTGCTGAGGACCATCGGAGGAGAAGACTCCATTGATCCTGCTCCTTATGGACAGTTTTTTTTTAAAGCACACTGATCTAATTCCTCCTCTTTTTCTTTTTCTTTTTTAGGTTGTTGATCGGTGTTGTTGTTGTATGATAAAACAAATTGCAAAAGATAGTTGCAAATGAACTATAAAAATTTAAAAATTACGAAGATAAAAATAATAAAAAAATTGAACAGATATATATATATTGGATTATTTTTGAAAAAGAATTTTAACAGATAGAGTGAAAGAACAAGAGAGAGAGAAAGAAAGATAGCAACAGATCCTGGTTTGGTGTATTTCAACAGATAATCAAATTGAACGGATAAAAATAAATTGAAGATTGTAACTAGTTTGTTGAGCAAATAAGAAATATGGGATAGATATTTGAACAGATAAGAGATTAAAATTGAACTGATAATAAAATCTAGACAAAAAGTTGCACAGAGAGAGAAAAAAATTGAACAGATTGTCAAAATTTTTGAATATATAGACAAAAAAAAATAATTAAACACTTAAATGTAAATTTGAACATATAGAAAAAAAAATTCAACAGAAAAATTAAGGAGGAAAATTGAAAACAAAACGTATTTCAAAACAAACAAAAGGACTTCTCACCAAATTATTTTACTCAATGCCTGCAGAGGACCATCGGAGGAGAAGACTCCATTGATCCTGCTCCTTCTGGACAGTTTTTTTTTTCAAGCACACAGATCTAATTCCTTCTCTTCTCTTCTCCTTTTTTTTTTTTTTTTAAGTTGTTGTTCTGTGTTGTTGTTGCATGATGAAACAAATTCAAACAGACAGTTGTAAATGAACCAAAAAAAATTAAAAATTAAGCAGATAAAAATAATAAAAAAAATTGAACAAATATATATATACTGGATTATTTTTGAGAAAGAATTTCAACAGATAGAGAGAAAGAACAAGAGAGAGAGAGAGAGAAAGAAAGATTGCAACCGATCCTGGTTTGGTGTATTTCAACAGATAATAAAATTGAACAGATAAAAATAAATTAAAGATTGTGACTGGTTTGTTGAATACATAAGAAATTTGGGATAGATATTTGAACAGATAAGAGATTAAAATTGAACTGATAATAAAATCTGGACAAAAAGTTGCACATATAGAGAAAAAAATTGAACAGATAATCAAAATTTTTTAATATATAGACCAAAACAAATAGTAATTAAATACTTAAATATAAATTTGAACATATAGAAAAAAAAATCAACAGAAAAATTAAGGAGTAAAATTGAAAACAAAACGTCTTTCAAAACAAACAAAAGGACTTCTCACCAAATTATTTTACTCAATGCCTGCAGAAGACCATCGGAGAAGAAGACTCCATTGATCCTGCTCGTTATGGACAGTTTTTTTTAAGCAGGCAGATCTAATTCCTTCTCTTTTTCTTCTTTTTTTTTTTTTTTTTTAAGTTTTTGATCTGTGTTGTTGTTGTATGATGAAACAAATTGCAACAGATAGTTGTAAATGAACCAAAAGAAGTTAAAAATTAAGCAGATAAAAATAATAAAAAAATTGAACAGATATATATATACTGGATTATTTTGAGAAAGAATTTCAATAGATAGAGAGAAAGAACAAGAGAGAGAGAAAGAAAGAAAGATTGCAATAGATCCTGGTTTCGTTTATTTGAACAGATAATAAAATTGAACAGATAAAAATAAATTTAAGATTGTGACTGGTTTGTTGAATAGATAAGAAATTTGGGATAGATATTTGAACAGATAAGAGATTAAAATTGAACTGATAATAAAATCTAGACAAAAAGTTACACAGATATAGAAAAAAATTGAATAGATGGTAAAAAATTTTGAATATATAGACAAAAAAATAATAATTAAATACTTAAATGTAAATTTGAACATATAGAAAAAAAAAATTCAACAGATAAATTAAGGAGTAAAATTGAAAACAAAACGTCTTTCGAAACAAACAAAAGGACTTCTCACCAAATTATTTTACTCAATGCCGGCAGAGGACCATCGGAGGAGAAGACTCCATTGATCCTGCACCTTATGGACAGTTTTTTTTTTTGTCAAGCACACAGATCTAATTCCTCCTCTTTTCTTTTTTTTTTTCTTTTTTTTTAGGTTGTTGATCTGTGTTGTTGTTCTATTATGAAACAAATTGCAACAGATAGTTGTAAATGAACCAAAAAAAATTAAAAATTAAGCAGATAAAAATAATAAAAAAAATTGAACATATATATATGTATATACTTGATTATTTTTGAGAAAGAATTTCAACAGATAGAGAGAAAGACAAGAGAGAGAAAGAAAGATTGCAACAGATCTTGGTTTGGTGTATTTCAACAGATAATAAAATTGAACAAATAAAAATAAATTGAAGATTGTGACTGGCTTGTTGAACAGATATGAAATTTGGGATAGATATTTGAACAGATATTAGATTAAAATTGAACTGATAATAAAATCTAGACAAAAAGTTGCACAGATAGAGAAACAAATTGAATAAATAGTCAAAAATTTTGAATATACAGACAAAAAAAAAATTAAATACTTAAATGTAAATTTGAACATATAGAAAAAAAATAAAAAATTCAACAGAAAAATTAAGGAGTAAAATTGAAAACAAAACGTCTTTCAAAACAAACAAAAGGACTTCTCACCAAATTATTTTACTCAATGCCTGCAGAGTACCATCGGAGGAGAAGACTCCATTGATCCTGCTCATTATGGACAGTTTTTTTTTCCAAGCACACAGATCTAATTCCTCCTATTTTCTTTTCTTTTTTTTAATTTGTTGATTTGTGTTGTTGTTGTATGATGAAACTAATTGCAACAGATAGTTGTATATGAACAAAAAAAAATTAAAAATTAAGCCGATAAAGATAATAAAAAAATTGAACAATATATATATACTGGATTATTTTTTAGAAAGAATTTCAACAGATAGAGAGAAAGAACAAGAGAGAGAGAGAGAAAGAAAGATTGCAACAGATTCTGGTTTGGTATATTTCAACAGATAATAAAATTGAACAGATAAAAATAAATTAAAGATTGTGACTAATTTGTTGAACAGATAAGAAATTTAGGATAGATATTTGAACATATGAGAGATTAAAATTGAATTGATAATAAAATTTAGACAAAAAGTTGCACAGATAGGGAAAAAAATAGAACAGATAGTCAAAATTTTTGAATATATAAACAAAAAAAAAATTAAACACCTAAATGTAAATTTTAACATATAGAAAAAAAAATAAAAAATTCAACAGATGTGTTAAGGAGTAAAATTGAAAACAAAACGTTTTTCAAAACATACAAAAAGACTTTTCACCAAATTATTTTACTCAATGCCTGCAGAGTATCATCGGAGGAGAAGACTCTACTGATCCTGCTACTTATGGACAGTTTTTTTTTCAAACGCAAAGATCGAATTCCTTCTCTCTTTTTTTTTTTTTTTTAGGTTGTTGATCTTTGTTGTTGTTGTATGATGAAACAAATTGCAACAGATAGTTGTAAATGAACCAAAAGAATTTAAAAATTAAGTAGATAAAAATAATAAAAAAATTGAAAAGATATATATATATATTTGATTATTTTTTAGAAAGAATTTCAACAGATAGAGAAAAAGAACAAGGGAGAGAGAAAGAAAGATTGCAACAGATCCTGGTTTGGTGTATTTCAACAGATAATAAAATTGAAGAGATAAAAATAAATTACAAAATGTGACTGGTTTGTTGAACAGATAAGAAATTTGGGATAGATATTTGAATAGATATTAGATTAAAATTGAACTGATAATAAAATCTAGACAAAAAGTTGCACAGATAGAGAAAAAAATTGAACAGATAGTCAAAATTTTTGAATATATAAACAAAAATAATAATAATTAAGCACTTAAATGTAAATTTGAACATATAGAAAAAAAATAAAAAATTCAATAGATAAATTAAGGAGTAAAATTGAAAACAAAACGTCTTTCAAAAAATCAAAAGGACTTCTCACCAAATTATTTTACTCGATGCCTGCAGTCGACCATCGGAGGAGAAGTCTCCATTGATCATGCTCCTTATGGACATTTTTTTTAAGCACACAGATCTAATTCCTCCTCTTTTTCTTTTTTCTTTTTTTTTTAGATTGTTGATCTGTGTTGTTGTATGATGAAACAAATTACAACAGATAGTTGTAAATGAACCAAAAAAATTTAAAAATTAAGCAGATAAAAATGATAAAAAAAATTGAACAGATATATATATACTGGATTATTTTTTAGAAAGAATTTTAACAGATAGAGAGAAAGAACAAGAGAGAGAGAAAGAAAGATTGCAACAGATCCTGATTTGGTGTATTTCAACAGATAATAAAATTGAACAGTTAAAAATAAATTGAAGATTCTAACTGGTTTGTTGAACAGATAATAGATCAAAATTGAACTGATAATAAAACCTAGACAAAAAGTTGCACTAATAGAGAAAAAAATTGAACAGATAGTCAAAATTTTTGAATATATAGACAAAAAACAATTAAACACTTCAATGTAAATTTGAACATATAGAAAAAAAATAAAAAATTCAACAGAAAAATTAAGGAGTAAAATTGAAAACAAAACGTCTTTCAAAACAAACAAAATGACTTCTCACCAAATTATTCTACTCAATGGCTGCAGAGGACCATCGGAGGAGAAGACTCCATTGATCCTGCTCCTTATGGACAGTTTTTTTTTCAAGCACACAGATCTAATTTCTTCTCTTTTTCTTCTTCTTCTTCTTCTTCTTCTTCTTCTTCTTCTTCTTCTTTTTTTTTTTTTTTTTTTAAGTTGTTGATCTGTGTTGTTGTTGTATGATGAAACAAATTGCAACAGATAGTTGTAAATGAACCAAAAAAAATTAAAAATTACGCAGATAAAAAAATAAATAAATTGAACAGATATATATGTATTGGATTATTTTGAGAAAGAATTTCAACAGATAGAGAGAAAGAACAAGAGAGAGAGAAAGAAAAATTGCAACAGATCCTGGTTTGGCATATTTCAACAGATAATAAAATTAAACGGAGAAAAATAAATTGAAGATTGTGACTGGATTGTTGAACAAATAAGAAATTTGGGATAGATATTTGAACAGATAAGAGATTAAAATTGAACTGATACTAAAATCTGGACAAAAAGTTGCACAAACAGAGAAAAAAATTGAATAGATAGTCAAATTTTTTGAATATATAGAAAAAAAAATAATTAAACACTGAAATGTAAATTTGAACATATAGAAAAAAAAATAAAAAATTCAACAGATAAATTAAGGAGTAGAATTGAAAACAAAACGTCTTTCGAAACAAACAAAAGGACTTCTCACCAAATTATTTTCCTTAATGCCTGCAAAGGACCATCGGAGGAGAAGACATTATTGATCCTGCTCCTTATGGACAGTTTTTTTTTTCAAGCACACAGATCTAATTCCTCTTCTTCTTTTTTTTTTTCTTTTTTTTTTTTTTGTAGGTTGTTGATCTGTGTTGTTGTTGTATGATGAAACAAATTGCAACAGATAGTTGTAAATGAACCAAAAAAATTTAAAAATAAAGCATTTGAAAATAATAAAAAAATTGAACAGATATATATATACTGGATTATTTTTTTGAAAGAATTTCAACAGATAGAGAGAAAGAACAAGAGAGAGAGAAAGAAAGATTTCAACAGATCTTCGTTTGGTGTATTTCAACAGATAATGAAATTGAACAGATAATAAATTGAAGATTGTGACTGGTTTGTTGAACAGATAAGAAATTTGAGATAGATATTTGAACAGATAAGAGATTAAAATTGAACTGATAACAAAATCTAGAGAAAAAGTTGCACAGATAGAGAAAAAAATTGAACAGATAGTCAAAAATTTTGAATATATAAACAAAAAAATAATAATTAAACACTTAAATGTAAATTTGAACATATAGAAAAAAAAAATTCAACAGATAAATTAAGGAGTAAAATTGAAAACAAAACGTCTTTCGAAACAAACAAGAGGACTTCTCACCAAATTATTTTACTCAATGCCTGCAGAGGACCATTGGAGGAGAATACTCCATTGATTCTACACCTTATGGACAGTTTTTTTTTCAAGCACACAGATCTAATTCCTCATCTTTTTCTTTTCTTTTTTTCTTTTTTTAGGTTGTTGATCTGTGTTGTTGTCGTATGATGAAACAAATTGCAACATATAGTTGTAAATGAACCAAAAAAATTTAAAAATTAAGCAGATAAAAATAATAAAAAATTGAACAGATATATATATATACTGGATTATTTTTTAGAAAGAATTTCAACAGATAGAGAGAAAGACAAGAGTGAGAGAAAGAAAGAATGCAACAGATCCCGGTTTGGTGTATTTCAACAGATAATAAAATTGAACAGATAAAAATAAATTGAAGATTGTGACTCGTTTGTTCAACAGATAAGAAATTTGGGATAGATATTTGAACAGATGAGAGACTAAAATTGAACTGATAATAAAATCTAAACAAAAAGTTGCACATATAGAGAAAGAAATTGAATAGATAGTCAAAATTTTTGAATATATAAACAAAAAAAATAATTAAACTCTTAAATGTAAATTTTAACATATAGGAAAAAAAAAATTCAACAGATATATTAAGGAGTAAAATTGAAAACAAAACGTTTTTCAAAACAAACAAAAAGACTTGTAACCAAATTATTTTAATCAATGCCTGTAGAGGACCATCGGAGGAGAAGTCTCTATTGATCCTGCTACTTATGGACAGCTTTTTTTTTCAAGCACACGGATCGAATTCCTTCTCTTTTTCTTTTTTTTTTCTTTTTTAGTTGTTGATCTGTGTTGTTGTTGTATGATGAAACAAATTGTAACAGATAGTTCTAAATGAACCAAAAAAATTTAAAAATTAAGCAGACAAAAATAATAAAAAAATTGAACAGATATATATATATTGGATTATTTTTCAGAAAGAATTTCAACAGATAGAGAGAAAGAACAAGAGAGAGAGAAAGAAACATTGCAACAGATCCTGGTTTGGTGTATTTCAACAGATAATAAAATTGAATAGATAAAAATAAATTGAAGATTGTTACTGGTTTGTTGAACAGATAAGAAATTTGGGATAGATATTTGAACAGATATTAGATTAAAATTAAACTGATAATAAAATCTAGACAAAAAGTTGCACAGACAGAGAAAAAAATTGAACAGATAGTCAAAATTTTTGAATATATAGACAAAAAAATAATAATTAAACACTTAAATGTAAATTTGAACATATAGAAAAAAAATAAAAAATTCAACAGATAAATTAAGGAGTAAAATTGAAAACAAAACCTCTTTCGAAACAAACAAAAGGACTTCTCACCAAATTACTTTACTCAATGCCTGCAGAGGACCATCGGAGGAGAAGACTTCATTGATCCTGCACCTTATAGACAGTTTTTTTTTTTTTGTCAAGCACATAGATCTAATTCCTCCTCTTTTTCTTTTTTTTAGGTTGTTGATTTGTGTTATTGTTGTATGATGAAACAAATTGCAATAGATAGTCGTAAATGAACCAAAAAAATTTAAAAATTAAGCAGATAAAAATAATAAAAAAATTGAACATATATATATATTGGATTATTTTTTAGAAAGAATATCAACAGATAGAGAGAAAGACAAGAAAGAGAGAGAAAGAATGATTGCAGCAGATCCTGGTTTGGTATATTTCAACAGATAATAAAATTGAACAGATAAAAATAAATTGAAGATTGTGACTGATTTGTTGAACAGATAAGAAATTTGGGATAGATATTTGAACAGATGAGAGATTAAAACTGAACTGATAATAAAATCTAGACAAAAAGTTACACAGAGAGAGAAAAAAATTGAACAGATAGTCAAAATTTTTGAATATAGAAACAAAAAAATAATAATTAAACACGTAAATGTAAATTTGAACATATAAAAAAAAGAAAAAATTCAACAGATGTATTAAGGAGTAAAATTGAAAACAAAACGTTTTTCAAAACAAACAAAAAAACTTCTCCCCAAATTATTTTACTCAATGCCTGCGGAGGACCATCGAAGGAGAAGACTCTATTGATCCTGCTACTTATGGACAGTTTTTTTTTTCAAGCACACAAATCGAATTCCTTCTCTTTTTCTTTTTTTTTTTTTTTTTTTTAAGTTGTTGATCTTTGTTGTTGTTGTATGATGAAACAAATTGCAACAGATAGTTGTAAACGAACCAAAAAAATTTAAAATTAAGTAGATAAAAATAATAAAAAAATTGAACAGATATATATGTATACATATATATTGGATTATTTTTGAGAAAGAATTACAACGGATAGAGAGAAAGAACAAGAGAGAGAGAAAAAAAGATTGCAACAGATCCTGGTTTGGTGTATTTCAACAGATAAAAATAAATTGAAGATTGTGACTGGTTTGTTGAACAGATAAGAAATTTGGGATAGATATTCGAACAGATATTAGATTAAAATTGAACTGATAATAAAATCTAGACAAAAAGTTGCACAGATAGAGAAAAAAATTGAACAGATAGCCAAAATTTTTGAATATATAGACAAAAAAATAATAATTAAACACTTAAATGTAAATTTGAACATATAGAAGAAAAAATAAAAAATTCAACGTATAAATTAATGAGTAAAATTGAAAACAAAACGTCTTTCGAAACAAACAAAATGACTTCTCACCAAATTACTTTACTCAATGCCTGCAGAGGACCATCGGAGGAGAAGACTCCATTGATCCTGCACCTTATGGACAGTTTTTTTTTTTTTTTTGTCAAGCACATAGATCTAATTCCTCCTTCTTTTTTTTTTTAGGTTGTTGATCTGTGTTGTTGTTGTATGATGAAATAAATTGCAATAGATAGTTGTAAATGAACCCAAAAAATTTAAAAATTAAGCAGATAAAAATAATAAAAAAATTGAACAAATATATATATATAATGGATTATTTTTTAGAAAGAATTTCAACAGATAGAGAGAAAGACAAGAGAGAGAGAAAGAAAGATTGCAGCAGATCGTGGTTTGGTGTATTTCAACAGATAATAAAATTGAACAGATAAAAATAAATTGAAGATTGTGACTGATTTGTTGAACAGATAAGAAATTTGGGATAGATATTTGAACAGATGAGAGATTAAAACTGAACTGATAATAAAATCTAAATAAAAAGTTGCACAGAGAGAGAAAAAAATTGAACAGATAGTCAAAATTTTTGAATATATAAACAAAAAAATAATAATTAAACACTTAAATGTAAATTTGAACATATAAAAAAAATAAAAAAAAACTCAGCAGATGTATTCAGGAGTAAAATTTAAAACAAAACGTTTTTCAAAACAAACAAAAAAATTTCTCACCAAATTATTTTACACAATGCCTGCGGAGGACCATCGGAGGAGAAGACTCTATTGATGCTGCTACTCATGGACAGTTTTTTTTTTCAAGCACACAGATCAAATTCCTTCTCTTTTTCTTTTTCTGTTTTTTTTTAAGCTGTTGATCTTTTTTGTTGTTGTATGATGAAACAAATTGCAACAGATAGTTGTAAACGAACCAAAAAAATTTAAAATTAAGTAGATAAAAATAATAAAAAAAATTGAACAGATATATATGTATACATATATATTGGATTATTTTTTAGAAAGAATTTCAACGGATAGAGAGAAAGAACAAGAAAGAGAGAAAAAAAGATTGCAACAGATCCTGGTTTGGTGTATTTCAACAGATAATAAATTTGACCAGATAAAAATAAATTGAAGATTGTGACTGGTTTGTTAAATAGATAAGAAATTTGGGATAGATATTTGAACAGATATTAGATTAAAATTGAACTGATAATAAAATCTAGACAAAAAGTTGCACAGATAGAGAAAAAAATTGAACAGATAGCCAAAATTTTTGAATATATAGACAAAAAAATAATAATTAAACACTTAAATGTAAATTTGAACATATAGAAAAAAATAAAAAATTCAACAGATAAATTAAGGAGTAAAATTGAAAACAAAACGTCTTTCGAAACAAACAAAAGGACTTCTCACCAAATTACTTTAGTCAATGCCTGCAGAGGACCATCGGAGGAGAAGACTCCATTGATCCTGCACCTTATGGACAGTTTTTTTTTTTGTCAAGCACATAGATCTAATTCCTCCTCTTTTTTTTTTTTTTTAGGTTGTTGATCTGTGTTGTTGTTATATGATGAAACGAATTGCAATAGATAGTTGTAAATGAACCAAAAAAATTTAAAAATTAAGCAGATAAAAATAATAAAAAAATTGAACAAATATATATATATACTGGATTATTTTTTAGAAACAATTTCAACAGATAGAGAGAAAGACAAGAGAGAGAGAAAGAAAGATTGCAGCAGATCCTGGTTTGGTGTATTTCAACAGATAATAAAATTGAACAGATAAAAATAAATTGAAGATTGTGACTGATTTGTTGAACAGATAAGAAATTTGGGATAGATATTTGAACAGATGAGAGATTAAAACTGAACTGATAATAAAATCTAGACAAAAAGTTGCACAGAGAGAGAAAAAAATTGAACAGATAGTCAAAATTTTTGAATATATAAACAAAAAAATAATAATTAAACACTTTAATGTAAATTTGAACATATAAAAAAAATAAAAAATTCAACAGATGTATTAAGGAGTAAAATTGAAAACAAAACGTTTTTCAAAACAAACAAAAAAATTTCTCACCAAATTATTTTGCACAATGCCTGTGGAGGACCATCGGAGGAGAAGACTCTATTGATCCTGCTACTTATGGGCAGTTTTTTTTTTTCAAGCCCACAGATCGAATTCCTTCTCTTTTTCTTTTTTTTTTCTTTTTTAAGTTGTTGATCTTTGTTGTTGTTGTATGATGAAACAAATTGCAACCGATAGTTGTAAACGAACCAAAAAAATTTAAAATAAAGTAGATAAAAATAATAAAAAAATTGAACAGATATATATGTATACATATATATATTGGATTATTTTTTAGAAAAAATTTCAACGGATAGAGAGAAAGAACAAGAGAGAGATAGAAAAAAAGATTGCGACAGATCCTGATTTGGTGTATTTCAACAGATAATAAATTTGAACAGATAAAAATAAATGAAAGATTGTGACTGGTTTGTTGAACAGATAAGAAATTTGGGATAAATATTTGAACAAATATTAGATTAAAATTGAACTGATAATAAAATCTAGACAAAGAGTTGCACAGATAAAGAAAAAAAATTGTACAGATAGTCAAAAATTTTGAATATATAGACAAAAAAATAATAATTAAGCACTTAAATGTAAATTATAACATATAGAAAAAAAATAAAAAAATTCAAACGATATATTAAGGAGTAAAATTGAAAACAAAACATTTTTCAAAACAAAGAAAATGACTTCTCACCAAATTATTTTACTCAATGCCTGCAGAGGACCATCGGAGGAGAAGACTCTATTGATCCTGCTACTTATGGACATTTTTTTTTCAAGCACACAGATCGAATTCCTTCTCCTTTTTTTTTCTTTTTTTTTTTTTAAAGTTGTTGATCTGTGTTGTTGTTGTATGATGAAACAAATTGCAACAGATAGTTGTAAATAAACCAAAAAAATTTTAAAATTAAACAGATAAAAATAATAAAAAAATTGAACAGATATATGTATATATATTGGATTATTTTTGAGAAAGAATTTCAACAGATAGAGAGAAAGAACAAGAGAGAGAGAAAGAAAGATTGCAACAGATCCTGATTTGGTGTATTTCAACAGATAATAAAATTGAACAGAGAAAAATAATTTGAAGATTGTTACTGGTTTGTTGAACAGATAAAAAATTTGGTATTGATATTTGAACAGATATTAGATTAAAATTGAACTGATAATAAAATCTAGACAAAAAGTTGCACAGATACTGAAAAAAATTGAACAGATAGTTAAAAATTTTGAATATACAGACAAAAAAACAATAATTAAACACTCAAATGTAAATTTGAGCATATAGAAAAAAAATAAAAAATTCAATAGATAAATTAAGGAGTAAAATTGAAAACAAAACGTCTTTCGAAACAAACAAAAGGACTTCTCACCAAATTATTTTACTCAATGCCTGCAGAGGACTGTCGGAGGAGAAGACTCCATTGATCCTTCACCTTATGGACAGTTTTTTTTCTTCAAGCACACAGATCTAATTCCTCATCTTTTCCTTTTTTTTTTCCTTTTTTTTTAGGTTGTTGATCTATGTTGTTGTCGTATGATGAAACAAATTGCAACCGATAGTTGTAAATGAACCAAAAAAATTTTAAAATTAAGCAGATAAAAATAATAAAAAAATTGAACAGATATATATATATACTGGATTATTTTTGAGAAAGAATTTCAACAGATAGAGAGAAAGACAAGAGTGAGAGAAAAAAAGATTGCAACAGATCCTGGTTTGGTGTATTTCAACAGATAATAAAATTGAACAGATAAAAATAAATTGAAGATTATGACTGGTTTGTTGAACAGATAAGAAATTTGGGATAGATATTTGAACAGATGAGAGATTAAAATTGAACTGATAATAAAATCTAGACAAAAAGTTGCACATATAGAGAAAAAAATTGAGTAGATAGTCAAAATTTTTAAATATATAAACAAAAGAAAAATAATTCAACACTTAATTGTAAATTTTAAGATGTAGAAAAAAATAAAAAATTCAACAGATATGTTAAAAAGTAAAATTGAAAACAAAACGTTTTTCAAAACAAACAAAAGGACTTCTTACCAAATTACTTTACTCAATGCCTGCAGAGGACCATCGGAGGAGAAGACTCCATTGATCCTGCACCTTATGGACAGTTTTTTTTTTTGTCAAGCACACAGATCTAATTCCTTCTCTTTTTCTTTTCTTTTTTTAAGTTGTTGATCTGTGTTGTTGTTGTATGATGAAACAAATTGCAACAGATAGTTGTAAATGATCCAAAAAATTTTAAAAATTAAGCAAATAAAAGTGATAAAAAATTGGACAGATATATATATACTGGATTAATTTTGAGAAAGAATTTCAATAGATATAGAGAAAGACAAGAGAGAGAGAAAGAAAGATTGCAACAGATCCTGCTTTGGTGTATTTCAACAGATAATAAAATTAAACAGATAAAAATTAATTTAAGATTGTAACTGATTTGTTGAACAGATAAGAAATTTGGGATAGATATTTGAACAGATGAGAGATTAAAACTGAACTGATAATAAAATCTAGAACAAAGTTGAAGAGATAGAGAAAAGAATTGAACAGATAGTCAAAATTTTTGAATATGTAGACAAAAAAAATAATTAAACACTGAAATGTAAATTTGGACATATAAAAAAAATCAACAGATGTATTAAGGAGTAAAATTGAAAACAAAACGTTTTTCAAAAACAAACAAAAAGACTTCTCACCAAATTATTTTTCTCAAAGCCTACAGAGGACCATCGGAGGAGAAGACTCTTTTGATCCTGCTACATATGGACAGTTTTTTTTTTTCAGGCACACAGATCGAATTCCTTCTCTCTTTTTTTTTTTTAAGTTGTTGATCTCTGTTGTTGTTGTATAATGAAACAAATTGCAACAAATAGTTGTAAATCAACCAAAAGAATTTAAAAATTAAGTAGATAAAAATAATAAAAAAAATTGAACAGATATATATGTATATATATTGGATTATTTTTGAGAAAGAATTTCAACAGATAGAGAGAAAGAACAAGAGAGAGAGAAAGAAAGATTGCAACAGATCCTGGTTTAGTGTACCTAAACAGATAATAAATTTGAACAGATAAAAATAAATTGAAGATTGTGACTGGTTTGTTGAACAGATAAGAAATTTGACATAGATATTTAAACAGATATTAGATTAAAATTGAACTGATAATAAAATCTAGACAAAAAGTTGCACAGATAAAGAAAAAAATTGAACAGATAGTAAAAAATTTTCAATATATAGACAAAAAAATAATAATTAAGCACTCAAATATAAATTTGAACATATAGAAAAAAAAATTCAATAGATAAATTAAGGAGTAAAATTGAAAACAAAACGTCTTTCAAAAAAACAAAAAGACTTCTCACCAAATTATTTTACTCAATTCCTGCAGACGACCATCAGAGGAGAAGACTCCATTGATCCTCCTCGTTATGGACAGTTTTTTTTTTAAGCACACAGATCTAATTCCTTCTTTTTTTTTTACGTTGTTGATCTGTGTTGTTGTTGTATGATGAAACAAATTGCAACAGATAGTTGTAAACGAACCAACAAAATTTAAAAATTAAGCAGATAAAAATAATAAAAAAATTGAACAGATGTATATATACTGGATTATTTTTGAGAAAGAATTTTAACAGATAGAGAGAAAGAACAAGAGAGAGAGAGAAAGAAAGATTGCAACAGATCCTGGTTTGGTGTATTTCAACAGATAATAAAATTGAATGGATAAAAATAAATTGAAGATTTTAACTGGTTTGTTGGACAAATAATAAATTTGGGATAGATATTTGAGCTGATAAGAGATTAAAATTGAACTGATAATAAAATCTAGACAAAAAGTGGCACTGATAGAGAAAATAATTGAACAGATAGTCCAAATTTTTGAATATATAGACCAAAAAAAATTAAACACTTAAATGTAAATTTGAACGTATAGAAAAAAAATGAAAAATTCAACAGAAAAATTAAGGAGTAAAATTGAAAAGAAAACGTTTTTCAAAACAAACAAAATGACTTCTCACCCAATTATTTTACTCAATGCCTGCAGAGGACCATCGAAGGAAAAGACTCCATTGATCCTGCTCCTTATGGACAGTTTTTTTTTTCAAGCACATAGATCTATTTCCTCCTCTTTTTCTTCTTCTTCTTTTTTTTTTTTTTTTTTTTTTAAAGTTGTTGATCTGCGTTGTTGTTGTATGATGAAACAAATTGCAACAGATAGTTGTAAATGAACCAAAAAAATTTAAAAATTAAGCAGATAAAAATAATAAAAAAATTGAACAGATATATATATACAGGATTATGTTGAGAAAGAATTTCAACAGATAGAGAGAAAGAACAAGAGAAAGAGAAAGAATGATTGCAACCGATCTTGGTTTGGTGCATTTCAACAGATAATAAAATTGAACAGATAAAAATAAATTGAAGATTGTGACTGGTTTGTTGAACAGATAAGAAATTTGGGATAGATATTTGAACAGATAAGAGATTAAAATTGAACTGATAGCAAAATCTAGACCAAAAGTTGCACAGATAGAGAAAAAAATTGAACAGATAGTCAAAATTTTTGAATATATAGACAAAAAAAATATAATAATTAAACACTTAAATGTAAATTTGAACATATAGAAAAAAAAATAAAAAATTCAACAGATAAATTAAGGAGTAAAATTGAAAGCAAAACGACTTTCGAAACAAACAAAAGGACTTCTCACCAAATTATTTTACTCAATGCCTGTAGAGGACCATCGGAGGAGAAGACTCCATTGATCCTGCTCCTTATGGACAGTTTTTTTTTTCTAAGCACACAGATCTAATTCCTCCTGTTTTTCTTTTTTCTTTTTAGCTTGTTGATCTGTGTTGTTGTTGTATGATGAAACGAATTGCAACAGATAGTTGTAAATGAACCAAAAAAATTTAAAAATAAAGCCTTTCAAAATAATAAAAAAATTGAACAGATATATATATACTGTATTATTTTTCAGAAAGAATTTCAACAGATAGGGAGAATGAACAAGAGAGAGAGAAAGAAAGATTTCAACAGATCTTGGTTTGGTGTATTTCAACAGATAATAAAATTGAACAGATAATAAATTGAAGATTGTGACTGGTTTGTCGAACAGATAAGAAATTTGGGATAGATATTTGAACAGATAAGAGATTAAAATTGAACTGATAACAAAATCTAGAGAAAAAGTTGCACAGATAGAGAAAAAAATTGAACCGATAGTCAAAACTTTTGAATATATAGACAAAAAAATAATAATTAAACACTTAAATGTAAATTTGAACATATAGAAAAAAAATAAAAAATTGAACAGAAAAATTAAGGAGTAAAATTGAAAACAAAACGTCTTTCAAAACAAACAAAATGACTTCTCACCAAATTATTTTACTCAATGCCTGCAGAAGACCATCGAAGGAGAAGACTCCATTGATCCTGCTTCCTATGGACAGTTTTTTTTTCAAGCACACAGATCTAATTCCTCCTCTTTTTCTTCTTTTTTTTTTTTTAAGTTGTTCATCTGTGTTGTTGTTGTATAATGAAACAAATTGCAACAGATAGTTGTAAATGAACCAAAAAAAATTAAAAATTATGCAGATAAAAATAATAAATAAATTGAACAGATATATATATACTGGATTATTTTGAGAAAGAATATCAATAGATAGAGAGAAAGAACAAGTGACAGAGAGAAAGAAAGATTGCCACAGATCCTGGTTTGGCGTATTTCAACAGATAATAAAATTGAACAAATAAAAATAAATTGAAGATTGTGATTGGTTTGTTGAACAGAAAAGAAATTTGGGATAGATATTTGAACAGATAAGAGATTAAAATTGAACTGATAATAAAATCTAGACAAAAAGTTGCACAAGTAGAGAAAAAAAATTGAACAGATAGTCAACTTTTTTGAATATATGGACAAAAAAAATTAAACACTTAAATGTAAATTTGAATATATAGAAAAATAAAATAAAAAATTCAACAGATAAATTAAGGAGTGAAATTGAAAACAAAACGTCTTTCGAAACGAACAAAAGGGCTTCTCACCAAATTATTTTACTCAATGCCTGCAGAGGACCATCGGAGGAGAAGGCTCTATTGATCCTGTTACTTATGGACCGCTTTTTTTTTTCAAGCACACAGATCTAATTCCTCCTCTTTTTCTTTTTTTTTTAGGTTGTTGATTTCTGGTGTTGTTGTATGATGAAACAAATTGCAACAGATAGTTGTAAATGAACCAAAAAAATTTTAAAATCAAGAAGATAAAAATAACAAAAAAATTGAACAGATATATATACTGGATTATTTTTTAGAAAGAATTTTAACAGATAGAGGGAAAGAACAAGAGAGAGAAAAAGAAAGATTGCAACAGATCCTGGTTTGGTGTATTTTAACAGATAATAAAATTGAACAGATAAAAATATATTGAAGATTGTGATTGGTTTGTTGAACATATAAGAAATTTGGGATAGATATTTGAACAGATAAGAGATTAAAATTGAGCTGATAATAAAATCTAGACAAAAAGTTGCACAGATAGAGAAAAAAAATTAAACAGATAGTCAATTTTTTTGAATATATAGACAAAAAAAAAATTTTAAATGTAAATTTGAACATATAGAAAGAAAAATGTTCAACAGATAAATTAAGGAGTAAAATTGAAAACAAAACGTCTTTCAAAACAAACAAAAGGACTTCTCACCAAATTATTTTACTCAATGCCTGCAGGGGACCATCGGAGGAGAACACTCCATTGATCCTACTCCATATGGAAAGTTTTTTTTTTCTAGCACACAGATCTAATTCCTCTTTTTTTTAAGTTGTTGATCCGTGTTGTTGTTGCATGATGAAACAAATTGCAACAGATAGTTGTAAAAGCAGATAAAAATAATAAAAAAATTTGAACAGATATGTATATATATACTGGATTATTTTTGACAATAAATTTCAACAGATAGAGAGAAAGAACAAGAGAGAAAGAGAAAGAAAGATTGCAACATATCCTGGTTTGGTGTATTTCAACAGATAATAAAATTGAACGAATAAAAATAAATTGAAGATTGTGACTGGTTTGTTGAACAGATAAGAAATTTGGGATAGATATTTGAACAGATAAGAGATTAAAATTGAACTGATAATAAAATCTAGACAAAAAGTTACACAGATAGACAAAAAAATTGAACAGATAATCAAAATTTTTGAATATATAGACAAAAATAAAATAATTAAACACTTAAATGTAAATTTGAAAATATAGAAAAAAAAAATCTCTGAAAAATTTTGGAGTAAAATTGAAAACAAAACGTCTTTCAAAACAAACAAAAGGACTTCTCACCAAATTATTTTACTCAATGCCTGCAGAGGACCATCGGAGGACAAGACTCCACTGATCCCGTTCTTTATGGAATTTTTTTTTTTTTTTAAGCACACAGATCTAATTCCTCATCTTTTTCTTTTTTTTTCTTTTTTTTTTTTAGGTTGTTTTTCTGTGTTGTTGTTGTATGATGAAACAAATTGCAACAGATAGTTGTAAATGAACGAAAAAAATTTAAAAATAAAGCAGGTAAAAATAATAAAAAATTTGAACAGATATATATATACTGGATTATTTTTTAGAAAGAATTTCAACAGATAGAGAGAAAGAACAAGAGGGAGAGAAAGAAAGATTTCAACAGATCTTGGTTTGTTGTATTTCAACAGATAATAAAATTGAACAAATAAAAATAAATTGAAGATTGTGACTGGTTTGTTGAACAGATAAGAAATTTGGGATAGATATTTGAACAGATAAGAGATTAAAATTGAACTGATAATAAAATCTAGACAAAAAGTTGCACAAATAGAGAAAAAAATTGAACAGAGAGTCAAAAATTTTGATTATATAGACAAAAAAAAAATTAAACACTTAAATGTAAATTTGAACATATAGAAAAAAAATAAAAAATTCAACAGATAAATTAAGAAATAAAATAGAAAACAAAACGTTTTTCAAAACAAACAAAAAGACTTCTCACCAAATTATTTTACTCAATGCTTGTAGGGGACCATCAGAGGAGAAGACTCCATTGATCCTGTTCCTTATGGACAGTTTTTTTTTTCAAGCACACAGATCTAATTCCTCCTCTTTTTCTTTTTTTTTTCTTTTTTTTAAGTTGTTGATCTATGTATTTGTTGTATGATGAAACAAATTGCAACAGATAGTTGTAAATGAACCAAAATTTTTTAAAAATTAAGTAGATAAAAATAAAAAAAAATTGAACAGATATATATACTGGAATATTTTTGAGAAAGAATTTCAACAGATAGAGAGAAAGGCAAGAGAGAGAGAGAATGATTGCAACAGATCCTAGTTTGGTGTATAACAGATAATAAAATTGAACAGATAAAATTAAATTGAAGATTGTGACTGGTTTGTTGAACAAATAAGAAATTTAGGATTGATATTTGAACAGATAGGAGATTAAAATTGAACTGATAATAAAATCCAGACAAAATTGTACACAAATAGAGAAAAAAATTGAACAGATAGTCAAAATTTTTGAATATATAGACAAAAAAATAATATTAAACACTTAAATGTAAATTTGAACATATAGAAAAAAAATAAAAAATTCAACAGATAAATTAAGGAGTAGAATTGAAAACAAAACGTCTTTCAAAACAAACAAAAGAACTTCTCACCAAATTATTTCACTCAATGCCTGCAGAGGACCATCGGAGGAGAACACTCCATCGATCCTGCTCCTTGTGGAAAGTTTTTTTTTTTTTCAAGCACATAGATCTAATTCATTCCCTCTTTTTTTTTGGTTTTTAAGTTGTTGATCTGTGTTGTTGTTGTATGATGATACAAATTGCAACAGATAGGTGTAAATGAACAAAAATAAAAATAAAAATTAAGCAGATAAAAAAAATAAAAAAAATTGAACAGATATATATATATATACATACTGGATTATTTTTTAGAAAGAATTTCGACAGATAGAAAGAAAGAACAAGAGAGATAGAGAAAGAATGATTGCAACAGATCCTGGTTTGGTGTATTTTAACAGATAATAAAATTGGACCGATAAAAATAAATTGAAGATTGTGACTGGTTTGTTGAACACATAAGAAATTTGGGATAGATATTTGAACAGATGAGAGATTAAAATTGAGCAGATAAGAAATTTGGGATAGATATCTGAACAGATATTAGATTAAAATTGAACTGATAATAGAATCTAGACAAAACGTTGCACAGATAGAGAAAAAAATTGAACAGATAGTCAAAATTTTTGAATATATAGACAAAAAAAAAATTTTAACACTTAAATGTAAATTTGAACATATAGAAAAAAAAATAAAAAATTCAACCGATAAATTAAAGAGTAAAATTGAAAACAAAACGTCTTTCTAAACAAACAAAAGGACTTCTCACCAAATTATTTTACTCAATGCCTGCAGAGGACCATCGAAGGAGCAGACTCCATTGATCTTGCTCCTTATGGACGGTTTTTTTTTTTCAAGCACACAGATCTAATTCCTTCTCTTTTCCTTTTTTTTTTAAAAGTTGTTGATTTGTGTTGTTGTTGCATGATGAAACAAATTGAAACAGATAATCGTAAATAAACCAAAAAAATAAAAAATTAAGCAGATAAAAATAATAAAAAAATTGAACAGATATATATACATACTGGATTATTTTTTAGAAAGAATTTCAACATATAGAAGAGAAAGAACAAGAGAGATAGAGAAAGAATGATTGCAATAGATCCTGCTTTGGTGTATTTCAACAGATAATAAAATTGAACAGATAAAAATAAATAGAAGATTGTGACTGGTTTGTTGAACAGATAAGAAATTTGGGATAGATATTTGAACAGATAAAAGATTAAAATTGAACTAATAATCAAATCTAGACAAAATGTTGAACAGATAGAGAAAAAAATTGAACGGATAGTCCAAAGTTTTGAATATATAGACAAAAAAAATAATTAAACACTTAAATGTAAATATGAACATATAGAAAAAAAAATATTCAACAGATAAATTAAGGAGTAAAATTGAAAACAAAACATTTTTCAAAACAAACGAAATGACTTCTCATCAAATTATTTTACTCAATGCCTGCAGAGGACCATCGAAAGAGAACACTCCATTGATCCTGCTCCATATGGAAAGTTTTTTTTTTTTTAAGGTGTTGATCTGTGTTGTTGTCGTATGATGAAACAAATTACAACAGATAGTTGTAAATGAACAAAAAAAATTAAAAATTAAGCATATAAAAATAATAAAAAATTGATCAGATATATATATATGTTGGATTATTTTTGACAATGAATTTCCACAGCTAGAGAGAAAGAACAAGAGATAGAGAAAGAAAGAAAGATTTCAACAGATCCTGGTTTTATGTATTTCAACAGATAATAAAATTGAACGGATAAAAATAAATTGAAGATTGTGACTGGTTTGTTGAACAGATAAGAAATTTGGGATAGATATTTGAACAGATAAGAGATTAAAATTTTACTGATAATAAAATCTAGACCAAAAGTTGCACAGATAGAGAAAAAAAATTGAACAGATAGTCAAATTTTTTGAATATATAGACAAAAGAAAAATAATTAAACACTTAAATGTAAATTTGAACATATAGAAAAAAAATAAAAAAAATTCAATAGAAAAACTAAGGAGTAAAATTGAAAACAAAATGTCTTTCAAAACAAACAAAAGGACCTCTCACCAAATTATTTTACTCAATGCCTGCAGAGGACCATCGGAGGAGCAGACTCCATTGATCCTGCTCCTTATGGACAGTTTTTTTTTTCAAGCACAAAGATAGAATTCCTTCTCTTTTTTTTTTTCTTTTTTTTTAAGTTGTTGATATGTGTTGTTGTTGTATGATGAAACAAATTGCAACAGATAGTTGTAAATGAACGAAAAAAATTTAAAAATTAAGCAGATAAAAATAATAAAAAAATTGAACAGATATATATATATATCGGATTATTTTTGAGAAAAAATTTGAACAGATAGAGAGAAAGAACAAGAGAGAGAGAAAGAAAGATTGCAACAGATCCTGGTTTGGTGTATTTCATTAGATATTAAAATTGAACAGAAAAAAATAAATTGAACATTGTGACTGGTTTGTTGAACAGATAAGAAATTTGGGATAGATATCTGAACAAATATTAGATTAAAATTGAACTGATAATAAAATCTAGAGAAAAAGTTGCACAGATAGAGAAAAAAATTGAATGGATAGTCAAAATTTTTGAGTATATAGACCAAAAAAAATAATAATTAAGCACTTAAATGTAAATTTGAACATATAGAAAAAAAAATTCAATAGATAAATTAAGGAGTAAAATTGAAAACAAAATGTCTTTCAAAAAAACAAAAAGACTTCTCACCAATTATTTTACTCAATACCTGCAGTCGACCATCGGGAGAGAAAACTCCATTGATCCTGCCCCTTATGGACAGTTTTTTTTTAAGCACACAGATCTAATTCCTCCTCTTTTTCTTTTTTTTTTTTTTTTCTTTTTTTTAGGTTGTCGATCTGTGTTGTTGTTGTATGATGAAAAAAATTGCAATAGATAGTTGTAAATGAACAAAAAAAATTTAAAAATTAAGCAGACAAAAATAATAAAAAAATTGAACAGATATATATATACTGGATTATTTTTGAGAAAGAATTTTAACAGATAGAGAGAAAGAACAAGAGAGAGAAAGAAAGATTGCAACAGATCCTGGTTTGATGTATTTCAACAGATAATAAAATGAACGGATAAAAATAAATTGAAGATTGTGACTGATTTTTTGAACAGGTAAGAAATTTGGGATAGATATTTGAACAGATAAGAGATTAAAATTGAACTGATAATAAAATCTAGACAAAAAGTTGCACAGATAGAGAAAAAAATTGAACAGATAGTCAAAATTTTTGAATATGTAAACAAAAAAAAAAATTAAACCCTTAAATGTAAATTTGAACATATAGGAAAAAAATAAAAAATTCAAAAGAAAAATTAAAGAGTAAAATTGAAAACAAAACGTCTTTCAAAACAAACAAAATGACTTCTCACCAAATTATTTTACTCAATGCCTGCAAAGGACCATCGAAGGAGAAGACTCTATTGATCCTGCTCCTTATGGACAGTTTTTTTTTCAAGCACACAGATCTAATTCCTCCACTTTTTCTTCTTTTTCTTCTTTTCTTTTTTTTAAGTCGTTGATCTGTGTTGTTGTTATATGATGAAACAAATTGCAACAGATAGTTGTAAATGAACCAAAAAAATTAAAAATTAAGCAGATAAAAATAGTGAAAAAATTGAACAGCTATATATATACTGGATTATTTTGAGAAAGAATTTCAACAGATAGAGAGAAAGAACAAGAGAGAGAGAGAGAAAGAAAGATTGCAACCGATCCTGGTTTGGTGTATTTCAACAGATAATAAAATTGAACAGATAAAAATAAATTGAAGATTGTGACTGGTTTGTTGAACATATAAGAAATTTGGGATAGATATTTGAACAGATAAGAGATTAAAATTGAACTGATAATAAAATCTAGACAAAAAGTTGCACAGAAAGAGAAAAAAATTGAACAGATAGTCAAATTTTTTGAATATATAGAGAAAAAAATAATTAAACACATAAATGTAAATTTGAACATATAGAAAAAAAATAAAAAAACTCAACAGATTATTTAAGGAGTAAAATTGAAAACAAAACGAATTTCGAAACAAACAAAAGGACTTCTCACCAAATTATTTTACTCAATGCCTGCAGAGGACCATCGGAGGAGAAGACTCCATTGATCCTGCTTCTTATGGACAGTTTTTTTTTTCAAGCACAAAGATCTAATTCCTCCTCTTTTTCTCTTTTTTTTTCTTTTTTTTTTAGGTTGTTGATCTGTGTTGTTGTTGTATGATGAAACAAATTGCAACAGATAGTTGTAAATGAACTAAAAAAATTTAAAAATAAAGCAGTTAAAAATAATAAAAAATTGAACAGATATATATATATACTGGATTATTTTTGAGAAAGAATTTCAACAGATAGAGAGAAAGAACAAGAGAGAGAGAAAGAAAGATTTCAACAGATCTTGGTTTGGTGTATTTCAACAAATAATAAAATTGAACAGATAAAAACAAATTGAAGATTGTGACTGGTTTGTTGAACAGATAAGAAATTTGGGATAGATATTTGAACAGATAAGAGATTAAAATTAAATTGATAATAAAATGTATACAAAAAGTTACACTGATAGAGAAAAAAATTGAACAGATAGTAAAATTTTTTAAATATATAGACAAAAAAAAAATTAAACACTTAAATGTAAATTTGAACATATAGAAAAAAAATATTCAACAGATAAATTAAGGAGTAAAATTGAAAACAAAACGTCTTTCAAAACAAACAAAAGGACTTCTCACCAAATTATTTTACGCAATGCCTACAGAGGACCATCGGAGGAGAACACCCTATTGATCCTGCTCCATATGGGAATTTTTTTTTTTCTAGCACACAGATCTAATTCCTCTTTTTTTTTTTTTTTAAGTTGTTCATCTGTGTTGTTGTTGTATGATGAAACAAATTGCAACAGATAGTTGTAAATTATTAAAAACATTAAAAATTAAGTAGATAAAAATAATAAAAAAAATTGAACAGATATATATATATACTGGATTATTTTTGACAATGAATTTCAACAGATAGAGAGAAAGAACAAGGGAGAGAGAGAAAGAAAGACTGCAACAGATCCTGGTTTGGTGTATTTCAATAGATAATAAATTTGAACAGATAAAAATAAATTGAAGATTGTGACTGTTTTGTTGAACAGATAAGAAATTTTGGATAGATATTTGAACAGATAAGAGATTAAAATTGAACTGATAACAAAATCTAGACAAAATGTTGCACAGATAGAGAAAAAAATTGAACAGATAGTCAAATTTTTAAATATATAGACAAAAAAAAAAATAAACACTTAAATGTAAATTTGAACATAAAGAAAAAAAAATAAAAAATTCAACAGATAAATTGAGTAAAATTGAAAACAAAACGTCTTTCGAAACAAACAAAAGGACTTCTCACCAAATTATTTTAGTCAATGCCTGCAGAGGACCATCGGAGGAGAACACTCCATTAATCCTGCTCCTTATGGACAATTTTTTTTTTCAAGTACACAGATCTAATTCCTCATCTTTTTCTTTTTTTTTTAGGTTGTTGATATGTGTTGTTGTATGATGAAAAAAATTGCAACAGATAGTTGTAAATGAACCAAAAAAATTTAAAAATAAAGCAATTAAAAATAATAAAAAAATTGAACAAATATATATATACTGGATTATTTTTGAGAAAGAATTTCAACAGATAGAGAGAAAGAAAAAGAGAGAGAGAAAGAAAGATTTCAACAGATCTTGGTTTGGTGTATTTCAACAGATAATAAAATCGAACAGATAATAAATTGAAGATTGTGACTGGTTTGTTGAACTGATAAGAAATTTGGGATAGATATTTGAACTGATAAGAGATTAAAATTGAACTGATAATAAAATCAAGACAAAAGTTGCACAGATAGAGAAAAAAATTGAACAGATAGTCAAATTTTTTGAATATATAGACAAAACAAAATAAATAAACATTTAAATGTAAATTTGAACATATAGAAAAAAAAAATATTCAACAGATAAATTAAGAAGTAAAATTAAAAACAAAACGTCTTTCAAAACAAACAAAAGGACTTCTCACCAAATTATTTTACTCAATGCCTGCAGAGGACCATCGGAGGAGAACACTCCATTGATCTTACTCCATATGGAAAGTTTTTTTTTTCTAGCACACAGATCTAATTCCTCCTTTTTTTTTTAAGTTGTTGATCTGTGTTGTTATTGTATGATGAAACAAATTGCAACAGATAGTTGTAAATGATCAAAAAAATTAAAAATTAAGCAGATAAAAATAATAAAAAAATTTGAACAGATATGTATATATATACTGGATTATTTTTGACAATGAATTTCAACAGATAGAGAGAAAGAACAAGAGAGAAAGAGAGAGAAAGAAAGATTATAACAGATCCTGGTTTGGTGTATTTCAACAGATAATAAAATTGAACGAATAAAAATAAATTGAAGATTGTGACTGGTTTGTTGAACAGATAAGAAATTTAGGATAGATATTTGAACAGATAAGATATTAAAATTGAACTGATAATAAAATCTAGACAAAAAGTTACACAGATAGAGAAAAAAATTGAACAGATAGTCAAAATTTTTTAATATATAGACAAAAATAAAATAATTAAACACGTAAATGTAAATTTGAACATATAGAAAAAAAAAATTCTCTGAAAAATTAAGGACTAAAATTGAAAACAAAACGTCTTTCAAAACAAACAAAAGGACTTCTCAGCAAATTATTTCACTCAATGCCTTCAGAGGACCATCGGAGGAGAAGACTCCACTAATCCTGTTCTTTATGGAAAGTTTTTTTTTTAAGCACACAGATCTAATTCCTCATCTTTTTCTTTTCTTTTTTTTTTTTTTTTAGGTTGTTGTTCTGTGTTGTTGTGGTATGATGAAACAAATAGCAATAGATAGTTGTAAATGAACGAAAAAAATTTAAAAATAAAGCAGGTAAAAATAATAAAAAATTTGAACAGATATATATACTGGATTATTTTTGAGAAAGAATTTCAACAGATAGAGAGAAAGAACAAGAGGAAGAGAAAGAAAGATTTCAACAGATCTTGGTTTGTTGTATTTCAACAGATAATAAAATTGAACAAATAAAAATAAATTGAAGATTGTGACTGGTTTGTTGAACATATAAGAAATTTGGGATAGATATTTGAACAGATAAGAGATTAAAATTGAACTGATAATAAAATCTAGACAAAAAGTTGCACAAATAGAGAAAAAAATTGAACAGAGAGTCAAAAATTTTGATTTTATAGACAAAAAAAAAAAAAAAATTAAACACTTAAATATAAATTTGAACATATAGAAAAAAAATAAAAAATTCAACAGATAAATTAAGGACTAAAATAGAAAACAAAACGTTTTTCAAAACAAACAAAAAGACTTCTCACCAAATTATTTTACTCAATGCTTGTAGAGGACCATCGGAGGAGAAGATTCCATTGATCCTGCTCCTTATGGACAGTTTTTTTTTCAAGCACACAGATCTAATTCCTCATCTTTTTCTTTTTTTTTTCTTTTTTTTTAAGTTGTTGATCTGTGTTGTTGTTGTATGATGAAACAAATTGCAACAGATAGTTGTAAATGAACCAAAAAATTTTAAAAATTAAGCAGATAAAAATAACAAAAAAATTGAACAGATATATATATACTGGATTATTTTTGAGAAAGAATTTCAAAAGATAGAGAGAAAGGCAAGAGAGAGAGAGAGAATGATTGCAACAGATCCTAGTTTGGTGCATTTCAACAGATAATAAAATTGAACAGATAAAAATAAATTGAAGATTGTGGCTGGTTTGTTGAACAGATAAGAAATTTAGGATTGATACTTGAACTGATAGGAGAATAAAATTGAACTGATAATAAAATCTAGACAAAAATTTACACAAATAGAGAAAAAAATTGAACAGATAATCAAAAATTTTGAATATATAGACAAAAAAATAATAATTAAACACTTAAGTGTAAATTTAAACATATACAAAAAAAATAAAAAATTCAACAGATAAATTAAGGAGTAGAATTGAAAACAAAATGCCTTTCAAAACAAACAAAAGGACTTCTCACCAAATTATTTTACTCAATGCCTGCAGAGGACCATCGAAGGAGAACACTCCATTGATCCTGCTCCTTGTGGAAAGCTTTTTTTTTTTTTCAAGCACACAGATCTAATTCATCATCTTTTTTTTTTTTTTTAAGTTGTTGATCTGTGTTGTTGTTGTATGATGATACAAATTGCAACAGATAGGTGTAAATGAACCAAAAAAAATAAAAATTAAGCAGATAAAAATAATAAAAAAATTGAATAGATATATATATACATACTGGATTATTTTTTAGAAAGAATTTCAACAGATAGAGAGAAAGAACAAAAGAGATAGAGAAAGAATGATTGTAACAGATCCTTGTTTGGTGTATTTCAACAGATAATAAAATTGAACAGATAAAAATAAATTGAAGATTGTGACTGGTTTGTTGAACATATAAGAAATTTGGGATAGATATTTGAACAGATAAGAGATTAAAATTGAACTGATAATAAAATCTAGACAAAACGTTGCACAGATAGAACAAAAAATTGAACAGATAGTCAAAATTTTTGAATATATAGACAAAAAAAAAATAATTAAACACTTAAATGTAAATTTGAACATATAGAAAATAAAAATAAAAAATTCAACCTATAAATTAAGGAGTAAAATTGAAAACAAAACGTCTTTCTAAACAAACAAAAGGACTTTTCACCAAATTATTTTACTCAATGCCTGCAGAGGACCATCGAATGAGAAGACTCCATTGATCCTGCTCCTTATGGACGGTTTTTTTTTCAAGCACACAGATCTAATTCCTCCTCTTTTCCTTTTTTTTTTTTTTAAGTTGTTGATTTGTGTTGTTGTTGCATGATGAAACAAATTGAAACAGATAATTGTAAATAAACCAAAAAAAATTAAAAATTAAGCAGATAAAAATAATAAAAAAATTGAACAGATATACATATATACATACTGGATTATTTTTTAGAAAGAATTTCAACAGACAGAAGAGAAAGAACAAGAGAGATAGAGAAAGAATGATTGCAACAGATCCTGATTTGGTGTATTTCAACAGATAATAAAATTGAACGGATAAAAATAAATTGAAGATTGTGATTGGTTTGTTGAACAGATAAGAAATTTGGGATAGATATTTGAACAGATAAGAGATTAAAATTGAACTGATAATAAAATCTAGACAAAAAGTTGAACAGATAGAGAAAAAAATTGAACAGATAGTCAAAATTTTTGATTATATAGAGAAAAAAAATAATTAAACACTTAAATGTAAATATGAACATATAGAAAAAAAAAATATTCAACAGATAAATTAAGGGGTAAAATTGAAAACAAAACGTTTTTCAAAACAAACGAAAGGACTTCTCACCAAATTATTTTACTCAATGCCTGCAGAGGACCATCGGAAGAGAACACTCCATTGATCCTGCTCCATATGGAAAGTTTTTTTTTTTTTTTAAGTTGTTGATCTGTGTTGTTGTCGTATGATGAAACAAATTGCAACAAATAGTTGTAAATGAACAAAAAAAAATTAAAAATTAAGCATATAAAAATAATAAACAAATTGAACAGATATATATATATATATATATATTGGGTTATTTTTGACAATGAATTTCAACAGATAGAGAGAAAGAACAAGAGATAGAGAAAGAAAGAAAGATTGCAACAGATCCTGGTTTTGTGTATTTCAATAGATAAAAAATTGAACGGATAAAAATAAATTGAAGATTGTGACTGGTTTGTTGAACAGATAAGAGATTAAAATTGAGCTGATAATAAAATCTAGACCAAAAGTTGCACAGATAGAGAAAAAAATTGAACAGATAGTCAAATTTTTTGAATATGTAGACAAAAGAAAAATAATTAAACACATAAATGTAAATATGAACATATAGAAAAAAAATAAAAAAAATTCAATAGAAAAATTAAGGAGTAAAATTGAAAACAAAACGTCTTTCAAAACAAACAAAAGGACCTCTCACCAAATTATTTTACTCAATACCTGCAGAGGACCATCCGAGGAGAAGACTCCATTGATCCTGCACCTTATGGACAGTTTTTTTTTTCAAGCACACAGATCGAATTCCTTGCCTTTTTTTTTTTTTTTTTAAGTTGTTGATCTATGTTGTTGTTGTATAATGAAACAAATTGCAACAGATAGTTGTAAATGAACGAAAAAAATGTAAAAATTAAGCAGATAAAACTAATAAAAAAATCGAACAGATATATATATCGGATTATTTTTGAGAAAGAATTTCAACAGATAAAGAGAAAGAACAAGAGAGAGAGAAAGAAAGATTGCAACAGATCCTGGTTTGGTGTATTTCAACAGATAATAAAATTGAACAAAAAAAAAATAAATTGAAGATTGTGACTGGTTTGTTGAACAGATAAGAAATTTGGGATAGATATCTGAACGGATATTAGATTAAAATTGAACTGATAATAGAATCTAGACAAAAAGTTGCACAGATAGAGAAAAAAATTGAACGGATAGTCAAAATTTTTGAATATATAGACAAAAAAAGTAATAATTAAGCACTTAAATATAAATTTGAACATATAGAAAATAAATAAAAAATTCAACAGGTAAATTAAGGAGTAAAATTGAAAACAAAATTTCTTTCAAAAAAACAAAAGGACTTCTCACCACTTATTTTACTCAATACGTGCAGACGACCATCGGGGGAGAAGACTCCATTGATCCTGCTCCTTACGGACAGTTTTTTTTTAAGGACACAGATCTAATTCCTCCTCTTTTTTTTTTTTTTTTTTAGGTTGTTGATCTCTGTTGTTGTTGTATGATAAAAAAAATTGCAATAGATAGTTGTAAATGAACCAAAAAAATTTTAAAATTAAGCAGACAAAAATAATAAAAAAATTGAACAGATATATATATACTGGATTATTTTTCAGAAAGAATTTTAACAGATAGAGAGAGAACAAGAGAGAGAAAGAAAGATTGCAACAGATCCTGGTTTGGTGTATTTCAACAGATAATAAAATGAACGGATAAAAATAAATTGAAGATTGTGACTGATTTTTTGAACAGGTAAGAAATTTGGGATAGATATTTGAACAGATAAGAGATTAAAATTGAACTGATAATAAAATCTAGACAAAAAGTTGCACAGATAGAGAAACAAATTGAACAGATAGTCAAAATTTTTGATTATATAGAGAAAAAAAATAATTAAACACTTAAATGTAAATATGAACATATAGAAAAAAAATATTCAACAGATAAATTAAGGAGTAAAATTGAAAACAAAACGTTTTTCAAAACAAACGAAAGGACTTCTCACCAAATTATTTTACTCAATGCCTGCAGAGGACCATCGGAAGAGAACACTCCATTGATCCTGCTCCATATGGAAAGTTTTTTTTTTTTTTTTAAGTTGTTGATCTGTGTTGTTGTCGTATGATGAAACAAATTGCAACAGATAGTTGTAAATGAACAAAAAAAAATTAAAAATTAAGCATATAAAAATAATAAAAAAATTGAACAGATATATTTATATATATATTGGGTTATTTTTGACAATGAATTTCAACAGATAGAGAGAAAGAACAAGAGATAGAGAAAGAAAGAAAGATTGCAACAGATCCTAGTTTAGTGTATTTCAACAGATAGAGAGAAAGAACAAGAGATAGAGAAAGAAAGAAAGATTGCAACAGATCCTAGTTTAGTGTATTTCAACAGATAATAAAATTGAACGGATAAAAATAAATTGAAGATTGTGACTGGTTTGTTGAACAGATAAGAAATTTGGGATAGATATTTGAACAGATAAGAGATTAAAATTGAACTGATAATAAAATCTAGACCAAAAGTTGCACAGATAGAGAAAAAAATTGAACAGATAGTCAAATTTTTTGAATATATAGACAAAAGAAAAATAATTAAACACATAAATGTAAATTTGAACATATAGAAAAAAAAATAAAAAAAAATTCAATAGAAAAATTAAGGAGTAAAATTGAAAACAAAACGTTTTTCAAAACAAACAAAAGGACCTCTCACCAAATTATTTTACTCAATACCTGCAGAGGACCATCGAAGGAGAAGACTCCATTGATCCTGCTCCTTATGGACAGTTTTTATTTTTCAAGCACACAGATCGAATTCCTTGTCTTTTTTTTTTTTTAACTTGTTGATCTGTGTTGTTGTTGTATGATGAAACAAATTGCAACAGATAGTTGTAAATGAACGAAAAAAATTTAAAAATTAAGTAGACAAAACTAATAAAAAAATTGAACATATATATATATCGGATTATTTTTGAGAAAGAATTTCAACAGATAGAGAGAAAGAACAAGAGAGAGAGAAAGAAAGATTGCAACAGATCCTGGTTTGGTGTATTTCAACTGATAATAAAATTGAACAAAAAAAAAATAAATTGAAGATTGTGACTGGTTTGTTGAACAGATAAGAAATTTGGGATAGATATCTGAACGGATATTAGATTAAAATTGAACTGATAATAGAATCTAGACAAAAAGTTGCACAGATAGAGAAAAAAATTGAACGGATAGTCAAAATTTTTGATTATATAGACAAAAAAAAAGTAATAATTAAGCACTTAAATATAAATTTGAACATATAGAAAATAAATAAAAAATTCAACAGGTAAATTAAGGAGTAAAATTGAAAACAAAATTTCTTTCAAAAAAACAAAAGGACTTCTCACCACTTATTTTACTCAATACGTGCAGACGACCATCGGGGGAGAAGACTCCATTGATCCTGCTCCTTACGGACAGTTTTTTTTTAAGGACACAGATCTAATTCCTCCTCTTTTTCTTTTTTTTTTTTAGGTTGTTGATCTCTGTTGTTGTTGTATGATAAAAAAATTGCAATAGATACTTGTAAATGAACCAAAAAAATTTTAAAATTAAGCAGACAAAAATAATAAAAAAATTGAACAGATATATATATACTGGATTATTTTTCAGAAAGAATTTTAACAGATAGAGAGAGAACAAGAGAGAGAAAGAAAGATTGCAACAGATCCTGGTTTGGCGTATTTCAACAGATAATAAAATGAACGGATAAAAATAAATTGAAGATTGTGACTGATTTTTTGAACAGGTAAGAAATTTGGGATAGATATTTGAACAGATAAGAGATTAAAATTGAACTGATAATAAAATCTAGACAAAAAGTTGCACAGATAGAGAAACAAATTGAACAGATAGTCAAAATTTTTGATTATATAGAGAAAAAAAATAATTAAACACTTAAATGTAAATATGAACATATAGAAAAAAAATATTCAACAGATAAATTAAGGAGTAAAATTGAAAACAAAACGTTTTTCAAAACAAACGAAAGGACTTCTCACCAAATTATTTTACTCAATGCCTGCAGAGGACCATCGGAAGAGAACACTCCATTGATCCTGCTCCATATGGAAAGTTTTTTTTTTTTTTTTAAGTTGTTGATCTGTGTTGTTGTCGTATGATGGAACAAATTGCAACAGATAGTTGTAAATGAACAAAAAAATTAAAAATTAAGTATATAAAAATAATAAAAAAATTGAACAGATATATATATATATATTGGGTTATTTTTGACAATGAATTTCAACAGATAGAGAGAAAGAACAAGAGATAGAGAAAGAAATAAAGATTGCAACAGATCCTGGTTTTGTGTATTTCAACAGATAATAAAATTGAACGGATAAAAATAAATTGAAGATTGTGACTGGTTTGTTGAACAGATCAGAAATTTGGGATAGATATTTGCACAGATAAGAGATTAAAATTGAACTGATAATAAAATCTAGACCAAAAGTTGCACAGATAGAGAAAAAAATTGAACAGATAGTCAAATTTTTTGAATATATAGACAAAAGAAAAATAATTAAACACATAAATGTAAATTTGAACATATAGAAAAAAAATAAAAAAAATTCAATAGAAAAATTAAGGAGTAAAATTGAAAACAAAACGTCTTTCAAAACAAACAAAAGGACCTCTCACAAAATTATTTCGCTCAATACCTGCAGAGGACCATCGAAGGAGAAGACTCTATTGATCCTGCTCCTTATGGACAGTTTTTTTTTTCAAGCACACAGATCTAATTCCTCCACTTTTTCTTCTTCTTTTTTTTTTTTTAAGTCATTGCTCTGTGTTGTTGTTGTATGATGAAATAAATTGCAACAGATAGTTGTAAATGAACTAAAAAAATTAAAAATTAAGCAGATAAAAATAGTGAAAAAATTGAGCAGATATATATATCCTGGATTATTTTGAGAAAGAATTTCAACAGATAGAGAGAAAAAACAAGAGAGAGAGAAAGAAAGATTGCAACCGATCCTGGTTTGGTGTATTTCAACAGATAATAAAGTTGAACAGATAAAAATAAATTGAAGATTGTGACTGGTTTGTTGAACATATAATAAATTTGGGATAGATATTTGAACAGATAAGAGATTAAAATTGAACTGATAATAAAATCTAGACAAAAAAGTTGCACAGATAGAGAAAAAAATCGAACAGATAGTCAAATTGTTTGAATATATAGAGAAAAAAATAATTAAACACTTAAATGTAAATTTGAACATATAGAAAAAAAATAAAAAATTCAACAGATAAATTAAGGAGAGAAATTTAAAACAAAATGTCTTTCGAAACAAATAAAAGGACTTCTCACCAAATTATTTTACTCAATGCCTGCAGAGGACCATCGGAGGAAAAGACTCCATTGATCCTGCTCCTTATGGACAGTTTTTTTTTCAAGCACAAAGATCTAATTCCTCCTCTTTTTCTTTTTTTTTTCTTTTTTTTTAGGTTGTTGATATGTGTTGTTGTTGTATGATGAAACAAATTGCAACAGATAGTTGTAAATGAACAAAAAAAATTTAAAAATAAAGCAATTAAAAATAATAAAAAAAATTGAACAGATATATATATACTTGATTATTTTTGAGAAAGAATTTCAACAGATAGAGAGAAAGAACAAGAGAGAGAGAAAGAAAGATTTCAATAGATCTTGGTTTGGTGTATTTCAACAGATAATAAAATTGAACAGATAATAAATTGAAGATTGTGACTGGTTTGTTGAACAGATAAGAAATTTGGGATAGATATTTGAACAGATAAGAGATTAAAATTGAACTGATAATAAAATCTAGACAAAAAGTTGAACAGATAGAGAAAAAAATTGAACAGATAGTCAAAATTTTTGATTATATAGAGAAAAAAAATAATTAAACACTTAAATGTAAATATGAACATATAGAAAAAAAAAATATTCAACAGATAAATTAAGGGGTAAAATTGAAAACAAAACGTTTTTCAAAACAAACGAAAGGACTTCTCACCAAATTATTTTACTCAATGCCTGCAGAGGACCATCGGAAGAGAACACTCCATTGATCCTGCTCCATATGGAAAGTTTTTTTTTTTTTTTAAGTTGTTGATCTGTGTTGTTGTCGTATGATGAAACAAATTGCAACAAATAGTTGTAAATGAACAAAAAAAAATTAAAAATTAAGCATATAAAAATAATAAACAAATTGAACAGATATATATATATATATATATATTGGGTTATTTTTGACAATGAATTTCAACAGATAGAGAGAAAGAACAAGAGATAGAGAAAGAAAGAAAGATTGCAACAGATCCTGGTTTTGTGTATTTCAATAGATAAAAAATTGAACGGATAAAAATAAATTGAAGATTGTGACTGGTTTGTTGAACAGATAAGAGATTAAAATTGAGCTGATAATAAAATCTAGACCAAAAGTTGCACAGATAGAGAAAAAAATTGAACAGATAGTCAAATTTTTTGAATATGTAGACAAAAGAAAAATAATTAAACACATAAATGTAAATATGAACATATAGAAAAAAAATAAAAAAAATTCAATAGAAAAATTAAGGAGTAAAATTGAAAACAAAACGTCTTTCAAAACAAACAAAAGGACCTCTCACCAAATTATTTTACTCAATACCTGCAGAGGACCATCCGAGGAGAAGACTCCATTGATCCTGCACCTTATGGACAGTTTTTTTTTTCAAGCACACAGATCGAATTCCTTGCCTTTTTTTTTTTTTTTTTAAGTTGTTGATCTATGTTGTTGTTGTATAATGAAACAAATTGCAACAGATAGTTGTAAATGAACGAAAAAAATGTAAAAATTAAGCAGATAAAACTAATAAAAAAATCGAACAGATATATATATCGGATTATTTTTGAGAAAGAATTTCAACAGATAAAGAGAAAGAACAAGAGAGAGAGAAAGAAAGATTGCAACAGATCCTGGTTTGGTGTATTTCAACAGATAATAAAATTGAACAAAAAAAAAATAAATTGAAGATTGTGACTGGTTTGTTGAACAGATAAGAAATTTGGGATAGATATCTGAACGGATATTAGATTAAAATTGAACTGATAATAGAATCTAGACAAAAAGTTGCACAGATAGAGAAAAAAATTGAACGGATAGTCAAAATTTTTGAATATATAGACAAAAAAAGTAATAATTAAGCACTTAAATATAAATTTGAACATATAGAAAATAAATAAAAAATTCAACAGGTAAATTAAGGAGTAAAATTGAAAACAAAATTTCTTTCAAAAAAACAAAAGGACTTCTCACCACTTATTTTACTCAATACGTGCAGACGACCATCGGGGGAGAAGACTCCATTGATCCTGCTCCTTACGGACAGTTTTTTTTTAAGGACACAGATCTAATTCCTCCTCTTTTTTTTTTTTTTTTTTAGGTTGTTGATCTCTGTTGTTGTTGTATGATAAAAAAAATTGCAATAGATAGTTGTAAATGAACCAAAAAAATTTTAAAATTAAGCAGACAAAAATAATAAAAAAATTGAACAGATATATATATACTGGATTATTTTTCAGAAAGAATTTTAACAGATAGAGAGAGAACAAGAGAGAGAAAGAAAGATTGCAACAGATCCTGGTTTGGTGTATTTCAACAGATAATAAAATGAACGGATAAAAATAAATTGAAGATTGTGACTGATTTTTTGAACAGGTAAGAAATTTGGGATAGATATTTGAACAGATAAGAGATTAAAATTGAACTGATAATAAAATCTAGACAAAAAGTTGCACAGATAGAGAAACAAATTGAACAGATAGTCAAAATTTTTGATTATATAGAGAAAAAAAATAATTAAACACTTAAATGTAAATATGAACATATAGAAAAAAAATATTCAACAGATAAATTAAGGAGTAAAATTGAAAACAAAACGTTTTTCAAAACAAACGAAAGGACTTCTCACCAAATTATTTTACTCAATGCCTGCAGAGGACCATCGGAAGAGAACACTCCATTGATCCTGCTCCATATGGAAAGTTTTTTTTTTTTTTTTAAGTTGTTGATCTGTGTTGTTGTCGTATGATGAAACAAATTGCAACAGATAGTTGTAAATGAACAAAAAAAAATTAAAAATTAAGCATATAAAAATAATAAAAAAATTGAACAGATATATTTATATATATATTGGGTTATTTTTGACAATGAATTTCAACAGATAGAGAGAAAGAACAAGAGATAGAGAAAGAAAGAAAGATTGCAACAGATCCTAGTTTAGTGTATTTCAACAGATAGAGAGAAAGAACAAGAGATAGAGAAAGAAAGAAAGATTGCAACAGATCCTAGTTTAGTGTATTTCAACAGATAATAAAATTGAACGGATAAAAATAAATTGAAGATTGTGACTGGTTTGTTGAACAGATAAGAAATTTGGGATAGATATTTGAACAGATAAGAGATTAAAATTGAACTGATAATAAAATCTAGACCAAAAGTTGCACAGATAGAGAAAAAAATTGAACAGATAGTCAAATTTTTTGAATATATAGACAAAAGAAAAATAATTAAACACATAAATGTAAATTTGAACATATAGAAAAAAAAATAAAAAAAAATTCAATAGAAAAATTAAGGAGTAAAATTGAAAACAAAACGTTTTTCAAAACAAACAAAAGGACCTCTCACCAAATTATTTTACTCAATACCTGCAGAGGACCATCGAAGGAGAAGACTCCATTGATCCTGCTCCTTATGGACAGTTTTTATTTTTCAAGCACACAGATCGAATTCCTTGTCTTTTTTTTTTTTTAACTTGTTGATCTGTGTTGTTGTTGTATGATGAAACAAATTGCAACAGATAGTTGTAAATGAACGAAAAAAATTTAAAAATTAAGTAGACAAAACTAATAAAAAAATTGAACATATATATATATCGGATTATTTTTGAGAAAGAATTTCAACAGATAGAGAGAAAGAACAAGAGAGAGAGAAAGAAAGATTGCAACAGATCCTGGTTTGGTGTATTTCAACTGATAATAAAATTGAACAAAAAAAAAATAAATTGAAGATTGTGACTGGTTTGTTGAACAGATAAGAAATTTGGGATAGATATCTGAACGGATATTAGATTAAAATTGAACTGATAATAGAATCTAGACAAAAAGTTGCACAGATAGAGAAAAAAATTGAACGGATAGTCAAAATTTTTGAATATATAGACAAAAAAAAAGTAATAATTAAGCACTTAAATATAAATTTGAACATATAGAAAATAAATAAAAAATTCAACAGGTAAATTAAGGAGTAAAATTGAAAACAAAATTTCTTTCAAAAAAACAAAAGGACTTCTCACCACTTATTTTACTCAATACGTGCAGACGACCATCGGGGGAGAAGACTCCATTGATCCTGCTCCTTACGGACAGTTTTTTTTTAAGGACACAGATCTAATTCCTCCTCTTTTTCTTTTTTTTTTTTAGGTTGTTGATCTCTGTTGTTGTTGTATGATAAAAAAATTGCAATAGATACTTGTAAATGAACCAAAAAAATTTTAAAATTAAGCAGACAAAAATAATAAAAAAATTGAACAGATATATATATACTGGATTATTTTTCAGAAAGAATTTTAACAGATAGAGAGAGAACAAGAGAGAGAAAGAAAGATTGCAACAGATCCTGGTTTGGTGTATTTCAACAGATAATAAAATGAACGGATAAAAATAAATTGAAGATTGTGACTGATTTTTTGAACAGGTAAGAAATTTGGGATAGATATTTGAACAGATAAGAGATTAAAATTGAACTGATAATAAAATCTAGACAAAAAGTTGCACAGATAGAGAAACAAATTGAACAGATAGTCAAAATTTTTGATTATATAGAGAAAAAAAATAATTAAACACTTAAATGTAAATATGAACATATAGAAAAAAAATATTCAACAGATAAATTAAGGAGTAAAATTGAAAACAAAACGTTTTTCAAAACAAACGAAAGGACTTCTCACCAAATTATTTTACTCAATGCCTGCAGAGGACCATCGGAAGAGAACACTCCATTGATCCTGCTCCATATGGAAAGTTTTTTTTTTTTTTTTTTAAGTTGTTGATCTGTGTTGTTGTCGTATGATGGAACAAATTGCAACAGATAGTTGTAAATGAACAAAAAAATTAAAAATTAAGTATATAAAAATAATAAAAAAATTGAACAGATATATATATATATATTGGGTTATTTTTGACAATGAATTTCAACAGATAGAGAGAAAGAACAAGAGATAGAGAAAGAAATAAAGATTGCAACAGATCCTGGTTTTGTGTATTTCAACAGATAATAAAATTGAACGGATAAAAATAAATTGAAGATTGTGACTGGTTTGTTGAACAGATCAGAAATTTGGGATAGATATTTGCACAGATAAGAGATTAAAATTGAACTGATAATAAAATCTAGACCAAAAGTTGCACAGATAGAGAAAAAAATTGAACAGATAGTCAAATTTTTTGAATATATAGACAAAAGAAAAATAATTAAACACATAAATGTAAATTTGAACATATAGAAAAAAAATAAAAAAAATTCAATAGAAAAATTAAGGAGTAAAATTGAAAACAAAACGTCTTTCAAAACAAACAAAAGGACCTCTCACAAAATTATTTCGCTCAATACCTGCAGAGGACCATCGAAGGAGAAGACTCTATTGATCCTGCTCCTTATGGACAGTTTTTTTTTTCAAGCACACAGATCTAATTCCTCCACTTTTTCTTCTTCTTTTTTTTTTTTTAAGTCATTGCTCTGTGTTGTTGTTGTATGATGAAATAAATTGCAACAGATAGTTGTAAATGAACTAAAAAAATTAAAAATTAAGCAGATAAAAATAGTGAAAAAATTGAGCAGATATATATATCCTGGATTATTTTGAGAAAGAATTTCAACAGATAGAGAGAAAAAACAAGAGAGAGAGAAAGAAAGATTGCAACCGATCCTGGTTTGGTGTATTTCAACAGATAATAAAGTTGAACAGATAAAAATAAATTGAAGATTGTGACTGGTTTGTTGAACATATAATAAATTTGGGATAGATATTTGAACAGATAAGAGATTAAAATTGAACTGATAATAAAATCTAGACAAAAAAGTTGCACAGATAGAGAAAAAAATCGAACAGATAGTCAAATTGTTTGAATATATAGAGAAAAAAATAATTAAACACTTAAATGTAAATTTGAACATATAGAAAAAAAATAAAAAATTCAACAGATAAATTAAGGAGAGAAATTTAAAACAAAATGTCTTTCGAAACAAATAAAAGGACTTCTCACCAAATTATTTTACTCAATGCCTGCAGAGGACCATCGGAGGAAAAGACTCCATTGATCCTGCTCCTTATGGACAGTTTTTTTTTCAAGCACAAAGATCTAATTCCTCCTCTTTTTCTTTTTTTTTTCTTTTTTTTTAGGTTGTTGATATGTGTTGTTGTTGTATGATGAAACAAATTGCAACAGATAGTTGTAAATGAACCAAAAAAATTTAAAAATAAAGCAATTAAAAATAATAAAAAAAATTGAACAGATATATATATACTTGATTATTTTTGAGAAAGAATTTCAACAGATAGAGAGAAAGAACAAGAGAGAGAGAAAGAAAGATTTCAATAGATCTTGGTTTGGTGTATTTCAACAGATAATAAAATTGAACAGATAATAAATTGAAGATTGTGACTGGTTTGTTGAACAGATAAGAAATTTGGGATAGATATTTGAACAGATAAGAGATTAAAATTGAACTGATAATAAAATCAAGAAAAAAAGTCGCACAGATAGAGAAAAAAATTAAACAGATAGTCAAAATTTTTGAATATATAGACAAAAAATAATTAAACATTTAAATATGAATTTGAACATATAGAAAAAAAAAATATTCAACAGATAAATTAAGGAGTAAAATTGAAAACAAAACGTCTTTCAAAACAAACAAAAGGACTTCTCATCAAATTATTTTACGCAATGCCTACAGAGAACCATCGGATGAGAACACCCTATTGATCCTGCTCCATATGGAAATTTTTTTTTTCTAGCACATAGATCTACTTCCTCCTTTTTTTTTAAAGTTGTTGATCTGTGTTGTTGTCGTATGATGAAACAAATTGCAACAGATAGTTGTAAATGATCAAAAAAATTAAAAATTAAGTAGATTAAAATAATAAAAAAAATTGAACAGATATATATACTGGATTATTTTTTACAATGACTTTCAACAGATAAAGAGAAAGAACAAGAGAGAGAGAGAGAGAAAGAAAGATTGCAACAGATTCTGGTTTGGTGTATTTCAACAGATAATAAAATTGAACGGATAGAAATAAATTGAAGATTGTGACTGGTTTGTTGAACAGATAAGAAATTTGGGATAGATATTTGAACAGATAAGAAATTAAAATTGAACTGATAACAAAATCTAGACAAAATGTTGCACAGATAGAGAAAAAAATTGAACAGATAGTCAAAATTTTTAAATATATAGACAAAAAGAAAATAATAAATTCAACAGATAAATTAAGGAGTAAAATTGAAAACAAAACGTCTTTCGAAACAAACAAGAGGACTTCTCACCAAATTATTTTAGTCAATGCCTGCAGAGGACCATCGGAGGAGAACACCCCATTAATCCTGCTCCTTATGGACTGTTTTTTTTTTCAAATACACAGATCTAATTCCTCCTCTTTTTATTATTTTTTTCTTTTTTTTTAGGTTGTTGATATGTGTTGTTGTTGTATGATGAAACAAATTGAAACAGATAGTTGGAAATGAACCAAAAAAATTTAAAAATAAAGCAATTAAAAATAATAAAAAAATTGAACAGATATATATACTGGATTATTTTTTAGAAAGAATTTCAACGGATAGAGAGAAAGAACAAGAGAGAGAGAAAGAAAGATTTCAACAGATCTTGGTTTGGTGTATTTCAACAGATAATAAAATTAAACAGATAATAAATTGAAGATTGTGACTGGTTTGTTGAACAGATAAGAAATTTGGGATAGATATTTGAACAGATAAGAGATTAAAATTGAACTGATAATAAAATCAAGACAAAAAGTTACACAGATAGAGACAAAAAATTAAACAGATAGTCAAAATTTTTGAATATATAGACAAAAAAAAATAATTAAACATTTAAATGTAAATTTGAACATATAGAACAAAAATATTCAACAGATAAATTAAGGAGTAAAATTGAAAATAAAAAGTCTTTCAAAACAAACAAAAGGACTTCTCGCCAAATTATTTTACTCAATGCCTGCAGAGGACCATCAGAGGAGAACACTCCATTGATCTTACTCCATATGGAAAGTTTTTTTTTTCTAGCACACAGATCTAATTCCTCCTTTTTTTTTTGAAGTTGTTGATCTGTGTTGTTGTTGTATACTGAAACAAATTGCAACAGATAGTTGTAAATGATCAAAAAAATTAAAAATTAAGCAGGTAAAAATAATAAAAAAATTTGAACAGATATGTATACATATACTGGATTATTTTTGACAATGAATTTCAACAGATAGAGCGAAAGAACAAGAGAGAGAGAAAGAAAGATTACAACAGATCCTGGTTTAGTGTATTTCAACAGATAATAAAATTGAACGAATAAAAATAAATTGAAGATTGTGACTGGTTTGTTGAACAGATAAGAAATTTAGGATAGATATTTGAATAGATAAGAGATTAAAATTGAACTGATAATAAAATCTAGACAAAAAGTTACACATATAGAGAAAAAAATTGAACAGATAGTCAAAATTTTTGAATATATAGACAGAAATAAAATAATTAAACACTTAAATGTAAATTTGAACATATAGAAAAAAAAATTCTACTGAAAAATTAAGGAGTAAAATTGAAAACAAAACGTCTTTCAAAAGAAACAAAAGGACTTCTCACCAAATTATTTTACTCAACGCCTGCATAGGACCATCGGAGGAGAAGACTCCATTGATCCTGCCCCTTATGGACAGTTTTTTTTAAGCACATAGATCTAATTCCTCATCTTTTTCTTTTTTTTTTAATTTTTTTTTAGGTTGTTGATCTGTGTTGCTGTTGTATGATGAAACAAATTGCAACAGATAGTTGTAAATGAACACAAAAAACTTAGAAATAAAGCAGGTAAAAATAATAATAAAATCGAACAGATATATATGTATATACTGGATTATTTTTGAGAAAGAATTTCACCAGATAGAGAGAAAGAACAAGAGAGAGAAAGAAAGATTTCAACAGATGATAAATATGAACAGATAAAAATAAATTGAAGATTGTGACTGGTTTGTTGAACATATAAGAAATTTGGGATAGATATTCGAACGGATAAGAGAATAAAATTGAACTGATAATAAATGTAGACAAAAATTTGCACAAATAGAGAAAAAAATTGAACAGATAGTCAAAAATTTTGAATATATAGACAAAAAAAAATAATTAAACACGTAAAGGTAAATTTTAACATATAGAAAAAAAAATAAGAAAAATTCAACAGATAAATTAAGGAGTAAAATTTAAAACAAAATGTTTTTCAAAACAAACAAAAAGACTTCTCATCAAATTATTTTACTCAATGCCTGCAGACAACCATTGGAGGAGAAGACTCTATTGATCCTGCTCCTTATGGACAGTTTTATTTATCAAGCACACAGATCTAATTCCTCCTCTTTTTCTTCTTCTTCTTCTTCTTCTTCTTTTTATCTTTTTTTTTTAGTTGTTGATCTGTGTTGTTGTTGTATGATGAAACAAATTGCAACAGATAGTTGTAAATGAACCAAAAAAATTTAAAAATTAAGCAGATAAAAATAATAAAAAAATTGAGCAGATATATATATATACTGGATTATTTTTGAGAAAGAATTTCAACAGATAGAGAGAAAGGCAAGAGAGAGAGAGAGAAAGATTGCAACAGATCCTAGTTTGGGGTATTTCAACAGATAATAAAATTGAACGAATAAAAATAAATTGAAGATTGTGGCTGGTTTGCTGAACAGATAAGAAATTTGGAATAGAAATTTGAACAGATAAGAGATTAAAATTGAACTGATAATAAAATCTAAACAAAAATTTACACAAATAGAGAAAAAAATTGAACAGATAGTCAAAAATTTTGAATATATAGACAAAAAAATAATAATTAAACACTTAAATGTAAATTTAAACATATAGAAAAAAAATAAAAAAATTCAATAGATAAATTAAGGAGTAAAATTGAAAACAAAACGTCTTTCAAAACAAACAAAAGGACTTCTTACCAAATTATTTTACTCAATGCCTGCAGAGGACCATCGGAGGAGAAGACTCCATTGATCCTGCTCCTTATGGACAGTTTTTTTTTAAGCACACAGATCTAATTCCTCCTCCTCTTTTTTTTTTCTTTTTTTTTTTTAGGTTGTTGATCTGTGTTGTTTTTGTATGATGAAACAAATTGCAACAGATAGCTTTAAATGAACCAAAAAAAAATAAAAAAAAAAGCAGGTAAAAATAATTTAAAAATTGAACAGATATATATACTGGATTATTTTTTAGAATGAATTTCAACAAATTGAGAGAAAGAACAAGAGAGAGAGAAAGAAAGATTTCAACAGATCTAGGTTTGGTGTATTTCAACAGATAATAAAATTGAACTAATAAAAATAAATTGAAGATTGTTACTGGTTTGTTGAACAGATACGAAATTTGGGATAGATATTTGAACAGATAAGAGATTAAAATTGAACTGATAATAAAATCTAGACAAAAAGTTGCATAGATAGAGTAAAAAATAGAACAGATAGTCAAAATTTTTTAATATAAAGGCAAAAAAAAAATAATTAAACACTTAAATATAAATCTTAACATATAGAAAAAAAAATAAAAAATTCAACAGATAAATTAAGGAGTAAAATTGAAAACAAAACGTTTTTCAAAACAAACAAAAAGACTTCTCACCAAATTACTTTACTCAATGCCTGCAGAGGACCATCGGAGGAGAAGACTCCATTGATCCTGCTCCTTATGGACAGTTTTTTTTTTCAAGCACACAGATCTAATTTCTCGTCTTTTTCTTCTTCTTCTTCTTCTTCTTTTTTTTTTTAAAAAAAAAAGTTGTTGATCTGTGTTGTTGTTGTATGATGAAACAAATTGCAACAGATAGTTGTAAATGAACCAAAAAAATTTAAAAATTAAGCAGATAAAAATAATAAAAAAATTGGACAGATATATATATACTGGATTATTTTTGAGAAAAAATTTCAGCAGATAGAGAGAAAGGCAAGAGAGAGAGAGAAAGATTGCAATAGATCCTAGTTTGGTGTATTTCAACAGACAATGAAATTGAACAGATAAAAATAAATTGAAGATTGTGACTGGTTTGTTGAACAGATAAGAAATTTGGGATAGATATTTGAACAGATAAGAGATTAAAATTAAATTGATAATAAAATGTAGACAAAAAGTTGCATTGATAGAGAAAAAAATTGAACAGATAGTCAAAATGTTTGAATATATATACAAAAAAAAAAAAAATTTAACACTTAGATGTAAATTTGAACATATAGAAAAAAAAATATTCAACAGATAAATTAAGAAGTAAAATTGAAAACAAAACGCCTTTCAAAACAAACAAAAGGACTTCTCACCAAATTATTTTACACAATGCCTACAGAGGACCATCGGAGGAGAACACCCCATTGATCCTGCTCCATATGGAATTTTGTTTTTTCTAGCACACAGATCTAATTCCTCCTTTTTTTCTCTTCTTTTTTTTTAAGTTTTTGATCTGTGTTGTTGTTATATAATGAAACAAATTGCAACAGATAGTTGTAAATGATCAAAAAAATTAAAAATTAAGCAGATAAAAATAATAAAAAAATTGAATAGATATATATACTGGATTATTTTTGACAATGAATTTCAACAGATAGAGAGAAAGAACAAGAGAGAGAGAGAGAGAAAGAAAGATTGCAACAGATCCTGGTTTGGTGTATTTCAACAGATAATAAAATTGAACGGATAAAAATAAATTGAAGATTGTGACTGGTTGAACAGATAAGAAATTTGGGATAGATATTTAAACAGATAAGAGATTAAAATTGAACTGATAATAAAATCTAGACAAAAAGTTACACAGATAGAGAAAAAAATTGAACAGATAGTCAAAATTTTTGAATATATAGACAGAAATAAAATAATTAAACACTTAAATGTAAATTTGAACATATAGAAAAAAAATTCTACTGCAAAATTAAGGAGTAAAATTGAAAACAAAACATCTTTCAAAAGAAACAAAAGGACTTCTCACCAAATTATTTTACTCAACGCCTGCATAGGACCATGGGAGGAGAAGACTCCATTGATCCTGCCCCATATGGACAGTTTTTTTTAAGCACATAGATCTAATTCCTCATCTTTTTCTTTTTTTTTTTAATTTTTTTTTAGGTTGCTGATCTGTGTTGCTGTTGTATGATGAAACAAATTGCAACAGATAGTTGTAAATGAACCCAAGAAACTTAGAAATAAAGCAGGTAAAAATAATAAAAAAATCGAACAGATATATATGTATATACTGGATTATTTTTGAGAAAGAATTTCACCAGATAGAGAGAAAGAACAAGAGAGAGAGAAAGAAAGATTTTAACAGATCTTGGTTTGGTGTATTTCAACAGATAATAAATCTGAACAGATAAAAATAAATTGAAGATTGTGACTGGTTTGTTGAACATATAAGAAATTTGGGATAGATATTCGAACGGATAAGAGAATAAAATTGAACTGATAATAAATGTAGACAAAAATTTGCATAGATAGATAAAAAAAATTGAACAGATAGTCAAAAATTTTGAATATATAGACCAAAAAAAAATAATTAAACACTTAAAGGTAAATTTTAACATATAGAAAAAAAATAAAAAAAATTCAACAGATAAATTAAGGAGTAAAATTGAAAACAAAACGTTTTTCAAAACAAACAAAAACACTTCTCATCAAATTATTTTACTCAATGCCTGCAGACAATCATTGGAGGAGAAGACTCCATTGATCCTGCTCCTCATGGACAGTTTTATTTATCAAGCACACAGATCTAATTCCTCCTCTTTTTCTTCTTCTTCTTCTTTTTTTTTTAGTTGTTGATCTGTGTTGTTGTTGTATGATGAAACAAATTGCAACAGATAGTTGTAAATGAACCAAAAAATTTTAAAAATTAAGTAGATAAAAATAATAAAAAAATTAAACAGATATATATATACTGGATTATTTTTGAGAAAGAATTTCAACAGATAGAGAGAAAGGCAAGAGAGAGAGAGAGAGAAAGATTGCAACAGATCCTAGTTTGGGGTATTTCAACAGATAATAAAATTGAACGGATAAAAATAAATTGAAGATTGTGACTGGTTTGCTGAACAGATAAGAAATTTGGAATAGAAATTTGAACAGATAAGAGATTAAAATTGAACTGATAATAAAATCTAGACAAAAATCTACACAAATAGAGAAAAAAATTGAACAGATAGTCAAAAATTTTGAATATATTGAAAAAAAATAATAATTAAACACTTAAATGTAAATTTGAACATATAGAAAAAAAAAAAAAAAATTCATTAGATAAATTAAGGAGTAAAATTGAAAACAAAACGTCTTTCAAAACAAACAAAAGGACTTCTCACCAAATTATTTTACTCAATGCCTGCAAAGGACCATCGGAGGAGAAGACTCCATTGATCCTGCTCCTTATGGACAGTTTTTTTTAAGCACACAGATCTAATTCCTCCTCCTCTTTTGTTTTTCTTTTTTTTTTAGGTTGTTGATCTGTGTTGTTTTTGTATGATGAAACAAATTGCAACAGATAGCTTTAAATAAACCAAAAAAAAAATTAAAAATAAAGCAGGTAAAAATAATTAAAAAATTGAACAGATATATATACTGGATTATTTTTTAGAATGAATTTCAACAAATTGAGAGAAAGAACAAGAGAGAGAGAGAGAAAGAAAGATTTCAACAGATCTAGGTTTGATGTATTTCAACAGATAATAAAATTGAACTAATAAAAATAAATTGAAGATTGTTACTGGTTTGTTGAACAGATACGAAATTTGGGATAGATATTTGAACAGATAAGAGATTAAAATTGAACTGATAATAAAATCTAGACAAAAAGTTTCACAGATAGAGTAAAAAATTGAACAGATAGTCAAAATTTTTGAATATAAAGACAAAAAAAAATAATTAAACACTTAAATATAAATCTTAACATATAGAAAAAAAAATAAAAAATTCAACAGATAAATTAAGGAGTAAAATTGAAAACAAAACGTTTTTCAAAACAAACAAAAAGACTTCTCACCAAATTACTTTACTCAATGCCTGCAGAGAACCATCGGAGGAGAAGACTCCATTGATCCTGCTCCTTATGGACAGTTTTTTTTTTCAAGCACACAGATCTAATTTCTCCTCTTTTTTTTCTTCTTCTTCTTCTTCTTCTTTTGTTTTTTTAAAAAAAGTTGTTGATCTGTGTTGTTCTTGTATGATGAAACAAATTGCAACAAATAGTTGTAAATGAACCAAAACAATTTAAAAATTAAGCAGATAAAAATAATAAAAAAATTGGACAGATATATATACTGGATTATTTTTGAGAAAGAATTTCAGCAGATAGAGAGAGAGGCAAGAGAGAGAGAGAAAGATTGCAATAGATCCTAGTTTGGTGTATTTCAACAGACAATGAAATTGAACAGATAAAAATAAATTGAAGATTGTGACTGGTTTGTTGAACAGATAAGAAATTTGGGATAGATATTTGAACAGATAAGAGATTAAAATTAAATTGATAATAAAATGTAGACAAAAAGTTGCATTGATAGAGAAAAAAATTGAACAGATAGTCAAAATGTTTGAATATATATACAAAAAAAAAAAAATTAAACACTTAGATGTAAATTTGAACATATAGAAAAAAAAATATTCAACAGATAAATTAAGGAGTAAAATTGAAAACAAAACGCCTTTCAAAACAAACAAAAGGACTTCTCACCAAATTATTTTACACAATGCCTACAGAGGACCATCGGAGGAGAACACCCCATTGATCCTGCTCCATATGGAATTTTGTTTTTTCTAGCACACAGATCTAATTCCTCCTTTTTTTCTCTTCTTTTTTTTTAAGCTTTTGATCTGTGTTGTTGTTATATAATGAAACAAATTGCAACAGATAGTTGTAAATGATCAAAAAAATTAAAAATTAAGCAGATAAAAATAATAAAAAAATTGAACAGATATATATATACTGGATTATTTTTGACAATGAATTTCAACAGATAGAGAGAAAGAACAAGAGAGAGAGAGAGAAAGAAAGATTGCAACAGATCCTGGTTTGGTCTATTTCAACAGATAATAAAATTGAATGGATAAAAATAAATTGAAGATTGTGACTGGTTGAACAGATATGAAATTTGGGATAGATATTTGAACAGATAAAAGATTAAAATTGAACTGATAATAAAATCTAGACAAAAAACTACACATATAGAGAAAAAAATTGAACAGATAGTCAAAATTTTTGAATATATAGACAGAAATAAAATAATTAAACACTTAAATGTAAATTTGAACATATAGAAAAAAAATTCTACTAAAAAATTAAGGAGTAAAATTAAAAACAAAACGTCTTTCAAAAGAAACAAAAGGACTTCTCACCAAATTATTTTACTCAACGCCTGCATAGGACCATGGGAGGAGAAGACTCCATTGATCCTGCCCCATATGGACAGTTTTTTTTTAAGCACATAGATCTAATTCCTCATCTTTTTCTTTTTTTTTTATTTTTTTTTTAGGTTGCTGATCTGTGTTGCTGTTGTATGATGAAACAAATTGCAACAGATAGTTGTAAATGAACCCAAAAAACTTAGAAATAAAGCAGGTAAAAATAATAAAAAAATCGAACAGATATATATGTATATACTGGATTATTTTTGAGAAAGAATTTCACCAGATAGAGAGAAAGACCAAGAGAGAGAGAAAGAAAGATTTCAACAGATCTTGGTTTGGTGTATTTCAACAGATAATAAATATGAACAGATAAAAATAAATTGAAGATTGTGACTGGTTTGTTGAACATATAAGAAATTTGGGATAGATATTCGAATGGATAAGAGAATAAAATTGAACTGATAATAAATGTAGACAAAAATATGCATAGATAGATAAAAAAAATTGAACAGATAGTCAAAAATTTTGAATATATAGACAAAAAAAAATAATTAAACACTTAAAGGTAAATTTTAACATATAGAAAAAAAATAAAAAAAATTCAACAGATAAATTAAGGAGTAAAATTGAAAACAAAATGTTTTTCAAAACAAACAAAAACACTTCTCATCAAATTATTTTACTCAATGCCTGCAGACAATCATTGGAGGGGAAGACTCCATTGATCCTGCTCCTCATGGACAGTTTTATTTATCAAGCACACAGATCTAATTCCTCCTCTTTTTCTTCTTCTTCTTCTTTTTTTTTTCTTTTTTTTTAGTTGTTGATCTGTGTTGTTGTTGTATGATGAAACAAATTGCAACAGATAGTTGTAAATGAACCAAAAAAATTTAAAAATTAAGCAGATAAAAATAATAAAAAAATTGAGCAGATATATATATACTGGATTATTTTTGAGAAAGAATTTCAACAGATAGAGAGAAAGGCAAGAGAGAGAGAGAAAGATTGCAACAGATCCTAGTTTGGGGTATTTCAACAGATAATAAAATTGAACGAATAAAAATAAATTGAAGATTGTGGCTGGTTTGCTGAACAGATAAGAAATTTGGAATAGAAATTTGAACAGATAAGAGATTAAAATTGAACTGATAATAAAATCTAGACAAAAATTTACACAAATAGAGAAAAAAATTGAACAGATAGTCAAAAATTTTGAATATATTGAAAAAAAATAATAATTAAACACTTAAATGTAAATTTGAACATATAGAAAAAAAAATAAAAAAATTCAATAGATAAATTAAGGAATAAAATTGAAAACAAAACGTCTTTCAAAACAAACAAAAGGACTTCTCACCAAATTATTTTACTCAATGCCTGCAAAGGACCATCGGAGGAGAAGACTCCATTGATCCTGCTCCTTATGGACAGTTTTTTTTAAGCACACAGATCTAATTCCTCCTCCTCTTTTTTTTTTTTCTTTTTTTTTTTAGGTTGTTGATCTGTGTTGTTTTTGTATGATGAAACAAATTGCAACAGATAGCTTTAAATGAACCCAAAAAAAATTAAAAAAAAGCAGGTAAAAATAATTAAAAAATTGAACAGATATATATACTGGATTATTTTTGAGAATGAATTTCAACAAATTGAGAGAAAGAACAAGAGAGAGAGAGAAAGAAAGATTTCAACAGATCTAGGTTTGGTGTATTTCAACAGATAATAAAATTGAACTAATAAAAATAAATTGAAGATTGTTACTGGTTTGGTGAACAGATACGAAATTTGGGATAGATATTTGAACAGATAAGAGATTAAAATGAAACTGATAATAAAATCTAGACAAAAAGTTGCACAGATAGAGCAAAAAATTGAACAGATAGTCAAAATTTTTGAATATAAAGACAAAAAAAAAAATAATTAAACAATTAAATATAAATCTTAACATATAGAAAAAAAAAATAAAAAATTCAACAGATAAATTAAGGAGTAAAATTGAAAACAAAACGTTTTTCAAAACAAACAAAAAGACTTCTCACCAAATTACTTTACTCAATGCCTGCAGAGAACCATCGGAGGAGAAGACTCCATTGATCCTGCTCCTTATGGACAGTTTTTTTTTCAAGCACACAGATCTAATTTCTCCTCTTTTTCTTCTTCTTCTTCTTCTTTTTTTTTTTAAAAAAGTTGTTGATCTGTGTTGTTGTTGTATGATGAAACAAATTGCAACAGATAGTTGTAAATGAACCAAAAAAATTTAAAATTTAAGCAGATAAAAATAATAAAAAAATTGGACAGATATATATATACTGGATTATTTTTGAGAAAGAATTTCAGCAGATAGAGAGAAAGGCAAGAGAGAGAGAAAGATTGCAATATATCCTAGTTTGGTGTATTTCAACAGACAATGAAATTGAACAGATAAAAATAAATTGAAGATTGTGACTGGTTTGTTGAACAGATAAGAAATTTGGGATCGATATTTGAACAGATAAGAGATTAAAATTAAATTGATAATAAAATGTAGACAAAAAGTTGCATTGATAGAGAAAAAAATTGAACAGATAGTCAAAATGTTTGGATATATATACAAAAAAAAAAAAAAAAAATTAAACACTTCGATGTAAATTTGAACATATAGAAAAAAATATTCAACAGATAAATTAAGGAGTAAAATTGAAAACAAAACGCCTTTCAAAACAAACAAAAGGACTTCTCACCAAATTATTTTACACAATGCCTACAGAGGACCATCGGAGGAGAACACCCCATTGATCCTGCTCCATATGGAATTTTGTTTTTTCTAGCACACAGATCTAATTCCTCCTTTTTTTCTCTTCTTTTTTTTTTTTAAAGTTTTTGATCTGTGTTGTTGTTATATAATGAAACAAATTGCAACAGATAGTTGTAAATGATCAAAAAAATTAAAAATTAAGCAGATAAAAATAATAAAAAAATTGAACAGATATATATATACTGGATTATTTTTGACAATGAATTTCAACAGATAGAGAGAAAGAACAAGAGAGAGAGAGAAAGAAAGATTGCAACAGATCCTGGTTTAGTGTATTTCAACAGATAATAAAATTTAACGGATAAAAATAAATTGAAGATTGTGACTGGTTGAACAGATAAGAAATTTGGGATAGATATTTGAACAGATAAGAGATTAAAATTGAACTGATAATAAAATCTAGACAAAAAGTTACACAGATAGAGAAAAAAATTGAACAGATAGTCAAAATTTTTGTATATATAGACAGAAATAAAATAATTAAACACTTAAATATAAATTTGAAAATATAGAAAAAAAAAATTCTACTGAAAAATTAAGGAGTAAAATTGAAAACAAAACGTCTTTCAAAAGAAACAAAAGGACTTCTCACCAAATTATTTTACTCAACGCCTGTAGAGGACCATTGGAGGAGAAGACTCCATTAATCCTGCCCCTTATGGACAGTTTTTTTTTTAAGCACATAGATCTAATTCCTTCTCTCTTTTTTTTTTTTTTTTTTTTTAGGTTGTTGATCTGTGTTGTTGTTGTATGATGAAACAAATTGCAACAGATAGTTGTAAATGAACCAAAAAAACTTAGACATAAAGCAGGTAAAAATAATAAAAAAAATTGAATAGATATATATATATATATACTGGATTATTTTTGAGAAAGAATTTCACCAGATAGAGAGAAAGAACAAGAGAGAGAGAAAGAAAGATTTCAACAGATCTTGGTTTGGTGTATTTCGACAGATAATAAAATTGAACAGATAAAAATAAATTGAAGATTGTGACTGGTTTGTTGAACATATAAGAAATTTGGGATAGATATTCGAACGGATAAGAGAATAAAATTGAACTGATAATAAATCTAGACAAAAATTTGCACAGATAGAGAAAAAAATTGAACAAATAGTCAAAATTTTTGAATATATAGACAAAAAAAAAATAATTAAACACTTAACGGTAAATTTGAACATATAGAAAAAAAAATAAAAAATTCAACAGATAAATTAAGGAGTAAAATTGAAAACAAAATGTTTTTCAAAACAAACAAAAAGACTTCTTACCAAATTATTTTACTCAATGCCTGCAGACAACCATCGGAGGAGAAGACTCCATTGATCCTGCTCCTTATGGACAGTTTTTTTTTTCAAGCACACAGATCTAATTCATTCTCTTTTTCTTCTTCTTCTTCTTCTTTTTTTCTTTTTTTTTTTAAGTTGTTGATCTGTGTTGTTGTTGTATAATGAAACAAATTGCAACAGATAGTTGTAAATGAACCAAAAAAAATTAAAAATTAAGCAGATAAAAGTAATAAAAATTGAACAGATATATATATACTGGATTATTTTTGAGAAAGAATTTCAACAGATAGAGAGAAAGAACAAGAGAGAGAGAAAGAAAGATTGGAACAGATCCTGTGTAACAACCTTTACTTTGATTTAGTCATACTTGCATACATTCATGTATGATCCTGTCTTGCTAGTCTTGCCTTGTCTTGTTTTGTTTAAGTGTTGCTTGCATGATTTTGTTTCTTGCTTGGTGTGTAGCCGATGTCATCTTGAGCCTAGTTCACCTTTGAACCTTTGTACCTAGAGCTACCTTGGAACCACTTTGGTTGACCTCCACTTTCACCCTGGCATATTAGCCGAGATGTCACTATCTAGGCCGAGGTGTGCATCACCATGGCCGAGATGTGTATCATCTAGGCCGAGATGTTATCCTTGCACTTGAGCGATCTTGTACCCGGATAGGTATGACATAGACCGAGGTGTGGCACATCTAGGCCAAGGTGTGGCACAGCTTAGTCCAGTGTCGTCCTTCCAAGCCGATGTCTTTGTTCCCCTACTTGCCGAAGCTTTTGTCTTTAGCCGATATCATTGATTGCCGATGTGTCTGCCATCTAGCTTGTTGAATACGCTTTGTCATAGACTTGTCTTATCAATCAGTCACCTTTTTGAGTTGAACCAACCCGGTAGTGCCACGTGTCCGAGCTGAGTGTTAAGACAGCCGGCAGACCTAGAAACAAATCATTTTTGTCTCAAATCTTTGCCTTTAAAGAGAGAAGCTCTAGAGGAAGTAGGAAGAGTTCTTGAGTGAGAATAGATCTTCCAAGTTTGATCTTTGGTGTTTGAGCCGTTGGATTCGTGATTTGAGATTAGAATCTTAACCTACCCTTGTTGTTCTTATTTATCATCTAGCTGCATTGCATGATCGAATCTGTTTTGCATGTCATGCATCGATTTGAAGTTGGTTTTTGAGAGAGAGAAAATAGTGTTCATGTGTTCTTGAAGGAAGTCTCGTTTTGATCCGAAAGTTTGTAACAAGAACCATGTTTTTGTGTTTGTTTATACATGATTCTCTCGTATGGGTACCCAGGTCCATGTTTTTGAACTCATGGCATGAAATCTCAGATTTTGAAATAACAAGTTGTGATCTTTGCATTCATTTTCTTAATGATCATGTTCATCATGTTCTTCATGTTCTTCAAAGGGAAACCCAGGTTTTCCTGACTTTGCTTTGGAATGTGGCCATCGGGACCACACCTCGGCAAGGAGGTGTGGGACCTCGGCAAGACCTGGTTGGTACCTAGAGTGTTTTTCCAAGTTGGGAATAGTGTCTTGATCCCGCATGTTTTGTTTTGTTTTGACTTGATCCTTGGTGAGAGTGTCGGGATCATTTGCACGCATGAAAAGCTTATTTTGAGAATGTGATTTTCCATGTGATTGTAGGACTTTGATCTTTGCTTTGAGCCTACACCTGAAGAGCTAGGTGAGTGGTATTTTTAATAAAGTTATGTTATAAAGATTTGTTAAAGCTTTGCCTTGTTTTGATAAAAGTATTTGTTAAAGCATGAACGAATGTCCTTGTTTTGTATATCAAGTAGAAGTTTTGTTTTGATGACCTTCTTGGAAAGTCCCTTGTACTAGTAAAAAAAAGGATACGGTCCTTTCTTGGAAAGACTATCGTGTTAAAAAGGGCTACGGGCCTAAGTAACACAAGTCCCTTGTGCTGGAGGACTCTAAACTTTCGTAGTACGCTCGTGTTAAAAGGATATGGTCCTTTCTTGGAAAGACCATCGTGTTAAAAAGGGCTACGGGCTTACGTAACACAAGTCCCTCGTGCTGGAGGACTCTAAACTTTCGCAGCACCCTTGACTAATCGATTACGGATCGTGCAGTCCTTTGTTTTTCCACTGACGGTTTACCGCGTGGGTTTGTTTGTTCAGAAAGCTATCGATTTGTGTTTTGCCGATGCCAGTAAGCATCCCTTGAGGCTTGTAAGACTTGTTAGATGAATACGGTTCATTCCTTGATTTGTAAAGTTCTGATGTGTTTTGCTTTGAAAGGATCTCGGCTAATATTTGTATAGATTTGACATGTTTTGTCTTGAAAGGACTTCAGCTAAGATTCATGCAAAATTTTTGTTACTTGTACCATTCACTGAGTATCCAAGCTCACCCTCTCTATATATATGTAGGTGATGAGCAGGACGGCGACGACGCCTAGATACATTTTGCAAGCTTGTTTTGGATTCTTGTCATGTCGGCTTGACTTATGTTTATGTCGGCAATACTGTGTTTACGTCGGCAAATCTTGAAAATCATGCTTCTTGGCTTGTATTCGTTGTATTTTGTATATGTCGGCTTGAGAAGCCTTTTGATCAAGATGTAACTTGTATCTTGTTTATTTGCAACCGAATGTGAAACCATATTATGTATGTTATTACATTTGATCTATGCACGGCTCTTATGGACCACTTGTATTTTAAATTGCTTTCGCATTTATAAGCCCCTATGTTTACTCTGTTTGTGTGTGAATCCTTGAAAGAGGCCTTGGGTAATCTCGGATTACTGGCCATCATGGCACTATCCTACTAGGGGCAGGTTGGGGTCGTGACATCCTGGTTTGGTGTATTTCCACAGATAATAAAATTGAACAGATAAAAATAAATTGAAGATTGTGACTGGTTTGTTGAACAGATAATAAATTTGGGATAGATATTTGAACAGATAGGAGATTAAAATTGAACTGATACTAAAATGTAGACAAAATTTGCATAGATAGAAAAAAATTTGAACAGATAGTCAAAATTTTTTAATATATAGACAAAAAAAATAATTATACACTTAAATGTAAATTTGAACATATAGAAAAAAATAAAAAATTCAATAGATAAATTAAGGAGTAAAATTGAAAACAAAACGTCTTTCAAAACAAACAAAAGGACTTCTCACCAAATTATTTTACTCAATGCCTGCAGAGGACCATCGGCGGAGAAGACTCCATTGATCCTGCTCCATATGGAAAGTTTTTTTTTTCTAGCATGTAGATCTAATTCTTCCATTTTTTTTTAAGTTGTTGATCTGTGTTGTTGTTGTTTGATGAAACAAATTGCAACAGATAGTTGTAAATGAACCAAAAAAAATAAAAATTAAGCAGATAAAAATAATAAAAAAAATTGAACAGATATATACTGGATTTTTTTTGAGAAAGAATTTCAACAGATAAAGAGAAAGAACAAGAGAGAGAGAGAGAAAGAAAGATTGCAACAGATCCTAGTTTACTGTTTTTCAACAGATAATAAAATTGAAGAGATAAAAATAAATTGAAGATTGTGACTGGTTTGTTGAACAGAAAAGAAATTTGGGATAGATATTTGAACAGATAAGAGATTAAAATTGAACTGATAATAAAATCTATACAAAAAGTTGCACAGATAGAGAGAACAATTGAATAGATAGTCAAAATTTTTGAATATATACACACAAAAAAATAATTAAACACTTAAATATAAATTTGAATATATGGAAAAAATTAAAATATTCAATAGATAAATTAAGGAGTAAAATTGAAAACAAAACGTCTTTCAAAAGAGGACCATCGGAGGAGAAGACTCCATTGATCCTGCTCCTTATGGAAGGTTTTTTTTTTTCAGCACACAAATCTAATTCCTCATCTTTTTCTTTCATTTTTTTTTAAGTTGTTGATCTGTGTTGTTGTTGTATGATGAAACAAATTGCAACAGATAGTTGTAAATGAACCAAAAAAAAATTAAGCAGATAAATATAATAAAAAAATTGAACAGATATATATATATATTGGATTATGTTTGAGAAAAAAATTTCAGCAGATCGAGAGAAAGAACAAGAGAGAGAGAAAGAAAGATAGCAACAGATCATGGTTTGGTGTATTTCAATAGAAAATAAAATTGAACATATAAAAATAAATTGAATATTGTGACTGGTTTGTTGAACAGATAAGAATTTTGGGATAGATATTTGAACAGATAAGAGATTAAAATTGAACTGTTAATAAAATCTAGACTAAAAATTTGCACAGATCCGGAAAAAATTGAACAGATAGTCAAAAAATTTTGATATATAGAACAAAAAAAATAATTAATCACTTAAATGTAAATTTGAACATATAGAAAAAAAAATAAATTCAATAGATAAATTAAGGAGTGAAATTGAAAAAAAAACATTTTTCAAAACAAACAAAAGGACTTCTCACCAAATTATTTTACTCAATGCCTGCAGAGGACCATCGGAGGAGAAGACTCCATTGATCCTGATCCTTATGGAAAGTTTTTTTTTTTTCAAGCACACAGATCTAATTCCTCATCTTTTTTTTTTTCTTTTTTTTTTTTTAAAGTTGTTGATCTGTGTTGTTATTGTATCATGAAACAAATTGCAACAGATAGTTATAAATGAACCAAAAATAATAAAAATTAAGCAGATAAAAAAAAATTTGTACAGATATATATATATACTGGATTATTTTTGAGAAAGAATTCCAACAGATAGAGAGAAAGAACAAGAGTGAGAGAAAGAAAGATTGCAACAGATCCTGGTTTGGTGTATTTCAACAGATAATAAAATTGAATAGATAAAAATAAATTGAAGATTGTGACTGATTTGTTGAACAAATAAGAAATTTTGGATAGATATTTGAACAGATAAGAGATTAAAATTGAACTGATAATAAAATCTAGACAAAAATTTGCACCGGTAGGGAAAAAATTGAACAGATAGTCAAAATTTTTTGAGATATAGACAAAAAAAAATTTATTAAACACTTAAATGTAAATTTGAATATATACAAAAAAAAAATAACATCAACAGATAAATTATAGAGTAAAATTGAAAAAAAAACGTCTTTCAAAACAAACAAAAGGACTTCTCACCAAATTAATTTACTCAATGCCTGCAGAAGACCATCGGAGGAGAAGACTCCATTGATCCTGATCCTTATGGAAAGTTTTTTATTTTTTTTTTCAAGCACACTGATCTAATTCCTCCTCTTTTTCTTCTTCTTCTTTCTTCTTTTCTTTTTTTTTTTTTAATTTGTTGATCTGTGTTGTTGTTGTATGATGAAACAAATTGCAATAGATAGTCGTAAATAAACCAAAAAAAATTAAAAATTAAGCACATAAAAATAATAAAAAAATTGAACAGATATATATACTGGATTATTTTTGAGAAAAAATTTCAACAGATAAAGAGAAAGAACAAGAAAGAGAGAAAGAAAGATTGCAACAGATCCTGGTTTGGTGTATTTCAACAGATAATAAAATTCAACAGATAAAAATAAATTAAAGATTGTGACTGGTTTGTTGAACAGATAAGAAATTTGGGATAGATATTTGAACAGATAAGAGATTAGAATTGAACTGATAATAAAATCTAGACAAAAATTTGCACAGATAGAGAAAAAAATTGAACAGGTAGCCAAAATTTTTGATTATATGGACAAAAAAATAATAATTAAACACTTAAATGTAAATTTGAACATATAGAAAAAAAATAAAAAATTCAACAGATAAATTAAGGAGTAAATTGAAAACAAAACGTCTTTCAAAACAAACAAAAGGACTTCTCACCAAATTATTTTACTCAATGCCTGCAGAGGACCATCGGAGGTGAAGACTCCATTGATCCTGCTCCTTATGGACAGTTTTTTTTTCAAGCACACAGATCTAATTTCTCCTCTTATTCTTTTTTTTTTCTTTTTTTTAAGTTGTTGATCTGTGTTGTTGTATGATGAAACAAATTGCAACAGATAGTTGTAAATGAACCAAAAAAATTTAAAAATTAAGCAGATAAAAATAATAAAAAAAAATTGAACAGATATATATATACTGGATTATTTTTGAGAAAGAATTTCAACAGATAGAGAGAAAGAACAAGAGAGAGAGAAAGAAAGATTGCAACAGATCCTGGTTTGGTGTATTTCAACAGATGATAATATTGAACAGATAAAAATAAATTGAAAATTGTGACTGGTTTGTTGAACAGATAAGAGATTAAAATTGAACTGATAATAAAATCTAGACAAAAAGTTGCACAGAGAGAGAAAAAAACTGAACAGATAGTCAAATTTTTTGAATATGTAGACAAAAAAAATTATTAAACACTTAAATGTAAATTTGAAAATATAGAAAAAAAATAAAAAAATAAACAGATAAATTAAGGAGTAAAATTGAAAACAAAACGTATTTCAAAACAAACAAAAGGATTTCTCACCAAACTATTTTACTCAATGCCTGCAGAGGACCGTCGGAGGAGAAGACTCCATTGATCCTGCTCCTTATGGACAGTTTTTTTTTTCAAGCACACAGATCTAATTGCTCATCTTTTTTCTTTTTCTTTTTTCTTTTTTTTAAGTTGTTGATCTGTTCTGTTGTTGTATGATGAAACAAATTGCAACAGATAGTTGTAAATGAACCAAAAAAATTAAAAATTAAGTAGATAAAAATAATAAAAAAATTGAACAGATATATATACTGGATTATTTTTGATAAAGAATTTCAACAGATAGAGAGAAAGAACAAGAGTGAGAAAGAAAGATTGCAACAGATCCTGGTTTGATGTATTTCAACCAATAATAAAATTGAACAGATAAAAATAAATTGAAGATTGTGGCTGGTTTGTTGAACAGATAAGAAATTTGGGATAGATATTTGAACAGATAAGAGATTAAAATTGAACTGATAATAAAATCTAGACAAAATTTGCACAGATAGAAAAATAAATTGAACAGATAGTCAAAATTTTTGAATATATAGGCAAAAAAAATAATTAAACACTTAAATGTAAATTTGAACATATAGAAAAAAATAAAAAATTCAATAGCTAAATTAAGGAGTAAAATTGAAAACAAAACGTCTTTCAAAACAAATAAAATGACTTCTCACCAAATTATTTTACTCAATGCTTGCAGAGGACCATCGGAGGAGAAGACTCCATCGATCCTGCTCCATATGGAAAGTTTTTTTTTTTTTTTCTAGCACGCAGATCTAATTCCGCTGTTTGTTTTTTTGAGTTGTTGATCTGTGTTGTTGTTGTTTGATGAAAGAATTTGCAACAAATAGTTTTAAATGAACTAAAAAATAAAAATTAAGCAGATAAAAATAATAAAAAAATTGAACAGATATATATATATACTGGATTTTTTTGAGAAAGAATTTCAACAGATAGTGAGAAAGTACAAAAGAGAGACAGAAAGAAAGATGCAACAGATCCTAGTTTGGTGTTTTTCAACAGATAATAAAATTGAAGATTATGACTGGTTTGTTGAACAAATAAGAAATTTGGGATAGATATTTGAACAGATAAGAGATTAAAATTGAACCGATAATAAAATTTAGACGAAAAGTTGCACAGATAGAGAAAAAAATTGAACAGATAGTCAAAATTTTTGAATATATAGACAAAAAAAAAAATTAAACACTTAAATGTAAATTTGAACATATGGAAAAAAATAAAATATTCAACAGATAAATTAAGGAGTAAAATTGAAAACAAAACGTCTTTCAAAACAAACAAAAGGACTTCTCACCAAATTATTTTTCTTAAAGCCTGTAGAGGACCATCGGAGGAGAAAACTCCATTGATCCTGCTCTTTATGGAAAGTTTTTTTTTTCAAGCACACAGATCTAGTTCCTCATCTTTTTCTGTCTTTTTTTTTTTTTTAAGTTGTTGATCTGTGTTGTTGTCGTATGATGAAACAAATTGCAACAGATAGTTGTAAAGGAACCAAAAAAAAATTAAGCAGATAAAAATAATAAAAAAATTGAACAGATAGTCAAAAAATTTTGATATATAGAACAAAAAAAAATAATTAATCACTTAAATGTAAATTTGAACATATAGAAAAAAAAAATAAATTCAACAGATAAATTAAGGAGTGAAATAGAAAACAAAACATTTTTCAAAGCAAACAAAAGGACTTCTCACCAAATTATTTTACTCAATGCCTGCAGAGGACCATCGGAGGAGAGGACTCCATTGATCCTGATCCTTATGGAAAGTTTTTTTTTTCAAGCACACAGATCTAATTCCTCATATTTTTCTTTTTTTCTTTTTTTTTTTTTAAAGTTCTTGATCTGTGTTGTTATTGTATCATCAAACAAATTGCAACAGATAGTTGTAAATGAACCAAAAATAATAAAAATTAAGCAGATAAAAATTTAAAAAATTGTACAGATATATATATACTGGATTATTTTTGAGAAAAAATTTCAACAGATCCTGGTTTGGTATATTTCAACAGATAATAAAATTGAACAGGTAAAAATAAATTTAAGATTGTAACTGGTTTGTTGAACAGATAAGAAATTTGAGATAGATATTTGAACAGATAAGAGATTAAAATTGAACTGTTAATAAAATCTAGACAAAAATTTGCACTGATGGGGAAAAAATTGAACAGATAGTCAAAAAATTTTGATATATAGAACTAAAAAAATAATTAAACACTTAAATGTAAATTTGAACATAGAGAAAAAAAAATTAAACAGATAAATTAAGGAGTAAAATTTAAAACAAAACATCTTTCAAAACAAACAAAAGAACTTCTCACCAAATTATTTTACTCAATGCCTGCAGAGGACCATCGGAAGAGAAGACTCCATTGATCCTACTCCTTATGGAAGGTTTTTTTTTTTTTCAAGCACACAGATCTAATTCCTCATCTTTTTTTTTTCTTTTTTTTTTTTTTTTAAAGTTGTTAATTTGTGTTGTTGTTGTATGATGAAACAAATTGCAATAGATAGTTGTAAATGAACCAAAATAAAATAAAAATTAAGCAGATAAATATAATAAAAAAATTGAACAGATATATATATACTGGATTATTTTTGAGAAAAAATTTCAACAGATCGAGAGAAAGAACAAGAGAGAGAGATAGAAAGATAGCAACAGATCATGGTTTGGTGTATTTTAACAGAAAATAAAATTGAACAGGTAAAAATAAATTGAAGATTGTGACTGGTTTGTTGAATAGCTAAGAAATTTAGGATAGATATTTGAACAGATAAGAGATTAAAATTGAACTGTTAAGAAAATCTAGACAAAAATTTGCACTGATAGGGAAAAAATTGAACAGATAGTCATAAAATTTTGATATATAGAACAAAAAAAATAATTAAGCACTTAAATGTAAATTTGAACATATAGAAAAAAAAATTCAACAGATAAATTAAGGAGTAAAATTGAAAACAAAACATCCTTCAAAACAAACGAAAGGACTTCTCACCAAATTATTTTACTCAATGCCTGCAGAGGACGATCGGAGGAGAAGACTCCATTGATCCGGCTCGTTATGGACAGTTTTTTTTTTCAAGCACACACATCTAATTTCTCATTTTTTTCCTTTTTTTTTTTTAAAGTTGTTGATCTGTGTTGTTGTTGTATGATGAAACAAATTGCAACAGATAGTTGTAAATGAACCAAAAAAATTAAAAATTAAGCAGATAAAAGTAATAAAAAATTGAACAGATATATATATACTGGATTATTTTTGAGAAAGAATTTCAACAGATAGAGAGAAAGAACAAGAGAGAGAGAAAAAGAAAGATTGCAACAGATCCTGGTTTGGTGTATTTTAACAGATAAAAATAAATTGAAGATTGTGGCTAGTTTGTTGAACAGAAAAGAAATTTGGGATAGATATTTGAATAGATAACAGATTAAAATTGAACTGATAATAAAATCTAGATAGAAATTTGCACAGATAGAGAAAAAAATTGAACAGATAGTCAAAATTTTTGAATATATAGACAAAAAAAAAATTTAAACACTTAAATGTAAATTTGAACATATTGAAAAAAATAAAAAATTCAACAGATAAATTAAGGATTAAAAGTGAAAACAAAACATCTTTCAAAACAAATAAAAGGACTTCTCACCAAATTATTTTACTCAATCCCTGCAGAGGACCATCGGTGGAGAAGACTCCATTGATCCTGATCCTTATGGAAATTTTTTTTTTCAAGCACACAGATCTAATTCCACCTCTTTTTTTTTATGTTGTTGATCTGAGTTGTTGTTGTATGATGAAACAAATTGCAACAGATAGTTGTAAATGAACCAAAAAAAAATTAAGCAGATATAAATAATAAAAAAATTGAACAGATATATATATATACTAGATTATTTTTGAGAAAGAATTTCAACAGATAGAGAGAAAGAACAAGAGAGAGAGAAAGAAAAATTGCAACAGATCCTGGTTTGGTGTATTTCAACAGATAATAAAATTGAACAGATAAAAATAAATTGAAGATTTTGACTGGTTTGTTGAACAAATAAGAAATTTGGGATAGATATTTGAACAGATAAGAGATTAAAATTGAACTAATAATAAAATGTAGAAAAAAAGTTGCATAGATAGAGAAAAAATTGAACAGATAGTCAAATTTTTTGAATATATAGACAAAAAAAAATAATTAAACACTTAAATGTAAATTTGAACATATAGAAAAATAAATAAAAATTCAACAGATAAATTAAGGAGTAAAATTGAAAACAAAAGTTCTTTCAAAACAAACAAAAGGACTTCTCACCAAATTATTTTACTCAATGCCTGCAGAGAACCATCGGAGGAGAAGACTCCACTGATCCTGATCCTTATGGAAAGTTGTTTTTTTTTCAAGCACACAGATCTAATTCCTCCTCTCTTTTTTTTTTTTTTTTTTTTTTTTTTTTTAAAGTTGTTGATCTGTGTTGTTCTTGTATGATGAAACAAATTGCAACAGATAGTCGTAAATTAACCAAAAAAAATAAAAATTAAGCAGATAAAAATAATAAAAAAATTGAATAGATATATATATACTTGATTAATT